>OY720217.1:15779425-17004425 GCA_963082605.1 Rhodophaea formosa | reverse complement strand
TAAAACGGCTGAACCGATTAAAACGAAATTTGGCACACAGAGAGGCTATAGCCTAAGAAAGGACGTAGGCTACTTTTAGTTACGATAATGCAGGTTAAGCAACTCTAACCATGGTTCTAATTAGGATGGGTGGCCAAAACTAAAACGGCTGAACAGATTAAAACGAAATTTGGCACACAGATAGGCTATAGCCTGAGAAAGGACGTGGGCTACTTTTAATTACGATAATGCAGGTTAAGCAACTCTAACCATGGTTCTAATTAGGATGGGTGGCCAAAACTAAAACGGCTGAACAGATTAAAACGAAATTTGCCACACAGAGAGGCTATAGCCTAAGAAAGGACGTAGGCTACTTTTAGTTACAATAATGCAGGTTAAGCAACTCTTACCATGGTTCTAATTAGGATGGGTGGCCAAAACTAAAACGGCTGAACAGATTAAAACGAAATTTGCCACACAGAGAGGCTATAGCCTAAGAAAGGACGTAGGCTACTTTTAGTTACGATAATTCAGGTTAAGCAACTCTAACCATGGTTCTAATTAGGATGGGTGGCCAAAACTAAAACGGCTGAACAGATTAAAACGAAATTGGGCACACAGATAGGCTATAGCCTGAGAAAGGAGGTGAGCTACTTTTAATTACGATAACGCAGGTTAAGCAACTCTAACCATGGTTCTAATTAGGATGGGTGGCCAAAACTAAAACGGCTGAACAGATTAAAACGAAATTTGGCACACAGAGAGGCTATAGCCTGAGGAAGGACATAGGCTACTTTTGATTTCAATAGCGCAGGTAAGGAGCGGCCGCATATTATCAGAAATTTCTGTTAGAAAAATTCTGACGCTCGCCGGAAGGCACTCCGTGATACATTTTGTATTAGCTCCCGCACACTGTTAGAAAAATTCTAACGGGTCGTCCGTTTCTGATGCCCGCCAGATGGCACTTCAGCCGGACGTCAGAATTTTTTCTGATAGATATTGCGGAAGGCGTGTTTTCCATACATTTTGTACTAGGCCCCCCCGCACACTATCAGAAATTCGCGTCAGTTTACCGTCCGCCGCCGTACGCTTCACACGTGTTTGTTGTATTTTAGGAACCTACGTTCTTGACGAAAATGAGTTAAATCAAGATTTAAGTGCCGATGTGGAAAAATATCTATGTTTGTGGAACGCGATGTTGAAAATGACCAGAATAAAATACACAGAGACTTAGCTAGGAAGCGAATATGCCACATATTAATTGAGAATTGAAATCCATATTTCAATATCAAGGTTTTTAGGGTTCCATGTCCAAAGCGTAAAAACGGGATCCTATTTACGAGATTTCAATGTCCGTGTGTCACCATCATACATAAACCGTTGTTTGTTTGGTTATTCGTATGTGTAAGTAGCCAACACTGGTGTCAGCGATATTTCAAGCTGCCTTAAGGCATCTGACATAGCTAAACGACTGACATCAATGATGACAGCCGCTACCAACGGCTTAACGTGCCTTCCGAAGCACGGAGGAGCTCGAGATATTTTTATGCCACTTGCGGTCACCCATCCAAGTAGGGACTGCACCAGGGGTTGCTTAACATACGTAAGCGCTCATAGAGCTCACACCCACTGGACCATCGGGCTCCTCAAATACCTCTCCTCATAAACCGTGATTACTATACAGTTAAAATTTTCATAGATGATGAACTTATTTGCTTTTGCCGTAAACACTAGAATCAGAATAAAATCCTAATACAATATTATACGAGTAAATGCGAAAGTGAGTTTGTTTGTTTGTTTCTTTGTTACGCTTTCACGCCCTACGAGTATCTACTTAACCGATCATCATGAAATTTTGCATACACATAGGTTAGAGTACTGAGAAGGACATAGGCTATAATTCACGCGGGCGAAGCCGCGGGTAACAGCTAGTTTTATAATATATACTTATATGGATAAACATCCAAGACCCAGGTCATACTGAAAAAGATCTTATTCCAGCATGACCTGACCGGGGATCGAACCCGAGACCCCCGTGTCGCAGGCTGGCGTGTTGACCGCTGCGCCACGGAGCTCGAATAAATTGCCTGGAAGAAAGAAGAATAATAAATAAAAATGCCACACTATGGCATGTGCTCCTAACCTCTAATCTAATAGGCTAAACATATTAAAGTCAAACCTGAATTACTCTGGACTCTGGACTTATATATCAACTAGCTTTTGCCCGCGGCTTTGCTCGCGTTAAGAAGTAGAATTGATCAAAATCCTTTCTTAGCGGATGCCTACATCATAACATCTACCTGCATGCCAAATTTCAGCCCGATCCGTCCTGTGGTTTGGGCTGTGCGTTGATAGATCACTATGTCAGTCAGTCAGTCACCTTTGAGTTATATATATTTAGATGCACTGATTTTTTTATTACATCTTATCAAGGAGTGCAGAATCAAATTACAGGCGTCCCTAGTTTCGCTATTATAAGCCTCTTAATATGTCATTCATAACATAAAACTGTTCTCGAAAGTGCAACTTCCGGGTAGAGATACAAATACGTTTTGCTTTGCATACACTGCACTTCAAACGCCGGTCCAGCTTTGAGCTTTGATGCTATCGTGTTTGAAGTGCGAAGATATGCTCTCGACTTGACCCCACTGAAAATACATAACATAAATAGCGAAAATGTTTATTTGAATAACATTTTCAATCTACATTTGCTATTAATAAGGGTCTTTTTATGGAGACTTGGGACGTACATACATACATTATCATCACGCCTCTTTTCCATAGAGGTAGGCAGAGACTATGGATCTCCACTTGCTTCATCTACAATTGGCTACTTGAC
This sequence comes from Rhodophaea formosa, assembly GCA_963082605.1. Lineage (NCBI taxonomy): Eukaryota > Metazoa > Arthropoda > Insecta > Lepidoptera > Pyralidae > Rhodophaea > Rhodophaea formosa. The sequence continues at coordinate 17,001,607 of OY720217.1, read as the reverse complement.
TAAATTTTGTTTCTTAGACCTGCCAAAACTAAACACAATAGTGACCGAAATACATTTCTAAACAAAAAACTCTTTCAGATATAGAAGATTTAAAGACACATGTGTTTTTATACGTTAATTTTTAGACGTGAAAACGCACTGCTGAAATGCCTAATATTTGTGACGTCTCAACTTTGTATTTTGTATGGGCGGCGTAAGAACTTTGTTTGGCAGCTATACGAAATATTACGTTTGTGGTAATTGTGGTAATGGTTTGATAATAAAAGTTAGCGGTAAATAATAATAATAAATTTAGCGGACTACAATACAGTATAATTTGTAATTTAGGATTTTCATACTTTTAAAAATGGTCCTGTTCACCCAATTTTAAAGAAGTTTTAAGAACACTTAACGAATGGATATCAGATTACAAGTGTTCTTTATAGTGTTTTTAGATAGAAATGAATATCATTGGAAACAAATTTTATATAATCTTAACATAGGCAAATACCGAATTATTACTCTCTTCGTACATACTCTTTTTTTTTGGGACTTAATTGTATTTTACGGTCTAGGCGCTTTTTTACACCAAGCACAATTGATCAATTTATTTTATGGTAATCGAAAATGTATTAGCAAACGTCGTATGATGCTCGTACTCAATAACCTCGTCAGTTTATTTCTAGTAAACACAATTTATTGAAAGAACGTGAACAATTACCATTTTCACGTAACAATCGTCTGTAAAGCACAAATTAAATATAGAACAAAGAGAGAAGACACGCCCATACAACAATAACTAGAAAGGCTAGGTTAAATTCCTAGTGCAGGCAACTTTATTTTCATGGGTATTTGTTAGTGATTCTGGAGCTACACAAGTAATTGGCATCAGGCAGGCGGCCAGAGTTAGATAGTACATAGGCTACAAACCACCCAAAGACGTAGAAAATAATTGTCAATGGATTATTTATTGCACGTTTGTTCACGTCTTTTTCCCTAACGGGGTAGACAGAGCCTAATAGCATAACACAAAAGACCACATTTAGCGTGTTGGTTGGGGGTATAGTCGAAAAACAAAAACAAAATAGTAATGGGTTGCTAGCCACATCGCCTTTTGATATGACCTTAGATTTTCACCCATTTCCTCGACCGACTTCTACAGTCTGCGCGGGAGGAGAAGCAGCTGGTACATTCTAAGTTTTTTTCTTTTCTCCCAAACCAGGTCGAAATGGATTGTTTGTTACATTATGATATGAAAAATTGTAAAGGAAGAAATACTTTCTTACCTCCCAAGACGGACATCTGTACTTTTGTTATTTTATCCTTACACTAACGGTGGCTGCACATGCACGTAGCGTAGGAATAGCACAATAGACTGATTCCACAGCACTGTATTGACAGGCGAAAAAGTCTGTTGGGAGCTCTGCTGCAGAACTTTGAATTTCAGCATTTAGTTAGGCCAGTCACAAATTTTTCTACGCGGATCCATGTATACGAAATTCCAAATTTTGAAATTCGAAATTTGGAAACAAGTTTTTCTAAAATAAACGAATGAACGATATCAAAAGGATGAACAAATTTTGCATGGGTTCGAACCAGCTACCTTAGGTATTGGTCCGTAAATAGACCAAACATCACTGGCAAAGCTTGCGCACGTGGAATTATTTCAATATATCATCATCATCATCAGGTCTTTTTCAGGTCTCCACTGCAGAAGCATGACCCTCTCTGTCCTACCAGAGCCATATATTAGCCAGAGCAGTCAGAGGATTTGGCCTACACCCTCCACGCTGGTTAGACGGGTTGGAGAAGTTTTTTGATGTTTATTACATGACTGACGCACCCAGAAGGTGATTTATGTTGTTCGCGAGTATGTTTGTATGTAAGTATGTCTGTTCCATTGTTGAAACCTGTAGCTTTAATGGCTTGACCGATTTTAAAGTGTGAGAAGCCATTAAATTCGTATTCTTACCCGGAGTGTCATAGGCCATGTGACGTCAGTAATAATTTAATATGGCGGACGTTAAATGTCAAAAAGGCAGTCGAGTTTTCTATTTTTTGAAATAATCCACTTGTAAGCTTTGTTTAGCTTGTGTTTCCTAAGTCACCTTCGACGACATCCACGGGAAGACTTGGAGTGGTCTTATTCTACTCTGTCGGGAACCACAGGGCAACCATTTCACCATATCTTGTCTCTTAATTAATAAGATTATAGCAACAACCAAAAGCTTATAAAAATATGAGAACGAACGCATCGCGAATTCACCAACTAACACCTCGTCTACAAATAAGTATAGTGCACGTTTTGCCGATCCTGTCTGCAACATATTCTGCATCTCAAACGCCGCCGGGTCAGCTTTGTGTTCCATGCTTTTACAGATTGTATAAAAGCTAGATAGGTTGCAAGTCGAGTCTATGACTAGAAGGCTTCGAGCAACACGGCCTTCCGTCCGGTACCTTCGAGCAACACGGCTTTCCGTACCGGAAGGGAGTAGTCATACGCTGCGATCCCCTCTGTCCTTCGAGCAACACGGCCTCCGCACCGGACGGAGGGAGTGGGCAAAGCGACAATTTACTATGACAATTTTTCTGGCGTTTTTTGCGGGGGGAAATGTGCACACAAGTTTAGTTCCGCACACCTACATACAAAACTTAAACTGTGTAAATGTGTGTTGATAGTAATTATGACATTGTCACAAAAATGACATAAAAAAGAAAAAATTATTTGTGTACAGATGAGTCCACACACAACTTACACATAGACATGCATTTGCCTAATTTTGCTTGTACCTTGACAGAGGGGAATGCAGCGTATGGCTACTCCCTTCCGTGTTGCTCGAAGCCTCTGTCAAGGTACAAGCAAAATTTGGCATATGCATGTCTATGTGTTACTTGTGTGATGTGTGTGACTCATCTGTACACAAATTATTGTTTCTTTTTTATGTCATTTTTGTGACAATGTCAGATTACTATCAAGTGACAGTTTAAGTTTTGTTTGTAGGTGTGCGGAACTAAACTTGTGTGCACATTTCCACCCGCAAAAAACGCCAGAAAAATTGTAATAGTAAATTGTCGCTTTGCCCACTCCCTCCGTCCGGTACGGAGGCCGTGTTGCTCGAATCTAGAAGGAATAGAACTTCGATGGTATAAAGCTTAGATAGACTCTATTAGCCTAAAAGCGTGAAAAACTAGTGCCCAAATAATAGTCGGTCGCGCACACACACAGCTATTAATTTGACGGTCTTTGAGGGCAAAAATTGACAAGACGCGTGTCGTGATAACACAAAACATGCACACAAGCATTGAAAAATTGGCCAATTTTTAATTATTGAAATAAAGGCATTACGGTTGCTAGAGAGTATATAGTCAAAGGGATAGAATAAGGAAGGAGTATGTGAGAGGTAGCACAAAAGTAGCCCCAATAACAGAAAAGTTATTAAAAAAAAGCTTTTTGAAATGATTAATATACATACCCATACCAAATTACAGCTTTCTAGTACTATAGTCTCTGAGTAAAACCGCGGACGGACAGATAGACAGACAGACATGGCGAAACTATAAGGGTTCCTTGCTTACTACGGAACCCTAAAATGGTTTGTTTGGCGTGATGTCTAGCATGTTGATGAAAAACGAAATCATTAAAATGACGTGTCGTCAGCCGCAACGCCTATTAAAATACAATCCTTGAAGAATCGAAAACAAATATTTATTCTGTAATTGAAGTACCTACAAGTTTTTTCCCGCACTAGGCATCAAACCCAAAGCTTCTCGTTAGTGGAATGAAGCTTACCACTACACCACGACCCATCAAATACGAATGTCGGATTACTTCGTGTATATCGCCTCCATCGCTGCGTCATACATATTCATCAAACATTCACGTCGGCCGAATATTTGTGACGTCACATTTTGTATGCATTTCATATCTATGCAACTTAAATACTGCGAATGTCATAAGAGTTTCATTTCTTACATTTTTTTTCAACAGTCTCCGTGCCGCTGTTGTCAACACGCTAGCGTTTGACAAAAGGAGCACCGGGTGAAATTTTCATATTGAGTAAGTATTACTTGATTTCAATTGTATTTGTCTGCAGTTCTGGAAATACCCAGGTTGGCGTCAAGCCAAATGCTCTACATCCCTCTAACCTGAGCTTTAATCCAGTTGCATCCTCACCAGCGTGTCATAAGTTAACAAGTAATACCGCCTGGGATTCGCAATTACATGAATTTAAAGCTATAACTATTACTTTATACTTGTATTTTTAATTTTAGGCAAAATTCCCATACTTTGGCAAAGGTTTTACAACCGTTTAGCTGACACCAACTCTACTTAATATAGCTCTAGAATAGATAAATACCTGTAATATGAACACGCCTGTCCCCTCTAATATTATACTCTCCTCTCACGGGTATGCTGGAAGAGATTTCAAATGAAATAAGCAGTAACTTTGTACGTGAAATCTCTTGTTTTAAGTTTTTTTTTTCTGTAATTTTTTCTTCGTTTGCATAAACTGTTAAATAAATAAATAATTAAATAAATAAAAATGAAGTACATCCCCTAGCTCCCTATTCGAAATGCATGTTAACCCCTGCGCCATGGCCCAAATACGAATACTGGATATACTTCTCGTGTATGTCGTATCACCTCTCTTCATACATATGCATCGAACATTCACGGTCTCCGACTATTTATGAAGTCACATTTTGTATGTATTCGATGTGTATGTGTGTGGATGGTGCCTTTCAGATTTGAATACCTATGGAACTGGGAGTGCTATTTTTGAACGCGGGCCACTCGTCTTCGAACGATTTTTCCATACAAAAATCGCTCGAAGACGAGTAGCCCGCGTTCAAAAATAGCACTCCAGATCTACGAATGCATTGATTAAAAAAAAAACCTCTCACTGCGGGCCCATAGATATATAATAAGTAAGCAGATACAATATGTCAGAATTATGGCATGCTTAAATCTATAAGTTCCAATGTCAAACTTGTATACATAGTGAAATGGCAAATCCCGATTCGGGAAATACAAATAAAAGAAAACACACTATAATTGTTCTTATAATAATTTAGAGCTTAATTCTGTGAAAAAGATTTCTGGCATAAAAAGAGACGAAAATACTACAGCTTGGTTTGTCCTGCTCTCACATATGCAATTATATATGATATACACGTACCTACATTTATAGCTTTTTATTATACAATTGCATACCTATAAATAAATACATATAATATTACAAAGTAAATATCGTGGTATATGAAAAAATGCACTAAGGAGAAGACGCTTACTATTAAAGATGGTGTATGAATAGAGTTAAGATAATCCTGTATTTGTGTTTTGTGTCTGTCAATCTTTGTCAATCTTTCTGAGGCTCCACAGCTCCCAAACGGCTAAACCGATTTTGATTATTTTTTGTTTTGTTTTAAAAGGCAATTTAATCAAGAATGTAACTATTTGGTGCATATACCCAGACAACACTTATTTTTAATCAGACGCAGAGAAGAAAAGTTCTAAGATTTCAATCTAGTTCAAAAATTGCGTTGTGTAAAATATTTCCGTTGAAATGAAAAATTTTATTCGGAAAATCTTGTTTTATTCGGTTGATATCGATACGGCACTAACCGTTCACTTATGCCACACACGCCCAGTTAAAACTACATTTCAAGCCAAGCAACCCCCGCTGAATTTTAACACTAGAAGAGAAATAGAACCTACATTCTAGAAATCCTAAATATTAGAAAGAATTTTTGATTTCATCAGAATATTTTTAAAGTACATATACGAGTAGGTATTATGCACAGATATATGATAAGTAAGCAGATACTACACGTGAGGATTATGCACGGTTTATTCATATGTCTGTGTGTGTGTATCGTCATTATATCTGCCAAAAAGTCCACAGCTGGACTTGGGCCTCCCCCAAGGATTTTCATCATTGGGGGAGGAGTGCTGCTATACTCACCATGCTTAACAATCGGGTTGGTGAGCGCAGTTTGTTTGGCTTAAATGGGTTCTGACGCTGCTGCCAAGCGAAACCATATTTTGAGCGAAGGTGAAGAGTAGAAATTTGTTAGACTGGGGAACGAATACAGGAAATATGATATAAAATATTATGGAGAAAATAAAACACTTATAGGTATTTCACAAATTTTCTAACATCTTTGGTGGGATTGATATAGCTGTAGAAGAAGTGTTAACATATCTTGGATCTACTGTAGCCGATAGTGTCCTTGGGTTAGATCTTGATTTCAAAACGCGTATGAAGGCGGTCACTACAAACACGTCGTGACAGACTATAGCTGAAAAAGAAGAAAAGAAGGTTAGTGCAGCCGTGTGCATTCACTCATCATCATCTCAGCCGCTAGCAGTCCACTGCTGGACATAGCCTCCCCTAAAGATTTCCAACTATTGGACCTGTTGAAAGCAGACTGTATCCTGTGACCCTGGTCGGTCGTCCGTCCACCTGGTTGATGGGTGTCCCACGCTGCGCTTGCCAGTACGTGGTTAAAAACCTTCCGCTCCATCGACCATCAGTTCTTCGCGCTATGTGCCTCACTCACTGCCTATTGAAAGAGCTAATCCGTTGAGGTATAGGTATCGGTGAATTTTGTTCGTCTATGAGTCTCCTCGGTTCTGATTCGATCTCGCAGAGAAACACGGAGCATAGCCCTATTTGTGGCTCGCGCGACCTTAAGCTTTCTTTTGAGGCCCATAGTAAGGGACCACGTTTCGGTCCAGTTACTCATCACTGCACCTTCTCATATTTTAAGTTTCTATATAGCCAGGTTGGCTGGAAGAAATCGCTTCAAGCGATAAGCCCGCCTTTGTACCTGCTTGTTATAGTTTTTATAATTTCAATTTTAAATTGATGTAATAAAGAGTTAATTCACACTTTTAATCAGTCGAAGACTTTTAACTTTAGGCATAGGGGTATTTTGGACGCAAATTTATTCGATTCTATTTCAACAAAAATGTTACTTCACAAGAATCGCTCGGTCGTGTTAAAAATGTAAAGCTTATTCCACAACAATGTATGCTGCGGATGCGGAACGAAAACTTGACGCCGTAATCTCCAGACTTATTTGAATAATCTAGCAGTCTTTTACGTTTGTATGTATTAGTGGCTAACACATCGAACTTAGTATACAGCATGTAAATTGACCCTCAACATTTCCTGGGGTCACTGAAAACGTCATTATGAACAACTTTTCCTACGGAACCAACGCTGGGAACTCCATTTCTTTTTAATTTTGTCATAGTTATTGTCAGGGCGGTTGAACAGTTTCGTATGAAATTGTCGAAAAAGCTTTTGAAATCCCATAGAAAAGTAGTTCATATTGATTGGCTGAGAAACCTCGGTATGTTATGGATCAGGGTTTCTTTAACATATTGTATAAATATTGCGATATTTTTATATAAATTGCCGGGCCAGCCGAACACTTCCGTATGGAAATGAGGATGTAAGACCAGCATTGGCCCCATAGGAAAACTCGTTCACTTTAATAGGCTGATTTGATTGGATGATAGCGTAGTGTAGCTGTACACGGACCACAAGCCACGACCACAATCACAAACTACAAAGAAGATACTCCTACGAAGAAGATAAAATCAGACGATCCACTGCCATATGTTTTTGCTAGGCAATAAAGACCATAGACAAAATATTGGAGTGAGGGTGAAGATGATGAAATGTCATACAATTAAGTTTGAATTTCAATGCGGGGCCACTAATTCAAACTCAATTGACGTGTGTTCTATAATATCCATAAAGTCAATTTTTCGGCAGTGGCCACAATCGCCGCCATCTCAAAGACAAAGCTTGTGGTGACCACCGCCGTCAACTGTGTGCATCGAGACCATATAAAATGTATGTAAACAACAGGAAATAGGTCGGTGGTTGCGTTATACGGTTGTGGTTGGGATTTGTTGCCTTGAAGTCGAGGCGCTGCCACGACTACTTCGCAAATTTTTCGTTGTGGCCTGTGTGCGGCGACACTAAAGCCTGTAGCACACAGCCGCAAATGCGAAACGGAAGCATTCCGGAACGAAACATCAGCAAAACCGCAAAATACTGTCTATAAATTTAACGATTTCGTTCCGGTTTTGTTTCGCTTACGGTGTGAAACGCACCGAACAAAATCATACTAGACAGCGTTTTGCGGTTTCACCAATGTTTCGTTCCAGAACGCTTCCGTTTCGCATTTGCGGCTGTGTCCTACAGGCGTAAGGCCCAACGCAGACGAGGGACTGTGGCGGACAAAAATTCCGCGGCGCGCTCTTATTATTCACTTTCCAAATTGTGTGCTGTAATTTCATAAGTACCTAATAGCCGTGACCGTGAATTATTATTATTTGTAACCTTAATCTAAAATTTGTGTAACTGACTCTGTTTGCAAGGAACATTAGAAATAAGCTCTTTTAGTTGGGCGCTGACATTGCAGCTGTCATCGTTACCAATGTTATAAGTAAATGTGTAAATTATCTACATTTCATTTCATTTACTAGTACTACAATATTGTGGCGATCTATGGGGGAGGCCAGCAGTGGATGTCCCTGGCTGATAGATAGATAAATAGATAGTAAGGCTGCACTTAGTATGCGTATGTCTGCCGGGCGAAATAAGAAATACTAAGCTAGTCCGCGCTATTGTGGTAGTACCAAAGCCGTACTACCGCTAAAGCGCGAACTAGTGTAACCTTTGCAATCCTAATGAAGACGCGCCGATGAAATGAAATGAATTTCGCATAAGTGTCGTACAATAGGTGGAACACGATGACTTATGTGCCTCACAGTCCGTCGTCTGTGTCGCGCCTTATTTGAATAATCTAGCATTAAAAAGAACTCACTGATCACAGATAACGCCAGTAGCAGGAACACGATGATCAGTATGAAATGCATCGTCAAATGTGCAGTCATGATGTAGTGCACTGCGCCCATTACGCCCAACACTGCGTTGTAAGGACCGCTCACCAGGAACAGTGCCAAGGCAATATAGAGGATTATTATATTTCTCTGAAACAATTATATACAACTTCTTTATGGGCATATATTATATATACAACATTTTTTGCATTCACAATGCCATTTTTGATATTTTCTAAATAAATTAAGAAATAAGATATGGTTAAAAAATTGCACGCGAGCAGGACTTGAAGCAGCATTCTTTACTTAAATTGATTTAAAAATATCTTAATTGATATTTTATTTCTTAATTTAATAAAATGATAACAATAACATAGGTACACTTTTCATTCACATTCGAATTTTTCCTTAAAATATAGCGTGTGATATGACCTTCAACATACCTCTAAAGTGGTGACTCAGACTTTCAATATGAACAACTTTTGCTATGGGATCAAAGCTGGGAACTAAAAAAAATTTTTCATTTTCATACAAGAGTGTTTAGCCACTGTTGCGGCCACTGGCAACACCGGACGTCGCGGAGTGGGCCAGCGGATATACGACACACAACGACTTAGCGAATCATCGACACGGCACGACACCATTTTGTCTGTTATACTCTCTTGTTAATTTTCTAATACACGTAGTATCAATCAAAGCGCCTTCTTCTTTATACAGGCCAAACACAGAACCTGCAGTAGCTACTAGAACATGGTCCTTCGAGCCGGATGTATGAAAAAGTAAAAAAAAAATCGAGTTCCCAGCATTGATCCCATAGGAAAAGTTGTTCATATTGACGGTCTGAGTCATCTCTATAAGGGTACGTCGAAGGTCGTGTTACACGGTGCATATTTGATTTTAATTATCAAGAGAGGATGACTCGTCTCACTCCGGTGATTGTGGGTATGGAATCGGGTAAGCGCGCCCGGCTGGGTCTCTCGAGCTGCTATTTTTTCATCCCCAATCCATTTAAGCAAGTAGCATCCCGAATACCTGATAATATAGTCACACATGATTGAGCTCAGCAATGGCTGATCCACACGTCAACTCGTGAACATGCTGTCAGGGGGGACTGGTCTGCTCGGCCTCTTTGAGACTGCTTTAAGTATCATATGTTTTTTATTATCTTTGCACACTCGTTCGTTAACATAAACATGTTCCAAAAATAATAAATCTATGTATATTGAAATTGTAACATGAAAACAGAAAAAAGAAAGAAAAAGATAATAAGGAAGAAATATTCGTAATCATATAAAGCCCTTCAGGCGAATAGGCGACCAAAACTGTTGATAAGAGTTTCTTTCGGCGTTTCTTCTCTGCAGTGGTCGGTTCCGAAACGCTAGTAGTCTGTAGCTTTTGAACAATTAATAAATACATATTATCTAATAAGATAATTTTAAATATGATATGACGTGAAAAAGTGCCTGCAAAGGCCTATTTTCTGAATAAAATGACGAGCTCCGTGGCGCAGCGGTCAACACGCCTGCCTGCGACACGGATGGTCCCGGGTTCGATTCCCGGTCAGGTCAAAGTAGAAAATGATCTTTTTCAGATTGACCTGGGTCTTGGATGTTTATCTATATCATCATCATCATCATCATCATCAGGTCTTTCTAGTCTCCACTGCAGGAGCACGACCCTCTCTGTACTACCAGAGCCATATACTAGCCTGAGTAGTCAGAGGATTCGGCCTACACTCTCCACGCTGGCCAGACGGGTTGGAGAGGTCTCTTTGATGTTAATATTCATATTCATATTCATTTATTAATCGCAAACATGTCATACAATATACATAGATGATACAAAGCACCGATGAGATATCATGCGCATGTACTCTGTCAGAGTGTCGCGAGATTATATAAAATTAGCATGAAATCAAAATATTATTAGGTAAGTCAAGATGAAAGATAATTTAAACATGTCAATAAAAAAGTTTCACATTACATTACACACACAAGAACAAGTACATAAATTCCACACATAATATTTACACATTTAATACACAGAATAAGCCAAATTCAATGCTTATCAGCCATATATTCAGCTACTGAGTAATAACATTTTTTTATAAGGTAAGATTTCAACCTATCGACGAATATTCGGTCCTTTTCAATGGTTTTTATATCATGAGGTATATTATTATATATTTTTATAAATGAACAATACGGGCCTTTATGGTATATTTCTAATGTTGATGTCGGCAATAATAATCTATCTTTATGTCGCGTATTTCTGATATGTGTTTTTTCAATTTTGGTGAACAGCTGGGGATATTTTCTTACAAATAAGGCCACCTCTAAAATATAAATTGAAGGTAATGTCAAGATTTTGTGATTTTCAAAGTGATGCCTACAACTTTCCCTTTGTCTTATGTTAACTAGTATGCGAATACATTTCTTTTGTAGCACAAAAACGCTTTGTGCTTCAACACTATTGCCCCAAAGAATAACGCCGTATTTAAGCCAAGCATATGCATATGCATAATATGCTGACAGGGCCGTTTTAAAGTCTGTGTTCATTTTTATGACTCTTAGTGCGTATATGAACCTAGAAAGTTTAGTTTTTGTCCTATCTACGTGACTCTTCCAGGTAAAGTGTGAGTCAATTGAAAGGCCTAGTAAGTCAAAATTTGGAACTTCTTCAATTCTTTGGTTATTATATTTCAATGTCAAATTTAATGCAGATTTTTGGTAGGGTCTAAACTGTATAATTTTTGTCTTATCAAGGTTAATTTCTAGATTTTGTTTCTCCAGCCATAACTTTAGCGAATTCAAAGCCGTCGATAATGTTTTATTAGCTTCATTTGAATTGTCACATTTAAATAATAGGGAAATATCGTCAGCAAATTTTACACAAAGGCTATCGTCAACAAATTTAGGCAAGTCATTTATATATACAAGAAAAAGAACACATCCGATAACACTGCCCTGTGGAATAGAACAGTTTACAGTCCGGTAGTCCGAGGCGATATTTTGTATCTCACCGGTATCAGCACAATAGTGCTCGAGTTGCACGAATTGCTTACGGTCGCGCAGGTAAGATTTTAGCCATGTATGAGCATCTCCGCGTATTCCACAGTCATAAAGTTTTTGTAACAATGTTTTATGGGAAACTTTGTCATATGCCTTTGTCATGTCTAACAGTAATCCTACTGCATATAGCTTGTCATTTATATAGTTAAGAGCTTGTTGGATATATGTGTAGACAGCGTAAACAGTCGAAAAGTTTTTTCTAAAAGCGTATTGAAAGTTGTCCAAAATATTGAATTTCTCCAGAAAATTATAAATTCTATTTGTCATTGGTTTTTCAAAAATTTTTGAAAACGTAGATAAAATTGCTAATGGTCTAAAGTCGCCGGGTACCGGTGCGTTGCCTTTTTTCTTTTGGACGGGTCTTATTTTAGCTAGTTTTAATTTGTCCGGGAAGCGGCATTCTTTAAACGACTGGTTAATTAAGCATGCTAAAGGTGAAACCAATTCTACAGCGCAGGTTTTTACCAGTTACCAGTTTAATAAGCTTTGTTGAGCTTGTGTTTCCTTAGTCGCCTTTTACGATATCCACGGGATGATTTGGAGTGGTCCTATTCTACTCTGCCGGGAACCACACGGCGGTTTATCTATATAAGTATCTATTATAAAATATAGTATCGTTGAGTTAGTATCCCATAACACAAGTCTCGAACTAACTTTGGGGCTAGCTCAATCTGTGTGATTTGTTCGTATATATTTATTTAAACGTTTTGATTTTGATTGATTTTGACTAACCATAATCTTATAAAAAAACGCATTGGGACGAGTCTCTCTAAATACACACTATTGCGAATATGATGTACCTGTATGAAGTATTAAAATATTGGTTATTTTGCAATTCACGTACACTAGAGTACGAGGTAATTCTAACTCAGCGTTACTATCACGTCTTTTTCCCTTGCGGAGTAGACAGAGCCCAGGTCTGTAAAACCTCAAAGCCACGGTTAGTCGGTTAGCATGTTGGTGGGCTTGTAGGTGATAACGGAATCAAAATAGTTATGGGTTGCTAGCCGCATCGCCTATTGATATGATTCCTGACACCCATTCCTTCGATCGGCTTTTACGATCTGCGTGGGAAGAGAAACAGCTGCTCTTTTCTCTCAGACCAGCGCGTATGAAACATACATACCCATTTTATAAATAGTAATTTTTCAAAACACAATATTCCATTAAATCACAACATCAATAAGTTATTTCTCTTAAAAAAAAACATTTGAAATCGAGCAATAAACACGCATTTTGAGAACCGTAAAGTTCAATTTCCCAGCTGTATAATGATAACGTATAAAATGTGCCTCAAATATTTTACACCTTATGCTTATATAAATAAAGTGCTCATATTTGATTTTAATATTTTTAGACCTGGCCGTACCGCCATTGTTCTTCTTTACAACAGCATTGTAATCCCTATAATCCTATTATACATAATTGTCTTTTGTGTTATTTTTAATGGAAAATGTTCGTTGTTATAAAACTCGAAATACTAATACTCTGAATTTTCCTCGTCCATTGTTTAAAATTAATTATTGTTTAAACTGGTCCTTGATACTGGCCCCTCCTTCTACATAGTATTATTGCGTCAATATTACTCTGACATATTTCTTCTACTTTGGTCTGGTAGGAAAAGAAAAACCCAAAGAATTTCTCATTTTTCGCGCAGTCCATTGAAATCGGCCAAGGAAATGAGAAAAAATCTCAGAAATCATATCAAAATCTGATAATTTTCCTCTAGGCCCATAGCCATATAAATATAAATCACAATTCGAAAAAAATCCTACTATATTATATTATACCGTTGATCCCGGCTGTCATCACACACACACACACACACACACACACACACACACACAAACTCAAGCGCGCGCGCGAATAAAAGAATCGTAAGTTTTATGGATTATTTTATTCACGTTAAGTTTTGAAAGGTTGTAATACAATATTCCTAGAATTTTCTCTAGATCTACCTTCGAGCAACACGGCCTCCGTACCGGATCGAAGAGATCTACATTTAAATAAAATATCAGTATATTATTTGTACAGAACGGTAAAGTGTTCTTTACGATCTCACAAATACACCTAGTGATCATTACAGCGAAGTCATAAAATAAATAAAGGTACAGATGGGAATACAATTTGTTCTTTTACAAAGTTATATTGTAAGTAATGCACGAAAGACATCGCGTCGCAAACATTGCTGACAAAAGTACGCATTGTTAAAAGTTCGCGAGATGCATTATCTATTTCTTCTTCTTCCTCACCTTTTCCTACTTTATATAGGGTCGGTAAAGCATGTCAGTTTCTCCCTCCTCAATCGCTGGTCATATTCACTGTTACACCTTTCTTACACATGTCCTCTCTAACGCATTCCATCAACGTTTTCTTCGGTCTTCCCCTATTTATTTGACCTCTAACTTCCATTCCTAAAACTCTTTTTGTTACATGATTTTCGTTCCTCCCCTAACATGGTCCTACCAACTTAACCTATCACTTTTTAATTTTTTAGTCACAGGTGCTACTTCCAAACTTCCTCTTACGCACTCATTTTTTACTTTGCCCTTTCGTGTTACACCACACATCCATCTCAACATTTTATTTCTGAAACGTGCAACCGTCTTTTATCTTCTGCTTTGGTGGTCCACGATTCGTCAATATCTGAGCCGTGTAGTACAACAGGCAGGTCATTCATTATTAAATTCTATTAAATTTTTTCAAATAGTTAAAAGTTACAAACATAAAAGGCAGGTGTCAGACGTGCCGCGGCAAGGACAGTCCTTTGTATCATACACACACGAGAAGAGTGTTAGAGAGCATTCTGTTTTGAGATGTTATGTTATTCGTTTTTAACAGGTGTTATACATATTTAATTCCCAAAAATAGAATTATGCTCTCAATATTGCTGCAATATTCTTCACTATAGCTTTAGAAAGTAAAATGTGAAATATTCACATCTAAACTATAAATATTTTGTGTCGACTATGCGCCAGTATAAAATGCTTCAAAGCAAAACATGTGCATGTTTCCCTTTGTGCTTCGCTTCGAGCAAGAACGATCTGATGTCAATTCTTGCAGACCTTTGTGTTATTTATTCCATTGAACTGCAAGTGAAAACTGCATCATCATACCTTTACAATCGCTTGCATTCGAGAAAAGCCAAAATATTGCAAATTTCTTTCGTTCTGCTGCATCATCATCATCATCATTTCGAGTAGGTGACACGGTCAGTCGACCATGCACACCCTGGTGTCAGAGTTCTTCGGAACCGCCTTTCGGCCTCTGACGTGGTTCCTTTAACGACTACCAAATGGCAGCCGGGACCAACGGCTTAACGTGCCTTCCGAAGCACGGCATCATCTTTCTTATCAGACAATCAGGTGATTCAAGCCTGCATTGTCCTAACCAAACTGGAAACAACTTAACAAAGTATGCTTCCCGTGGGAATCGAACCCACGACCCCTGGGTCAGTAAAGTAAACGCCTTAATCACTGGACCACAGCGGCAGAACAAAGACAATATAATACTTACGTAAAGTCTATCAACTTCACGCTATAGCGTAAAAATGGATAACACGCATTTATATAAAAGATCAGAATGTACTTCCACGCTGGTGTGGAAGAAAAGAAAAAAACTTAGAATGTACCAGCTGTTTCTTTTCCCGCGCAGATCGTAAAAGCCGATTGAGGGAATGGGCGTCAGGAATCATGTCAATAGGCGATGCGGCTAGCAACCCATCACTATTTTGATTCCGTTCTCCACCTACAAGCTACCAACATGCTAAACGTGGTCTTTAAGTTTTATAGACCTGGGTTCTGTCTACCCCGCAAGCGAAAAAGACGTGATAGTATGTATTATCAAAATATAATCTGATTAAACGTAGATTCAAAGATTCAAAACGTTTATTCAGAATATACACTTTGCAGGCACTTTTTCACGTCAAATCACAGTTTAAATTATCTTATTAAGTATTATGCATTTACTAATTATTGTTCAAAAGCTACAGACTACTAGCATTTCGGAACCGACCACTGTAGAGAAGAAATACCGAATGTATTAATCGGAAGTGTATTAATCGAAAAAGCTTTTTATTGTTAGTTGTGCAAGTAGCGTCCTCTGCGTATAGTTCTTCTTCTTCTGTTTTATATTATGGCTTCCACCGAAATTTCAGTGATTCTGCCAATGTCCAGTATAATGAGATACTAAGTATCGGTGTTGTACGGTAAAGTTTTTCCAAGTAGCATCAAAGATGGCGTATGTTCTTTGACGCCTCGTGGCAGCTTGGGGCGGCAAATCTATACGAGTACATTTATCAGTTCACTTTAACTATTTTACAAATTGTTTATGAGCACGAGCATTTATAACACCAAACTACACCAATTTCATATTATATATTAAGTCCACTAAAATCAATTTGCAAAATTGTCTAAGGCAAACTTCAACTGTACTCCTTGACTTCCCACCACAAACTCCCTGCGTATAGTTGCAGCGCTTCTCTAGTTTGTATGAAACGTCGTGGAAACGTCAAAGATGACACCACCCTGACATTAAATGATTACCTTTTGTTCAAGTGCAACATCGGTTTTTTTTTTTTGGTGGAAAGTCAAGGGGTTCAGTTATCGTTTGCCTTATACAATTTTTCAAATTGATTTAAGTGGACTTTATAATATGAAATTGGTGTAGTTTGGTGTTATAAATGCTCGTGCTCGAGAACAATTTGTGAAATAGTTAAAGTAGACTGTTAAATGGACTCGTATAGATTTGTCGCCAAAATCTCCCACGAGGCTGCCAAAGAACATACGCCATCTTTGATGCCACATACCGTACAACACCGATACTTAGTATCTCATTATACTGGACATTGGCAGAATCACTGAAATCTTGGTGGAAGCCATAATTAAAAAGAAGAAAGAAAGAAGAAAGAAGAAGTGCAACATCATCATCATCAGCTCTTTTTTAGTCTCCACTGCAGAAGCACGACCCTCTCTGTACTGCCAGAGCAATATATTAACCAGAGCAGTCAGAGGATTTGACCTACAACCTCCACGCTGGCCAGACGGGTTGGAGTGGACGCCTTCTACGACATTCACGCGAAGACTTGGAGTGGTGCTATTCTATTCTTAAGGTTTAATAACCAGAGCATGGCATCAACATCATCATCATCAACAGGTCTTTGTTAAGACTAACACTCCTGCAGTGGAGACCCACTGCAGGAGCACAACCCTCTCTGTACTACCAGAGCCATGTATTAGCCAGGGCAGTCAGTCAGGCCAGACGGGTTGGAGAGGTCTCTTTGATGTTTACAGCTTTGTTTAGCTTTTGTTTCCTTAGTCGACTTCTACGACATCCACGGGGAGACTTGGAGTGGTCCTATTCTACTCTGCCGGGAACCACACGGCGATGCCGGGAACCACAGAGCATGGCAACGAGACCCTTTTACTTTGCCTATGCTGTCTATTCGTCCTATGTGGTCCTATTCTTCTCTGCCGGGAACCACACGGCACAATAAAGTAATTAATAAAAAAAAACACATACCCGTGCAGCTCCAAATATCAAAAGCATTCCATGTACAACCTGAAAGGCTATAAGACCCAAGATCATAAATTCAATAATCCCACTCATCATGAAGCCTTCTTTGTTGTTGACGTGGACCAAGGCATATATGAGCATATAGCAGATCAGGGAGAACTGAAACAGGAGTTATACATATTTATATTGACCCTCACCTCCTTTGTGCTTCAGAAGGCACATTTGACCATTGGTCCTAGATGTCATTATCAGATAGCAATCATTTGAATAACAAGTGCTTTTTATAATCATCGCAGCCGCAAGAACTCCACTACTGGACACCTTTGTCCAGCAGTGGAATGGCCTTCCTCGACCAAGATTTCTTGCCATACTCACCACGCTTGGCAGACAGGTTGGTTAGCGCAGTTCGTTCGGCTTCGCTTTTGGTTCCAACGCTGCTACCCATCAAAACGTATTTTAAACGAGGGATGCGTAAAGTTTGTTGGACTGGGAGTACGGGATAAAAGTATTTGAAAAGTTACTTTATTTGACGGATTAGGGATAAGTAAGTAGGCAGGTCAGATGGCAAGCGAGGCAAGCAAAGACAAGCAGGCGTACTCGATGCCATACCTGCAAACGCTTGACAGATAGTTAAGGTTGACACCCCAGAACACAGGCCTACAAATATCTTTAGGTAGCTTAAAAAAATCTGACACCAGTGATGGCCATTTTCACACATGGAAACCCTCCTCCCATTAGGATTAGGAGGCGCGCAGATGCAGCTCTGCATGCACCAAGATGTGACAGAGCCTGGGAGTCAAAGTTCGCTGAATTGAAGTTTGAGAACACTTAAACTACAATAACTATACAATACCCTGTCCGAAAGGGGTGACTCGACCCGTTAATATGATCAATTTATCCTATGGGAATGCTGGATAAGATGGAAATCCGAAAAAAAAATACAAGCCCATATACATAAAAGTGTTCAGTCGGCCGCGTGATTTGTATGAAAAAAGAAGGATTATTTTTTGAATTTCCAGGAACAGTTGTTCATATTGACGGGCTTAGTCACCTTTTGTTGGATCTAAAAGGGTTTTATTAGCAAACTGTATACTAGCAATTTTCCCGCGTCGCTATCCACGTAAATTAAAACCTATGTCAATAACAGATAAAAACCTTCCTATAATTGAAAGAATTTTGAAAATCGTTCCAGTAGATTCCGAGCCTATTCAATGCAAAAAAACAAGCAATCAAATCTCTTAATAATATTAGTATAGAATTCTGGACCAAACTCCAAGTACACCTTAGCTAGTTTTCCATCCGAGTGATTTTAAACGCTGCAGCAGCTGCGGATCCGGAGCAAGTTCGTTTCAGCGGAATTAAATGGACTTGATCCGGATTTTCTCTGATTTTGTATAGATAGTATCTGAATGAAATAAAGATACTTCATGTCGCTATCCGATCTTTGATCATACTTTTACAGATATTATCTTCATTTAACAGTGGGATTATTAAACAATTCTCAATAGGTATTTAATACTTCTGAATCAGGGACTGTTGGTTTCTAAGTTATTTCACAAAATATGAGTACTTTTGCGATCTATCGTCTTATAAGACGAGGCATGCATTTCCATCAAATACGTGATGTCTGCAGATTGGTGCTAACAATTATTGCGAAGCTACAGAACTATGTGAGTTTCCATCATAGTTAAGTGGAAAATGTAAGAAAATGGTGTCTGCTGTGGCACGGTCTTTAAATTGTCATTTTTGCACTGACATAAAACCCAATTTCACTAGATTGTTTCCATGATTGAGGCGACTGAAGAGATAAACGCCGCTTCCTTACACTGGTTTGAAGATCCTAAAGGTGTGGCTGCAAGGTTGGATTTGAATGACGTTTTCAATAATTCAAATTCAATAAATTGGCTGGATTTTAGCCTTAGCTATAGATAATAGAAGTATCTGACTCGAAACTCTAACTTCGCCTTGGCTAGTTTTCCGCCCAAGTGATTTTAATCGCTGCAGCTGTGGGTCCGGACCAAGTTCGTTTCAGCGGAATTAAATGGACTTGATCCGGATTTTCTCTGATTTTGTATAGATAGATACTATCTTCAGTTATAGATTTTATTATTTTACAATTCTCATTAATTGAATATAAACATACTGATATGTAGACAATATGCAGAGCTAAGCTGCTGTCTTGTACTGTTTTGAAACTTAAAAAGATCTTATCAGCTCGTCAGTTCGTTTCAGCGGAATTAAATGGATTTGATCCGGATCAAAGGTGAATTAGGTCACCTAGTTCATACTTTCTTCAGTTAAAGATTTTATTATTTTAAAATTTTCAGTAATAATTAAATAAAAGCATACTGATATGTAGACAATATTTAGAACTTAGTCGCTGTCTTGCACTGTTTTGAAATTTATAAAGATCCTAGCAGCCGTTGGATTTAAGTGAAGTTTTCATTATTTAAAATTCAATTAATTGGCTGGATTCTTAGCCTTATCTATTGATAATAGAAGTATCTGACTCGAAGTCCAAGTACACCTTAGTTAGTTTTCCGCCAGAGTGATTTTAAACGCTGCAGCATCTGTGGATCCGGAGCAAGTTCGTTTCAGCGGAATTAAATAGACTTGATCCGGATTTTCTCCGATTTTGTATAGATACTATCTTCAGTTAAGAGTGGATTTATTTAACAATTTTCATTTATTGAATAAAAACATACCGATATGTAAATGTAATTTAAAGGTCTCCATAATGCCTAAGACATAATCCGCTACCAAATAGGTATAGATGTTTAATGATACCTATAACCTAGAACAAAGAATTAAGCTAATATACAATGTGGCTAGCGACAATTTAAAAACAAGTTTTCAACTTGAAAACTATTGTTCTGTGAATAAGCCTGAAATGGGAGGTCAAAATATCAGCTGATCCAAAATGTTTGGATCAGCTGATATGAGAAGGTGTTCAAAGTACTATGGAAACCTCATATAAATGGTTCTCGATTTTAGACTTACTCACTTAAGAAAAGTTATTCGTTTATATGTTGAAATCGTGAATTTAATTTATTGATAACTAGCTGCTACCCGCGGCTCCGCCCGCGTGATATATAGCCTATGTCCTTCTCAGTACCCTTACCTATGTGAATGCAAAATTTTATGATCGGTTCAGTAGATACGGCGTGAAAGCGTAACAAACAAACAAACAAATAAACAAACAAACTCATTTTCGCATTTATAAAATTAGTTGGGATTGGCATTCAATACCAAACACATTGTATACTGACTTCTCCTTTGTTGTGGTTGTTGTTGATTTTCGTGTGTGTTAGTGGCCAACACTGGTGTCAGATTTTCGAGCTGCCTCTGTCTCTAAGCAGCTCGAAAATCTGATCATGTAGGTATACACATTTTCCACGCTGGTCTGGGAGAAAAGAAATAACGTATAATATACCAGCTGCTTTTCTTCCCTCGCAGATCGTAAAAGCCGATCGAGGGAATGGGCGAAAGGAATGCGGCTAGCAATCCGTCATTATTTTGATTCCGTTCCCACCTACAAGCTCACCAACATGCTAAACGACGTGGCCTTTAGTTTTTACAGACCTGAGCTCTGTCTACTCCGCAAGGGAGAAGGACGTGATAGTGTGTATGTATGCACCACTCAGAAGGGTGATCAAGAGCCAAGCTCTTAAATATTAAGAAGAAAAATAAAAGAGTACTTGCGAATTTGAGAAAGCCAATACACATTACAGCGTCTCGTAGTGCTTTCCGCCTAAACTCCAAGGCATCGGGGTCTGTGGCCCTGAATTCTCCTCGGGCCAACATTTGGCCCGAACCGGATACGAAAAATAGCATTGCAATTTTTGAATAAATTACTAATTATTTGAATATTTATCTTTTTAAATATATTTATCAAACTTGCTTTTATGTGACAGAATTTTGATGCCTGTCACTTTTTGTTTTTATTGCTTGTAGGCAGAAGAATGCCTATTTAGGACAACGTTTTCTCTTTTTACATTTTTTCTTATCTGTGGTTGTAAGTTGCATTTGTTATACGATAATCCTGTATTGTATTCTCTTTGGGTACGGAGGCTGTGTTGCTCGAAGCTTTGTAGGTATTGGATATTGATCTTCGTAGTTTATATATTGAACTCTGTTCAGAAGAGAACTCGCGTATGTGGCGCAATATAAGCTGAAAAGTACAAATACTAAAATCTGTGCATTAAAATAAAAAAAATGTAATTAAATTGGAGCATTGCTGCTCTCGTCAAACTGTTCCTGATTTTTATCTCCTTTTAACATGAGCTGGATCGCTGGAACAATCACAAATTAACAACAGCAACAGATTCAACTACATTCACGACGTCAAGAGATAACAACTTTCACATTCATTACGATAATTTAAGGAGACAAACGTCCTAAGGTTCTGTGATGAGCTCTCATTGGCTCTGTGCCTTTAAATCGCAGGGTCTCAGGTAGACTCGCCAGGTCATGGATAATGGGCATGTTGACTAAAATTTTTTTCATGTTGCTATGTAAAGACCTGCCAAAAATAAACACAATAGTGATAGAAATACATTTCTAAACAAAAAACTCTTTCAGTTATAAAAGTTTCAAAGACACATGTTTTTACACGTAAATTTTTAGACGTGAAAACGCGCCGCTGAAACATATTTGTGACGTCACAAGCTTGTATTTTGTATGGGTGGCGTGAGAACTTTGTTTGGTAGCTATACGAAATATTTCGTTTATGGTAATGGTTTCATAATAAAAGTTGCTATAAATTTTGCAGACTAAAATAAAGTATAATTTATACTTTAAAAAATGGTCCTATTCACCCAACTTTAAAGAAGCTTTAAGATCACTTGACAAATCGATATCAAATTAAAAGTGTTCTTTATAGTGTTTTTAGATAGAAATGAGTCTCATTAGAAACAAATTTTATATAATCTTAACATTAGGCAACTACCGTATTCATTTTGTGACAACAGCTGAGGAAACTCCAGGAAAATACTCAGTTGAAAAAGGCAATGGGGAAGGCAATACAAAGGGCGTAAAGTATACAAGCTATTTCAGTACGTTGACTATACCTGACAACTTAAAATAATATACTTAGCAGGCCAAAAACCTCAACATCGTTAATATATTTCTCAGTAAAGTGATAAAAACAGTCTACTAACTGAGACATGCTACCGGAAACTCACTTGGGTGAGACATGGCAGTCTCAAGAATGCAATTTACTGCAAAACAAGTAAATATACGGATGCGGGCCAGTGCCAGGAATTCAAACATTGGTACATGAGATAATTGATGGACTTAGAATGGTTTTGTCACTAATTAAGTCCAAATCAAGACTCTTGGTTCTGTACAGATTTAGAATGACAGAAAATTAAAATATGACCTTACAATAGAATAGGAATTTAATAGGGTTGGTGCGATGCCATGTGGTTCCCGGTAGTGTTGAATAGTCCATGTCTTCCCGTGGATGTTGTAGAAGGTGACTCAGGAAACACAAGCTAAACAAAGCTCATAAACTCTAACCCGTCTGGTCAGCGTTGAGAGTGTAAGCCAAATCCTCTGTTCAGGCTAATATATCGCTCTGATAGTACAGAGAGGGTCGTGCTCCTGCAGTGGAGACTAAAAAAGACCTGATGATGATGGGTGTGATGTTGGTTCTTTCGTTAAACTCTTAGGTAAAACTGCATAATCGTAAATTCCGCATAATTTTTTAAAAAGCAATCCATTTTTTTTTTCAATGTCTGATACATCTATTTTAACGCTTTAATTTTACAAATGCAATAATTTATTCTAAATAAAATAGTTGACTAGCAGTAGAACCACTAATCAAGTAAGTAGACTATCTAACAATGACTTTGAACTTGCTAAGTCTTTAAGAAAAACAACAGAAAACAGGGTCAGGTGGGGTTTCTCTACAAACAATTTGTGTGACTGACAAACTGCCCCATTACTTGCACCGTACAGGACCTTAATGAGGCCAACGACAGGGCTATCAGCGTGGCCAAATACTGGTTGAAAGATATACAATAGAATGAAACCATTTCGACTCGATAAGAAGAAGAAGAAGCCTTTAAGTATGCCAGATTGCATGCCGCTGGATGAGACATGATCTATTCCTGCACATTTGTAATCATTATCATCATCAGGTATTGTTTAGTCTCCACTGCAGGAGCACAACCCTCTCTGACTACCAGAGCCATATATTAGCTAGAACAGTCAGAGGATTTGGCCTACACTCTCCACGCTGGCCAGACGGGTTGGAGAGGTCTCTTTGATTCTGAAAGCTTTGTTTAGCTTGTGTTTCCATAGTCGCCTCTTACGACATCCATGGGAAGACTTGGAGTGGTCCTATTCTACTCTACCGGAGACCACACGGCATATATTAATATGAATGGTATTACGAAATTATCTTGCACATATATAACGTGAGTCGGAAAGGATACTTATAGCAATCTGAAGAGCTTCCATGTGACCCATTTATTTTTAAGTGATAAAAATAGACTACTTAGTGAGACATAGCTGTCTCAGGAACGCAATTTACTGCAAAGCAAATAAATATCGCGAAGAATGGCACCGCGCCAGGAATCCGGGAAATGGCTGCGTGGACTTAGAGCCTTTGTCTTATTGAAGACCAAACCAAGCATGTAGAAGCATGCGATTGATCGAAATAATTATGAAAAGCGTGTGGGTAACACGCCAGCCTATGACAGGGTCTTGGGTTCGATCCCTGACCAGCTCATGATGTAAAATGAACTTTTTCATCTTAGGTATCCTGGATCTTAAGTATTTATCTACATAAGTGCCTTTGTGTTAAAGAACCAAGTATGGAAAACCTTCTTAGTGTGATTGATTGATATGATTATGACGAGCTCCGTGAGACCGTGACGCAGCGATTAACACGCCAGCCTGCGACACGAAGGATTTCGGGTTCAATCCATGGCCAGGTCAAAATGGAGGCTAGGCTAGGTATCTACTATAAAATAAAGTATCGTTGAGTAAGTATCCTATGACACAAGTTCATAAGTACTGTGGGGCTGGCTCGATTTGTGTGGTACCTATGTCCCTACATAAAAGTTATAATCAGAAAATTAATTATTGTACTACAAAATCGAGAAGGAAACTTCAGTCATCTGAGTGTCTTGATAGTAAAACTATCTTCTTCGTAGTTTGTGGTGTCTCTGAGCGATTTCCCGTTGTGTCTGTGACGTATAGGAACCCGGGGTCCGCTATTATATTTCGTCGCTTCATTCTTCAGATATAATATACACATGTACATGTAGTCCTTTTTACCTACTGGCAACACTTCGCACGTTTAGATTAAAAAATAAAGTAAATCAATTGATCCCCACTCCCTCCACTTAGGGGCAGACGTCGCTGCGACTCGTTATTTCTTTTTGCGTGCGTGGCAACAAGCACACCTTTCCTACAAACATTTTTCAATAATTTTGTGTAATTAATTTAAAAATAAGAAGAATAAAATGCCTAAACGAAGTGCTGCTGAAAAAATAGAATATTACAGTGAAAAAATTAAAAAGTTGAAACGTAAAAGTGATAAAAAGCGGCGTGTGATTATTTATTCTTCTGATTCGGAAGAAGATTCCGGTAAGTAGAAAAAACTATATGATTATGTAAGTGAATACTCGTTCGTCATCTCTCGAACAATAAATGTCTTTAAGCTATCCTGGAGGTCAACTGCGGGTTGTCACGAAGGTTTAGCATGACATCAAATAACCTGGAGGTTGACTGCGGGTCAACACGAGGGTACTTAACATATTAACGCTTCTTGAGCACTAATATGCTATTTTTCTTGGTCAGATCACGAGCCACAACGGGAAGTAGAAAACGATGCACCATCGCAAGTATCACTGTCTCCGGTTTTCCCGCTACCACCACCGACAGCACCGTCTGCGCAACCACCGTCTCCTTCTCACGTGCCAGCCGGTGAAAGTTTACCCCCGTTGCAAGACGAAAACGAGATCAATGAGCTTCAAGTCGACCCCGAGTTACTGCAAGCCTTAGGTGATGCAGCCGAAGAAGCACCAGTTTACGGCCCAGATATAAATAAGAACTTGGCTCAACGCTGGCTTCCTATCTTGAAGAAAGGCTTACAAACGGAAGCTAAGGAAAAGCTTTTAAAAGAGCACTCTTTTCCCGATAATTGCCGGCTATTGAGAGCACCCGTCTTAAACCCGGAAATATCAGCTGCTGTAACTGAAATAGTCAGGGGCCGTGACAAAAAGCTGCAAACAAATCAAGACCAGCTTGGCCTTGGCATAACTGTCATTAACAGGGCCATGTCGATATTGCTGACCGGTGATGATAGAGTGCAAGCCATGAAAATTCTGTCAAATGGCTGCCGTATTCTTACTGACCTTCACCATACCGAAACGCAATTGCGAAAGAAACTTATCACTCCTGGACTGGACAAGGCTTTTCTTACGGTGATCCAAGATCAAGAACGGGACGAAAGCCTTTTTGGTAATGCTTTATCAGATAAGATCGAAGCTTCCAAGACTATAGAGAGACACGGCCTTCAGATCAAAAAGCCTACCAATCCGAAGCCGTCCACTTCAAACGCTTCAGCGACGTCCGCTACTTCCCGCTTTCAGGGAAACTGGTCCGGCCCTCCTCGGTCCCAGCAGTCGAACAGGGGGGGCGCACAACTGCCTACAGAGGTCATTATCGCCGTGCCCGTCCAGCATCGCCGCCTCGGAGCACGCGCACAGCGAGTTCGACGTCGACTGCCAGCACCAAGCGTGCCCGAACATCGTCCCGGAAATAGCTGAGGTACATGCCGGTAGATTGCAACATTTTTATACTTGTTGGTTATCTATTACCAAAAATCCAGTTATTTTAGATTGGATTCGTAATGGTTACCGCATACCTTTTAATCAAAGAGTAACGCAAATTAATATACCTCCAAATAATTTTTCAGCCAGTGAAAAAAGTCAAGTCTCATTAGCTATTTCTAGACTATTAGAATTAGGAGCTGTAAATATATGTAAACTTCACAGGAATCAGTTTATATCAAATATTTTTTTGGCACCAAAATCAGATGGCTCTTTCAGATTTATTCTTAACTTAAAACGGTTAAATAAATTTATTTGTAATTCACATTTCAAGATGGAAGATTATAGAACGGCATCAAAATTAATACCAAAAAATAGCTTTATGGCAACCATTGATCTTAAAGAGTCTTATTTACTAGTTCCAGTTGCGGTCTCTCATAGAAAATTCTTGAGATTTCAGTTTGAAAACGAAAATGGTCACACATTAACGTACCAATTTAGAGCCATGCCATATGGCTTGTCCTCGGCCCCTCGAACTTTTACAAAAATAATGAAGGTAGTTATAGGCTATTTAAGATCTCGAGGTTTCCAGTCTGTAATTTATTTAGATGATATTTTGTGCATTGGTAATAATTTTGAAGAATGCTTAGAAAATGTCAACGAAACTCTTCGTTTACTTGAATGTTTAGGCTTTGTCGTTAATTTTGAGAAAAGCCACCTTACACCAAAGCAATGTTGTAAATATTTGGGCTTTATGTATAATTCTACGGATATGACAATATCGTTACCTCCCGAAAAGCGAAATAATATATTAAAATTAGTCGAAAATTTTTCTTATCTACCTTCATGTTCTATTAGACAGTTTGCACATTTAATTGGGGTTTTAACATCTGCATGTCCAGCTGTTAAATACGGTTGGGTGCACACTAAAAAGATTGAGAGACAAAAATTTCTTGCGCTCAAGGTAGATCAAAGATATGAGTCTAAATTCAAGCCTGGAAAAGATATTTTACCAGACCTAAAATGGTGGAAAAATACTATTCTTACAGTATCAAACTCTTTTGAAGCTCCAAATTATTCAATAGAAATTTTCACAGATGCCTCAAAATCTGGCTGGGGTGCATATTGCAATCAAAACCGCGCTAGTGGAGGTTGGAAGGATGACGAACGCAATTTCCACATAAATTACTTAGAGTTACTTGCTGTTTTCCTTGGATTAAAGTATTTTGCTCGTGATTTGTCCCATTGCAATATATTACTTAGGGTCGACAACACAACAGCTATTAGTTATGTCAACCGTGGAGGAGGGATCCAGTTTCCTCATTTAAATAATCTAACAAGAAACATATGGCAGTGGTGCGAGGAGCGAAATATTTGGATATATGCGTCATATATTAATACCAAAGATAATATTGAAGCTGACCAGGAATCGCGGAGAAATAATCCAGATATCGACTTACAATTGTCTGATTTAGAATACAGAAAAGTGACCAAAACCTTTGGAGACCCAATTATTGACCTTTTCGCTTCCCGCACTAATACCAAATGTAAAACATACGTTTCTTGGAAACCCGATCCAGATGCTTGGGCAGTAGACGCGTTTACTCTAAATTGGCGTTCAATGTTTTTTTACGCATTTCCTCCTTTTACAATGATTCCTTCTGCTTTGTCACTTATTATTTTTTGCAAACATTATATGTTTGCAAAAAATAATAAGTGACAAAGCAGAAGGAATTTTAATTTTTCCTAATTGGCCGTCACAGCCCTGGTTCCCACTGCTAAAAAGCCTTCTCGTTACTGATATTCTTTATATGCCTAATGTCAAAATGGCCTCGTCTTCTTCCAGGACCTCTCAGCCAATGGTTACCCTGGGTGCGGCAGTGCTCTCAGGACGGCGTTTGTGACAAGGGGAGCTCCAATACATACGCTAGATTTAGTGCTCGCGTCCCTTTCCAAGAACACCCTACTTCAATATAACGGAACGTTTAAATTATGGTGGCATTTCTGCCTTTCTAACCATATAAATCCCTACCGTTGTAAGATCTCATCCATAATGACATTTCTCACAGAACAATTTAACAAAGGTGCTGCTTACGGCACCTTAAATAGTCATCGCTCAGCCCTATCTTTACTGATAGTAAGAGATTTAACGAATGATGACCTTATAAAGCGGCTGCTTAAGGGAGCCTATAAATTAAGACCCGCTTTACCTAAATATTCTTTTACGTGGGATCCACAAGTTGTTTTAAATTTAATTAAAAAGTGGACTCCTAATAGACAGTTACCTTTAGAAAAAATAACGAAAAAGTTAGTCATCTTGTTAGCTCTGTGTACAGCGCATCGAGTGCAAACGTTTTCCTTAATAAAAATAGAGAACATTCGTATCCGCCCTTCAGGAGTAGTGATAGGTATTACTGACATCATTAAAACCTCGGCTAACGGTCGCGATCAACCAGTTTTATGCTTAAATTATTTTAATGAAAATAAAGCAATCTGCCCAGCTACGATTATAGAAGACTATTTATATGTTACTCAAAGTATTAGATCTGCAGTGACAAATAATTTGATTTTAACATTTAGGGCGCCACATAAGCCAGCTACTGCTCAATCCATTAGCAGATGGATTAAGCAGGTGCTAGGGGAAAGTGGCATTGATGTGTCCACTTTTAGCGCACACAGTACACGACATGCTGCCAATTCCACGGCACATGTCTCCGGTATTTCCTTGGATACAATTCGAAAGACGGCAGGTTGGACTAGCAAGTCGCAGTCCTTCGCCAAATATTATAATCGCCAAATTTTGGACGTTGAAGATTTTGGTAGATCTGTCTTAATGCCTAAATAGTTTGATTGTAGGAGTAAATACTGATTAATTTTCTTTTGTTAATGAGCCTTATTTTGCTTAACATAATGTTTAACAGTTATTGATGTACCTATGTGATCAGTGTTAAATATCAAAATTTATTTACTATATTATATATTAAACTAATTTCACAAATTTTGCTGTTTTCTCTAAACATCTACATGTGTATATTATATCTGAAGAATGAAGCGACGAAATATAATATAAGATCAAACGAACTTACCAAGTGAAGTTCGATCGATATTATATGAGTACGCTTCATTCGAAGATATAATCACCCTACCCGCCCTAAACCCTTAGCAAAATTTTGTTTCTCTTCTCTAAAGAATGACGAGTCGCAGCGACGTCTGCCCCTAAGTGGAGGGAGTGGGGATCAATTGATTTACTTTATTTTTTAATCTAAACGTGCGAAGTGTTGCCAGTAGGTAAAAAGGACTACATGTACATGTGTATATTATATCTTCGAATGAAGCGTACTCATATAATATCGATCGAACTTCACTTGGTAAGTTCGTTTGATCTTATATTATAGCAGCATTCAAACAGATTTTGCAAAGTTTTTACGGCCGGCCGCCTGTTTGACGCCTACGTCCTAGGGTCTTACTCTGACAACTTGAGTATTATTAATAGCCATTACGTTAAATAACATGCATCATGCGGTATACTTATGTTCTATGTCTGAAACTCGTCCGTAAATTTAAATTCAAAAGTGTACCTATTCATTTTATTACATCAATGCGTGGGACCTAGCTCTGTAAACTTCTTGCCTCTTGATACCTTTTATCGGTAAAGATCAACTTCTTCCATTAATGATTGCTTTTTAGTATTCGATGAAAAAAGTCAAATACCTATTTAAAATTTGAACGAAAATCTACTATAACCTTTTAAGCAGCTGCACCGATTTTGTTACTTTCTCCCTGGTCGTATCCTCATGTCTGAGGGTCGTGACCACCTCAAGTAGCTCTTCTTACTACATCACTCCAAATGGCGCGGTCTTGTGCTAAATGTATGGCGCCCTGGGTGTTGGTGCGGGTTAGCTGTCTGATTGCGTCAGTCCATCGAACTGGCGGTTTTCCCTGACTCCTGCGCCCAGAGACATGACCGGGTCATTACAACAAGTCTAAAAACTTTAAGTTTAAAGATCATCCGATCCAACTATAACGAGTCCTTTCTTAGCAGTAGCCGTCCCCGGCATCCGAAATACCACGCCTAATAATGCAACCGGGAAACCAGACAAGAAATAACAGCTGGTCTTTAATATTCTATGCCGCTAGTCACCAACCCATGAGTTGAACACGCTTTGGGTTACTTAACCTCCGAGTATTAAAAATAACTTATGACAATCTTAAATCTCAGGCTGTCTTTGTCTTGCTAGTTCATTTAGAAAGTGACAGAACGAGACTTGATAACACATGGATAACACGCATTTTTTTATCTCTGCTTGAGAACTATTTTAGTTAAGATGGCTTCAAGTATTCGGCCATAAGCTGTAACTTATGTAAGTGCAAAAATTTTATAAAATTAATCGTTGAAAATACTTTTTGAGTTCAAAAAGTAAAGCTTGTTCGACTTTTAACCAAGTTTCTAACAAAGCTTTTCTAACCTTAACATTTATAAATTGTGGTTATTTATTATTGACATCTTATTTTATAGATATGACACAAATACTCTACCTACATGACTTTAAATGAATTTCATCTAACTATTAATTTTTGATTAATAGTTTTGATTGATTGCGAAGGCTAGGGATAGAGAAAGATAGCGCAGAGAAAGGGAGGCCTTTGCCCAGCAGTGGGTCATGGAAAGCTGATGAGAAAATACAAGGACCCTCTGGGAGTATCCAAGAAGGGTTAGCGTCAGGCAGCTGGCTTTAATCCAGCTCGTAAGGTTTCCAAATCATTTTACACCTTTAATAGTTTATTGTGGCTAGTAAAATTATGCTTATGTCAGCCGCAGATAAATATTCTTTCGACACGTGAAAGAATTTTCAATATCGGTCCAGTATATTTAGAGCTTATTCAATGCTAATCAATCAAATCTTTGTAATATTAGTATTAGATAACATATTATAATTTTTGAAGTGTATGTTGTCTATGCTGTTTACTTATGATTTTGTTTAAACTCATGTTAAAAACGTTCCAAAAACCATATACAGTTATTGGAGAGAAGAGCAGCGCCCACAAATCATACGCCCATTCTCGTCGTTAAGTAGTTCTTTCTTCGATCTTCTTTTATCATGATATATTTCTACATATTTCTATAATTATTAATTTGTGATCCTTATAATTTGAAATTTACTTTATCTTTTAATAATTATTTTTTATTTCAATTTTAATTGCATCAATTGTTACAACATTATTAAATATTGTAAAATGCATTTTTCAAACTTTTGAATGCTACGATGCGACACAATGACTGTAACATCTTGCCATAGAATGTTTTTGCAAATAAAGAAATTGTATTATTATTATTTCGGTCTTTATTTTAGTTTGGAGGGTAGTAAGGATCTAAGGATACGCTGTTATCCCTACTTTATCATATTTCCACGCTGATGTACGTTAGTAAGATCTTCTATACATTCTGTCTACAGAGTGTTAGGTCTTTGGCAACAAATGCATTGAACGTTCTCCATCGATCTTGACACTATCGGTGGCCTTTCAACTCAGTGCGATATTTCAAATGCGTTTCACTTACTGCAACGTACGGTCTGTAGGTCATGAACTAATAGTGGGACATTTAAAAGTTCTTTTCGATTCAAGATTCAAAACGTTTATTTAATACTATCAGTCCGCCCGGCTTCACAGGTACATAAATAGCCTATGACACCCAGGGATAACGTACCTATCCAGTTTTGAAGTTGGCCTAGTAGTTCTTAAGATAAGCGCGTTCAATCAAACAAACAAACTCTTCAGTTTTATAATATTAGTAAAGATAAGTGTGGTACTTTGATCACTGATTAATTGACGTAATTATTTTATTTTACCAACTGTAAAATTAATAGCCAAAAAGAGATCGTTCAGGAATACGACACTGCGCTCCATGACTCAAATTGTCGATGTTGGGTTGAAATCCGCTAGGCTAAAGTGGGACTGGGCGGGTCATGTTTGCCGAATTGTCCCGGAAGATGGGCTCAAAAAACTACTTTATGGGTCCCTAATGACGGAAAACGATCAAGAGGTAAACCTAAGACCAGTTGGCAGGATGATTGGTTTGGTTTTGATAAAGATTGGAAAGAGCTAGCAAAAGACAGGTCACATTGGAAACAGAAAGGGGAGGCTTTTGCCCAGCAGTGGGACAAAAATGGCTATAAAAAAAACTGAAAATAGTTGACGTCAGTAATTTACTAGTCTAGTCTTGTATCTACGTTTAGGCCGCTCCCAAAGAGGATAGCAGAAGAAGCGGCGACAAACACAGCACATTGAGATAATGTGCAAGCAACGTCAACTCACAATTTTAGTTAACCTTAGAATCTACATATATTCAAACTGAGTATGCATGCCGTGTGGTTCCCGGATGCCGTGTGGTTCCCGGCAGAGAAGAATAGGACCACTCCAAATCTTCCCGTGGATGTCGTAAAAGGCGACTTAGGAAACTAAAGCTAAACAAAGCTTATAAACATCAAAGAGACCTCTCCAACCCGCCTGGCCAGCGTGGAGAGCTCTCTTGCTGCTCTGGCAGTACAGAGAGGGTCGTGTTCCTGCAGTGGAAACTAATAAAGACCTGATGATGATGATGCATTACTCTAATTGAAAGTTTTATTGTATGTTAAGATTTTGTAATAATACTAGCTTTTGCCTGTGCCTTCGCTCGCCTTAAATATAAACTTTGGACCTCCGTTTCATCCCCTTAGGAGGTGAATGGTTGAAAATCCTTTCTTCACGAATACTTATCATAATAGCTATCAGCGTTCCAGATTTCAATGCCATCCTGTAAGCGTGTGTTGATAGATCAGTCAGTCAGTAATGGCTGCCTTTTATATACAAGCAGAATACAGATAAAATAATCAACTAAGTCACGTTCATATTAACCTAATTCAGAAAACATAATTGTCCTTGTTTGAGCAATTATATTAAAAGGAAATTAAAACACAGAAATCAAACGTATTATTAACGGAATCATTAAGACGAAATGCGTAAAATACATTAAAAGACGAAGTATTTTCGGATATTAATGCGTTTCTGTATTTCCCGACTCGCCTTTGATCTTCTATCTATATAATAAGATCTTAAGGTCTCTGCAGGCACTTCCAAACGTCTCGAGGCGTAATATTTCAAAATATAAAAAGTAAAGAACCAAGAATCAAGCAGCTATAAAAAATTCTACCAATAATATATAATCCCGCTACATTGCCAAGTTTTAGCAGGTTTTTCTGTAACAATGGTCATGTCGAACTCTTCTTTATCATCCAATCGTTTTTCCGGTAATGACCTCAGCTGTAACGCGTTATCGCTAATATGACAGCATCCATGCTGTGATAATTAAAATGGTCAGTTGAAATTACTAGCAGAATTAAATAAAAAGTTAATAACCGACCATAATAATGCGTATGACTATTTAGTCGAGCTTCTCGTTATTAAAATGAAATGAAATGAATAGTTTATATTATGAAATTTTGGATCTTATGTATCATTTTTTAAACGTTATCTTTTCTTTCTTGTTACTTTTTATATTTGCAAAATCGACAAACTACTAAGAAGCGTTTCGGAAAGACAACTGCTGAGAAGAATACGCCGAAAGAAACTCAGTTCAGTATTGGTGTGTCTACGTACCTGATAGGCTTAATATTGAATTGATCATAATCATAACCATTTATTTGATCTACCTTGTATTCGTTACAAATACTCACGTGGCACTCGTATAAAAACCCAATTGCGTCATACCTCTACTCTAACTATTTTGTATTAATATGAAGAATCGACGGATATCTCAAATTAGGAAAGTAACTTCTGTCTTTAAATTAATGGTTTCCAGTGCCGAAGTTTTCGCTCGCTTTATTTGTTGTAATGTTTATATTCTGTGGGGAAATAAGCAATATTCAAAATTGTATTTTCCATGCCTAAGAGAAAGAAAAACTACGGAATATTATGTTATGTTATCATTATTTAACTTAGTTTAATATTTTTTTAATACATTTAGAAAATCTAAACTTGTAATATTGTATACTGTTGTTTTTTTACAAACTAGGCCTTTTTTCTTTACTTACACCAATCACGTTTGCTCCTTTTATTTTACAAAAACGTCGTATGATGCTCGTACTCAGTAAATTGGCAATTATAGTCATCGATTAATTATTAGCACTTGGCTTCATCTCGTACCTATCAACATCTCAGCTCTTAGCTTATCGTACTTGCGTCATAAATCATAATGTACCTTCCGTTATGTAACTCTCAACTTTGTCACATATGGATTCGTGAACAAGGGCAGTAGTAAACGTGATTAAAGACTGTAAAGAAGTATAAAAAGTAGATTTTGCGTGAAGAAGTAAACGGATAAATATTATAACACCTCTCTTTTGTTTCGGGGCTAACTAGAGATTGTCCGACCATTTGCTGCGAAAACAAAGACGGTCGTTATCCGACAGCCGATCGGATCAACCCCCATTACTTTCGATCAGTCCATTCATCCCTCCCCTCACGTCGGACGGACAAATTAGCATTCAGTGATGCCTCGGTAGTTTTATTTAATTGTAGCTTGCCCTTTATTTTGTTTTCACTTTAGAATAAAAAGCATCTATGCCACCGATCAAACTACGGCTTTGGACCCACGATTTCATCCCTTCATTTGAATGAGAAGCGATATTTTTCCTAACTTACTACGTAATGTTTTCTTTTATATGTCTGTCATCTTGATTATTGATGCCTCTGTTCTTCCAAACTTTGGCTCTGTCGTTCCTGTAAGGAAAGACGTGACACTTGAACAGTGTTTTCTACAAAGCAAGGAAATTCTTGTCGCTCGCATGAGATTTACTGAAATTAAATAAATAAATATATAGGGACATATCACACAAATTGAGCTAGCCCCACAGTAAGTTGTGAACTTGTGTCGCAGGATACTAACTCAACGATACTATATTTTATAATATATACTTATATAGATAAACATCCAAGACCCAGGTCTATATGAAAAAGATCTTTTTCCATCTTGACCTGACCGGGGATCGAACCCGGGACCCCCGTATCGCAGGCTAGCGTGTTGACCGCTGCGCCACGGAGCTCGACATTCCTTGTTATGTGGTGTTTTCCTAATAGAATTTTCCATACTGGGAACATTCATACCTTGGTTATTAGGACTTCATTAATAGACAAAGCTCTAGGTCCACCGGCCATTGTCTCCGCGCTATTGTGCGGATTCCCGGCGACGCGCCATCACCGGTATTTATTCGCTTTGCAGTAAATTGCATTCGTGAAGACAGCTATGTCCTATTGAATTATGTTTTCACTTGTAAAAGCCATAAATGAACCAAGAACGACTTGCTTCCGATCGTCCCTTTATTAATAAAGCGATATTTTCCTAATTTATACTTAATATTTTCTTTGAGATGTCTGTCATCTTGATTATCGAGGTCTCTGGTCTTCCAAACTTTGGCTCCGTCGTTCCTGTAACAGGCATGGATGTGATACTCGAATAATGTTTTCTTATAACAATTTTCCATACTGGGAGTTCATACACACTTGATTAGGACTTCATTGACGAGCTCCGTGGCGCAGCGGTTACCACGCCAGCCTGCGACACGGGGGTCCCGGGTTCGATCCCCGGTCAGGTCATGATGGAAAACGATGTTTTTCAGATTGACCTGGGTCTTGGATGTTTATCTATATATGTATTTGTTATAAAATATAGTATCGTTGAGTTAGTATCCCATAACACAAGTCTTTCTTATTAAGAACTTACTTTGGGGCTAGCTCAATCTGTGTGATTTGTCCGTATATATTTATTTATATTTTATATTATATTAAAAGACAAAGGTCTAAATTCACCAGCCATTGTCTCTATATTTTTAAAACCTTTTAGTTACCTACTATTTCCTTTTAGGTGTCTGCCGTCTTGATTATTCTTCTTTCTTTCTTTAGGTTTACGGCTCCATCGTATTTAGCCTAAACGATGATTTTGCCAATGTCAAAGTTAACAATAACACGCACGCAATTAACAATAATCTTGATTATTGAAGCCCATACTTTTCCAAAATTTGACTTTGTCATCCCGTTCATAGCAAGGAATGTCTTGTCGCTCGCACGATCTTTCTCTAAAGAGTTTTTTTTTTATATAATTGTCTATACTGGAAATATTCCTACACGCTTGATTAGGACTTCATTAATAGACAAAGCTCTAAGTCCACCGGCCATTGTCTCTGCGCCATTGTGCAAATTCCTGGCGACGCGCCATCGCTGGTATTTATTTGCTTTGCAGTAAATTGCATTCCTGGAGACAGCTATGTCTTATTGAATTATGTTTCACGTGTACAAGGTATCATGAAAATAATAAATAAAATTATTGATACTAGAAAAAATACGCAGATTGAGCTAGCCCACAGAGCAAGGAATTTGTGGTCGCTCGCGCGCGAGCTACATTGGAATTTTTTGCTCTGTAAACTAGCCCCACTCCAATGTGTGACTTTAATCAAAATGGCAAATTATTATTGTTTAATAGTTGAGAATAAGACTTAATATCGTGTTTTGAAGCAGTATTATCAATTAGTTCGTCAAATATGTTACAAATAAAGCTAGCTGATAATTTTTAGGGTCACATTTTTACTCTTTGAATACGGAAATTTAAAGGGTAAAAACATGACCACATATATGTAAATAAAGTAAGTAAAAGTACATATTATCTCGTGCTCGAAATCCAACCCGATATCCCTCGGGTAGATTGATATTGATAACCACGGCACCAAGGAGAACATGGTTTCAACATCAATATAATTTTGATTGTCTGTGAATGTAACATTTCATTAGTAATTTTTATAACTTGACTCTACTTATTGTTAAAAGTTAACGACGTAAACGCATGATTATTACTCGTTACTCCAACCATTGTAGTAAATCTATCGTATACTTATGCAGGCCTACTTGGTCATACAGTATTCTTGTAATAAGCTGTAGGTAGATGAACATTAAATTCACGGTTATTTACATTTAACAAATTTTATATAAATAAAAACCTATTTGTCAATTTCGGGTCAAACTTTTGTTACTTAACCTTCTTTTTATAATTAAATAAATAAATATATACGGACAAATCACACAGATTGAGCTAGCCCCAAAGTAAGTTCGAGACTTGTGTTATGGGATACTAACTCAACGATACTATATTTTATAATAGATTACTTATATAGATAAACATCCAAGACCCAGGTCAATCTGAAAAAGATCATTTTCCATCTTGACCTGTCCGGGGATCGAACCCGGGACCTCCGTGTCGGCAGGCGTGTTGACCGCTGCGCCACGGAGCTCGACCAAGCCAGAGGTTGACATAAATCTTAAAAATGCAAGCCAAATTTTAAATTTTGTGCTTTATAAAATTGCTTCCAACGTCAATTTCGGGATGGCCTTTAAAAATTTACAAGTGGCTCGTGAAACGGCGTCACTGTTGGCAATTTTCAATCAACTCGCTCTATGATATTACTTTATTAATTGCTATTTTCACGATGACTTTTTTGATGGAAGTGGAAGAGCCGTTGGCGTGGTTTTTTGGAAAATATTGTTTGTTTTTTGATCAGAGGTGATCATGCAGAACCCATGTAGAACCACGACAATCGCAACGAAATCATCATCATTTCGTGTAGGTGACACGGTCAGTCGACCATGCACACCCTGGTGTCAGAGGTCTTCGGAGCCGCCTCTAAATTAATAATAATGGTTATTTTTCTTTTTACTTAAATACACTACTACACTAAAATACACTAACATAGTCAGAATTACATACAGTGGTTGACAAAAATATAAAAAGGGAGCCCTCAAGAACTTGTAGTGGGAGTAAGGTCGTCATCATTATCATTTCGTGTAGGTGACACGGTCAATCGACCATGCACACCCTGGTGTCAGAGTTCTTCGGAACCGCCTCTCGGCCTCTGACCTTGGTTCCTTTAACGACTACCAGGAGTAAGGTAGTATGCTCGATTGCCACAAAGGGAAGATCTTTCTGCAGGGCAAGGTGTGTAGGGAACCGTTTACTGTTCCGAGCTCTGTCGGAAGTTTTATTTATGTGTCCAATCAAAAAAAACTCTTAACGACTAAACGATTCTTAAACTCGCAACAAGAGTTTTTTTTAACATGGCGACCTAAATTAAATAAGTACCAAACTTTACTCAAGATGGCGATCTTGAGTGAAGTCTGGTACTTATTTAATTTAGGTCACCATGTTAAAAATGACGTCTTTTTGTTAATTGTGGCAAATCTAGAGGTTGCCACAAACTCAGCACTTGACCAAAATACACAAGCGAGGTACCAAAAAATATAAAATAATATAACAGAGTATAATATAGAAGTTACTAAAATCTCAAAGGCATCGGCAAAAACATTATCTTAAATCTCGGTTTGCCACTGTCTAGATAACTTTATGAGACTAAGACAACGTAAGTGTTAAGAATGTCATATTATTTTTTTTTAATATTCGGGGTTTAGTCGCACTAAAAGAAGAAATAATTTGTGCTAACACAAATATACTTACGTCAACACACGTGTCTATATGAACTGAGTATACAACTTTAAAAGCTCTTTAGCGCACGACCTCACTCTAACCAGGGCCACTAATAACGGACTTGACCCGCGCGTTATTTAGACAATTTATGTTACTGCTTCACGGAAATGAGCTACCTTTGAGAGCCGCTGTAAAGGCCGCCGGCGAAATAAAGTGGAAATCACAAACTTTGAGAGAGGTCTGGTCAGGTAAATTGTTGAAAGGTATGTTTGATAATTTATTTAGCTTTCAAATCTTACACGTGTAGATATTCGGTTGCATTCCTGAGCTGTATTATGCTGTATAATACAGAAATAATAAAGGACTCCGGGCCCCATATATATAGCCTGTATATATGGGGCCCGGAGTCCTTTATTATTTCAGTTAGGTGTTCCATTAACAAAAAACATCGAATTAAAATATTGTTGTAGTTAAATGTCATCATTAATAATATCCACATCCAATAAGTAAAGTAAGAGCTAACCCCATAAGTTGTGAACATGTGTTGTAGGATACTAACTCAACTATACTAGATACTATTATAATAGATACTTATATAATAGGAACGTATATGGATAAACATCCAAGGTCAAACTGCAAAAGATCGTGTACGATCATAATCTGACCGAGGATCGAACCCGGGACCACTTGTGTCGCAGGCTGGCGTGTAAACCGCTGCGCTTCGGAGGTTTCGAGCAACACGGCCTCCGTACCGGACGGAGGGAGTGGGCAAAGCGACAATTTACTATTGCAATTTTTCTGGCGTTTTTTGCGGGGGGAAATGGGCACACAAGTTTAGTTCCGCACACCTACATACAAAACTTAATCTGTCACTTGATAGTAATTATGACATTGTCACAAAAAATGACATACAAAAGAAACAATAATTTGTGTACAGATGAGTCACACACAACTAACACATAGACATGCATATGCCTAACTTGGCTTGTACCTTGACAGAGGGGAACGCAGCGTATGGCTACTCCCTTCCGATACGGAAGGCCGTGTTGCTCGAAGCTCAGAGGGCATCAAATATATATATATAAGCTTAGGTGACAATAAAGATGAAAAAATAAATATTACTAATATATCCCAAACTAAAACCCAATAAGTAATAGGTATTCAAGATTGGACCTAAAGCAAAGAATTTTTATTGTTTTGTGAGCTGTAGACCTCTTGAGCCCTATGAAAGGTACGAGTATCATTGAAACAAAAAATGCTAAACGTGAATCGTCGAAAAGTTCTACGTAATTTTCGAATCTGCTCACAAAATGTCGGTGGCGATGTTGTAGAGAACCAGCTGAACATACAAACAAAAGATTTTTTGCTCGTGCTAAAGCAGAGACAACACTCACTCGGATAATATATTTAAACATGTTAAGCAACCCCGGTGTGGTTGCAGCGTGGACAGGTGACCACAATAGTATAAAAATCTTGAGCTCCTCTATGCTAACGTAAACCACGTTAAGCCGTGAGTACAAGCTATCATCATTTGATGACAGTAGTTTACCTTTGCAAAATACTTCGTCCGTGTAAATTATAGCATAAGTCACCCGCAGTTAAATTAGCTTACTAAAAGTGAAAACATTTCGAAAATCGCTTTAGTAGTTTCGGAGCCTATTCAATGCAAACAAACAAACGATCAAATTTTTTAGTTTAATAATATTAGTATAGACTAGCAGTTATACCGCGACTTCATCGGCGTAAATTAAAGGTTATCTGCACATAAATTAGCTTACTATAAATGAAAGAATTTTGAAAATCGACCCATTGGTACCAGAGCCTATTTAATGCCAACAAACAAAAATTTCTTTTTTTATAATATTAGTAGAGATGAGTAGAATGTCATCTTTTGTTCGTACTCAAAGGTAATTATTAGTCCACTAGTATTAGTACTAAGCCTCTAAAGACATCCATCCATCAGATCTTTTTTTAGTCTCCACTGCAGGAGCACGACCCTCTTTGTACCACCAGAGCCTGTATTAGCCAGAGCAGCAGCAGTCAGAGGATTTGGCCTACACTCTCCACGCTAGCCAGACGGGTTGGAGAAGTCTCTTTGATGTTTATAAGCTTTGTTTAGCTTGTTTTTCCTAAGTCGTAGTTTCCTTTTACGACATCCACGGGAAGACTTGGAGTGGTCCTATTCTACTCTACCGGGAACCACACGGCCAAGTCTAAGGACAGTTCAATTACTTCACTCTTGAATCAAGTCATAAAACGATGAATATAGACTAGCAATTGTTCCGTGACTTCAACGGTGTAAATTATCCTATCTACCTATCCTATCTCAGACCTATCTGCACATTAATAAGGTTTCTATAAGTGAAAGAGTGTTGAAAATCGGATCGGTAGTTCCGAAGCCTATTAATGCCAACATAGAAACAAATCTTACCCTTTATAATATTTTGTATAGATGTCAATAGTCAATAGTCAAAAATTTTATTCATCTTAAGATATTTTAAATATCATTTGTTGAACGTCACTTTACATTTACAATTGGTTTACAATGTTATGTTATTGTTAACGTCAATAAATTACTTAAAGCTAAGTTTACACCGCTTCCAAGGCGGAGTGCAGAAGAAGCGGCAACAAACTGCACAACGCATTTTCTCCAAATGACGTCAACTTACAATCTACGACATAAAAGTACCTACTTAGAACTAATATGTGGACGTGAGCTTACATTGTCATGTGATGAGTATGAATATCATCTTTTGTTTGTGTAACTAGTATAGGTACTAAGCCTCAATAGTCTGAGGACAGTTCAATAACTTCACTCTTGGGTCAGGTCATCAAACGATGAAACATACGAGGGGTTAAACGTATTAGGGATCATAAATGGGGACGCAAATGCTTATCGATCTTGAATTAATGAAGATCGGCTTAAATTATTCTTGTTCATTAGTACTACTGTAATCCTGGGATTATTGTACCAAATCTGATTTGTGAACCATAATTCTAAGGCTACGAGACTATTAAGGTATTGAAGGACTAAATATATAGTTTCGTTAGACAAAGATTTAATATTAGCTTAACGTTTGTTAATTGTGTTTAATCTACTCAAGATGAAATGATTTTGAAGATTCTCTAACTTTTGACCAATAAACCGTAGCCTAAAAAACGTATGGCTGACATTACTTTTGTCAAACTGACTTAAAAATAACGACGAAAGAAAAAGACTTATTCGGTAAAAAATATAGA
Source organism: Rhodophaea formosa (assembly GCA_963082605.1). Lineage (NCBI taxonomy): Eukaryota > Metazoa > Arthropoda > Insecta > Lepidoptera > Pyralidae > Rhodophaea > Rhodophaea formosa. Next base: position 16,959,652 of record OY720217.1, on the reverse strand, counting down.
TAAGACCATAGAACACAGCAAATTGGATCTTTACACTCCGAGCCTTATTGCTGTCCTTCATACGCAGTGTTCAAGTGTTCTGCAGGAAAAATAAATATTACTGAGACGGAGTCTCGTAATATAATACGAGACTCCGTCCGTCCGGCCATCATTTAACAAATAAACATTTTTAACAAAAAAGAAAAACCGACTTCAACCCTATACGTATATAAATGGGTGTGGTAGTTCAATAAAAATAGAGGAACAACGTCGTAATCAATTGTCTTGATTCGCGAAAGAATTAAACAGAAATAAAATAAAAAATGTGTTTTGAGGTATACCAATCAATTTTATATTTTGTAATATTATGTGCTCAAAAATGATATCAAAATCCCACCCTATTGACTACAAATCTATTATTTAAGTAACAAAAAAGACGTTACAAAAAAATTGTAAGAATAAAAAAACTAGCCGCAGGCCATATCTCATGTTACTCTGATTAAATCTTTTTAATGCCCGTACTTACATTTCTAAGAAAAACCATTACATTTACTTGAATGGTATTATATTAAGTTTCCATTAATGATATCAGTAAATGGGCATCCAATCACGGTGAAGTATTAGATTCATCAGCCTTAATCTATCTTATACCAAAGGATTCATAATAGACGAGTACCTAAGACGAGTACGGAATGAGTAAACTAGGCAAGTACTTTCATTTTCTCACAATAATTATGGTGGATACAAAGTTATTACGTAAGCTATGGTGCCATCTATGCCTCTGACAGAACAAATCGTATAAATAAAAGGTTGAGGCCATTCTCTCCTTCTCTGTCGCCTGCTGGATATTGATATAACGACCGGGTGGAGGCGGCTTGTATCCAGCGTCTACCTGCTGCCTTGGTGAGGTCGTCCCGCCACCTGGTGGATGGGTGTCAAACGCTGAGCTTGCTGGTACGTGGTCTCCATTCAAGAACCCTTCTGCCCCATCGGCCATCGGTTATTTGCGAAATGGGGACATTCCGCGAAAAACCGATGGCCGATGGGGCCCACTGACAATTTAGAGAAATAATCTGCTGAGCTATGAGTGTGACCTTCGTTCGGAATCTTCTCGTTTCTGATTCGATCTCGTAAACAAACACCGATCATTAATTGGCACCATTTGGCTTTAAAAGAAACTATTAATGTGAGTGCCCACTCGCCTAGTCTACAACTATGTCATTGTTAACTAGGCTTAGCTTCTAATCCATTTATAGTTTAATAGAATTAACGTGGTAAAAACGAGCACAATATCCCAATAGCCAAATCGCTCATGTACGAGACGAAAAGTTATTTAATATAATTAAAGCACCTAAAAATACTCAAAAGGGGTCTGTGTTAGGCAAGCAGCTGGTTGTAAAATCCTTAGCTAAATCATATGAGCATTAATGACGTAATAATTGCAGAACCCGATGAGGCAGAGATGGGGATTAGAGGGAAAACTAAGGATGCAACTAGTTTAGGGCTCAGATGATAATAAAAGCTCCGAAAAAAAACTTCTATACTAATAATATTATAAAAAAGGAAAGGTTGTATTGTTTGTTTTTAATGAATAGGCTCTGAAAATACTGGATTGATTTTCTAATTTCTTTCACATATAGAGAGCTAATTTATCTATGCGGGTGACATAGGCTATAATGAAATAGGCGCTAGTACACAAATAACTGCGACCTATGTAAGTAATAATTAGCACGAAGTAAAATTGTACAATTCTATTTGTTTACGTGTACTTTATTTTGTAAAAAAAAATAACTATAAAAATGCGACTCAGACTAAAGATATCACCAATAGCAGCTAGTCAAATGAATCAAACAAACATTTACCTTGTCTTGTTTTTCACGCGTATATACATACAAGTATGTTAGTATGTGTGTTCAATTATCTCTTCCTGTAGCCTGAACGGCTTGCCCGATTTTAAAATGTGAAGTGTCACTAGATTTGTATTCTTTATTGGAATTTCTCAGGTATATCGCATTAGCAAAAAATCAATCGGGCGGAAAAATATATAAGTACTTTCACAAAATAAAAACCGGCCAAGTGTGAGTCAAACTCGCGCAATGAGGGTTCCGTACAATATGCTTCGTGTACACACACACAATGTGCAAAAATGTTTTATTCAATTGACTAGCGCTATCTAGTGGTGTTTTAGTGAACTCCCTAGATGAACTTATTATAGTGAGTTTACCACTTAATTTTCAAATGATAGAATTCTTATTATTTTCCTGTAATCTTCAAGGAATGAACCACAATTTGTAATTTTTTCAAAATTTTCAGCCCAGCAGTTTCGGGGATCAGGGGGAGGGGGAAAAGTCAATTTTTGCCTTCTTTCGTGAATAAAATCAAAAGTATTGATTTTACCCGAACAAAAAAATATTTTTGAGATCCTCATAATGAGCCCTTTCATTTGATATATGACACAGTAAGGTTTGCAACAAAACTTTTTTTTAGCATTTTCTATTTGGATTCCCTAAACTGACCCTTATTTAAAAAATATATATATTTACTTTGCACATCCGTGTTTGGGTCATAGTTTTACACCATCTTACCAACGGCTGTGACAGACGGACGGACGGACAGACAGACGCACGAGTGATCCTATAAGAACCCTTATAGGATCACTCGTGCGTCTGTCTGTCCGTCCGTCCGTCTGTCAATTTTTGTACGGAACCCTTCAAACATGTTTATTAAGAGATTTAAAGTGAAATAACGAAACATTGTAAGTATAATATAAACATGTACAACAGCACTAGAAGCGATTATCTAAGTTAACACAACCTCATTCCCTTCAGTTTAAAACAGTAATTTTTTCTTGACACCAGTTCTTTTCTCTACAAATAAAACTCAACGACTTTCCACTTAACAGTTAAATAAAACAAGTCGATGAGTTCCTCCCCTCTCCAACTCACTTAAGGGAAAAAATAGAGCGAATTCCGCCCGCTTCATTAAGTTGTCGCCTATTCACCACTTAGGGCTAAATAGCCTTTTATAAGTGCACTACTTAAGCTTCTGTTCAATGTTATTGCGTATTTTTTACCGACTTCGAAAAAAGTAAGTTTGCAAATCAACCCGTATGTTGACCGAAGGTGGTAATTTTATCAGAATTGCAAGCACGGTTTTAATATATTTTCTGTTAGTCAATACCAGTTTCCAAACATGTGTGCTAAATTTTATAAGTGTATGTATGTATGTTTGTCCACGCATATCTCAGAAAATAAATAGGTTAAAACACGGATAGTTGCGTCGGGGGGATACCTGCGTTGGTTTCGAATTCTCTATGTTAGGTACATTTGTGGCATTAGTGCTTTATTATAGTTGGAAGCGCTCCCCTCGCAGGCCTCACTGCCATGTAAACCGTTGGAGTGGGTGCACGCGTTTCGTCAGTGTGAGCAAAAATCTTCCGCTGCGAAACATTAACGGACGCCGAAATTATATTGGTAAGTAGTTTTTGTTGTATATCTTTATAATTGATTGTGGTTTCAGACTACATTTTGTTTCTTTGCTTACATTAGACCTTTGATTGCCCTATTAATTTGATTTATTTCCTAAAGCGAAAAGGCAACTATTCGTATCAAAAAGGATAGTTGCCTTATTTATTGTGGCGGATAGTTGCTCTAAAGGCAACTATCCATAACCATTTATTCCTTAATCTACGACGACTTTTTTTTCAACTAAAAATTATTCTATTCTTACTTGTTTTAAATGTAAAACAATATTAACCGGTTTCACGTGCCCATTCTAGGTAAACAGAATGCCTCGCAAGTATAAGCGAAAACCAGGTGTTATGTAGGATGATAAAAGTCTGCGTGGGATGTAAACGTCTTTAAATTTACATAGGAACAGGATATTTCATAAGTTATTTTACTCATTCTTAATTTGTTTAATTAAAAAAAACTCATTCGTTCCTCTTGCTCTTCATGTGCATAAGTAAGCTGGTATCAGAATTTTCAAGCTGCTTGAAGGCATCTGACACAGCTTTACGACTGCCATTTAACGACGACAACACGACGTTAACTGACGAAATACATTAACTGTTATTAAATAGGTACCTATGCAAGGTATTTTCTACACCAAAAGCATTTCTAAATACCCACATCTATAATGTCTCAAATAAAAATTACTAAACAGCCTATATCTTAACACGTTTTCTAATTCAATGCCCCTATTCTGCTGAAAATTGCTATCATTATTTGTATAGTAGCTTGATATCCATTAAAAACAACGATACACAAGTATACAAACTGATGATAAACTGATACGATGCAGGGCTAGGGTATTCTACATCAGAAGCATTTCGAAATACCCACATCCATTTTCAAATTAGAATTGCTAAACTAAAGAACTTCAGTCGACATCGAATCGATTCAAATTAGAAATTATGCTACTGAATAAATACTACTATTCCCACATAAAAGGAACCCGGACTTACATTACAAACTTGTCTTAAATGCTAATAAAAGAGATCGGGCTCCGGCAGCCTTCGACGATGAATATTTCATGATGGGTCTATTGACGACCAGGGAAGTAGACCCCACTCTCTTCAAGGATCTATTGAGAGCCAACAATAGGGTGAACGAGCTTGCGTTGTGTTAGAGATCTGGTTAAATTGGTTTTTATTCAGCAGAAGCAGCTGTTGTGCGTTTATGTTCTCATTAATTTTTCATCGCTCGGCTTGTTAAGTGCATTGATGTAAATTACATGACTTGACATTAGAATAAATAAATAAATATATACGGACAAATCATACAGATTGAGCTAGCCCCAAAGTAAGTTCGAGACTTGTGTTATGGGATACTAACTCAACGATACTATATTTTATAATAGAAATTTATATAGATAAACATCCAAGACCCAGGTCAATCTGAAAAAGATCATTTTCCATCTTGACCTGACCGGGGATCGAACCCGGGACCATCCGTGTCGCAGGCAGGCATGTTGACCGCTGCGCCACGGAGCTCGTCAGAAGAGGAAGAGGAGAAGTTTAGTTCTTATTATAGTTTTTTCATACCAACTTCAGTTATGATGTAATTAATACGCATTTTTAAAATTACAGCCAATTTAAAAAGTAAAGTAAATTTCTTCTGACTCGAACCGTTTTTCCGGTTGCATCCTCAGCTGTTGTCAGAGCCCGGGATCCGCTCATGATAGCGTTCATGCTGTAAGTTAAGTATGATTTAGCAAAAAAATGTGGCCATAGTTTTGAAATATTTTTGAAAAGGGCAAGGTGTTATTATATTTCCATTATGTAGGTATATACTTAACATACATTTAGGAAAAAAATCTAAATTTAATTTTATAAGATACAGTTTACCATAGCCTAACCAAAAACTTTATTTCCCTTGTTAATTTTGTCAAGTCACAATAATAGGTACCACGCTAGTGGGTTAATCAGTCTCCATTTCACTGATTATAAAGCACTATCAGCAAATAATTGCTATTCTGTGTGTTAGTGCTAATTTATTATTCCTACTACCATTAGCCATTGTAGAGTCACTTCCAATAAAATATTAGCTCGGTGCTCTAAGTGGCGTTTGATCCAGCTAGTGCCTGTTTGCCTCGTTTTGATTGGCTTCGCGAAACGCGAACAATCATGGTTTGCATACATTTGTTGACAGATATTTTCCGATGGTAGCTGAATTGACAAATATGCAAAGAAAAATTATTTATTTTTAGTTTGCTGCGTAGATTGCAAAGTTTCAATGTGGATATGTAAATACTCACACGTCACCAATCTACGCAGATTTAAATTAAAAATAGCGACACTTCTTTCTGTAGTCATTAGTAGGTCATTATGACAAAAAAGTCACAACATGGATAAATCACAAAATAATAATTTCATTTGAAGTAAATGTAAGTCCCATACTTTCGTTTCCCCAGGAGTAAGTAGTACAGGGTTGAGAAAGTTACAAACTTGGGCCTAGGATATCCTTGAGGATCTCTACAACAATCAAAAAATCGCCGTCTGTAAATTTGATGTCGATATTGACTGTCCTTTTACAGAGAGAAAAAGATTTTACAGAGATATAACTGTCTCCTATAAGTATTTACGTCACTTATATTAGAAGGGAAAAAAATACGAAATAACATTGAACCTTATAAAACTTATATTAAGAAATTTTCATAAATACATTACCTAACAAGAAAGTTGTTCCTATTCATGGTCAGCCCATCAATAAAAGGGTCACCCCTTTTAGGGTCACACACGGATTTATTTAAAAATTGTATAAAAAAACCGGCCAAGTGCGTGTCGGGCCACGCGCATTGTAGGGTTCCGTAGTTGCGAATGACAACTTTGAGTTCACACTATTCACACTCACACCTTACAGTTTAACGACCTAAAACATTCAACAATGAAAATAGTATGAAATTTTAAAGTTTATAAGTTGGTTGCCTGTAACTTTTTAGTTTGTACTTATAACTCAGCTTTGATAGTTTTCCTTTCAACTTCAGTATATATACTACTGCTGTAATTTTTGTCACTTATCTATATATAACCGTTTAGCAGATAGAAGGGGGGGACACTTACCTCTAACAAAAATTCGCACTTTAAAACCAAATATTTCGGAAACGGATCCCTAAATTGAAAAATGGTGTTCTCAACCTCACAATATTTTTGAAAGACCTATTTAACGATACCCCACACGATGGGTAAATAGAGAAAAAAAATTACTCCCCCACTTTACTTGTATGGGAGCTACCCTAAAAAAAAATTTTTTTCAAGATTTTATTCTACCACTTTTTTGCCATGATTAATATACATACCCATACCAAATTACAGCTTTCTAGTACTTATAGTCTCTCCGTAAAACCGCGGACGGACAGACAGACAGACAGACAGACAGACATGGCGAAACTATAAGGGTTCCTTGTTTACTACGGAACCCTAAAAAGGCGACCAAAAAGATTTTACGCAGTAATACCTCACTTGTATTAGAAGGAAAAATACGCAATAACATTGAACAGAGGCTTAAGTAGTGCACTTATAAAAGGCTATTTAGCCCTAAGTGGTGACTGGGCGACAACTTAATAAGGCGGGAGGGATCCGCTCTATTTTTCCTCTTAAGTGAGGGGGAGAAGAGACTCATGGACTTTGTTTTATTTAACTGTTAAGTGGAAAGTCATTGAGTTTTATTTGTAGAGAAAAGAAATGCCATGAGAAAATTGCTGTTTTAAACTGAATGAAAGATAAACGCTTCTATAGTTGTTTTACAAGTTTTTGTTAAATTTGCAGTTTTAGTATTTTACTTTAATATATAATCGTTTTTAAGGTTCCGTACTCAAGGATAAAAATGGGACCTCATTCACAAGACTTCACTGTTCCTCTGCCCGTCCGTCTATCTGTCACCCACCATGTGACAGCTTCGAGCAACACGGCTTCTCGGAAGGCGTGTTGCTCGAAGTGTGACAGTGATGCATATCTATTGCCTCTATAATTACAAATACTAAAAACAAAATAAATTTAATAATATAAATTAAACTCCTAACAAACGTTACGTGATTGATTTGCCGTTTTTTTTGCTCGACATACTGTGGGCGTTATGACTCTACCTTAAGGGCCCACACTAGGCACACTAGCGACGCCAATCATTTTATTCCTAATACTTTACAAATAGAAAGAAATTCAAGAATGTAAATCATATAAGCCTTAGTAAATAACCTGAAGTATTTTTGGAATCATGTTTTAATCTTTCATAAGAATCAGTCATTAAGAGAAATAGTGATTACCGCCAAAAAGTGCCGTTATCTGATTCTCATGGTTCTCACTGATTCTGATAATTTTAAACATGATTCCAAAAATACTTTAGGTTATTTACTAAGGCTTATATGATTTACATTCTTGAATTTCTTTCTATTTGTAAAGTATTAGGAATAAAATTATTGGCGTCGCTATTATACCTAGTGTGCGGCCTCAAGACTCTACATCGTAGTATTGTACATTGTAGACTTGAATAATGAGGACATTTTAAAACAATGGACAATCTGATCTAGTAAATATTTCGTTAATAAAGGAGACTTTGAGAAAATATCAAATTCGTTGCACTTTCATAGCTATTAGAAATATTATTTCGCGTTCTGTAATAAAATGTCATATACATTATTTTTTGCATGCCAGAAAATCCTCAGCTGCCCCAAATTGGCCTTTTTTGGAGAGGTGAACTATGTATATAAAGTGTATAACTATAATTATATTATAAAGAGAAAACTTTTGATTGTTAGTTTGTTTGCATTGAATAGAATCTGAAACTATTACTAGACCGTATCTTTTACCTATAGGAAGCTAATTTATCTATGGGTGACTTAGGCTTTAATTTACGGACAAATTTGCCGGAAAATTGCTAGTTAATAATATAACAATAGTATTTATAATATAGGTAATTTAATTAGTTTCTATTCTTACTTCCACAAATAAAATATGTAATTTTATCTGTAATACTCTCGTGATTTTTAACATCTCAAGCTTGTAATACAGAGAATATCTCAACGCCACGACATTATTAGTACTCGCATCTGTGTAGATACTAATCAGTTACAGTGTGACGAGACCGTAACTAGGTCGGCTGAGTGATAAATCACACAAGAGCATTCATCTCAACTTCAAGATTAGCTTCAAGCAAACGAATCTTATATTTATTCTTGAAACTTGAGCCATAAGACCCAAAGGCCAAGTTTAGATTGTACATGGAAAACGGACATGTTGACTAATCTCTTGTGTAAATATTAATTAGTTACAGTGTGACAAGACATAATTGGGTCGACTGAGTGATAAAGAACGCTCTGGTAAGAGTATTCGCTTTAGCTTGGAGATTTATTTTAAACATAGTCATCTCGTCTTCATTTCAAATTAATATATCGTAACCCCACGACATTATAAGTGCTTGCATCTGTGTAGATACTAATCAGTTACAGTGTGAGAGACCGTAACTAAGTCGGCTGAGTGATAAATTACGCTAAAGCATTCATCACAACTTTAAGATTTGCTTCAAGAATACGAAACACATATTTATTCCTGAATAGTTAACTTGGGCCATAAGACCTTAAGGCCAAGTTTAGATTGTACATAAAAAACGGATATGTTGACCAATCTTTTGTTTAAATACTGATTTGTTATAGTGTGACGAGCCCGTAATTCTACTGAGTGATAATGACGCTCTGGTGAGAGCATTTGCTTCAGCTTGGAGATTTATTAAAACATACTTTTTATTTAAAATATCGTAACCCCACGACATTATTAGTGCTTGCATCTGTGTAGATACTAATCAGTTACAGTGTGACGTTTCTAGGTCAGCTGAGTGATAAATGACGCTTAGTGCATTCACCTCAACTTGGAGATTTGCTTCAAGCATACTAATTATAAAATTATCCCTTAATAGACAGACAGAGACTTGGGTCGAAAGACATAAGGTCCAGTTTAGCATGTAGATAGAAAACGGAAGTGTTGACCAATCTTGTGTGTTAATACTGATTAGTGACAGATAGTGTGACGAAACCGTAACTAGGTTAACTGAGTGATAAATGACACTCTATTAAGAGCATTCACTTCATCATGGAAAGTTAATTTAAACATATTCATCACATCTTTCTTCTTTATTATATTTATCACAACCCCACGATTATAAAATTATAAGTGACAGTGATAGTGACAGTGTGATGAGATGAGATTGTAACTAGGTCGGCTAAGTGATTTATGACGCTAAGTGCAAGCATTTTGATTTTAAAATTCGCTTTAGACTTACTTATCCCTTTTTTCTTACAGTTGTTGTTGATAGACAGAGCCTTGACTGATAAGATCTAAAAGTTACGTTTTGATGGTGAAAATGGTATACAAACTATTGATGGGTTGGCGGCATCGGCATTGCCATCATATGGTCCCAAATATATTAGCCTATTATCCTGATCTACATGGAAATAAAAGCTCCGTGGCGCAGCGGTCAACACGCCGGCCTGTGACACGGAAGGTCCCGGGTTCGATCCCCGGTCAGGTCAAGATGAAAAATGATCTTTTTCAGATTGTCCTCGGTCTTGGATGTTTATCTATATGTATATGTATTTGTTATAAAATATAGTATCGTTGAGTTCGTATCCCATAACACAAGTCTTACTTAAGAACTTACTTTGGGGCAAGCTCAATCTGTGTGATTTGTCCGTATATATAAAAATTAAAAAAAATATATAAAAATAAAAAAAAATACTAATATCATAAAAGACAACCCCAGTTTCTTACGCCCCATTATGAGTCATGCAATCTTTAAAACATTCGAGGAAGAGGAAAATCTTCCGATATATTTTTTTCTATCCGCTCAGACCATCGCAAAAGACTGTTCGCAGATTCTTAATAAATCAAATGTATACCTCGTAATTTCTAATATATCAAGTTTGTACCAAGAATATCTCAACGTCTCGACTTTATTAGTGTTCGGATCTGTAAAGATACTAATCAGTTACTGTAACATCGGGATTCAATAATAAAACATTGTTTGTAGAAATATGTAAGCGGGGTTTATTCGGCGCGTACCTACTTAGTAATGTCATAAGGCCATAGAGGACGACCAGACGACCACAGATAAAACAGATGCACAGGTCAACCACAGAGTACTACTTTACATCTCCCCTTTTTTGCAAGTAAACCTCTAAAACTTACAATAGTTACAATTATTATTGTATGTCACAATTATGTTTTAAAACATGACATTGCAACAGTTTCTAGCTGTTCACAATTTATAATTCGCTTTATCATTATACATAATATAAGTATTCACTGTAATATTAAAAAAAAAGAAGACTATCTGTAACATTATTCAGTCCAGTTAATTAACTATAATAATAATTGCAAAATCTAATTATTTTCCAATAACAAAAATAAAATAACTAATAGGTAATTCTCTATACCTAGTTATTACAAACAGAACTGATGTATAATTATATTTTAGAAAATATAGCTCGGTGCAATCTATAATAACTGTCTTTATAAATATCAAAGATCAAGTCTATCTATTGGTTTAATTATTCTACCAAACCTTGATGATCGTGGTGCTGTGGCTGATTGAGTAGGGTTTGACTTCTGCACCTGAATGGGAGTGCTAGGTGACAAGTGTGTTGGTGCAGGAGGCGGCTTAGGAACAGCTGGTGACTGTGGTGCTGGTGATGACTGTTGTTCTGCTGGACCTGGAACCTGTTGTACCGCTTGTTCAACTGTGTATTTAGTTTCAGGCACTGCCACTCTATTTCTGGTTATATCAGCTTGTGTCTTATGCAGGTGACTGAAGTTTCTTCGGAAGATTTGACCTTGGTCTGTTTGAATTATTACGGATCTTGGTAGACCTTCAGGCTTTTCTATCACCTTTGCCCCTTCCCAATGTCGATGATCAACTTTGTGTCTGACTTTATCATTGATTTCAAAATTTTCTGGTCTTGTTGTATGTTTATTACTATAATTAACTTGTTTCTCTCTTAAACGTTGTAGTTCAGATGTGACTCCTTGAATTATTTTCGGTTTTAAATTATTATCAGTTGTAGGTATTGGAGATCTGGTGATTCTACTAAAAAGGCGTTGGTTTGGTGAACCTAACTGATCATTCCGTGGTGTGTTTCTCCAATTTAGTAAAGCTAGTTGAATGTCTGACTTGTCAATGCTACATTTTCTTAGTAAATTCTTTGCTGTTTGGACCGCTTTTTCAGCAAGTCCGTTGCCTTGATGGTGGTGTGGACTGGATGTGACATGGTTAAAAATCCACTCTTTTTGAAAGTTTTTGAATTCTCTTGACATATATTGTGTTCCATTGTCGGTTTGTAATTCTTGTGGTACTCCATGTACAGAAAACCATTTTTTAAACTGTTCTACGACTTCATATGATGACTGAGCTTTTAGCTGTTGAAAATCTAAATAACCAGAGTAGCTGTCACAGATAACGAGGTAGGTTTTTCCTTTTAATTCAAATAAATCTGATGCTACTATTTGCCACGGAAGTGTAGGAATCTTCTTGACTAGCACTGTATCTTTAATATTGTCTCTTTGTGTTCGTTCACAGATGGAGCAACCTTTGACTAGTTTTATAATGTCATCATATTGTCCTTTCCAGTAAAGTAATTGTCGGGCCCTTCTTAAGCAACTTTGTATTCCAAGATGTCCTTGATGGATGTTCTTTAACATTTTAGGTATTTGTGATTTAGGAACTACAATCTGGAGGCCTACTCTAAGTTGACACGCGACGTAGTTCGTATTTCAGACGAGGACCTCGAAAGGTCAATGACGAATTTATCGTTCGAATCGTGAACGGATCCATAGTCATCAAAAGTCTACGATAATAGTAAAGTTCTTACCTACGAAAGACGTAATTTTTTAATATTTATCGATAAAATGACTGGAATGCTTTTATTTCATTATTCAGAATGAAACTTAATAAAATAATACTATGATGAGTCAAATAATATTTTTCTGGTCTAGTTAGAAATAAAATAAAAATAATTACCTGCTAATAATTTATTAAAATCATAAATCAAGAAATCTTAACGTCTTAGTCCTTTGCCAAAATTAGAAAAAAAGGGTGAAATTCTTGACCAATTACATTAGTGGAAGCTTTCTGTACGTAAACCTCATAGCACAGAGTAGGTATAGCTCAGAGCAAGTTATTGCTCTAAGAGGTATAGGTACTCGCATTTGAAAGATAATCCATATTTAATCTTAATTTATCATAATCATCAGCCTATACTCGTCCATTGCTGGACATAGGCCTCCCCAATTGCACGCCATCGAGATCTATCTTCGGCTGCTTGAATCTTAATTCACGCCAAAACAATTTCATCATATTTATTCCACGTTACTGAAGATAATATGCTCCACGGAGGAAGGGCAATTCCAGAGTGATATCTCACTTCCACTTATAGCATTTGCCTTGATCCATGTGAGAAAATGCTAAGCAATTTCTATTTTGATCATAGTAAAGAACTATTGTCTACGTATTAATATACTTATAAAATTGTTGATTGATACAGAATAATAAAACACAAATGAACAGAAACCATATTTACTTTGATAAAACTTGTTTATTTTGTATTTATACGTCAGGAATAGAATAAAAAAGTGTTTAGTCAAATATTTACATATAAATATTACGTGTAAAAGAATAAAATATACGTTGCGCCCTTTTCTAAAATGGTATATTCCTCGTCATACCATATATATTTTTGGAATGTTCAATAAATAGTACCTACTGCTCGTTTTGATGATAAAAATTATAATTTTCCTTTCAAAAATATCAGAAAACTAAAAATATATTATCCTTGTAGGTATATCTCCATTGACCCTGACAAACATTCACTTCAATGACAAAGTAAAAAAAGTGTCATATTTTTCCACAGACTATAATTTTTTTAAGGTATTAATTATTTGTGATGTCGTTTTTACCCGACTAGATCAAAAACTCGAAAGAAAGAAATGTTTTTCGCGCGTAAATATGTTATTTAAATATTTTAAAAAAACTCATCCTTGAACCCACACACTATCTATCCTAAAAAACAACTACTGAACTGATTTCAAAGTAACTTGCACTTTCCCTAATTTGGACAAGATCAACAAAAAAAAAACCGGCCAAGTGCGTGTCGGGCCACGCGAAGTGTAGGGTTCCGTAGCTGCGAATGACAACTTTGAGTTTACACTCGCACCTCACAGTTTAGCGACCAAAAACATTGAAAATTGTATGCAATTTTACATTTTCGAGTACATTTTAGAAGTTGATAACCTATAACTTTTTAGTTTGCACTTAGTACTCAGCTCTGATAGTTTTCCTTACAATTTCAGTATAAACACAACTACTGTAATTTTTTTTCACGTATCTATATATAACCGTTTAGCAGATAGAGGGGGGGGGGGGGGACACTTACCTCTAACAAAAATTGTACTTCAAAACCAAATATTTCGGAAACGGATCTGTAAATCGAAAAATGGTGTTCTCAACCTCACAATATTTTTCAAAGACCTATTTAACAATACCCAACACGATGGGTTTATAGAAAAAAAAATATAACTCCCTCTTTACTTGTATGGGAGCTAGGGTAAAAAAAAAAATTTTAACCCATAACAAATTACAGCTTTCTAGTATTTATAGTCTCTGAGTAAAACCGCGGACGGACAGATAGACAGACATGGCTAAACTATAAGGGTTACTAGTTTACAACGGAACCCAAATAAAATGATAACCATCTAATAATTTTTTATTTATGCGCGTACAAACATACACTTTAGAATTTTGGCACACATGTTACACAAAATATTAAAATCTATTAAGTATAGACTAATATATACTCAAACTACAATTTTGACATTATCACATACATTTGTACCTATTGAATTGTTAACCTTCTTTTATTGAAGTCGGCTGGTAAGAAGGTGAAACGACTATGAAGGTGAAAGGTGACATTCAATATTTTTTTCAGATAACGTATTTTATGTGTTATATTTCCTGAGGTCTGAGGCAAGCTGGAGCGGCAAAAATAAACACTACGTTATATTTTATTTTGTGTGCAAAATTAAACATTGAATAATGAAATATGTTATAAATGATTAATTTTTAACCGGAAAGTCTTTTACAAAATACTATGTTAGCTTAAATTTAAACATTTCATGATGTACTTATGTGTAGATACACAGAGGTGCATAAATACATACACCCATATATTTTAAGGCTGTATTCTAAACTCCAATCTTCATCTTTAACAAATGCAGAATGAATATTTAATACTCGAGTTATGTTTACTTTTTCCTTTCTACAATTGTCATGGAGCAGCACTTTATGAACCCCTGCCCGCCGTACAAAGTTTTTGGTACATACGTCTTTCGATATGTTCAAAACACCTTACTCTCCGGTGCAAACGAATCTCCGCAAAGCAACTTCGAATCCATAGAGATCACGATAATTTAACGTCCGTGACCAGTGACGTATACAAATAGCGATAAAATTCGTGTATGCTGTCGATAAATTTCATCGAATTAACTTTTCTCGCTAAGTACTATGGAAATTAATTAATTTTCGTTATTTTATGAGAAAAGATATTATTTCAATGTTATTTATAATTTAAAAAATATTAAATTACAATTTATTTAGCGTCATTGAATTAATCTAAAATCGGCACATGGCTGAAAACATAGATGTCATGGTCGGCTTAACCAAAAAAAACGTGATGTGACGTGACAATTTGTAGATTATTTATAATTCAGAATTTCGGAGATTAAAAATGTGTTTAAAGTATATGCAAACAGCGGAAAAGCAGTGAAGCTTACATTTCATAGCAAGGAATGAATGCATTTTTTGATTTTTACTTACGTGATTGCCTACCAGTTGTTACAATTTTACGACAATTTTTCTTGGCTGGAGAATATGCAAGAACCTTATGAGCATGCTCGCACGGGAGATGCGAAGAACACCGAGCTAGGTGGGGTTCCTCCAGAGACAAACTTTGTGAACGCGGTGCTAATCCATGGCTTAGCTTTTGTCGTGCACTACTTGCACAGTTGAATATCTCAATGAGGTCAACGAAAGGGTGCTTAGCGTGTCCAAATATTGACTAGTAAGACATCTAAAGAAAAGATTTCAACTCGCCAAGAAGACAACCACAATGGTTACTTGTACAGCTATTAACAGCCCTTTATTGGCCACGACAAGACGAGACTCTAATATTCATATATAATTATCATTTGCAAAGGGTAAGCTACCGAATTTATATGTATATAATAAGTATGGGATATAGGTATAATACTCCCTACGTGAAGTAGTGATAGTTTGGCCTGATTTTGATAATCAGTGGAGATATTATTTTAATAACTAAAGACGAATATATACATATATAATATATTTACCAGCTTTCGCCCGCGTGATATATAGCCTATGTCCTTTTCAGTACCCTAACCTATATGCATAATTTCATGATTATCGGTTTAGTAGATTTGGCATGAAAGCGTAACAACTAAACAAACTCACTTTCGAATTTATAATATTAATTAGGAAGTTAGGATTAGGATATTCACTGACTTAAATGTTACGATATGTATAAAAAATGGCCTTTTCTTACAGATTTTATAATTCTGCAAAAAGAAAAACGAAAACAAGATCTACCTAGGTTATTGGTTTCAAGATTTCCGGTAACAAGCACATTTTCATCGTAATAACTCACGAAGATCTAAAGGATAATAATGCCTACATCAATAAATATACTAGAAGAAAGTTTTACTGTGTTTCAATGTTGATTACAACGGTAGATAATACAAGCTTACATCTCGCCTATCTCGCATACCCAATGTGTGTTAGCGTTTGGCATGCAGCCGACCATCGATATTTGCTAAATCATTTATCTGCATACAGTTATATAAACTAACATGCCATAAAAGTATCTCGAGCTCCTCCCTGCTTCGAAAGGCACGTTGAGTCGTTGGTCCCGGCTGTCATAATTGATAGCAGTCGTTAAGCTATGACAGATGCCTTTAGGCAGCTTGAAAAATGACACCAGTGTTGGCCACTTACACACATGAAAAACAAACAAACATATCGTTATACCTCAGGCCCCGGAAGCTCGAACGACACATATTTCTCAAAAGCGGTATTCCGTCCCGCGCTGTTTTTCAAACTTTTCTCGTGATAATGCATAATTTTGTACCGATCATATAATTTGTATCACTCAATCTCTCAATGTACTCAAGAGCACTAGAGGCTTTTTTTACTCATGGTACAAAATTCGCTCACAAGCAGGCAGTGGCAGAGAAGCAATGAACCAGCTGCTTCTCTGCCAGCGCAGATCAATAATAATTATATATAGGGACAGATCACAGAATTCAGCTAACAAGCAATTATCGTAAAGGATATATTACGATTGATAAGTATATACATTTATAAGTAAAGATTTAATCATTTTAATTTAATAAAAGTAAGAAATCTAGCAATCCTCCATACGCTACAACTTACAATTATGCCAAAATTACAAAAAATCCAAAGTTTAAGTAACATATTTTGATGAATTAATTATTTCAAACGCTTCACAAAGCAATACGTTAGAAATCCGTCACGGATTCGTCACCTCGGTAGTTGACGTCGGAATGACCTTGAATAGAGGTCGTTCGTCCGTTCAATTCGTTGTCAAAAGCGCGCTGAGAGTAAGGTTAAAATGCAAAAATTCGTAAAAGTCGCTGTCAGTGTTGCAGTTAACCAATCATGGATCGACGAACAAGATTCGAAACGAATCCGCAACAAATTCGTAGGCACTTTGAAAGAGACAAGTAGCTACGGAAAGAGCGAGAGATCAGACGACGAAAAGTCCGTTAGAGTAGGGTTTTTGATGATTACGCAACGGATTCGCATTTTTCGTTGTCAAAAGTGTCGTTTTGACATAAGATTCGAAAGAAATACGTAGTTCGTGCATCGAAGTTAACAGAGAGAGTAGGCCTCCTTATTACCTTTGAAAATGATTCCTTTAAGATAGCTGAGTTCTTCTTTGAAGTTAAAATAGTGTTGTAATTCTGGTGGAAGTTCATTGACATTTTCTGGAAATCCTTGCATTATTGTTTTAAGAAGCAGCTGTAAATGTGTATCTTCTTTTGTAGCTTTAACTAATTCATCTCTTGCATCTATTGACATCGGCAGTATCACAGCAACTTTAAGGTTTTCTTCTTGTTCATATTGCAGGTTTGATGCGTCACAATCTCGGCTAAGAAAGTCTGCTAAGGGTATTTCTGTGCCCTTAAATACTACTTTTGGTGAGTATGGTGCAAGATTAAACATTATGCGTTGCAGCCTTGCTGGTGCAGATTGTATGTTCTTTTTAAAGATTGTCTCAAGTGGCTTATGGTCAGATTCCACTGTAAGTTCTTTGCCATAAACATATTCATGAAACTTCTTACAACCAAACAGTATGGCGAGTGCTTCTTTTTCTATCTGTGGGTAATTCAGTTCGGATTTGGACAATGCTCTTGCACCATAGGCTATTGGTTGGCCATCTTGAAGAAGCGCCGCTCCCAGATTTTTAGAACTTGCATCCACTGATAAAGTTACTGGTTTGTTTACATCATATAGTCGCAGTAATGGAGGACTCTGAAGTACTGTTTTTATTTTCTTAAGCGCTTCATCATGATGACTTTCCCATGTAAAACTTATATTTTTATTTAACAATTCTCTTAGTGGACTTGTCAGGTCTGACATGTTGGGAATAAATTTATTAAGATAGGTGATCATACCTAATAGTCTCTGTAGCTCTGTTTTATTTGTTGGTGTTTTCATTGCTTGTATGGCTTCTACTTTGTCTGGATCTGCTTCCAATCCATTTGCTGAAACAATATGTCCAAGGAACTTTAATTTTTGTGCCTCTAGAATGCATTTACTTTTGTTAAGTGTAAAGCCTGATTTATTTAGTACTTCTATAACTTCATTGACTGTTTTTCTTAGTTCTTCTCTATTTTTTGCATGTATAAATATATCATCGATGGATAC
Organism: Rhodophaea formosa; assembly: GCA_963082605.1. Classification (NCBI taxonomy): domain Eukaryota; kingdom Metazoa; phylum Arthropoda; class Insecta; order Lepidoptera; family Pyralidae; genus Rhodophaea; species Rhodophaea formosa. Next base: position 16,941,170 of record OY720217.1, on the reverse strand, counting down.
TCTCACATTTTTAAATTTACTGAGCAAATTTGTTAAAATTTCTTGGAAAATTTCAGGCGCTGATGATACGCCAAAGGGGAGTCTTTTGAAGGAATATCTTCCCCACGGGGTAGCAAACGTTAAGATTTTTTGAGTCCTTTCGGAGAGCTTTATCTGCCAGAATCCTTTTGTGCAATCTAATAGGGCAAAGAATTTAGAGCCTTTGATATCAGCTGAAATCTCTTCTATAGTGGTGAGTGGAAAATGGCGTCTCAGAATGTTTTTATTTACATCAGATGGGTCTATACATATTCTTATTTTACCTTTTTGTTTTACAACTCCCATAGGGCTCACAGCAGGAGTAGGCTCTGTTTCTGGTTTAATAACATCTAACTTCACCATTCTATCAAGTTCTTGTCTTACCTCGTCTCTTATCGCATGTGGAATTTTCCGTGATGGTTTAATCTGAAATTTTGGGTTGTCAATCAGGTCGATGTCATACTCGTAGTCCTTGTAACAACCCAAGCCTTCAAATATATCTTCTGAGCGTTGACTTTCTTTTAACGTTTTGACTCTTGCAATAAGTCCTAATTTTTCACAAGTATCAAGTCCTAGGATTGGTGTAACTTTTTCTTGTACTACTTTGAATACAATATTAGCTTTTTCGTTTTTTAGATTACACAGTAGCTCTGCTTCACCTAGAACTGCCATTTTGTCTTCAGTATAACTTATTAAATTTCTTGTTCGGCTTGCTTTCAGTCTTGCTTTTGTTTTATCCAACAGATGTCTAGGTAATACATTGCATTCTGCTCCTGTATCTAGTTTGACTTTAAACTTCACATCACCAACTCGTATTTTTTCTGTCCAGTTTTTCTTTTTTCCAACGTTTATAGCAGATATGTACACCTCATCTTCGGAATTTGAGCCTTCTTCTAGTATGTTCACTCTATTTTTCTGTTTAGTGTCATAGTTATTTTTAGTTCTGCACATTTTAGCAAAGTGACCATTTTTATTGCACTTAATGCATGGTTTATTAAAAGCTGGACATTCTCTGGGTTTATGGTTTGTGCCACATCTTCTACAGTCAAAATTCCTATTCTGTTCTTTTTTTGTATTCATCTTTTTTAACACAGAAACTTGATCGCTTTCATTTTTACCTTCAAACTCATCTAGTTGTTTGGAAGCTTGTTCACTTGTTTTACAGATTGTTATTGCCTTTGTCAAGTCTAGTTTATCTTCTGTCAATAATTTCTCCCTCACTTGATTGGATCGAATTCCGAAAACTATCTTGTCTTTCAACATTTCGTCGAGTAGGTTGTCAAATTCGCATTTACTAGCTTGAGTTTTTATTCTCGTTAAGAATTCGTTAAACTGTTCATCTTCGCATTGCTCGATTTTATAAAATATGTACCTCTCAAAAGATATGTTCGTCTTTGGCGCGAAGTACTCTTTGAACTTGCTTTTGATTATTTGTAGGTTATTTTGTTCTGCACTGCTCAGATTGAAACTATTGAATATTTCTATTGCATCCGGGCCTATTACAGCCATAAAAGTTGCTGCTTGTACCTCGGTTGGCTTTTTATCTAATTGAATAGCAGTAGCGTACCACTCAAATTGCTGTAACCACTTTTTCCAACATGTTGATTTGTCCGAGTAAACTTGTAGGTTAGCTGGTGGTTTTATTCCAGCCACTGCTTCGCTCGTAGCCATTTCACTTCTTTCTCACTTATTACTTTGCATAAATACTTTATTATTTCTTCTGACACCATGTAACATCGGGATTCAATAATAAAACATTGTTTGTAGAAATATGTAAGCGGGGTTTATTCGGCGCGTACCTACTTAGTAATGTCATAAGGCCATAGAGGACGACCAGACGACCACAGATAAAACAGATGCACAGGTCAACCACAGAGTACTACTTTACAGTTACAGTGTGACAAGACCGCAGTTAGATCCGCTGTGTGATTAATGACGCTCTAGTAAGAGCATTCACTTAAACTTAAAGATTTACTTCAAACATACTTATCACTTCTTTATGTATTCATTATTAATTCTGTGGTCTTACGCTGTAGACAGAGCCTAGATTCATTAGACGTGTGGGAGCGATATGGTGGGTGCGAGACTGTAGCAACCGTTTCGAAGCGAGACCATTGCAATTATAGTGGGTATTATAATAGGTATTTATTTTATTCATAAATAATTATCACTTTTTAATGCATTACAGTATATACAGAGCATAGATAAGTTAAATGTCTTAGAACGACATGGTGGGTGCGAGACTGTAGCGGCGGTTTGAAGCAATACCATAGTAAGATGGTATATTGAAGGAAATATAATTAAAACAGTGAAGACTTCTTTAATTATCTGTGCAGATACTAATCAGAGAGATTGTGGCGAGACCGTAACTAGGTCAGCTGTGTGATTAATGACGCTCTAGTAAGAGCATTCACTTCAACTTGAAGATTTACTTCGAACATACTAATGACTTCATTAAACCTTACAGTGTAGACAGAGCCTAGATCATTTAACCGTTTTGGATCGAGATGGTGGATTTAATTATCTATCAAAGATAATTATCACTTCTTGATACATTACGATGTATCAGATGTTTTCGAGCAACGGTGTGGGTGAGAGACTGAAACGAGCGAGACCATAGCGAGATTGTAGGTTATTGAAGGAAAAATAATTAAAACGGTAAAGATTTTTTTAATTATCTCTGCAGATACTAATCAGAGAGATTGTGGCGAGACCGTAACTAGGTCAACTGAGTGATTAATGACGCTCTAGTAAGAGCATTCACTTCAACTTGAACATTTCCTTCGAACGTACTAATTACTTCTTTAAACCTTACAGTGTAGACAGAGCCTAGATCAATCAAACGTTTTGGATCGACATGGTAGATTTAAGACCATAACGACCGTTTCAAAGTGAGACCATAGCAAGATGGTGGGCGTTCAGAGGTAAAATAATCAAAACAGTGAGGACTTTATTAATTATCTATGTCAATACTAATCCATAAGATACTTATCACTTCTTGATGCATTACAGCAAAGACAGAGCCAAGATTAGTTAAATGTTTTAGATGACATGGTGGGTGTGAGACTGTAACGAGCGAGGCCATAGCAAGATGATGGGTTATTGAGGGAAAATAATTAAACAGTGAAAACTTCTTAAATTATCTGTGCAGATACTAATCAGAGAGATTGTGGCGAGACCGTAACTAGGTCAGATTAGTGATTAATGTCACTCTAGTAAGAGCATTCACTTCAACTTGAAGATTTACTTCAAACATACTACTTAATTACTTCTTTATGCCTTACAGTGTCGACAGAGCCTAGATCATTTAACCGTTTTGGATCGAGATGGTGGATTTAATTATCTATCAAAGATAATTATCACGTCTTCATACATTACGATGTATCAGATGTTTTCGAGCAACGTGGTGGGTGAGAGACTGAAAAGAGCGAGACCATAGTGAGATTGTGGGTTATTGAAGGAAAAATAATTAAAACGGTGAAGATTTTTTTAATTATCTCTGCAGATACTAATCAGAGAGATTGTGGCGAGACCGTAACTAGGTCAACTGAGTGATTAATGACGCTCTAGTAAGAGCATTCACTTCAACTTGAAGATTTCCTTCAAACGTACTAATGACTTCTTTAAACCTTACAGTGTAGACAGAGCCTAGATCAATCAAACGTTTTGGATCAAAATGGTGGATTTAAGACTGTAGCGACCGTTTCGTAGCGAGACCATAGCAAGATGGTGAGTGTTTAGAGGTAAAATATTCAAAACAGTGAGGACTGAAGACTTTTTCCATTATCTCTGTAGATCCTAATCAGAGAGATTGTAGCGAGACTATAACTAGGTCTGCTAAGTGATTAATGACGCTCTAGTAAGAGCATTCACTTCAACTTGAAGATTTACATCGAACATATAAATCACTTCTTGCTGCATTACAGTGTAGACAGAGCCTAGAGTCATTAGAACTGAGACCATTGCGATATAGTGGGTGTTTAGGGGAAAAATAAGTAAAACAGTGAAGATTTATTTCATTATCGGCATAAATACTAATCCCAGTCCAATTCCAACTTCCCAAATCCCAACTAATATTATAAATGCGAAAGTGAGTTTGTTTGTTTGTTTATTTGTTTGTTTGTTACTCTTTCACGTCGTATCTACTGAACCGATCATCATGAAATTTTGCATACACATAGGTTAGGATACTGAGATGGATATAGGCTATATATTACGCGGGCGAAGCCGCGGGTAACAGCTAGTCCCAACTAATATTATAAATGCGAAACTGAGTTTGTTTGTTTATTTGTTTGTAACGCTTTCACACCGTATCTACTGAACCGATCATCATGAAATTTTGCATACACATAGGTTAGGGTACCGAAAAGGACATAGGCTATATACCACGCGGGTGAAGCCGCGGGTAACAGCTAGTAATATTATAAATGCGAAAGTGAGTTTGTTTGTTTATTTGTTACGCTTTCACGCCATATGTACTGAACCGATCATCATGAAATTTTGCATACACGCTGTCTGGAATACGGAGAAGGACATATAAGGCCTTTCATCCCGTAGAAAAATACTGTTCCGAGGGATTGATACTAACGCGAGCGGAGCCACGAGCGAAAGACGAGACTATCGCCAATGTTACGTCTTGTCTTGGAGCGTTTACGAGAAGATGAAATAATAACAGTAAGTCTTTGCTTTGACAGCTACGCACGACCGTCAGCCGGGACGTCTACCGGAGTAGTGTCCAGGTGGCGGGGTGTGCAACGTCACATTTAATTATAAACAATAGCTATACGTCACAGTTCCCTCTAGCACAGCTGAGTGATTAATGACGTTCTAGTAAAAATGTATTTATTTTTCTCCAATCAATCTATGACGTTAATTTGCGAGAACACTATCTTAAGGCTGCGCTAGTCAGGTGTTTCGCCATACAAATTCTGTAGGGTGATGACTCCGTTGTTCGGTATCGTCTGTTTAAAGTTTTTAATTCTATCGATTTGTTTTGTCGTTATCTATGCTTGTATGGAATCATAATTGTAAAATTATAAGTACTTTAAAAGTTATAAGTCTCAAAACATTCTGTTTTAACACGTAATTTTAACGCATCTTTGGGCACAATTAAATACCGGAAGGAGTATAAAATCTCTAAAACAAAATTCATACAAGCATAGTTTGGTTATTGAAAAATATAAATTATTTTACTTTTAATAAAAATATTCAGCTGTTTTATCACAAGAACACTTCTCCCAAACGCATACTCGCGAATTTTTAGACGACGAAGATTTAGATTTTCAACAATATTTGTGTTTGCACATACTAGACTGTTGTTCCGATGTGCTTATACATCAGTATAAATAGTTCCGCACTGTTCAAAACCGAGTCTATCCCTTTCTCAGCGAAATAGCACGCATTTTAGCCACGTGCGCTGACGAGTTCGAGTTCCCGACTAGCGCATCCTTAATGGGACAAACACAGATTGGAAGAGACTGGAGTCTGATGTAGGTAGGGCCCGTATTACAGTAAACCAGTGCTCTCCTTATCTGGATGTTCGTGAACTATGAATGTATGTACTTGTTAAGAGAAATACAAATATAAAGTGCCTTTTACCTTAGACGTTCTAGTAAAGCAATATTTAATTTGCAGATTTGCTTCAAAGCACTTAGTTACTTTTTATATAATAGAAATACATGATCGATTAACACTATAACTGAAATAGAAGCCATCAAAACTGTTACTTCTATCAAACACTTAAAGTTTGCATCGATACCAGTCTCTGGACAAAACTAAACACATAAACAAACCCTTATAAATGTCACTTGTTCCCAAACTGTCCGACTGTCCAAGTCTCAAGCGGGAACTGAAATAACTTTTCAGTAGATAAAAACCTTTATCTTCAAACACCTAATAAAACATTTATAGGCAAAATAAAAGAAGTTAAATAAAAAAAGAACAAACAAAATGTCTTGGAGTTAACTCTTTCGGTTTGTTCCGCTCAAGTCTACTTAAGATACTTTAAAAAATCAGATCAAAAACCAAATGGTAATTTTTTGTTTGAATATAAAGCGTTATTCAAATAGCGGCGTCATATAAATCCAAATCCCAACGAATATTATAAATGCGAAAGTGAGTTTGTTTGTTTGTTTGTTACGCTTTCACGCCGTATCTACTGAACCGATCATTATGAAATTTTGCAAACACATAGGTTAGGGTACTGTGAAGGACATAGGCTATATATAACGCGGGCGAAGCCGCGGGTAACAGCTAGTTGATGATATGGCATTTAGCTCGATGGCCAAGTGTGCGTACACATTGTAAGCAGTTATGCATGTTAAGCATTCCCGGTGTGGTGGTCACTCGGTTTGGGCCCACAAATTGCATAAAATATATCTACATTCTTTGTTTGGCACGAAAAGCCGTTGGTACGGGCTGACATCATTATATGGCAATAATTAATCGAAATCAGAGGTTTAAAACCACTTTAAAAAAAAATATCCACTGTCGCCACTTACACACACGAAAAAGAACATACTGTTCCCATTGCTTGGTTTTATATTACCCGATAGATTTTGAAAAAAATATCAGTTACTGCATTGCCTTTTTATTACAAAAAACATGTTTAGCGTTGATTCACGATTCAAAAAACCTATAAAACATTATATCAAAAACTACTTTACCTATTTATTCCTAATGCATTTTATTAGTTTTCACTGTCAAAAAATATTTTATTGACAAGTGCACCTTACTAATTGTGCTTCATGTAGGTAGCATTTATAACTGACGTTTATCAAACGTCAATAATACAGCTATTTGTGGAATACTTTATAACGATGTGATACGAAAAAGTTACGGGGATATAAGAATAAAATATTACCTTTTTGAATAAAATACAAACACACACAATATTTGTCATAAATATGTAAATATCGGTGTGTCTGTGCTTTCTTTACTTTCGTAACTCCATTGAAAGTAATATTTCCCTTTCCCGGAATAGAATTACACACGCCTAACAGCCACATAACTTTGAAGTACCTACATACGGAAAAACGCAAACCTTTCTTTTTGAGATTAACTGACGAAAATTCTAAATATGCATAGCTGGTTTTAATAGATTTTTCGATCTGAATTAGAAAAAACAGAGCTCAGAATTCTTATAATTTTATTAGTGGTACATCATCTTTTTACCGGCAACGTTCTTGCTACACCGTTGGTTTTACAGTAGTCCGTGGGCAGCGGTGAACACTTACCATTAGGTGACCAGCTTGCTTGTTTGCCGTCCTATATCATCTAAAAAGATAGTGCCCACATTGGCCTACATTGTCTGGAGGCGATTAAATCACTCCCATATGGTGCAAATACGAGTAAGCTCGTAGCCTGAAGACAACTCGAATGGATGTACGAAATCTGTTGGGGGTGAGAATTGGTATCAGAGGTCAATGTGAGAGATTGTTGGACCTGGATAGCTGGACTCGGTAATGCAAAATCTAGCTAACCAATTTCTACACACGATGGCTACAAAGAAATTGCATAGCCATCTGACGTAAAACTTTCAGTTAAATCTATTATTTTCGCTTTAAAATTATTTGTGGCCAAATAAAACCTTGCTTCTTTCTTCCTAATATAATAAATGCGAAAGTGAGTTAGTTTGTTACATTTTAACGCCCTATCTACTGAACCGGTCATCATGAAATTTGGCATTCACATAGGTAAGACGACTGAGAAGGACATAGACTATATATCACGTGGGCGAGGCCGCGGTTAACAGCTAGTAACATTACAAAAAATTCTCAAAATCTCATTAAAAGCAAATGTCTGAACGAAGAAAATAGTTGCACTTTTGCAGCATCGCTAATCCCATTCCAAGTTTAATTAATTACGGCCATCAAGCGAATAGAAATAAGAACAAAGGAGCAAATCTTTCGTGCGAAGGGATTTCCATCATCATTCAGATTCAGACGACATTACAAGACATTAATGCAGACATCCCTAAAGGGCTCCATATCGGCCCCTTGGGATTGAATAACTTTTGTTCTGTGAACAAGTCTGAAATTTAGAAAAATTTCTGTACTTTTCCATAGTATGTTTGATACCTATAGATCCAAAAAGTATGGAGCAGCTGATTTGAGAAATAAAACTAAAAATAAATAATTGTATTATTATTCAAAGTTAAATTAATGTTGTCCATTAAGCGTATAGAAATTGGAACAAAGGAGCCAATCTCCGGTTCAAAGTGTCGTCTACCATTATTGTAGACGTTCAAAGAATCTTGGAAACAAAAGAATAAATATGAATTGAAACGCGTAACTCATCACAACGGTCCACTTTATCCACTCGGCTGATGTCATGGGTGCGCTGGAAATGCACGGCAATAAATAAACACAACGCACTCAGAATCGCACTCAGACATAAGTATATATATATATATAAAGGTCTTTCTTGTTCTTCATTTTCTTAGTTATATATAAACATAACAACAAAAATAAAGAATAAATCAATCAAAACAAGAAACATCAACAACAGCAACGTAGCGTCCTAACAAAACTGCAAGTAATTTTATTATTATTCGAAGTTAAATTAATGTTCTCCATTAATTTGAACTAATTTGAACAAAGGAGCTAATCTCCGGTGTGAGTGTAATAAATACAAAAATAAAGAACAAATAATTTTAGGCTGTTATTTACTTTATTTTATTACACTAAACTAACCTAATGGAGTGTCCTGGTGACCCGTAACACAAGTTCTCTGGAAACCTAGCATAGGCACCAGTTCTTACTCCATCTTATATAGGTTTTCACAGCTTTGAAGTAATGCATATATTTTATATAATTTTGAATTTATGTAAGATTATATTTTGTCATTTATTTAAACTTATGTTTGTGGAGAAAATAAAAAATATTTGATTTTTGATTTGATTTGATTGAAAGAACAAATAAAGGGAGTCCAACCCCAAAATAGCGGCCTAAGAAAACTGCAACAAATCCTATTATTATTCGAAGTTAAATTAATGTTATCCATTAAGCCTATAGAAATTTGAATAAAGGAGCCGATCTCCGGTTTGAATCTCCGGTTCGAAGTGTCATCATCATCATCATCATCATCGGGTCTTTTTAGTCTCCACTGCAGGAGCACGACCCTTTCTGACTGTCAGAGCCATATACCAGCCAAGCAGTCAGAGGATTCGGCCTACACTCTCCACGCTGGCCAGACGGGTTGGAGAGGTCTCTTGGATGTTTATAAGCTTTGTTTAGCTTGTGTTTCCTTAGTCGCCTTCTACGACATCAACGGGAAGACTTGGAGTGATCCTTATTCTACTCTGCCGGGAAGTGTCATCTACCATTATTGTAGAAGTTCAAAGAATCTGGCAACAAGAGAATCAATATTAATTGAAAAGCATAACTCAACGCAACGGTCCACTTTATCCACTCGGCTGATGTCATGGGTGCGCTGGAAATGTACGGCAGTAAATAAACACAACGCACTCAGAACCGCAGTCATAACTATATATGGATAAATGTATGTCTGTCTTGTTTTTTTATTTTCTTGGTTATAATATATATACATAACTACAAAAATAAAGAACAAATCAATCAAAATAAGAAAAATAAAGTCGAAACCAACAACCTCAAAATAGCGCCCTAACAAAACTGCAACAAATTCTATTATTATTCGAAGTTAAATTAATGTTATCCATTAGGCGAATAGATAATTGAACAAAGGAGCAAATCTCCGGTTGGAGGTGTCGTCCACTATTATTCTAGACGTTCAAAGAAAAGGATTTAATGAACCAACATCATACAAAACTACAAAAATAAAGAACAAATCAAAGTCGAAACCAACAACCTCAAAATAGCGCCCTCACAAAACTGCAACAAATTCTATTATTATTCGAAATAGGCGAATAGAAAATTGAACAAAGGAGCAAATCTCCGGTTGGAGGTGTCGTCCACCATTATTCTAGACGTTCAAAGAAAGGGATTTAATGAACCAACATCATACAAAACTACAAAAATATAGAACAAATCAAGAAAAAATAAAGTTGAAACGAACAACCTCAAAATAGCGCCCTCACAAAACTGCAACAAATTCTATTATTATTCGAAATTAAATTAATGTTGTCCATTAAGCCAATAGAAATTCTAACAAAGGAGCAAATCTCCGGTTGGAGGTGTCGTCCACCATTATTGTAGACGTTCAAAGAAAGGGATTTAACGAACCAACATCCGTTCCGATTGAAATACAAGTTTGTTTTCCATTTGTTCGTTGTAAGATGAACCGGATTAAGACGGAGTAAGGCAGCTAAGTTTTGCACTTTGCTTACGGCTTGTTTTGTAATGTTCGACACGGCTGGGTATGATCATGATTATTTATAAGTTTTCTGTGAAGACCGATGTGAATGAAATCGAAAATTAAACATTAGTGCAATATCTACTGCCAAAGACAATATTAATTATTACTCATAATACGTATAGACCTGCCGTGTGGTTCCCCTGCCGTGTGGTTCCCGGCAGAGTAGAATAGGACCACTCCAAGTCATCCCGTGGATGTCGTAAAAGGCGACTAAGGAAACACAAGCTAAACAAAGCTTATTAACATCAAAGACACCTCTCCAACCCGTCTGGCCAGCGTGGAGAGTGTAGGCCAAATCCTCTGACTACTCAGGCTAGTATATGGCTCTGGTAGTACAGAGAGGGTCGTGCTCCTGCAGTGGAGACTAGAAAGACCTGATGATGATGATACGTATAGACTGCCAACAGTATTTCTACTCCTGTACTTTTATATATATAATATATATGCGATATGAGCGAGCGAAGCAAGCGAATATCGCTATAGATGCGCCACGAGCCTTTTAAGACCTAATTATAAACCGTTGCATACAATATATTTTCTACGACTTTCATAAAAAGGCAAAACTAGTAAAACATAAATTTTGAGTTTGACAACTAACTCGCGGATAATGTAAACATGACATAGTTTTCTGTCTATGGTTACCTTTTCTTTTTAAATTAATGTTCGCTAGCTTAAAAAAACTATGATATAAGTTTTTCTTAAGTTAGCAGTAATGCATTTAGTTAAAAAAACTTCTTTTGCAATATTCGATATTTCGGTGAAATTGTTCTAATTGAGTGTCCTTGTTTATTATACTGTCACAGAAAACAAATGTTTATTTGTGGAAACCTCACCCTATTAAATAAGAGTTGTGATGTAATGAACAAATTTGTCGCGCGATTTATTCTACAATATACGAGCTTCCAACTGGGGTAACCAAGCCATATCAACATTTGAAAGGTATTGTTGTAAGACTAATACTTATTACCTATCTTAATTAGAACCTTTATATATCTTCAGAACTGTCTCTAACATTACAGACAAAATTTATCTACAAATACAAATTATATAAAATTTACGTAACCCCTGACATGTAAATCTCTCCATATTCGTACCAATTTTTGTTAAACATGTCTAATAATCTTCACCCAGAAATTTCCAAATAAAAAATCCAGGAACCACACGGCCATTAATATAAAGTATGTAAAAGTTACTATTTTTGTAGTAATGTACTTAGTAATGACCTCGTTTTACTTTCTTACCTGGTGAAGAAGAATAATAATGAATGAGACTCGACTGGACCACAACTTGATAATACAAATTAAGCTAGCTCTTCAAATAGTTGTTAACTTGTATCTTTTTAAAAAGAAAAAGATTGGTAACTCTGTTCCCTTTTCCCCATTGACTACTATTATTAATGAGTCGTTTATTTCTGGACGCGTAAAATATTTTAACAGCCTTTTGTCACTGCTGGAAATGACGTTCTTTCTATAAATATTTTTCCGAAACAATCATGATTAATAGACAAATGAATGCTATTTATTAACTCTATACGTTTTTCTCGCACAGACTTTAAAAGCCGGTCAAGGGATTGGGTGCAAACCTGAGGAATCACATCAATAGATGATGCAGCTACTAATAAAAAGCAAATATAAAATATGTGCTTAAAAAAACATATATTTTTGTTGTTTTTTTATTTGACCTTCTTAGATATGTGGTTACTAGTTTATTCGGGCATTATATATAATGCATGGAATGGCGTGCGCGAGCGGGACTTGCACTTGGCAGATTTTTTAAAAGAAAAATCTTGTAGGTTGGCTTGGTAACCCTATTCCCATTTACATATTGACTACTATTAATGAGTCGTTTATTTCTGGACGCGTGAAAAACAATGCCATTTATAAACGAGCCGTTGAATTGTTTTAACAGCCTTTTGTCATTTACAGGACGCGACATTCACTCTATCAATATTTTTCAGCATAAATCATGATTCTTGAACAACTGAATGCTATCAATTAATTCCATCGTTTTTAAAACACTTAATTAATGCTTTTTTCATAACGATCGATCAACGATATAAGTATGAAATAGTCAAATACTTTTATTTTTAATATAAATTTTTACTAAATTCACGATAATTTATAGGGTCCCGTTTTTACCCTTTGGGCGTACCCAAAGGGTAAAAACGTCTCTTAGTTGTTTTGCTGCTGAGCTGTGCTGTAACTTTCGTCTCAGCCGCTAGAAGTCCGATGGAGTTTGTGGTGGGAAGTCAAGGGGTGCATTTGGGGTTTGCCTTAGACGATTTTGCAAATTAATTTAAGTAGACTTTATAATATGAAATTGGTATAATTTGGTGTTATAAATGCTCGTGCTCATGAACAATTTGTGTAGACTGTTAAATGGACTCGTATAGAATTGTCACAGAAGCTTCCCAACGAGGCATCAAAGAATATACGATATCTTTGATACTACTTGTTAACACTTTACCGTACAACACCGATACCTCAATTTACTGGACATTGGCAAAATCACTGAAATCTCGGTGGAAGCCATAAAACAGAAGAAGAAGTCCACTGCTGGACATGGGCCTCCACCAAGGATTTCCATCATGGGGGTTTTGCCATACACACCACGTTTGCTTATCTTGGTTCCGACGCTGCTGCTCATCGAACCCGTTTTTAAGCGAGGGAAAGGTAGGAATTTGTTTGACAAGGGGAACGGGATAAAAGTATTTGGGATCCTACTTGCTCGGATGGATAAGTAATAAGAAAGCAGCAGCGATGCCGGACTACGTTAGTGCTATTACTTACTCTGTAGCCGGACACGGGTACTCGATGCCATACTTACAACAACCGGACAGGCAGTTGAGGGTGACACTTCTAACCAGCTGTCACTTAATGGGTACTGAAACTGATACAGTTTTGTATGTTATTTACAGCAATAGAACAATCATCATCATCGTTAGCCATTAGTAGCCATTTTTTGGACAAAACTATCTGCCAGTCCCTTCCATCTCTTCTTGTCTTGTGTTTATCTTCTCCTAATTTGCTAGCCACCTTTGAAATGTCATACTCCCAAAGCGTCCTCGGTTTTCCCGGTTTCCTATATCTATCTTATGAGAAAACGAATACATTTCACACAATTTTTTACACTTTCATTAGTAAAGTTTCAAATTATATAATAAAACATACATTGGAATTTTTAACGCTAGTAGTCTGTAGCTTTTGAACAATTAATAAATACATATATATTATCTAATAAGATAATTTTAAATATGATATGACGTAAAAATAGTGCCTGCAAAGGCCTATTTTCTGAATAAACGTTTTGATTTTGATTTATAATGTGGTAGAGACGAAACCAAATTTAATATACTATTGGCCAAGTAATTAACGAATTCAATGAAATGTGGTTACTTTAGTAATTCAAAGCAAATATGCTAAATTGCGAAATTAATTATTCTATTCAAATAATTAAAAAAAATATACTGCGCAGCTATAAACTACATATCCCTAACCAGGCCGGGACTTGAACAGTTTATTAAGGGACCTTGGCGGAAAACAATTTGACTAATGGCCTCGCAGGCAAAATACTATTTACAAGTAAAACTACACTATTAACATTCTCCTCACCGGAGCATATTTTCGGTTGCAGCCTTTGGAGCACCAGAGCCCAGGGTCCATTATTAAGACTACATGTTACCTATTATTTTCCGTGTCTTCATCCGCGTAAATTATATCTGTACCTATAGCACATAAATTAACTTCTTAAGGTGAAACAATTTTTAAAATCAGTCCAGTAGTTTCGCAGCCTGTTGATGCTGTAACACGATTTGGTAATTATATAACGGCCTGCTGCATGTCTAGAACTAACTTTGGGGATGCTTTCTGCGACATCTTTTTGACGTTTAGTCAGCTCGATAACCTTAAGAAAGTCCAGAGACGGTTCTTTCCCAGAATATTCATCATCATCAGGTCCCTACTAGTCTCCACCGCAGGAGCACGACCCTCTCCGCACCGCCAGAGCAGTAAGAGGATATATTAACTCATATTCAAACCAGAATATTCGCTCAGCTAGAATTTGTATAGAGTCGGATATGAGTACCATCTTAAGGGGAAACTTTAAATACGATATTAACCTACCGTATAAGTCTAAGTTAGCATTATTTTAGTAAGTAATAGGACGATGTATTGCGGCGTTTAATATAATATTATGATGATAAGATATTATCATAATACATTCCGAAGAACTCTGACACCAGGGTGTGCATGGTCGACTGACCGTGTCACCTACACGAACAGAGAGATCATAATACACTGCGTGTTAAGTATTCGCCTGACTCGGCAATTAATATGAAAATAAATAAATAAATATATACGGACAAATCACACAGAAAGAGCTAGCCCCAAAGTAAGTTCGAGACTTGTGTTATGGGATGCTAACTTAACGATGCTATATTTTATTACAAATACATTTATAGATAAACATCCAAGACCCAGGTCAATCTGAAAAAGATCATTTCTCATCTTGACCTGACCGGGGATCGAACCCGGGACTACCCGTGTCGCAGGCCGGCGTGATGACCGTTGCGCCACGGAGCTCTTCAAATGTAGATATTTTTTTTCCATTGGTCACACAAGAAAAGTTGTTCATTTTAATTAACGGGTTAGGTCACTGCTTTACGGGTTTTCCGTGATAAATTTACACCCGGTATGAGGCCGTAACTGTAGCGTTTTTTTATAAAACAACCTATTCTGTAATTTAAAACAATGTATTCCTAACGTTAGCAGTTTATTTAAAGACCTTCCGTGGAAAACAATTTGTTTAATGGCCTCGCAGCCAACACGCTGTTTACAAGTAAAACTACACGTAGTGCGCTCAGCCTCCGCAAATAACATTGACACGCAAACAAACAATGTCGATCTCAATTATTTACATGTTGTAGGGCGGTAGTTGTAGCGTTTTACCCTAATTTAGATAAAGAAAATAATAATTCACATTTCGATGCCCAGCAACTATTGATCAAGGTGCATAATTCAGGATTAGCAGTGGTTAAGGCATTTTACCCTAATTTAGACGAAGAAAGGACTAAGTTATATTTCGATGCCAATGCATCTAAAAAAGAAAAGGAGGACAATATTATACACTAGGCAATACGATGCTTTGCTAAGTAAAGTAAGTACCTATTTACATCGTATCACCGTCATCAGCCGTCAACAGCCTCCGTGGTCCAGTGGTTAAGGCGTTTGCCTTGTTGACCCCGGGGGTCGTGGGTTCGATTCCCGCGGGAAGCATACTTTGTTAAGTTGTTTCCAGTTTGGTTAGGACATTTCAGGCATGAATCACCTGATTGTCTGATAAGAAAGATGATTCCGTGCTTCGGAAAGGCACGTAAAGCCGGTGGTCCCGGCTGCCATCTGGTAGTCGTTAAAGGAACCACGTCAGAGGCCGAGAGGCGGTTCCGAAGAACTCTGACACCAGGGTGTGCATGGTCAACTGACCATGTCACCTACTCGAAATGATGATGACCGTCATCGAAATTCTGTGTTTCGTAATGAGGTTTTTCTGATAAAAATGGCGGTACCACTGAGACGTCGGCTCCGGTAATCTGTGATTGGGCTGCAATGTTTCAGTTGTTGCCGTTTGTCAAATATTATCCAATAGCAGCTGTTTATCGATCTCAACGCTTCAGTGCTACCATCTAGCGGTAAGCATTGTAGAAAATACTCATTAAATTCGATTTTTTTTCTACATAGCAGCTTCAACTAAGACCATACCAGTTTTTACTTTACAGAACAAAGCATCAGTTAGATTACGCCAACATGATACGTTGGGCTGTAAATTGTGGGAGGTAGGAGGAAGATTCTACCCATAACCTATCTCCCTTTCACCACGCATTAAATAACTACAGATACAACACTCGATTCCAAAAATAGCCTACTATCTAAGGATATCTAAGGATACCGAAGATTGTGGAAAGTGAAGAATAAAAAGGCGGGAAGGTTACCCCTGACTCCTCAGCTAGGTAGGTAACCGTTAAAATACTCAAATGAGACGGAGAGCTAGTCGTCAGCCGTGTGGTTCCCGGCAGAGTAAAATAGGACCACTCCAACTCAACTCCTCTTCCCGTGGATGTCGTGGAATGCGACTTCGGAAACACAAGTTAAACAAAGCTTATATAAATTATCAAAGAGACCTCTCGAAACCGTCTGGCCAGCGTGGAGAGTGTAGGCCAATTCCTCTGAGTCTTCTGGATAATATATAGCTCTGGTAGTACTGAGAGAGTCATGCTTCTGCAGTGGACCTAATGAGAAGACAAAGAAAAATAGCTAGAACTAGCCCACTAATTGCAATCATATTCTTGTTATCTAATATCCTAATCCTATCCTAACTAATATTATAAATGCGAAAGTGAGTATGTTTGTTTATTTGTTTGTTTGTTACGTTTTCACGCCGAATTTACTGTACCGATCATCATCATCACTAATATCATATCACTAATCACTAATATTATAAATGCGAAAGTGAGTTTGTTTGTTTCTTTGTTTGTTTGTTACGGTTTCACGCCGAATTTACTGTACCGATCATCATGAAATTTTGCATACACATAGATTAGGGTACTGAGAAGGACATAGGCTATAGATAACGCGGGCGAAGCCGCGGGTAACAGCTAGTATATTATAATTGCCAAAGTTTACTTATAACACCCCACTTTTCGATCGGCGATTAAAAAGCACACGTTACTGTCGCTTCTATACATTTTTCTTTTGTGCCATTACCCATCTCGTTTTTGCGATCATAAAAATAACTGAATATCCAATTAACATCAAAATGTTAACGTTGATATTCCAGTAGATACGGTACGGTTTTATCAAGAGTACATATATATTGAGTGACTTTGATATGCTGTAATAAAATATCTCGATTGCTGCGAGAAAATAATTTACGTCGGAATATTGTTTCGCATACATTTTGTTGTATGTAACCTCGAATATGAAAATGCTTTTTAAAATAGGAATGGCAACGCAAAGTTTATGTCACTGCGAACGATCCTTCCCAAAAAAATATCGTTACTTTTAGACTTTTTAATGGGCATGTTGACTAAAATTTTTTTCATGTTGCTATGTAAAGACCTGCCAAAAATAAACACAATAGTGACAGAAATACATTTCTAAACAAAAAACTCTTTCAGTTATAAAAGTTTTAAAGACACATGTTTTTAGACGTAAATTTTTAGACGTGAAAACGCGCCGCTGAAAAGCCTTCATATTTGTGACATCACAAGCTTGTATTTTGTATGGGTGGCGTGAGAACTTTGTTTGGTAGCTATACGAAATATTTCGTTTATGGTAATGGTTTCATAATAAAAGTTGCTATAAATTTTGCAGACTGAAATACAGTATAATTGTAATAAAAGATTTTCATACTTTAAAAAATGGTCCTATTCACCCAACTTTAAAGAAGCTTTAAGATTACTTAACGAATCGATATCAAATTAAAAGTGTTCTTTATAGTGTTTTTAGATAAAAATTAGTCTCATTAGAAACCAATTTTATATAATGTTAACATTAGGCAACTACCGTATTTACAATAAATATATTCAGGTGTCGGAAACTAGCTAATATAAACATTTCAATAGTTTATTTCAAGAGATCTAGTCAGATTATGGAGAGAAAAAAATAAAACAAAGGTCCATTCATTTGACAGTTTGTTTCGGAACAATCGTAAACAACGCCACACGTGACAGTTGCCATCCCCATTCGCGGAAAAAGTTTAACATCCAACATTCCACGTCTCCATAACGCAGTGGTTAACATAAGATTAACACAACAGCTTGCTTGCTACAAGAGACGCATCGGGTTCGACTCCCAGCGCAGGCTAATGATATTTGTCTGCAGCTACCCTACCAATAATGTCATATTAGCCGACCCCAGTTATCACAGTCGTGTGATACCCGGCAGTGTAGAATTGGACCACTCCAATTCTTCTCGTGCACGTCGTAAAAGGCGACTTAGGAAGTACAAGCTAACAAAACTTAACATTTAAATAGACTTCACAACCCGTCTGATCAGTGTGAAGGGTGTAGACCAAATCCTCTGACTGTTCTGGCTAGTAATATGGCTCTGGTAGTACAAAGAAGGTCGCGCCCCCGAGCTCCGAAAGACTCTACTAATAATCTACGCCGTTTTTACCGTCCATCTTGTATGAATATCGAACAGAAAACTGCACAAACGAGAATCAGGAGGCTCTCAATCTCGTCTTATTTTGGCGAAAACCTCTCGACGAGAATGTAGATTGGGCTTCATTTGATTTGTCTTGTCAAGCTCTTCACAATCTGAACAAACGCTTGTGCAATATGTGCCCCGAAATTCAAGGCCTCGCAATTGGAAGGAAAGCAAACCACTGCCCATCTCTATGTGAACCAGGCCGTTTAGCTATTTCAATGCCAATACTGGAATAAGCGCTTCCGTATGTTAAGCGACCCCAGGCGCAGTCCTCACTTGGATGGGTGACCGCAAGTGGCATAAAAATATCTCAAGCTCCTCCGTGCTTCAGAAGGCACGTTAAGCCGCTGGTCCCGGCTGTCATCATTGATGGCAGTCGTTAAGCTATATCAGATACCTTTAGGCAGCTTGAAAAATCTGACACCAGTGTTGACCACTTACACACACGAAAAACAAACAACAACTGGAAAAAAATAGTTTCTAGCAGATTTTTATATTACTACTCCGATTTTGAAATTCTTTGTTTAAAAAAACACTTTTTAACTCATAAATCTAAATAGTCTAGAATTTTCAACAAAATAGACTACTTAGCCTAATGTAACGTAGATAATCAAGTTAAAAGTTCCAAGCAAAAGGCTGACCAAATTATTTAGTAAAGGACCTTTTTTAGAAAGTGCTTAAAATTGTACACAAACTGAAATTAGGACGTTGAAGTTAGGGAAGTAGGTTTCCTTGTAACGTAGTCATTGGGGAGCTCGGGTTTGTACTAAAGTCTAAAACTTTGGCACAGTCAAATATTATATTTTACCTTGTAAGGGCTTGTGTCGACTACACAGTGCAGGAAATGTCGCTTACGCTCTATCTACTACAAAGGAGAGTAATAATAATACCGCGTTTCAGCCCGCGCCTGGCTAGTACGTGAAAGTTGCATACTTGGCCTGTCAGATCATACCCAAAAAAATGTAAATGCTAACATTATTACAGTAAAAAGGTTAAAAAAAAATCTGATTTAACCTTGTATCACAAGTAAGTAGAAAATAGCAGAATTATGGATTTCACAAACCCAAAACCACAAGAGACCGTATGCTGTGGTGCAATAATTACTGTAAAAAGGTTAATAAACAAAATTAAGATTTAACCTATATCACAAGTGAGCAGGAAATAGCAGATTATGGATTTTACAATAACTTTTAAACTCAAAACCTCAATAAACGGTACCGCCCCCTGACACACTTGATTTGTATGAAATGTGTCGAAAAGGCGTTTCTAGTAGCGCGCGAACTACAGTCATATTCCTTGCTCTGTGGTCAACTAGCTCGACGGCTGGTCCAAGATTCCTACACGGCACGGTGCTGACCCGGCACTTGACGGTGCCAGTCAGTATGCAGCTCGGTACAGATCTGACTCATGGTCCTTCTCATTTTGTCTCAATGTTACTCGTGGGCCCACTAAAATCACACTAGGGTTTGTAGTCAACTGCTGTTCAGTCTGTCCTGTCTGTCTGCCTGTTGGTATGTACTGTCGCTCGAGAGCACGAGTGACATTTCGTGCTCTGCGGTTATATCCGAGACTGCTATATAAACTAGGGTAGACGGTCCATATGTACCAAATTCTGAAGCATCCAAAGGATGACGCCGTCCACGCCCATGACATGATTGCTTTTAATAGTACATTGTGTAGCAAAGCCGTGATACACACAATGTTTTTCATCTCACCGAGTAAATAGTAGAGTAAAAAAAATATTTTTCATATTATATTGGTTGAAATTGTATAGTATGAATATTCTATATAGTTTAACTTAAAAATTATGCGTCTGCAAGCTGGCTGATTATATTATCTGTATTAACATTATTGACCATGTATTCATTTATCATAGGGAATGTATTTCATGCAAATTAATGAAAATTACGATTACTTATAAATATTATGCCTAAAAATAAATAGCGGCAAACAGTGAACAGAAAATGCATCCGAGGATTACACAGATAACGAAAATGTTTTATCCAAAAAGTGGAAGTCAAAGATCGATGAATACAAACAGCCAACCACGCACGACCATTAACAATTCCAAATTTGAATTAAGGACAAAAATCTCGCAGAATAGTTCAAATGTTTTTTTCATCGGGTTCACTTGCAATTCCAAATTTGAATATTCGACTAGAAAACTTTTTGGATGTAGAAGATTTGACGCTTGTGCATGGTATAGTGCCCTATTAAATTTAAAAAAATACTTTATGCGCTCTCGGGCTCTATGGAATTTGTATGAAATCTTATAGCCCACGGTCGTAATAGCGACCATCCAGCCCACTTTGCTTTCATTTAATGACACTGTTTAAGGGTAGGTGAGATGAAAATGTCTGTTTCCTGGAGCAAGGTTTGTCTACCTCAGTTAATATAGAAGTCTTTGGGTTATATCACAGCCCGCGGCGGCGCGGGCTGTAATCTAATGATCCGTAAACGTGAACCGGCTTCAGATTACGGAGGAATTGACCTTGAGATCTGCTGTAGTGTAAAGTTAAATGTGTGGGCGTAAACAGAACAGGAAGTTCATGTCTTGTATGTATTTATGTTGTTCCTAAATTAGTTTCTTAATTCCATTGTATGTGGTATTGTTTATCCAATTTTTGTATGTATGTAAAAGAGTTTCTTGATTCCATTGTACGTGGTATTGTTTTTCCATTATTTAGGGTTCCGTACCCAAAGGGTAAAAATGGGACTCTATTACTGAGACTTCGAAGTTAATGCAATATTTTTTTGAGTACCAGCATTGGTGCCATAAGAAAAATTGTTCATATTGATGGGCTCAGTCGACCCTATAAGGAAACGTCGGTGGATAAATTTTTAACTATATATTTATATCACAGCCCGCGGCGGCGCGGGCGGTAATCTAATGATCCGTAAACGTGAACCGGCTTCAGATTACGGGGAAATCAACCTTGAGATCTGCTGAAGTATAAAATTAAATGTATGGGTGTTCACAGAAGAGGAAGTTTGCCACATTCGTGAATGTATGTATATATGAGTTTCTTTATTCCATTGTACTAGAGTATGGGTTTTACTAGCGATTTTCTTGGGACTTCGTCCGCGTAAAACTTCACCCCGTATTTTTACTCCGTTAGGGGTTGAATTTCTAATAAAACTTTTCAACGCAAAAAATAATCAGCTGAAATGAATCATTCGCTGTTTTACTTCACTTTATAGTTATATCACATCCCGCGGCGGCAGTAACCTAATGATCCGTAAACGTGAACCGGCTTCAGATTACGGGGAATTCAACCTTGAGATCTGCTGAAGTGTAAAGTTAAATGTGTGTTCACAGAACAGGAAGTTCGCCAGGTTCATGTCATGTATATGTTACGGTAAGAGTGATTAATTGAAAATTATTAATAATTGTCTATCATTATTAATAATTACCGAAAGTCGAGGTAAAAGTGAGAAATTAATCACATTTGTCGGTGATTATTAATAATGTAACCTTAATACCGATAAATGTAATAATTTTTTAAAAACAAACGTAAGCACTCTCGCTAATATGGCTCTGGTAGTACAGAGAGTAGTACTCCAGCAGTGGAGACTTAAAAAGACCTGGAGCTCAATTTTTAAACCGGTAGAATCGATCCTCCACTCTTTGTGACGTCAGCAATCATTTCGTATTCACTCGTTCTTGGCTCTGTGGATGGTGCCAAAATGGAACCCAATGGTACCGATGGGACCTAATGGGATCCAATCGTACCCATGGAACCCAATGAGATATATGGAACCCAGTGGGTTCCAATGTGATTCTATGGTTCCCAATGGGACCCATGGAACCCATGATACTCAACGGGACCCAAGAGACCCATGGAACCCAATGGGACCCATGAGACTCAATGGGACCCATGGAATCCAATGGGACCCATGGAAACCAATGGCTGATGACCCATTGATTGATGAAATCCGTAGGGCAGGTAGGGTTATACCTGGAAGTCATGTCACCACGCGTAAGCTTAATAACGAGTGGCGGATCGATACTACGCAAAACGCTGGATGACGGTTTTTCTTTTTTAGGGAACAGTGCAAGTTTCTTCAAAATCGGTTCAGTAATTTATAAAATAGAGATGTAAGTATGTTTCAGCTATTAGAAAAAATTGCAGTCGGTTTAATTATTTAAAATTACAACTTGTTGAATAAAAACGCGAATGATATAATATCTCAATTTTTTTAAACAAGTACAAGTGGGTCCTTGTTTTAAAACAAGTTTTAACATTAACTGAACACAAACAAGTGTTTATTTGTGTGATCTGAGACAAGTACAATTATAAGACTGTGTGTGATATTATAAAAAAATCCCTGCTGGACAATAAAACTTGGGGTCTTATTTAATTTTATTACTTTTACCAATGTTTGTAGTTAATTATTAATAATAACTACAAAAAGTAATTAATTTCAATGAATTATTCACATTTCACAAAACACTAGGTTATTATTAATAATGTACGAAAATTATTAATAATTTTTAATTAATCAAATTTACCGTAACATATATATATATATATGTTTATAACTCAATTAATTCTATTTATTCTAAAATTATTAAGAATACGTAATTATGTAACTAAAACATATTTTTTTCGTCAAGCCTGTGCTATGAATATGTCTTTAAAATAATATTAAGGATTCTTAAACCATAGTTACGTACGAGCAGTATTTTTTCTCTAAGTTATGACGTACCTGCAACCTCAACTAAAAAAATACATGCATAATATATGTTTTTTTATACAACCGAGTAGGCAAACAGGCATACGGCCCACCTGACGGAAAGCGGTTACCGAGGCCTGAGGTTACCTGCAACACCAGGGGTGCCAAGCTCGCGTTGAATCTTTTTTTTTTTTTTTTTTATGTCAGAGGACGGCAAACGAGCAAGCGGGTCACCTGATGGTAAGTGATCACCGCTGCCCATGGACTAATGTAACACCAGGGGTATGACAAGAGCGTTGCCGGCCTTTTGTTTTCCCTCCCCAGAGGGGAGGGGGGATGGGCCTCCGGCTCTCTCACTCACCGAACGAAGCATAGAAGCTGTAAGACTACTACTCAAACGTCGATTTTCTGTGAGAGTGTGGTACTTCCCCGGACGAGCCGGCCCATTCATGCTACCAGCTAAAGTGATTTTTGCCGGTAGCGTGGCTCTACCACAACTGAAACACACTTTTTAAAGAACCCCATATTGTAATCTCCCGGGAAAACCATGGTAGACGATCGTTTTACAACCTTTAATTTTTGGCCGAAGAACAACGTTATTTTGCTTAGTTTACTTTCACTTAACCCGAAAATACAATTTCTAATATCCAAAAGCACTGTTAGCCAAAAGAATTCGCTGTAAGGGTGTAACGCAACCCTTGTCCAGCATCCTTTGACTTTGTGGCGTCCACTTCTGTCGCCGTGACGACCTATTGCTTTGTGAACGAGCCTCGAGGTCTAGTGGGGTATTGTGACATGAGTGTTTTTCTGATATTTCATGTTATTTCATTAGTTACTATTTTGAGTAAATTCATGGTAAAACGGGCGGTCGCTTGTATGGGATGCCACGTGCGTGGATACTGTGGCTCCATCCCACTTATTAGCGACCGTTCGAAGAGCGAGAGCAGCTGCAGCAGCAGCGGAAATTATTAAGAGTCCCACGTGAAGCCGCAATCCCATACAAACGTAGTTTCGTTTTAGTTTTACAACAATTAAGCCAATCTCAACCAAATTATACGTATGTACGAAATTTGGTTGAGATTGGCTTAACTGTTGTAAAACTAAAACGAAACTACGTTTGTATGGGATTGCGGCTTTACGTGGGACTCTTAAGAGGCGCAAATATGCATGCATCGTTAGGGGAAACTTACATATTTGTGCCTTTTGCCGTGGAGACGTTGGGGCCTTGGGGTGCGGAGGCCAGAAAGATCTTCAAAGAGATCTCCGTACGCCTAATCGACGATTCTGGCGACCTAAAGCCTGGTGCGCATTTTGGCCAAAGATTGAGTTTAGCCATTTAGCGTGGAAATGCCGCCAGCCTTCTTGGCACCCAGCCCCGCTGATCGCAGCGATCTGAGCTCAATTTTTTATATAATCTAGTAGCTTTTTTATTAGTATCTATTTTTTAGGTAACTATAGTTTTCGTTTAGTTTATAGTCTTTATTACCTGTATATTTTGAGATTTGTAAAGTGTTAGTTAATAATTTTTTGTATAAGTATAATGTCAAATAAATAAAAAAATACTTTTGAGTGAAATACAATAAATTTTAATAGGTGATTTTATGAAGTCGCAATGCTATTGTAATATATTTTTTATAAGTGAAGAAATAAGATGTATTTAAGAAATCCACGTAGGCAAGATCAGTCTTGTGAATTCATAAAAACATCATGCTGTAGCCGGTGAAACCAAGACAGGGACCTTCATTTCACAAATTTTATTTTTTTCTGAAAAACAGCTATTAAAATGGCTTAGTTTAGTTTTAAATTAACCCGAAAATACAATGTCCAATATCTCAAAGCACTCTGAGCCAAAAAAAATTAGCTGTAAGGGTGTAACGCAACCCCTTGTCCAGCGTCCTTTGACTTTGTGGCGTCCACTTCTGTCGCCGTGACGACCTATTGCTTTGTGAACGAGCCTCGAGGTCTAGTGGGGTAGTGGAGTATTGTAACATGAGTGTTTATCTAAGGGGTTACAGCTTGATATTTCGTTTTATTTAATAAGAGATTTTTGGTAAAAATGTCTATTTTATAGAAGCAAAACTATTTTTTTTTTTCTAAAAATATATTTGTTATCGTCTTTATCATCACCATATTAACCGCTATAGGCCTCTCCTAGAGATTTACATTTCAATTCCTTTATGCATACCATACTATACAATCAGTTCTTACCTTCGAGCAACACGGCTTTTCCAGGTTCTTACTGCCGAAAATCGCTGCATATATGTGCAATATGAACCCCGTCAGATATTGCATAATAGGCATAGCAAGCATTTGTTTTTTAATTTAATTTCTTTTGTCACTAGCTTTTAGTGCGAGCGAAGCAGACTTTAAAGTGCTTTCCAAGAAAAATCCAATGTGCAAAACACGATGGGTAAACCGACAACTCACCAACTCCAGCCACAGACCACCATACGACATTGTCATCTGACTTACATAAGTACACAACATTTCAGCTCAATCAGTAAAAAATTGAGTTGTAAGTTTTGACCCTCATAGACAAAATAACAGTTAAGCTACTCCAGACATGGTACATGGTAACTGCTTGTATTGGTAACCAAAACAAAAATATCTTGCCATCACCCCTTTGTCTCAGAAGTTACATTAAGTCATTTAACCCAGTTCTCATAGTAAGATGGCTGCAAAACCCAATTTACATGCGATCAGGCAGCTCCATTTTGTACCAGTGTTGGCTACTTACACAAATAAAAAAGAACTGAAAATCGTGAAGGCACATGAATACACAATATGATTTCCTTAGTTTCGGGGTTAGAGTCCGAAAATAAACAAAACCCATTTGGAGCAGACCTTGACTCCCGTTAGCCATTTCCGAAGTATTTTACACTACACGGCACGATCTGATTACGGATCGGATCCAAATCGTACCTGTTAACACGACACCTTACATCGAACCATACCAATAAGAACAATTTCTTCTACTGTTTCGACCTTGAACTAATAATTAGAGTCTCTGTAAGCTGTAGACCTCATGAATCTTACCACAGTCATCTCACAACGGTCCTAAATGCCAAAGGTCTGAATGGTACAGGTCCTCTATGAAAAAATCTCCAGAAATTGAATCGACCAATCAACTTATGCACCTTACTTAATTATCGAACCTGCTCTTAAAATTTCACAATAATCGGTTAAGAATATGATATGCGACCTATAGAGGAAAACAACCGGAACAAGCGGAACAGACGGCCCGTACAGACCATGCCGGATACTGATCCTTGAGGCTCTGTCATAAGATCAGCATATCAAACACTGCACCACAGAGGTACACCTATACCGACAATACTAAACGCACTCATGTGCTCGATCTAGTAATTACTCAGATTAATAACTAAAGTATTATTCTGAGAGCCTAATTATAAAAAGTACACAGTCACACACAGTGGCATTCGAAATTGACACTTCACGCTGCTTACAATTTTCTATCAATATTGTTTTATAATGTTTTCGCGATTGTTACACATTTAAATAAAATTAATTAAATACGGTTTTTATCAAGTTTATTACATTATTTATACACCTAAAGTTTCTAACACTTTCCAGTGTTTTATAAACGTGATAAAAACCGTATTAAATTAATTTTATTAAATTTGTATCAGTAGTTCGATTATGCATAAACCTACATCACTGCAAAACCAACTTCACTAGCTTGTAATATAGTCAGAACGAATGAAAATTCCACTCAAAAGTCAAGACCATTAGCGTTATAGAAGAGTTGCTTATGAAGACTAGTTACGTTTGCGACCATTCAATACTACCCGTTCATTTGTTGAGGATGCTTTTTGATGACGGATTGTTTAACTAATTTATTAATTTTTCTCTCGATGTGCAAGTAACGTACGAGTGTAAATAATCCCTCATCGTGAGTTTCAGCCCGTTTCTGAGACGCGATCCGTCCTTTTCGCCCGAAGCGTGCCGTTGTGTTTGCCCAAGCCCTGCCATATTAAATAGAAAAGAACACTACACGTATGTATTTAGTGCAAATATTTGATCACGTCAAGGAAAATACACATAATGGAATAGCGAACTACTGCCACCATAGATTTAAAAAGAAATCGACTGGCACACTGTATAGAAGTAGTAGTTGATCAGTAGTCCAAAGAGTGAACGGTTTTGGGTTTTATTGAAAGCTTGACTCTCATCGTTGTGGATACAGGTGAATTGTGGGCTAGTGTGTGAAATGGAGACAACAATGGTCGTTGACTGATCGGCCTTCCAAAGCACCGCTGGTATGATGAGTTCATGAAAGACCTCGAGAGCCTCGGAGTTAGCGATTGGTAAAGGGTGCTATATGACCGCACGAAATAGCACCCTGTAGTGTCGAAGGCCAAGATCCGCTTTGGGTTGCTGCTCCATCCTAGTAAGTTAAATTATAAAACCCCATATTGCAAAGCCAACCTCACTTGCTTTAAAGTTGAATTCGACGCGGCGACGGTCAGATTTAAAATATGACCATCGCCGCGTCGTCTGCTTCTGAATGGTCTCCTCATAGGTGCTCATTGGATAAGGATGCTTTTTCGTCACGGATGTTTATCAAAGATTTGTGCAATGTGAAAAAACCTCCTGGTCCTAGCAACGTATATGTGTAAATAATCCCTCATCGTGAGTTTCAGCCCATTTCTGAGACGCGATCCGTCCTTTTCGCCCGAAGCGTGCCATTGTGTTTGCCCAAGCCCTGCCATATTAAATAGAACAGAACACTACACGTATGTATTTAGTGCAAATATTTGATCACGTCAAGGAAAATACTTACACATAATGGAATAGCGAACTATTGCCACACAATATAGAAGTAGTAGTCTAAGAGCGCAGCCCATGAGTGAAAGGTCCCGGATTTGATTGAATCCCACAGGGCCCAACCTTTGTCATTGAGAGACTGAAAAACCTTCAGATCCTCGGAGTTTGCGATTGGAAATGTTGCCTTCTAGTGTCGGAAGCCAAGATCCACTTTGGGTCGTGACGCCATCACAGCAAGTAAGAAAGTAATTATGAATATATTCCTTCATTATCATAAAAATAACCTTACATCTGACCATTGTCGGCTAGTTAATTTAACTTCCTAACTCGGAAAAACTTCATCATCATTTCGTGTAGGTGACACCGTCAGTCGACCATGCACACCCTGGTGTCAGAGTTCTTCGCTAGGACATTGCTAAGACCAAGAGGTTTCTTAATCTCTTGGTCCTAGCAATGTCCTAGCGAATAGCAATGTACGTGTGTAAATAATCCCTCATCGTGAGTTTTAGCCTATTTGTGAGACGCAATTCAGTTCGTCTGAAGCTTGACGTTGTGTTTACCCAAGCCCTGCCATATTAAATAGAACTCAATGTATTTAGTACAAATATTTGATCACACGAGTGAAATACTCGGGCATAATCAAATGGTAAAGTTTAATTTTGAACTACCTAGTTTATTCAATGTATCTTTATTATTTGCACTCCTCTGTGTTACCTCTAATTATGTGAATGGCACGTAGGTGATATAGTTGCTCGTGTCCCTGTGAATCTCGGCTGGTGATAGCTGAAAATTAGTGGTTTGCTCTGTGAGACCATGAGACACACGTGATGATGATGATGTTATTTTTGTCTATGTATTTTTTGTTTGTATGTGTGTCTATTTGATTTCAATACAGCTATTATTTATATATCTATTAGAGTAACATAGAACAATTGTAGAGATCCGTTATCTTATCGTCAGTTTTAGCTCCTTTCTGAGCGTCCTATGTCCCATATCCCTATAGTATATATCCCTACGCCCGAAGCGTACCTACCCGTTATGTTTTCCCAAGCCCTGCCATATTAAATAGAACAGAATACTACATTGTATGTATTTATTACAAATATTTCATCACACAAACGAAGTACTCGGGTATAATGGAATGGTGGAGTTTATTTTGGAACTACCTAGTTCATTCAATGTATGGTTTATAATTAAAACTCCTCTGTGATGTCTAAAATCGTATTCGAGTAAAATAGTATGATTGTAGAGATCCCTGATAGTGAGTTTCAACCCATTTCTGAGAAACGATCCCGTCCTATTTGCCCGAAGCGTGCCGCGTTGTTTGCCCACGCCCTGCCATATTAAATAGGACAGAATACTACACTGTATGTTTTTAGTACAAGTATTTGATCACACAAGGGAAATACTCGGGCATAACAGAATGGTGAAGTTTAATTTGGAACTAACCAAAAATAAAATTTAATTTAATTTATTTGGAACTACCTACCTAGTTCATTTTTTGTAATGTTATCTAGTTTATATTGCTTCGGATAAGACATCTATTTCTGTAGAATTATAATAATATGCTTACACCCAGCACGAAAAACGGACTAGTGAAAATTATATCACCCATCTTTTGTTTAGACGTTAATAACTTAATGAAAATATTCTGAACAATACAATTATAAACAGAGTTTGTCTCGTGCCTTGTAATTCTAAAAAAATATTTTGCAAAGTCCAACTTTTATTGCTACGGCGAAATTAATTTCATTGTCGGCTCCCTGCGGACCTCTTGACTTTTTTACTGAAAGATCCATAGTTTTTTTAGGGTTCCTTCAACGAGCATTCCGTATACGAAGTGGTAATGGCTCAGTGGTCTAGTATCCGTAATTTAACATACAAATTTTAAACCTCTGTGTCTCTGATTTTATAGTTGAATCTGATTCGTTGTCGGTTTCTAAAAAAACTCCCAAAAAGGTGCATAGAATCGAACGCAAAATTTCCTAACACTCCCTAAAATCTACATACCTAAGCTACTCTGCCGATGATGATGTTAGTGAAATTATCCGTCTTCTCTATGACAAAAACAATTAAGGTTTTTTTTTTCATATAATCATCGCAAACTAAAGGAGTTAAAGTATCCACGTCAGAGACCGAGAGGCGGTTCCGAAGAACTCTGACCCAGGGTGTGCATGGTCGACTGACCGTGTAACCTACCCGAAATGATGATGATGATGATCGCAAACTTACAAGGGATATACTCGGTAGCGCTTAGGTATTTTGAAAATTGCCATTTTTTAAAAATTCCAAAAACTGATTCGACTACTAATCATGTGTAACTATCGAACTTGCTTACAAATTTTCAAAATTCGAAAATCGATTGAGGAATGCGACCTGTAGATGAAAACAACTGGACAGATATACTACATACATTTGGCCCTAGCTGAAACAGAGACGCTTTTAAGAGGGCTTCCCATACAATTAACGTGATTTGTTTTCCCCTTTTTTGGTCGATAGTCTAATGTTATATACCTAGATAATGGTATGGAACCATGATGTGCGAGTCCGACTCGCACTAAGCCCATTTTTTTTCTTTTCGCATTACGTGAGCCCCGTGAAACGTCAATGAAGGTTTTATCTTTACTTTGAGAGTAAATGGAAAAGAATGAGTGTTGTTTTAGATGTTGCAGGAGAAAGTGTCTAATATTTCGTGACAATGGTATGAAGGAATAAGGAAAAAAGACAGGAAATATGGAGGGATAATAAATTTAGGCGCATTAGGAGAGTTGTTTTTAATGCGCTGCGCTAGATGTGATTGCCGTCTTGTTCCTTGCCTTCTTTTTCATTCTAAAAATGAATCCTACAAACACTCTAGGTACAGGTTGATTCTGAACAACCGTGCAATATTTTAATGATCTAATCTTTTTCATTGCCACAAATGGGACAAAGCTGCATGTCTATCAAAAATGTACTTGTACTATTTGTCATCGAAAATCAAAGATATCTAAATTGGAGCTATAGCTAGACTACCAATACCAATACCGGCCACGCATACCACCAGTATTGCCCATCAACACGTAAGAAAAAAAAAACAGCCAAGTGTACTCACACTTGGCTGTTTTTTAGTACGGAACCCTTATTTGCGCGAGATTCACTCGAATCTCGCGCAAATAAGGGTTCCGTACAATATGCTTCGTGAACTCATTCATTTGTGTGCAATAGCCCTTCTTCTGTTCGGCTTCGAATATGAATTAGCTTTTCAAATTATTATATTATCAGCTTGTTTTGTTGGCGGAGGGCTACGCCCCCCAAACCCATCTTCTTTTATTGTTCTTTGAAAATGGTATGAGCTTTGAAAATATAACAGATTGTAGAAAAAAAGATTTATGATACAATTTGTACTAAAAAATAAAAAAACCGGCCAAGTGTGAACACATACACAATGTGCAAAAATGTTTTATTCAATTGACTAGCGCTATCTAGTGGTGTTTTAGTGAACTATTTCCCTAGGTGAACTTATTATAGTGAGTTTACCACTTTATTTTCAACTGATAGAATTCCTATTATTTTTCCTGTTATCTTCAAGCAATGAACTATCGATTGTAATTTTTTTGAAATTTTAGGCCCATTAGTTTCGGCGATCAGGGGGGGGGGGGAATGGTCAAATTTTGCCTTCTTTCGTGAATAAAATCAAAAGTATTGATTATTCCCGAAAAAAAAAATTTTTTGAGATCCTCATAACAAGCCCTTTCGTTATATGTAACACGGTAAGGTTTGCAAAACTTCTTTTTAAACCTTTTCTATTTGGACCTCCTAAACTGACGCTTATTTAAAAAATATATATATTTACTTTGCACATCCGTGTTTGGGTCATAGGATTACACCATCTTACCAAATTTCATTTAGTTTGGTTCAGTAGATTCGGAGAAAATCGACTGTGACAGACGGACGGACGGACAGACAGACGCACGAGTGATCCTATAAGGTTCCGTTTTTCATTTTTTGTACGGAACCCTAAAAATGGTGGTGAATCTCCCAGTACTTGAGAGTTTGGGCCCCGGTGACCTTGAGTCGGGGCGTGTAAGCGCTAGGGTTGATACCACTGAATAACGTTACAAGGCCTGCGGTGTGAGCCGTGCTCGAGACGCAATAACACACACAGCCCCTTGACCAAGGCAGTTGGCGACGGCCCGTTCCACGCCCCGCGCGCCTCTCGATGTCCCAGCGCACATGCAGACACCAACACATAGAACCCCAAGTGAGTTTACGTGCACACATGCTTAAGTAACATTTTTCTAAATGCGAAAATAATTAAAATATCCTCAACAATAATTTCAGACACTGTTCCCGTCATTTTTACACACGGCAAGCAATTAGAAGCAACAACGTACGTATTTCATGACATGTTTATTTCTTTGTCCGCAGCCACTAGCAAGTTCCCGGCAATTTTTAACACACACAGCCCCTTGACCAAGGCAGTTGACGACGGCCCGTTCCACGCCCCGCGTACCTCTCGATGTCCCAGCGCACATGCAGACACCAACACATAGAACCGCAAGTGAGTTTACGTGCCACATGCTTAAGTAACATTTTTCTAAATGTGAAAATAATTAAAATATCCTCAAGAATAATTTCAGACACTGTTCCCGAAATTTTTACACACGGCAAGCAATTAGAAGCAACAACATACGTATTTCATGACACGTTCATTTCTTTGTCCGCAGCCACTGGCAAGTTCCCGGCAATTTAGCAAAAAACAGGCACACTTTAATAAACTGGACTTTTTCCTGGAAACAACTCCAGAATTCATAAACAGAATTCACACCTGAGGGCCCATGGAAGAGGTATTTTCCCTTTGCTCCCTTTCCACTAAATTAATTTACATCTAGTTGATGTTAATAGAAATATTTACAGAGAGATCCTTGTATCGATGATACTGAACATTTCTATACGTATGTACTAATTCGAGCATTATGAATTTTTTCTAAATTATTTTAGTATTATAATTATTCTTTAATTATCTAATAATTCTAAATCATTAGCTATGACATTATTGAACCTGCTCGCAAAAATTCACGAGAATCGGTTTAGAAGTGTGACGTCTGGAGGAGAACAGCTCTGCGGGAAAGATGGATATACGAACGAATTTCTGCCCGAGCTGAAACGGAAACGCATTGCTCGCTCTTTACGCTTGCTTGGCCAAAAATGGTATCTAGTTCCCTTAGCAACAAATCACTTTAAAGATGCTGATGAGTTAGGATAGCAAACCTTCAACGGACAGATTAAAAATGAGACGCTTTAACAAATTAGCAAAGCGAACTCCCGAAGGGTTGTCCTGCCCATTTGCTGATTAAAACTTTGCATTTATTTCAATTAGGTCGAAAGTTAGACTACTGAATTCGTCAACCAAAAAAAAAACTGTGTTTTATTTTTTATTTGCTACCAAGGATTCTCCATAAACTTCGCAAAGACTGTAGGCAGGTTCCTATAATCTCTAGCAACCCTTAGCAACAATTCACTTAAAAGATATCTCACTTTGAAGAGCGAGTTTCCTAACTCTCTTCAAAGCTATCCTAGCAGCCGTCCACCGGACAGATTAGAAATGAGACGTTTTAACAAATTAGCAAAGCGAACTCCCGAAGGGTTATCCCCCATTTGCTGATTAAAACTTTGCATTTATTTCAATTAGGCCGAAAAGAGAAACCTGGAATTAGGCTCATTCATTTAATTAATAGAGCCGACAATGCCGGAAAGTTTTTTAAACACGCCCTAGGGGCGGTGGTGTGGAACATTTTAATTATAATTTTTCATGAAATGTTCTCATTTAGACTGCCAACTTTGCTACTCTGTAAATAAGTAGGTAAATAGAAATAGTTTATTCGGTTGAGGCTTGCATTTTACAGTTTACATTTTTTCTATTACATCAGATGCGCCAGATGTCTGCTATGACGACAGCATTAGCTAATGGTATTTAGTTACTTGATTAGGCATATAATTATTTATATAAACACGACTTAGCACGAACCTTTACTTTATGTGTTTCCACTGACGTTTCAATGGGGTTACACCCGATGGCTGCGAGTCTCGTTGCGACCAAAGAGTATATAATCGCTACGCTTTAGTTGCGACCACGATGTCATTAAGTGTAACCCCATTGAATCGTCAGCAATAACAAATATAAATAAAAGGTTCGTGCTAAGTTCTGTTAATATAAATAATTATGTGTTCAAAGCGCAAAAGGTTAAAAAAGAACATTGATTAGGCATAGTCTTCGTAAACGATTGCCCGCGCAACTATAGTTTTCCCGAGAGAGTACAGCCCGGGGTTATTCAAAAAGATTGCAGGCATCCATAGACTACGGTAAACGCTTTCCATTAGATGGGCTGTATGCCTGTTAGCCGACTAAGTTGTATAAAAAAGGTTAGGCAGGCAGATGGCCGGTCGCAAACACTTGGCCCAAAACCGCCTGCTGGAAAGCGTCTGCAACACCAGGGTTGCCACTCGCGGGTTGCCGACCCTGAAGAAATCTTTTCACGTCCTTTTTGAAGAATCCATACTGTAGTGTAAGTATTTTTCGCACTGAGAATCGAGCCACAGCTTCTTGGTTATTAGAATAACGTGTTTAGTGCGTGCCCCACTGTAGCCTGTAACAAAACAAACAACTCTTTATTAATTAGAAAAAAATCTCAACGGAACAAACATGTTTACTTGTTTACCTACTTATCTCCCAGTGGAACAAAGTTGGCAGTCTAAATGGGAGCATTTCACGAAAAATTATAATTTAAATGTTCCACACCTCTGCCTGGGGCGTGTTTAAAAAACTTTCCGGCGTCGTCGTCTCCATTAATTAAGGGAATGATCCTAATTTCAGGTTATACCTACATTCTAGCATTTTAAGCTGGCAGAACATAGCAAGAGTTTGAAATGCTCTCAGCTGTGTTTGTGTTTAGAAATAAATTGCTATTATTTAGGATGTGTCTACAAAAGTACTAGGAACATATGACATACAAGGGCTGTGCCGCGAGTAACGAAATTTATCAATGAGTCTTTCTTTTCTTTCTAATATTATGCATAATTAGGGGTGTGACCAAAACAAAAAAAATATGTTTTTCTACTTTTGTATGGAAATATCTTAACAAGATATTCGTTTCTTTCCACCGCCATATGATTTTCATAACGCTCGGGGTATGGCCTTGTCACGGCTTTATATACCTTTTACAAGTTGCCTTGTATACATTCTATTCATCATCATTATCTCAGCCGTAAGAAGTCCACTGTTGGACATAGGTATTTACTCACGAATGGGGGCTTTGCCAAACTCTTCACGCTTAGCAGACGGGTTGATGATCGCTTCTGAAGCTGATAACCATCAAAACGATGGCAGTCGTTAAAAGCTTTGCCAATAGGTGCCTTTAGGAATCTTAAAAAATCTAACGCCAATGTTGACGCATACGAATAACAACAGCTATACATTTTTTCTTTTTCCCTAATCAGCATAAAAAAATATAATTTAAATGTCCACATCACCGGCTGGGCGTGTTTAAAAACTTTCCGGCATTGTTGCCGCCATTAATTAAATGAATGGGCCTAATTCCAGGTTTCTCTTTTCGACCTAATTGAAATAAATGCAAAGTTTTAATCAGCAAATGGGGGATAACCCTTCGGGAGTCCGCTTTGCTAATTTGTTAAAACGTCTCATTTCTAATCTGTCCGGTGGACGGCTGGTATCCTATCTGCGGCATCTTAAAGTGATTTGTTGCTAGATATACCTATAACAGCCTTGTCTTTTGCAAAGTTTATAGATAATACTTCGTAGCAAATAAATATAAAACATAGGTTGTTTGTTCGACGAATTCAGTGGTCTAATTTCCGACCTAATTGAAATAAGTGCAAAGTTTTAATCAGCAAATGGTGCGAGATAACCTTTCGGGAGTTCCGTTTGCTAATTTGTTAAAACGACTCATTTCTAATCTGTCCAGTGGACGAACCTACCCTAAGGGATCCAGAAATACCTATAAGTAACCTACCTACCTGCCAGTAATATTTTGCAAACATTTTTTTTTTTTTTTATATTTTTATATATACGGACAAATCACACAGATTGAGCTAGCCCCAAAGTAAGTTCTTAAGAAAGACTTGTGTTATGGGATACTTATACTCAACGATACTATATTATATAATAAATACATATATAGATAAACATCCAAGACCCAGGTCAATCTGAAAAAGATCGTTTTCCATCATGACCTGACCGGGGATCGAACCCGGGACCCCCGTGTCGCAGGCTGGCATGGTAACCGCTGCGCCACGGAGCTCGTCGTTACGAAGAACATTATGAAGAACTAGCTGTTACCCTCGGCTTCGCCCGCGTGAAATAAAGCCTAAGTCCTTCTCAGTACCCTAACATATGTGTATGCAAAATTTCATGATGATCCAAATTTCAGTAGGTTGGGCGTGAAAGCGTAACAAACAAACAAACAAACTCACTTTCGCATATATAATATTAGTTAGGATGAGGATAAGAATAGTACCGAAAAAATAAAACGATACAGTTTTTTGTCCATGAGCTATATTAAAATCTCGGAATCAGAGCCCCTAATGAAATACAAAAGTTTCAATATAGCTCATAGGTTCAAAATCACCCTGTATTAACATTCACAAAGTACAAGGATCTGTTACATTTTACCTAATCACAGCAATATAGGTGTTTGTATGTCATTGGTATTAAAATCAAAGCGTGAACAATCATCACTTGTTTCCAATAGTTCCAGCTATCTTTTAGATAACCTAAATATGTAGACAATACAAATGCACTCCATTAGTATGCAATACGACGAACAACAACTTCGAGCAACACGGCTTACGGAAGCCATGTTGCTCGAAGACTATACAGCTTGATTTCGGACCTCTGAGATTATTGAAATCTCGGAATCAAAATTTCTTGTGGGATACCGAATTGCAAGTTAAATGAAATTAAAAACGCTTCCCATATAAAGTCACCGGTCAGCTCGGCGAATTTCAGTGGGAACTCTTAATTATTTACTTATTTCTTGCAAATCTTCTTTCTGTAAGTGTTTTTACGGCCGGCCGATTGGAATTTGGGAATCGGAATATTCCCAAATTCCAATCGGCCGGCCGTAAAAATTTTGGCTAAATCATGTCTTAGCATAATAAAGCAAGGAAAACACTCAGATGAGGCAAGGAATAAGGTTTTAGAATAGTGACTCTGAAAAAGTTAGTAATATTTTCAAAGTTGAAATCAGAATCCCTAAAAGAATGTAGCCCAGCAAGAAAAAAAAGAAAATCAAAAAATATTTACCAAACAGCTTCTCAAATTTCTATATAAATCGAAATATATTTTTATTTCACCTTTTCGTATTTTTTTCTTGCTTGCGTAGTAGTCCATTAGAGATTTAGATACCATCATTAAAATATTACCAGGTGGTTCGGTATCATTCCGTATGTTGTCTATTTAATTTATTATCATCGGTGTACTTACAGTAACCTAATCACAGGTTCACACATACCGGGCGCAATTAACACCTGACCTGAATCGAGCAGCGCCACATTGCACAAAGCTGATTACTTGCATCATTTGTCATCGCGATTGATTGACACCACGCACTTCCATGGTCACAGAAAACTAGAATGTGGGCGTAAATTATCCAAAAACTGTAAATTTCTCTCAATAAGCAGAAAGATTTTTCTTGCTACCAAAAGGCATTTAGCTACCTTATGGTAGCAGAAAAATCTTACTCTAGTATTTGTTTTTGAAATATAAAACACGCAGATGAGGCGGAGAACACTGGTAATAACATATTACTTTTGTAATATGTTTTCTATTTAATCTATTATCATCGGTGTGCTTACAATTTTTATTATATACCGAGCATTGTAATGCTATTTAAAAACCATTTAGGTGTACTTACAGTAACCTAATCACAGGTTCACACATACCGGGCGCAATTAACACCTGACCTGAATCGAGCAGCGCCACATTGCACAAAGCTGATTATTTGCATCATTTGTCATCGCGATTGATTGACACCATGCACTTCCATGGTCACAGAAAACTAGAATGTGGGCGTAAATTATCAAAAAACTGTAAATCTCTCTCAATAAGCAGTAAGATTGTTCTTGCTACCAAAAGGCATTTAGCTACCTTTTGGTAGCAGAAAAATCTTACTCTAGTATTTGTTTTTGAAATAAAACACACAGATGAGGCGGAGGACACTGGTAATAACATATTACTTTTGTAATATGTTTTCTATTTAATCTATTATCACCGGTGTGCTTACAATTTTAATTATATACCGAGCAATGTAATGCTATTTAAAAACCATTTAGGTGTACTTACAGTAACCTAATCACAGGTTCACACATACCGGGCGCAATTAACACCTGACCTGAATCGAGCACTGATTACTTGCATCATTTGTCATCGCGATTGATTGACACAAAACTAGAATGTGGGCTAATTTATCCAAAAACTATAAATTTCTCTAAACTTGTAGTTAGATTGTTCTTGTTTCAAAAAGTACCTACCTGTACTTTTTGAAACAAGAACAATCTAAACTACAAAAGCATGTCATCTTACAAGATAGGTCTATCTTGTAAGATGACATGCTTTTCGTGGCAAGGAAAATCTTACTTTAGTATTGGATATAGAGATAAATTATAAAGACACTACTACTAGCCTTTAAGATGTATCCGTTTTCCTTTAAGACGTTGAACGTTACATTCAACGACATGACGAGTTGTCCTTTAGTCATTTAATGGAATGTCGCCATTCAATGAACGCGCTAGTCATTCAATCAAATAGCAGATTCAACCAGATGACTGCGACATATACAAGATTAGCCCATATATCGGCAGTTCTATTGACAGCCTTCGTAGCACCGACTTTGATTCTCAGCTCGAGATATGAAAAAAATCGTTTTTCATGACCTG
Organism: Rhodophaea formosa; assembly: GCA_963082605.1. Classification (NCBI taxonomy): domain Eukaryota; kingdom Metazoa; phylum Arthropoda; class Insecta; order Lepidoptera; family Pyralidae; genus Rhodophaea; species Rhodophaea formosa. Next base: position 16,902,216 of record OY720217.1, on the reverse strand, counting down.
GCCGGGAATTGAACCCAGACCCCACGAGTCGCAAGCTGGCGTGTTAATCTGCGCCTCGGAGGCTGTAACTCGGAGGATAATATTAATAAAATAATTAATTTACGTGTGATCGAATTCTCATTAAGATTATACCTTGTTAAGCCAAGCATTAATTAGTACAAGAGAAGCTTATTTTATGCTTTGTTTGTTTTTCGAATGTGTAAGTGGCCAACACTGGTGTCAGATTTTTCAAGCTGCCTTAAGGCATCTGACATAGCTTAACGACTGCCATCAACGATGACAGCCGGGACCAACGGCTTAACGTGCCTTCCGAAGCACGGAGGAGCTCGAGATATTTGTATGCCACTTGCGGTCACCCATCCAAGTAGGGACTGCACCAGGGGTTGCTTAACATATGTAAGCGCTCATAGAGCTCACACCCACTGGACAATCGGGCTCCTCATTTCATGCTTACTTGCTAATATGTATGTAGCAGAAATGTTAGGTTATCATTAGAAAATTTGATATTGTTTTCGTATACCTATTTCGTCGTGAGAGGAAATTAAGTAATTTGTTAATTTTATTATATGATGCTCGTGTTGACGTGTTAAGGACCCACACTAGGCACACTAGCGACGCCAATAATTTTATTCCTAATACTTTTTAAAAAGAAAGAAATTCAAGAATGTACCTACATCATATAAGCTTTAGTAAATAACCTGAAGTATTTTTGGAATCATGTTTTAATTTTATGAGAATCAGTAATTTAGAGAATTACTGATTAATGCCTAAAACGGCCGTTTTTGGCGGTAATCAGTAGTTCTGTTAATAACTTTAATCAATTATATTAAGACACCATTATAAATTTTGATCTAGAAGACCCTAGGCAACCCATCAAACCATATAATGAACTACCTGTTTACAGTTTAAAGTATGAATTTTTACTTAGAGTTTTCGCTAAAATCGGCCGTTTTGGTCAAAAACGCTAAGAAAAGCTCTATGTTGTTACTTTGAATTGTGTGCAGTTATTCATAGTCCTAGTAGATCAAATTTTAAATGCTTAAATAGAACTTCAAAAAAAATGTATCCCAAGCATTGATCCCATAGAAAAAGTTCTTCATATTGATGGGCTGAGTTGCCCCTTTAAGGCTCCGATACAATCGTCGGGACTCATCCTACCAAATATTATAAATGCGAAAGTGAGTTTATTTATTACGCTTTCACGCCCAATCTACTGATCCGATTATCATGAAATAGGTAAGGGTACTGAGAAGGACATAGGCTATATATCACGCGAGCGAAGCCGCGGGTAACAGCTAGTTGTATAATAATTATGATGTGATAAATCTTGGATTTATGAGTGAAAATCATCTCATTATTAAGATTGAAATAAGGGTGTAAAGGAAACATTAATTAAAACTGAGTGCTTATTAACTTTTAGAAGCAGAAACGGAAGGTAGCGTTAACAACACGATATCAGAATATTGATATCGTTAACAGATTAAAGGCAAATTCTCGTTTTGGGTAATTTAATAATTTATTATAATTTCGTTTTAATTAGTGAATTAAAAAAGAAAGAGCAAATTTAACTATAAGTTGAAAATTGTGTTCACGTCGCGGTCCTGTGCTATTTGCTTCGAGCAACACGGCCTTCCGTACCGGAAGGGAGTAGCCATACGCTGCGTTCCCCTCTGTCAAAGTACAAGCCAAATTAGGCATATGCATGTCTATGTGTTAGTTGTGTGTGACTCATCTGTACACAAATTATTGTTTCTTTATTGATGTAATTTTTTGCGACAATGTCATAATTACTATCAAGTGACAGTTTAAGTTTTGTATGTAGGTGTGCGGAACTAATGTGTGCACCTTTCCCCCCGCAAAAAAACGCCAGAAAAATTGTAATAGTAAATTGTCGCTTTGCCGAATTCCGACTCCCTCCGTATGGAGGCCGTGTTGCTCGAAGGCTATTTGTAATGAATAATTTAAATAAAATGCAAAAATGCTTATTCTAGTATTTTTTTTCAAATGGTAGCTCAAATGTCAAGGTATCCCTAACAGCGAACTAACGCCTCCCACTGATTTATTCTTTTACTCCTAAATTAGAACAAATAAAACAAAAACAATTTTAATTTGTATATAAATAAATATTTATGTTTGTGAGGATGTCAATAACACCTTACGTAATACCTACTGGATAAATTTTGCACGTAGACGCATTAAACTAGTAATTTTTATCAGGGAAAAGTTACCAACTAGAATTGTAATTTCTATTCATATCATCATCATCAGGTCTTTTCTAATCTCCACTGCAGCACGAACCTCTTTGTACTACGATAGCCATATATTAGCCTGAGCAGTCAGAGGATTTGGCCTACACTCTCCACGCTGGCCAGACGAGTTGGAGAGGTCTCTGTGATGTTTGCTTTGTTTAGCTTGTGTGTCGCCGTCTACGACATCCACGGGAAGACTTGAAGTGGTCCTATTCTACTCCGCCGAGAACCATACGGGGGCCACACACTTATTCATATACATACGTACATACTATCAAGTCTTTTCCCTTGCGAGGTAGACAGAGCCCAGGTCTATAAAACCTAAAGGCCACGTTTAGTATGTTGGTGAGCTTGTAGGTTGAGAACGGAATCAAAATATTCATATAAATTATTATAAACGCGAATAATATAATCAACTGCGATTTGATCGTCTGCGACGGTTCCTGATGTGTTGATGAGCAGCACGCCTCCAACCCGCCCACGTCTGGGACATCCTTATCAGTGGCGGCTCGTGACTTCAAGGAGTGGTGGTTCACCTGCTTACCTACTGTCTCTCAAAAGCAAAACGACCTATTGAAATGCCATACGTTCGTCAATTACTTGTAGTCGACTGCCCCTATGCACCTACTTAATAATATTTGTACATACATAATCAGTTACTCTAGGTACAATTCTTGTTAATATTAATGCATGTTGTAAAACCATTTCTGTATAAAAAGTATCAGGTACTTATGTACATGCAGTGAAATATCTCATCATCTTGACTTACCATTGGTTTAGTGAGAGGAGCTGCGCGCGCGCGCTAATGAATATTCTAATTGGTACTTAACTAATTCAGGTTGAAAAGCACGAGAAGATGGTTTCAAAAAACAGATTAGGCGGCATACCGCCTAAATAAGCCATAGCCTATTTTCTTTTTTAGTTCTTGTTCAAATAATCCCATTAACAACACACTTTGAAGCCACTTTCAATTCAACCACTACACTTTGTAGCACACACAAAGTAGAAAACCATAACTATGAATAATTATTGGGTAATTTCGCGCGCGTTATCTATCACACCGTGTCACAGGTGCGAAATAAAACAAACAAACTGATTTGAGTAAGGTCAAGGACACGCCTTCGCAACAAAAATCTTCAACGAGCGAGCGAGACACCCCGGCCGATGCCGCCCGAGCGAGCCCTTTCGGGAGTATTCGGGACTCGTGCGGCGACCCGATTTTTCAATTTTTCTCATACATTGAGTACGGATCATCTTCCGTTTCACCTGCCGGAGCATTTCTGTCTCATTCCATATAGTTTCTATGGAGACGCTTCGTGCGCACTTTGAAAGCGCTCGCCCAATTTTTGGTTTAGCTAAAATGAGTCTTAAATTTTAGGTTATAAAGATCAAGCTTGTTTGAAAATATTTTCTTCTTCAGTGTGTTCAAGTTACATACTTTTGGATAAATAATAATTGTGTCGAAAAAAAAATTGGGAAATACATAAAAATCTGGTAGTGCAGTGCACGAGTGCACTGAAGGAGCGGCCGCCACTGATCCTTATTGCTGACATGACATAGAATTGATATTACCACTCTTTATGCCGAATATAAAATTTCCGAAATCAAATCAAGAAATGAAATGCAGCGTGACGTCACAGACCTCGCTCGGACATTTTGTGGCCATGGAAGAATAATATAGATAGGGCGTTAAGGGGGAACAGTAGGCACAGTAGCGACGCCAATCATTTTATTCCTAATACTTTACAAATAGAAAGGAATTCAAGAATATAAACAATACAAGCCTTAGTAAATAACCTGAAGTATTTTTGGAATCATGTTTTGATATTATGAGAATCAGTCATTGAGAGAAAAAGTGATAACCGCCAAAAACGGCCGTTTTTGGCGGTAATCAGATTCTCATAATTCTCACTGATTCCGATAGTAATAAACATGATTCAAAAAATACTTCAGGTTATTTACTAAGGGTTGTATTGTTTATATTCTTGAATTCCTTTCTATTTGTAAAGTATTAGGAATAAAATGATTGGCGTCGCTACTGTGCCTACTGTTCCCCCTTAAGGATATCACTACTATGACGACAGTTTTTTTACGTTACATTTGTGCGGCATAAATAGCTACGAATTAAACATTTTTCTTTCTTTCTGCCCTAGATGCTTAGATTACTTTTTGGAGAAAAATAATGTACTTATCTTATTCTTTTTTCTTTGATTCGGGTATTACTCTGGTCATTTGGAAGGTTATTTATCCGCGCCGGGATCGAACCCAGTGCCACCGTATCGCAGGCTCAGGCAGGTCTTAACTACTGCGCGACGGCGGACGCTGTCTCTCTGTTTAATACCTAAAAACCTAAACCTTTATTAAATACAGACGGTTTTTGATTACTATTAGATATTACCTATATAATTACCTTTTGATTACCATACTCAAAAGTATATATTTTAGCCGCATCACCTATTGACGTCCTTAGATTTACGATTTCAAAAACAAAACCAAGCTAACTCAAACAATTCAACTAGTTTTAACTTTTTTGGACAACGTTATCAAGTTGGGCAACTAGAGACATTTGTTACCTAATTAATGTGAGTTGCTAGAACTCGGCTATCTACAGCTTCATCGCCAGATAATTATAGCGGCGCTAAAGTTGGACCGCTACAGAAATACGGCCAACGCATTTAGTATTCTATATTGCTGGTTTTCAAGTTAAATATGACATAATTAATTCTGATGAGTTAATTTATAAAGGTGATCTACGAAAAACCATACAATTAATAATCAAATTATATAGTCAGGGAGTGTTAGTCTTTCTTAACTGCCTGCCCGGTGATCGCATGGGAAACAAAGCCCCTCATGATGGAAGTCCTTGAGAGAAGCCCGTGTCCACCAGTAGACTTCTGACAGCTGAGGCATGAAGATGATGAATCAAACTATATCAATTGTACCTATGAATTACAAAATCTTAGTAAAACATCTTTCTTTAATCGGCTTATTGGCCCTTACGATTCAGTGCTAGCGGTGAGCATATCTGAAAACCCCTAATTAATCGAGGAAAGAGATTTAGAAATCACTCCACCTACAAGAGCCTGGCTCTTAAATAAAAGAAAAGGAAAGTATTTATAACACTAGTGTTATACAGTTTTTTCAGCTCTATATAAATCCCGAAACACCTACCAAAGTCTATCTCCTCTAAACGATAGCACCCTAATCTGTAGCTATGAATTTAATAAATTTCTCACCAGCCACAGGAAGCAGACATATTTTCATATAGGGCGGAGCATCACTGCGACTATGACTAGATCTAATAATGTTGGAACTGGGGGTAAGAACTTGATTGCCCTTTAAATTTAATATACGAAATGAAAAAAATTATCATCATCATCATCAGGTCTTTCCAGTCTCCACTGCAGGAGCACGACCCTCTCTGTACTGTAAAAAAATTATATCGTTCCAGTATTGTGAATTTGGTAAGCATTATTTGATATTGAATTTTAAAATATTACCAAGCGATCGAGGTTAAAGTCGAGTTGGGGCAAAAACCCATTTTATGTATGTACTCGTAGCTGGATCCGCAATAACTCTAGATATATATAGGTAATGTTAGCTCATTAGAAGCACAAAAGCAAAATATTATGTACCGTGCCATAAATACTTATACCTTCCTTTATTTGTGTAGGTAAATATCCATTTGCCTTCATTTCGCTTATCATACAGTCCAAACAGGTCATCGTCATCAGGTCTTAAGTCTCCACTGCAGGAGCACGACCCTCTCTGTACTACCAGAGCCATATATTAGCCAGAGCAGTCAGAGGATTTGGCCTACACTCTCCACGCTGGCCAGACGGGTTGGCGAGGTCTCTTTGATGTTTAAGCTTTGTTTAGCCTGTGTTTTCTAAGTCCAAACAGGTAAAGATTTACAAAAATTGCGTCTTAGTAAAGGACTATTATGCATCTGTGTATCGCTATCGTTCTATGTTAGTCAATAGTCGAGTATTATAAAAAAATATGTATAAATATTGGTAAACTCTAATGTTGTCCAGTGAGTTACAAGTAGGTCACAGAGGTCAAATAACGCTGGTTATATACTCCGAGGCAATTAAACAAACTGGTAAAGTTGTAATGAGATCTGAGGATGCCCTCTAGTGGCGATTAGCTGATCCAGTAATGCTAGTTCAAATGTTATCCAACATGTTAATTACATTACATTAATTTCTATATGTGAAAGAATTTTGAAAATCAATTCAGAAGTAGGTTGTAAAAAAGCTTATTTTATACATACATACCATCACGTTTTTCTCCCTTGCAGAGTATACAGAGCCCAGCTGGCCGATTTGCTAACTCAGTGTACAACGACTTGATTGTCACTTGAGCATCCTTTATAGTTTTCATATCTAAAATAAAAATAGTCATTCATACCGAAGCCGTAATGAATATTAAGGTTACCATGAAAACGATGTACACCGTAGTTTTCAAAAGTTAGCAAATTGGCCCAGCCCCCTTATTTACTAACTCGGATGACAGGTGTCGATGCCTATCAATCTAGAATTTACAGTTACAATGCGGGTTTTGCTTGCTCGAAATTTTTATTTGGAATACAAAAACGGCATTGTAACAGCAAATCCTAGATTGATAGGCATCGACACCTATCATCCGAGTTAGTAAATAGGGGGGCAGGTCTATAAAACCTAAAGGCCAGCGTGGAAAAGCTTATTTTAATCTTAGATTTTTTTAAAGGTAAAACAAGATGGTACAGTTCGGCCTAGCTTAGCGTAAAAAAGTTTACTTATCATTATAAATCTACTGCAAGAAAAGTGTCACGTAGGACGCGTAGGACTTATAATTCATATACGAATGAGTAGTTAGTTATTTAAGAAAGTAAAGAGTTTGGATGCAAGGCTTAGATATTAGCTTTTTGAAGGGAAAATCATGCAAAATATAAAATGAGCCTATTAAATCAGATTGCGTGGTAGTAATATAGGCGTGAAAAAACTGTTGTCTAAAAACTGAAAAACCATTTCCATTAAAAAAAATCGTGACTTTCTTGCCGTTTCCGCTTTCTTGACAGTTTAAATCCGCCATATTGATTTTTTTCTGACGTTACATATCCTCTGACACTCCGCGGAAGAATACGAATCTAATGACAACTTACACTTCAGAATCGGTCAAGCCGTTTAGGCTATAATGGAAGAGACAAACTTTACGCGCGAAAATCATTCCCTATTGGCCTTCGAGGCTTCCGAGTCTCAATGGCCTTTGTACCCCGCAAGGGATAAAGACTAGCATGCATGCATGTATACTAGTGTAAATTGATCTTTGACATTCCCTTAGGGATCACTTGGACCGTCAATATGCACAACTTTTCCTATGGGGCCAATATTAGAAACTCGGTTTTTTTTTATTTTCCCATGACTTTCCTTACCAATTGGCTACTTGACTAAAAAAAATTTTCGTGTCGCTATGTAAAGACCTGTCAAAAATAAACACAATAGTCACCGAAATACATTTCTAAACAAAAAACTCTATCAGATATAGAAGTTTTAAAGACACATATTTTTAGACGTTAATTTTTAGACGTGAAAACGCACTGCTGAAATGCCTACATATTTGTGACGTCACAACTTTGTATTTTGTATGGGCGGCGTGAGAACTTTGTTTGTTAGCTATACGAAATATAACGTTTGTGGTAATGGTTTCATAATAAAACTTGCTATAAATTTAGCGAACTACAATACAGTATAATTGTAATTTAAGATTTTCATACTTTTAAAAATGGTCTTATTCACCCAACTTTAAAGAAGCTTTAAGAACACTTAACGAATCGATATCAAATTAAAAATGTTTTTCATAGTGTTTTTAGATAGAAATTAGTACCATTGTAAACCAATTTTATATAATCTTAACATTAGGCAAATACCGAATTGCTTTTGTATCAAAATATCGAAATTATGTTTGAGTTCCCTCCCAGCATTGATCACAGAAAAGTTAATCATATAAACGGATTGAGTCACCACTCTTAGGGTAAGTCAAGGGTCAATTAACATGCTGTATATGCGACTAAACTGCAACATAGTAGAGCTTTGTTGAAATTGCATCCCGACATGTGAAATTGCCGTATGACTGTCTGTTTTGCTGAATTATGGCTAATAGCTGCCGCGAGTCGGGCTTGCATCACAAGTTTGTGTGTTGAGAGAACTAGTTGTTCTGGAAGTGTCCGGGTCATTGTAGTTCCCGGCAGAGTAGAATAGGACCATTCCACTCTTCCCGTAGATGACGTAGAAGGTGAATTAGAAAACACAAGCTAAACAAACCTTAAATTCTCTGACTGTTTTGACTAATTATAACTCTGGTAGTACGGAGGGTCGTGCTCCTGCAATGGAGACTAAAAAACGACCTGATATAAAACCAACGCAACACAGTAGAGATTTGTTGGAATTGCGTCCCGACATGTGCAATTGCCGTATGACTGTCTGTTTTGCTGAATTATGGCTAATAGCTGCTGCGAGCCGGCTTGCATCACAAGTTTGTGTGTTGAGAGGACTAGGTGGTTCTGGAAGTGTCCGGGTCATTTCAACTAATTCTAGTGGCTTATCGTAATTTAGTTCCCGCCAGAGTAAAATAGGACTACCCCAAGTCTTCCCGTTGATGTCGTAGAAGGCGACTTAGGAAACACAAGCTAAACAAAATAAATAAATAATAAATAAATAAATATATAGGGACATACACACAAATTGAGCTAGCCCCACAGTAAGTTGTGAACTTGTGTCGCAGGATACTAACTCAACGATACTATATTTTATAACATATAATTATATAGATAAACATCCAAGACCCAGGTCATTCTGAAAAAGATCGTTTTCCATCATGACCTGACCGGGGTTCGAACCCGGGTCCCCCGTGTCGCAGGCTGGCGTGTAGTAGTATAGCGCTGTGCCACGGAGCTCGTGAAACAAAGCTTATAAACATCTGAGAGGTCTTTCCAATCCGTCTTGCCAGGGTGGAGAGAGTAGGCCAAATGCTCTGACTGCTCTTGCTAATATATTGCTGTGGTAGTACATAGAGGGTCGTGCTCCTGCAATGGAGACTAAAAGCGACCTGATATAGAACCAACGCAACACAGTAAAGATTTGTTGGAATTGCGCCTGACATGTGCAATTGCCGTGTGACTGTCTGTTTTGCTGAATTATGGCTAATAGCTGCCGCGAGTTGGGCTTGCATTACAAGTTTGTGTGTTGAGAGAACTAGTTATTCTGGAAGCGTCCAAATCATCTCAACTAATTATAGTGGCTTATCGTAGTGTAGTTCCCGCCAGAGTGGAATAGGACCACTCCAAGTCTTCCTGTGGATGTCGTAGAAGGTGACTTTGGAAACACAAGCTAAACAAAGCTTATCATAAACATCAAGGAGACCTCTGGCACCTCTTTTGGCTAGCGTGGAGAGTGTAGAACAAATCCATTTGCTGCTTTGGCTAATATATGGTTCTAGTAGTACAGAGAGGGTCGTGCTACTGCACTGGAGTCTAAAAAAGGTCTGATGATGTATAGAACAAATGCAACATAGTTAGTAGTTAGTGCAAAATAGTGAGCATTGTTGAAATTGCATCCCGACATGTGAAATTGCCGTATGACTGTCTGTTTTGCTGAATTATGGCTAATAGCTGCCGCGAGCCGGCTTGCATCACAAGTTTGTGTTTTGAGAGAACTAGGTTGTTCTAGATGTGTCCAGATCATCTCAACTAATTTTAGTGGCTTGACGTGCTTGATGCTTGAAAGGAATTTTGGTCCGGCTTTTTACGCTAAAAAAACATTCTGGTTAGTCTAGTCTACTACCACTAACCGTACCTATTTGAAATTTAGCTTGCCAGAGTGTTTGCCAGAGCGCGACCCTCCGAATGAGATATCTATTCCTGTAAAATTATAATATCTACAATAATATGTATGCATGTGGGTATACAACATATACAGCATAGACGTATAAAGTCTCAAAACTGTCGCCGGTTCAAATCCTGCCCGCGTGGACTTTTTTCCCATATCTCATTTCTTTATTTCGATAAGAGAATAGAGCATTGTTGAAATTGCATCCCGACATGTGAAATTGTCATATGACTGTCTGCTGAAATATTGCATGCATCAGAAGTTTGTATGTTGAGAGGAGAATTAGGTTGTACTGGAAAGGTCCGGGCTCTTAACTAATTCTAGTGGCTTAACGTGCTTTGGAAGGCGTTTTAAGCCGTTGTCTGGGTCATTGTCGAGCTCCGTGGCGCAGCGGTCAACACGCCAGCCTGCGACACGGGGGTCCCGGGTTCGATCCCCGGTCAGGTCATGATGGAAAACGATCTTTTTCAGAATGACCTGGGTCTTGGATGTTTATCTATATAAGTATATGTTATAAAATATAGTATCGTTGAGTTAGTATCCTGCGACACAAGTTCACAACTTAATGTGAGGCTTGCTCAATTTGTGTGATATGTCCCCATATATTTATTTATTTATATTTATCTCTCTCGTAACAGCGGCTTATTGAGGTTGACGCTTCAGTGCTGCCATCTGATGGAAATCATTTCAGAAAACACTCATTGTGACATCTTTTATATCTATAATAATAATAAATATATACGGACAAATCATACAGATTGAGCTAGCCCCAAAGTAAGTTCGAGACTTGTGTTATGAGATACTAACTCAACGATACAATATTTTATTACAAATACATACATAGATAAACCCCAAGACCCAGGTCAATCTGAAAAAGATCGTTTTTCATCTTGACTTGACCGGGGATCGAACCCGGGACCATCCGTGTCGCAGCCTGGCGTGTTGACCGCTGCGCCACGGAGCTCATCATCTCATCATCAGGACTCTTTTTAATCTCCATTTCAGGAGCGCGACCCTCTCTGAACTACCAGACCCGTATATTAGCTAGAGCAGTCAGAGGATTTGACCTACAACCTCCACGCTGGTCAGACGGGTTGGAGAAGTCTCGATGATGTTCATAAGCTTTTTTTAGCTTGTATTTCCTGAGTCGCCTTCTACGACATCCACTGGAAGACCGAAAATACAATTGCTATATTGTTGAAATTCCGATTATTGATAGTTATTTTTTCGAAAACTATATGCTTTCTATTGCAACCCAACGTTTATCCGCAGACATTATTGCTCTATGTTTTATTTATCAAAAAAATATATCCATATTATTGAAAGACAACATTTCAAATGATAAATAAAAGAAATCCATAAGCGTTAGTATAATATACTACTTAACCTGTTTTATATATTTAAAATCAATTTAAAAGACATAAAAACATTTTTTTTTCTTTACAATTTCTCTCTACGATGCTTGGTTTGGCTACAAAACACTTTAGAATAGAACAAGTTATGCCTGCAAAGGCCTATTTTCTGAATAAACGTTTTGATTTTGATAGAATAACGCGGCAATTTTGTTTCCTACTCTGCCGGGGCATATTTTATATCTAACCCAGCGCTATATCCATGTTCTCTGTACATTGGGGAATGGACGTTATGCAACTTTGAAATAGATTAACAAGTTATTTGTTCTAATACGTTTCGGGTAGTTTGTAGTTGGGTGTAAAGTGCTAGAGCGCTGGTGAGAGATTTATTTTATTTAACCTATAGCTTCAGAAAGAAGGTAATGGGCAGTGTATAATTCAATTCTCGGAATATTATTAAACACATATATTCAATTTTAAGTAAAAAATATATACATATATAACAAATATATAATATATATATATATATATAGTTAGGTATAGGTATTAGGTATGTTTCTTAAATATGAAAATACTAGCTGTTACCCACGGCTTCGCCGCGTGATACATAGCCTATGTCCTTCTCAGTACCCTAACCCTACCCGATTGGTTCAGTAGATTCGGCGTGAAAGCGTAACAAACAAACAATCAAATAAACAAACAAACTCACTTTCGCATTTATAATATTAGTTAGGATTAGGATATATGTAAGTTTGTCTGTTCCATTGACCTTGACCAATTTTGAGTGTGAGGTGTCATTAGATTTGTATTCTTCCCCGGAGTGACATTAGCAAAAAGAATATGGTTGATGTAAACTGCCAAAAGGCATTTAATTTTTAAATGACCCACTTACCTTATTTAACACCTAATGAAAAGGATAATTAAGCTTAAAGCAGTTGAACGAGAGAGTTGAACAACAGTCTTACGCATAGTAGTAGTAGTTCTAAAAAAAATAGTCTCTTTTTTGACAAGAAATTAAATACGCTCGCAAATTTCCTCTAATTAGACACTTAAGTGCTCTTTAGATCCTAAAACAAGTCTAATTGAATCTCTTTATTTAACAACTTTTTAATCATTCAAGCAAGTTGTATTTAACTCAAAATCCGGGTTGTAAGTTCGATTTACATCCTCAGGGAGGTAAGTAAAGAGAATCAAAGGTTGCCGACCAGGCAAAATGTATAAGAAAAAAAAAATTCAAGGTCCCAGCATTGACCACATAGGAAATGTTGTTCATATTGACGTTCTGAGTCACCCCTGGTTATGGTAAGGGTCATGCCGCACTCATATAAGTATTTTTGATAAATATAAACTGAGAGTAATAGTGCAGCTAGCTAGCGGTCCAACTAAGTCCAACATGAGATAAGTAAACGTAAAACAAACGGCAATCTAGAGCCGGAAGATCTTCCGGAGCGACTAATTAAATCCCGGTACCAATCCGGGCTACTTAGACATTTAAACTGTTGTTTAATTGGAGATGCTCTAAACTTGACCCTAACCATAGAGAATATTAAGGTATATTATCCTATCTCTACAAATCTGTACATGACTTTGACCACACAACTTCACTTATTGTAGCGCTAGCTCAATCTGTATGACCTGCCCTTTTTATTTATTTAATTTTACCCATTTACAATACTGGTAATTCCTAACCCAGCGTGGAGTTGTCTGAATAAGATAGAAGTCAAACATTTCAGTAAGCTTTTTCTTTGAACTATCGTTTTTTGTCGACGTTATATAGCCAGTGACACTCCGGGAAAAAATACAAATCTAATGACTTTAAAATCACTCAAGCCGGTTAGGCTACAGGAGGTAACAATAGAACGGACATATTTACATACATACCAAAATTATATATACATATTATACTAGCACTCTCCGGCTGAGCCTTGGTAATTATTTTATACGTAATATCATACATAAGAACCTTCACCTTGAAACACGCTTTCTATTTTTTTAAGCATTAATATATTGGTTGCGTAGTTTTAAAGATCTAAACATACATGGGGACAAACAGACAACGGGAAGCGACTTTGTTTTATTTATACTATGTAGTGATAATGATACACGCGAAAAACATTACTCTCCTTCTGAGTGAGTTGGGTAAAGACTGCGTCCCAGGCGTTTTCATGGCTAAATCTCGATTCTCCAAAAAACTTATGGTTTAAGGTACGCCAGGGGCATAAGATACCGAAATTAGACCTCTAAATAATGGATAAGGGTTCTCAAACTTCCCAACTTTTACTAATACGGATCGTAAAATAGGAAATATTGGGGAAGAGATTTAAGCGACTGGGGGGCAAAAAGCTTCCCTTTGAAGGGCTCCGGTAAAGTCTTATAATAAATTCAACTTCGGTAAGTATCTTTCGGGGATTCAGCGTTTTTATTTTGAAAAGATTATATTGATTTAAGCTTTGTTCTATTGAAGCGTTTTTCAGGATTATTACGGAGCACAAAGCTGCTGTGGAAATTTGAGACAAAAGATTTTGATTCCTTTTCCATTTAGGTTTAGGTTAGTAAGGAAATAAGGCTCAGCTTATACTATATACTCTCTAGACTTTCTCATGCCTTTATTTCAATGACTAGCAATTTTCCCCCGACTTTGTTAGCGTAAATTATAGCCTATGTCACCCGCAGACAAATCAGCTTTCTATAGGTGAAATAAGTTTGAAATTCTATGGGGGAAAGACTTTGGAAATCGGTCTTTAATTTCGGAGCCTATCTATTATTAAATAAGTTTGCATTAGTAAACAAACAAACAGTCACATTTTTTTATAAAACTTACGTGAGATATAGACATTATGAAAATACGTAAATAGTCAGCGCTAGCCGACATGTTTCGACCTCATTACGAGGTCTTCCTCAAGGTGAATGTGACTCGAGACTCAAAGACATCGCGCGCGTGTCTTGATTCGAGACACGCGCACGATGTCGTCCCAATCCGCACTCATCTAGTGCAGGCAGACCTCCGGATGAGGTCGAAACATGTCGGCCAGTAGCTGACTATTTACGTGAGTAACCCGTTGTTACGTATTTTAATAATCACATCTTTCCACTTACAGTATAGATATGTAAATCTTATTATTTATGAAAGGTAGATAAACCTGCCGATATCTTGGAATATTTTGTTTATTTCGAACTCTTGCAAACCCGAGGGAGTCGTATATGATGGATGGCAGTATATATAGTCTAAGTATGGATGTTGGAACTCGCAAATCTTTTTAACATGATCGATGCTTTTCTAATACGAAAGACAAAGAAATTGTTTACTCCTGAAAAATATTGTGAATGTGGTATAGGATTCACTGTAATAATACCTTCAGGGCTTTTATGGCTTACTCAATTCTGTAGTGCATCAAAATGTTTGCGGATGCTGGCACAGATGATTTCTATGCCATCATTCGCAAAGCCGCCGTATGGTGCCCATCATAGTAGAATAGGACCACTCCAAGTCTTCCCGTGGATGTCGTAGAGGGTGACTAAGGGAACATAAGCAAAACAAAGCTTACAAACATTAAAGAGACCTCTCCAACCCGTCTGGCCAGCGGGGAGAGTGTAGGCCAAATTCTCTGACTGCTCTGGCTAATTATATGGCTCTTATAGTACAGAGAGGGTCATGCTCCTGCAGTGGAGACTCAAAAAGACCTGATGATGACAATGATGATGACTATTTTCCAGGCATATTTTTAACTTTCGCGAGAGAGTGTTACAATATTTCGTAGTATAGATCAACTCTTGGTATTTATAGCGTAGAGGCCAATATGCCCGAGTATATAAAGTTATCTATGTAAGTCTAAACGTCTTCACCCAACACGTGTTATTTCAGTAAATTCTTGGCATAATCTGTTTTTCCAGTCTCATATTGGGACATACGGGTAATACCAGCTGGGCATTGACGATCAGTTTTGCGCGTCAGTTGAACTGACATCAATCCAAAATTTGATCGTCAATGTGGTATCATCACTCCAGAGTTTTAACTGACGACGCGCCACGAAATTTTCCGTGGCTACCCTAATCCAAGCCGGCGCGTCGCGCCAAACTGACCGTGAGTGCGCGATCGTCACTCCAGACGTCAGTTTGCTCGCAGCGTCCGGCGCCGGCGGTGGTTGATTGTTGGATTTATTTGTTTTTAAAAAGGCGGCATCTGTATCATCTGGACGTACCGTAACGTCAGAATTAATTGAAATATATAAAAATTCTGAATGTTTGTTTTTTAAAAGCCATTCTTTCATACATTGCTTTCTTTCTTGTTTTTCGATGAGTATATAGCAAAATACAGTAGCCGCAGTAAGAATTAACGTTTCCTCTTCGGAGTCAAACTCTATTTTTTTCTGTTTTGACATAAATTGGTAGTACGCCTCACAGCCCGGCCAATAGAAAACTGAAGAGCCGGAGCGACGCCAGTGAATGGGGAAATTTAGTTAGCCTAAAACCATTTGGAGTGACGCCACAGTTTTATGTCTAAACTGACGCGAAAAACTGATCGTCAATGCCCAGCTTAGGGTAATACTTATTGTAAGTCATATTATTTTACACTAGCAATTATCATTTTTGTTAGTTATAGCCTATGTCACCCGCAGATAAATTAGCTTTCTATAGATAAAAGAATTTTTAGAAACGGTCTAGTAGTTTCGGAACCTATTAGGAAATAAGTATTTGTTTGTTTGCACCGGCAAACAAACAAACAATCAAATATTTTCCTGTTTATGAAAGTATAGATGAATGAGCCATAGCTTAACTTTATATAACTCCAAGTATGGTCCACGCTGTGCTACTCTTTAAGTGATAACTCTTCCACCCCCCACCTTTACGAAATGAGGAAATTTTGGTATCATTTGATTTAGCACACTTTAATCTAGGGCTAACCGTTTTTCTTTCTTTATTGATTTGGTTTAGAATAATTTAAAATAATAATTAAAAGCCCCGGGTATATTTTATGTAAAAATATGGATATTTACTTCATCATCATCATCATCAGGTCTTCCTAGTCACTGCAGGAGCACGACCCTCTCTGTACTACCAGAGCCATATACTAGCCTGAGTAGTCAGAGGATTTGGCCTACACTCTCCACGCTGGCCAGACGGGTTGGAGAGGTCTCTTTGATGTTAATAAGCTTTGTTTAGCTTGTGTTGCCTTAGTCGCCTTTTACGACATCCACGGGATGACTTGGAGTGGTCCTATTCTACTCTGCCGGGAACCACACGGCGATATTTACTGAGATGCTCCTAACTTTTGTTGTAAGCAATATATCTTAAATATCAAAACGTACAGCCCTACTTCTCCAATTTATCAATAATGTGTAAAAAAAAAGAAATTGGACTATGTTTGAGGGGTGGGAAAATCTATCTTCTCTCCGGCTCACGAGTAGGTATCAAATTAATCCCTCTTCGTAGATGTGGTAAAATAATTTGAAACCTCAATTTTCTCTGAAATCTCGCAGCTAACATCAAAATATTTCAAATGTCACCCCAAAAGCAACACTTTTAAGAATTACACAAAAAGTTAAACGTGCCCACTTTTAATTTGGAGAACAAAATAAAGGTGTGCTCGGCATTTCGTTGAATATTCCCTTCCCTCCCATTTAACGAAATGAAAATTCGCTTTAAAATCTTAATTGTGCTCCGAACTGGAAACCTTTTTGTTACCGCTTCAGCTTCATTTTACGCCCAATTGTCCATCAAAAAATAATAAACAAAGGAATCACAAATCACTTTATTATTTCCTTTATTATAATATCACAATTAATTTAAATGGCACTCTTCGAAAGTGTTTTCTCTTAATAATATTGAATAGGAAGGTATGAATTCGGACATGAGACTTGTTGATTGGCTCTCATTAGGTATTACATATATATTCTCTACAAGAGGGATCATGTCTTCAACCCCTCTGTACCTCCTCCAAAGCGTTCCAATTACCATTGACGCAGTGAAGATTAATAAAGCTAATACAAGAGCCATCCATGCCCAATTTTTTAAATATTCTGTAGAAACGACTACAGAAATATAGTCCCCACAAGCTCTATATGAAGCCAAAGTTGTGGAACATATTCTTACTAAATATTTCTTAGTTACTATATATTTGACAACAATATTCAATTCATTAGGAGATACGCACCAAGACCGTGGTACTAAATGAGCTAGGTCATTTACTTTTATCCTAGGTATAACTTCAATAACGTAAGCTAAAACTGGCCCATTGGTTATATCTGGTGGTCTCCAAGATACAGATATATAGCCAAATTCGTTAGCACTAGCATAAGTTATAGAAGGAATATCCGCATATTCTGAACGTTCTGTTCTTACGACACCCCTTGCAGATCTACTGCAAGTTTCATTAGTACAGGCTCGTAGTCTAAACCTGTAGTCTCTAAATGGAGCCAGTTCTCCAATCTGGAAATCCGTTTTCGAGGCACTGATATTTAAAAATAATGTACGAACATATTTGCCAAAGGATGTGTTGGTTGGAGGCGGAGGTTCATCAACGTTACAACCAGTGTCTGATAGACCACTACAAACATCAAAATATTCCTCTACCAAAGCCCCTTTTGTAGACGCTGACAGAACTCCACACATAGACTCACAGCCTTGATCATAATCCGCAGGTGGTCGAAAAACCATAGCATGTCTAAACTCATCGATTTCAACAAAGTTATCATTGCAATGATTTCTTGCTGTAACATCTCCTGGATGGATATCGATTAGAGAAACATCCAACTCATATCGAACAATATGTGGATGATATACCAAATGGTCTACCCAACGAATAACTACGACTTCATCGTTCTTTGCAACTAATTCTGAAATGAAGGATGGCTCTGGTTTTCCAACAGGTGTTGAAAAATTGTATATTGGGCTTCGAGCGATATATTTAATCTTTGGTTGGTATATTTCAATGCAGAGAGCATATTGAGAAGCTGGACGTAATGCTGTAAGGTTTATTAATCCACGTTGTCCAGGTTCTAAAGGCACATTGACAGCATGCCATTCAGATTCGCTGCAGGTTTCAGGAACAAATATTTTTCGGGATCCTAAAGGAACTCGTATATATAACAATGAATAATGTACATCAGGTTTTTCCAATGACGGAAAAGATACCGAAACTGATGTTTCATTTAAAATTGTGACGTTTAGATGAACTGACGCAAAGTCACATCCTCCACTATACCCATTGGTATCCTTAGGCACGTCAAATACATCTGGATTTTCATGGAATCTAGGTATTAGTTTATTAATTTCATTGATACATAAAACAGGATTTCTAAAAAAGCTCATGGTTCCTCGTCCAATTATAAGATTTCTTGTAACATTGGCAGTGAAAAGTGTTTGCAGATTAACCATATCGTGTACAATGAGGCTATATTTCTTATCAAACAAGTTTTTACCTCCAATATACTTCAGTGATGACAAAAAATCTAGGGAGGTAATGATAACTGATCCGTGTATCTCTATGAAATCTGTAACATTTTGAATCCTGCTCAGAAAAGCTCTTAATTCCTTCATTGCTTCTGGGATAGAGCGGATATGTATTTTCAAAGAGCCATTTATATACACACATCGCTTTGCAGCTTCGATGGAACTTGTCGACTGTATAAGAAGACTACTGCATGTCTGAAAAAAATATCAAAATAATTTTATTTAAGCACTAAATTTAAAATAAACTAAAAACTAGGTAACATCTACACATAGAAGTCTGAAATTATGTATTCGAATAAGCCTTAACTTGATAGATGATAATGCTGACTTTTGCTGTTATATATATTATAAAGGCTTCATTGACCTTTCTATTTGAAAACGAATATTTTTTATTGGCCGAGCAAAGGATAATTGCGAACTTGTCTTTGGCTTGACTTGTTGATTCTTCGCTCCGACAAAATGTCTTTGATATGTCTGTTCCGTTCTTTTCCTCTACAGGTTGCAGTTCTCAACCAATTGTGAAAATTTGTGAGCAGTTTCAATTTGGTTATTAATCTGAGGTTTCAATACCCTACCTATTTTTTTCTGTCTAACTTATTTTTTAGACTGGAGATCAGTTTTGGAAAATTTTCAACTGGCGAAGTTAAAGATACAATAGACTTAAGTGCCACTGAGCTTGGTGACGCTTATGACCATTGTGAGTTTTGCGGCGATTTAAAAAGGAATAGGAAGCATTATTTTATTTAATCACCGACGAAACTGATACGGCCGAATATATAAATTGGTAATAGAAGATTGCTATATTCAGAGTAGTCTGAGGTTTTTTCTATAAATTGATAAGTTTTTTGGCATAACTACGATAGATCTTATCAAACGTCTTTTAGCTTTTGTTTTTAGGTGCGTGTTGAATATTAAATATTGATAAATAATACATTTTATTCAATTTCGATATATCCAAAAACTCGCGAGGTTTACAGCTTACAGAAATAACAGAAGCACTAGTTTATTGTTTTGTGAAAAACTGCCTTGACCCAACAACAACAATTGATTTGGTATGTATGTATGTGTATAAATAACAAATAGATATTCTATACTGTTTTGAGTTTTGGAGCCCATGGCCTTGGGTTAATGTGTTCAACAAATAAATATTTTTCGTAATACCTACCACTTCACAGTTTTCACAGGGCACACATGTGGTAGAATTATTGGGTAAAATATCTTTAGTATAGTCGATGGGGCATTCAAATATGCAGGTATTCTTCCACTCCCACCCTCCAAGATCTTCACACTCTTGTCCAGTCAGGCAATACTTATTTACAGGGAGAACTATCCTGAAATAAGAAAGCAAATCCTGAAAGCGCAAGAAGTTTTCACAAACAGAAATTCCTCTATACATCTATCAATGATTTTTAAGTTAGGTGACGCTTTAGGAAAAATTCATAATAATTATGTTAAGACAGGTAAATAGTTAAAAGGTAAAATCTGTTAGGAAAGAAAATGGGAATGGCGAAACTGGTAACTACTTAGAACATTTTTAAACCGACTTGAAAAAGGAGGCTGTGAGAATGTTTGTTTTGCGCCATTTATGGTTGCTTTGATTTTACAATACAATTATAAATGTTTCATCATAATTTCATAATCAGTTCAGTAGTTTGATTATAGTCGTTTTTAGGGTTCCGTACAAAAATTGAAAAACGGAACCCTTATAGGATCACTCGTGCGTCTGTCTGTCCGTCCGTCCGTCTGTCACAGCCGATTTCCTCCGAATCTACTGAACCAAATTAGATGAAATTTGGTAAGATAGTGTAATCCTGTGACCCAAACACGGATGTGCAAAGTAAATAAAGATTTTTTTGAAATAAGGGTCATTTTCAGGGGCCCAATTTTAAAATTTTAAAAAAAAGTTTTGCAAACCTTACTGTGTCATATATCAAATGAAAGGGCTCATTATGAGGTTCTCAAAAATATTTTTTTTTGTTCGGATAAATTTAATACTTTACATTTTATTCACGAAAGAAGGCAAAAATTGACCATTCCCCTGATCTGTCCCCTGATCTCCAAAATTACTGGGCCGAAAATTTTAAAAAAATTACCAAATGTAGTTCATTCGTTGAAGATTACAGGAAAAATAATAAGAATTCTATCACTTGAAAATAAAGTGGTAAACTCACTATAATAAGTTCATCTAGGGAAATAGTTCACTAAAACACCACTAGATAGCGCTAGTCAATTCAATAAAACATTTTTGCACATTGTGTGTGTGTACACGAAGCATATTGTACGGAACCCTCATTTCGCGAGTTCTTGGCCGGTTTTTCTTTTTATATTTTAAAAGTTAATCATAGCAACCCGATTGTCAGATTAAAGTTTATTAAATACTCACTAGCTTCTGCCCGCGACTTTGCTCGGGTTAAATTCAACTTTGGACCTTCGCTTTAGCCCCGTTACACAAAAGGGGTTAGTTTTAGCTTTTTTGGTGCGTGGTAAATATTAAATATTGGTAATTATAATACATTTTATTCAATTAAGATATATCCAAAAACTCGCGAGGTTTACAGCTTACAGAAATAACAAAAGCACTATTTTATTGTTATATAGGGTTAGAGGGAGAAATTTGAAAAATCCTTATGACTATGTCATAATAACTTTCTGTTTACCAAGTTTCAACGCAAGATTTGTGTTGAAAGATTAGTCAGACAGTAATGGCTGCCAGACACGTATATCATCATCATCATCAGGTCTATCCAGTCTCTACTGCAGGAGCACGACCCTCTCTGTACTACCATAGCCATATATTAGCTTGAGCAGTCAGAGGACTTGGCCTACACTCTCCACGCTGGCCAGACGGGTTGGAGAGGTCTCTTTGATGTTTATAAGCTTTGTTTAGCTTGTGTTTCCTTAGTCGCCTTTTACGACATCCACGGGATGACTTGGAATGGTCCTATTCTACTCTGCCGGGAACCACACGGCATGTATACACGTATATATACAGATATTTTATGTTAAATTACTTAAAGTGTCGTGTAGTTTTTGTTCAAAAAATAGTCGAATAGGTGAAAACTTCTACGAGAGAATTAACAGGGTCTTAGTACTCATCCCCACCGTACTTGTCCCAAGTATCGCCGGACCAATTTATATTAACTAGCCGATTGGTGGTAAAAGGTCAATCAATCAATTAATGGCAATTTCGAGACGATCTTGAACAGTTTTATTGGATATAATCGAATTGATTTTTATCGGTCCGATTCGTGGTGTACCGTTGCGTTTATTGTGGGAAAGAAAATTATGTAATCTTATAGAATTTTATAGTAATTTAGCGTAAAGTTATGATTTTTCAGATCGGATATTTCGATGCATATTAGCCAAAATTTCAGAAAATGACTATAATGGTAAACACTTTTTTAGGGATCCGTACCAAAAGGGCGAAAACGGGACCCCATTCACGAGACTTCGATGTCCGTTGGTCTCCAAATATTTATTTTATTCTGTTTTTAGTTTTTGTTGTTATAGCGGGAACAGAAATATATAATCTGTAAAACTGTCAACTGACGAGCTATCACGATTTATGAGATACAGCCTGGTGACAGATTGACATCGAAATTTCGTAAATAGGGTCCCGTTTTGAGGGTTCCGTTGTAAACTAGGAACCTTTATAGTTTCGCCATGTCTGTCTGTTTGTCTGTCTAGTGTCTGTCTGTCTGTCCGCGGTTTTACTCAGAGACTATAAGTAGAAGAAAGCTGGAATTTGGTATGGGCATGTATATTTATCATGCCAAAAAAGTTGTAGAAAAAAATTAAAAATATTTTTTTTTTGGTAGCTCCCATACAAGTATTTTTATTTTTAACATATAACTAAAAAGTTATTGGCAACCAAGTTATAAAATGTACACAAATATTTAAAATTTCATACAACTTTCATTGTTAGATGTTTTTGGTCGTTAAACTGTGAGGTGCGAGTGTGAACTCAAAGTTGTCATTCGCAACTACGGAACCCTACACTGCGCGTGGCCCGACACGCACATGGCCGGTTTTTACCCATTGGGTACGGAACCCTAAAAAATTACTTCAAAATGAAACTTACGTATGTTCCGGACATTTGTCAATACACCTGTGCTTGTAAGTGTAATGGCGGCACAGCAGGCACTGGCTTGGAGATGCCAGTCTGCACCCGAAGCACTGATCGTGGCAGTGCTCCGCCTCTGGCCCTTCGTAGTAACGTTGGCACATTCTGAAAAGATATTGGCACATCCTTTGACGTTCGCGTAGTAAATTCTGACGCTTCCTCTTACAGAAACCTCAACTGGCAAAAAAACACAAAGGCATAGAAAAACATTTCATCATCAACATCATCATCATCATTAGTTCTTTTTAGGGTAGGTAGCCGAATGGCAAAAAACGGAATCCTTTAAGATTCAGTCATGACTGTCTTTCCGTCTTACTAAATATCTCGAGTCGTTGGACCCGCCCATTTCAGATACCTTTAGGCAGGTTGAAAAATCTGACGCCAGTGTTGGCCATCAACACACATGAAAAAACAACAACACTCGAATATCAAAAATGTATTTTTTTTATTTCCTTATTTGATAAAACTTAACACAAAGCAAAGATTTCTAGCGTTTTTGTCTGCACCTAAAGTTTAAGGAAAACAATACACAATACCGTGTAGGTACGTCGCGACACAAATTGTAAAAATATCAAATAACATAAGTATTTTAATGAAGTCTTATCAAACGTCTGTGACCTAACTGCATGACCATGCTGAACATTAAAATGACATTTATCTAGCAACACCAGCTTTATAATTCAAATGCTTAAAATATTATTAATAATAAGGTACTGGATACAAATAAGGCCTACTTAATTTCAAACCACTTTATATCATTATTGCTTGAAAAAAGCAATATTTTGAGATCAGTTTGTAATGCTTCCTGTAAATTTAAACATGCTTATAAATAAAATACATGTTCATGCGTCATAATTTTTACTACAAATTAAACAAAAATCACGTACAAGGTAGTCTAATAAGGCCCGGGTACTTTATTAAAGCCCTATCCATTTTCGTGTATTCGAAAAAGTGTCAAACCATTAGAAATTATTTACTAATTGTATTTAAACTAAAAGCTTTCATCGTTGTTTACTTAAGTTACATATTATTATTTATGTATGAACAACATTTTCAGCAAAATCGGGTTCTGTTAATGGAATAGGCTTTATTGCGCGTTGCACATAGGCCTTATTAACCGCATTTTTTTTCCTTTTTCACATAAATATATAATTTTTATATATGAGTAGGTAGAGAAGTGGTGTCAGCTTTTCATTATCATTTTGTATGTTCTTTTTATTAACCAAGACGTTTACACTGTTGCAAGCCCATTATTTTTCAGGCAGGCTTTATTACATTTCAGGCCTTATTTGTATCCAGTACCTTATATATTTAAGGGCGTGAGGTGACGATGCGGCTACCAACCAACGCATCACTATTGTTTGTCATTCCGCTCTCCACCGACAAGCCCACAAACATGTTAACGTGGCATTTAGGTTCTTTAGACCTGGGCTCCGACTACCCCGCAAGGGAGTGATATTCGTAGTATGTGTGAAATATTATTGGTGTCTTTTTTTATCTAAACTTAGCCATAAGTAATTATTGACGGCAACAAAAAAATTTGTTGTAAAAATTGTAAACACAAATATGACAATTAACAAGTGTTCAAAGAAACCTATATTAAATAAACGATTGAATCTTGAATCTATCGTGTGTGTAGGCAGCCAACACTGGTGTCAGATTTCTAGACTGCCTTAAAGTACCCATCTTACATAGGTTTTGACGACTGCCATCAATGATGACAGCCAGCATCACACCACACTAATAATGCTTACACCTACTGGGCTATTAGGCTCCTCAAAGATTTATAAGTAGATAAATAATATCGATGTGATAACAGCAACTGAATAAAGTACTTATAGTCCAAATTATATCTTGTAGACGTGACATCTAGAGGCACGCGGGGGCATCGGGTAGGCGCGCGGGGCGTGAAAAGGGCCGCGTAGCCGAGTGTCTTGGTCGAGGGCTGTGTGCGTTGTGTTTGCGTCTCTTGCACTGCTCGCACCGCAGGCCAGGCAGGATGCGTTGTTCCGTGGTGACTAGCGCTTAGCGCTTACACGCCCCGGCTCAAAGTCACTGGTGCCTGAACTATCGCGTACAGGGAGTGTCACCACTGGGGTATGGGTTCAATATAAAAGGACAAGTTGTTTATTTGGACGTACTGAGTCACCCCTTTAAGGGAATTTTAAAGGTCAATTTAAACGCTGAAATACGAAACTTACTTTATATTCCAACAATAGTTCGTCTCCAGCTCAGTCGTGCACCTACAACTAGAAGTGCAGTGCATGGTGTTCTCAGAAGTTCCAAGGACTCGGCGGGCCCTGGGCGCAATGGCTTTCCAGTTCACAGTGTTCACAAAGCAGGCCTGAGGCACCAGCCATACGATTACTCCGCCTCTGTCGATTTTCAGAAGATTGTACAGCCCCACCTGTTACATAACATTATTTATAGAAATATAAGAGTCAATCACAAAATCAGTGATATGTGAGTGCTTTCAGGTCTATTAGCCGTGTGGCTCCCGGCAGAGTAGAATAGGACCACTCCAAGTCTTCCCGTGGATATCGTACAGAAGTTTAACATCAAAGAGACCATCATTCATTCTTTTTGATTCAGAAATCATTCATTCATTAAAAGAGACCTCTCCAGTCCGTCTGCCCAGCGTCAAGAATGGTGGCCGAATCCTGTGACTGCTCTGGCTAATATATGGCTCTGGTAGTATAGAGAGGGTCGTGCGTGCTCTTGCAGTGGAGTCTAACAAGGACCTGCTGACGATAATGATGAGGTAGACCTCATCATTATCGACTAGGCGATGTTATTATGAAGTAGTTTATCGAAAACGATGACTTACACATGTAATATATCATATAAGAAATCATAATCACTCGCTAAAATGCAATAATCAATCGCTCTTGTTTTTTTTTCCGCCACCAGTGTTGTACCTTTTATATAAAAATCATTGGTCTCATATAAAAAAAAAAACAACATTTTGATCATATTAACGGGTTAAATGACTATTAAGTGGCTTCGTCGAAGGCCTTCGTCTGCGACAAGATGGCGGAAATCTACATATTTTGAATTTGCGGAAGAATTCGAAATTTGACATGAAAGACCTTAGAATATGTACTGAATCTAAATTATAGACCGTATTCAGTGCTCTCGGTATCTATATCTATATATATCTATAAAACAAAGACGGGTTTGTTACAACACTTATAACTCGAGATCTGCTGAACAAATTTTCATGGTTATTAATTCGTTGTATTTGTCTCCGCCCCGAATAACAGAATACATCTTAAAAACAATGAAAATGAATACTTAATCATTTACTGTTAGGCGGTACGAAGTTCGCCGGGTCAGCTAGTAGTAAATAAAGATGATTTCATCAATGATTGATTGACAATGCCAACTTACCTCTTTGAGATGTTCCATGTCGTAAATTATCAAACTGAAGTCATTGAAGACTTGGTCTCCACGGATTCTAGCCAAGTTTGGGAACAGCTGCCCCAAGGACTCCAACCCTTTCACACGGTAGAAGACTACAAATCCTGTCACCTGAAATGAAACAGAAACCTTGATACCAACAGTTTTATAAAGATGATTGATTACAACGTAGCACGGATTGAACAAAGAGCATGTATCAGTACGTCTAACACAGTAGTAGTCTGTAGCTTTTGAACAATTAATAAATACATCTAATAAGATAATTTTAAATATGATATGACGTGAAAAAGTGCCTGCAAAGGCCTATTTTCTGAATAAACGTTTTGATTTTGATTTTGTTATTCCTTCTCAGGTGGCTCATTTTACCACTTGCTTATCCAATTACCTACTTGTACACTAACATCCTTATTTGAAAAGTAAAAAACTCTTATCAAACCTATTGAAGTTAAAATATTTTGTGTCGTCCCTCATCCCCCATCTCCCATTTCACTCTCAAAAATTGTTCATCGAGGAAACGACTCAAAATATATTTTCACATTTAAATAAAATTATTTTAATACGGTTTTTATCGCGTTTATTACATTATTTATACACCTAACGTTTCGAGCACTTTACAGTGTTCGTGTTCACAGGTAGACTAAGTTGACATTTGTCTAGTATTTTAGCAGTTTTTGCAGTTCTTATAAATAAGAGTGTAACAATCGCGATAACATAAGAAAACAATATATTTTCATTAAAATTTCTTTGTTAGTAAGTGGGTTAGACTAAAAAATCCATAGCACCAGCCAGCTCCTATTATTTATGTTCTCTTTTCACATCTCTTTATCGTTATTGGGGTTAGTTTACAGTTATCATTTCTATTTGCATGCTAATTAGGATCATTATTAAAAATGACTTTCGGTATTTCACTTACCTCTCTTAGTTTCGTAAAGGACAAACTTTCAAAGTCCTTCTTCTCTGTTCTTTCCATCAATATGATCCGAAGGTCTCCCAAGATCACCACACAGTCCTCCAACTCTTTCAGCTTCTCAAGAGTGTTGCATGTCATCCTTTTGCATATCCCGTTGGATTTATATGGCTCTGTTGGACCAAATAACGTCTGTGCCTCTGAGTAATAAGCCTGAACTATTAGCCTGCAAAATTAATGCACTTAGGTATTACATACATACTATCACGTCTTTCTACTTTGCAGGGTAGACAGAGCTCAGGCCTGTAAAACCCTAAGGCCACGTTTAGCATGTTGGTGGACTAGTAGGTGAGAACGGAATCAAAATAATGTTGGGTTGCTAGCCGCATCGCCTATTGCCATGATTCCTGGCGCCCGTTGCTTCCATGCTGGTTTGGGAGAAAAGAAAAAAACGTAGAATGTACCAGCTACTTCTCTTCCCGCGCAGATCGTAAAAGCCGATAGAGGGAATGGGCGTCAGCAAACTTAGGTATTATATTGATAAATTTGATTTCTCTGAGCACAGTTTATTTAGGTAGGTACCTAAGCTTTAGTAATTTTTTTAATAATCTCCTCCACGAGCTAGAGAATCGCGACGATTCCGCGCTTCTATCTTATACAGCAATGTCATCATCATGATTTCGTGTTGGTTACACGGTCAGTCGACCATGCACACCCTGGTGTCAGAGTTCTTCGGAACCGCCTCTCGGCCTCTGACGTGGTTCCTTTAACAACTTCCACCAGATGGCAGCCGGGACCAACAGCTTAACGGGCCTTCCGAAGCACGGAATCATCTTTCTTATCAGACAATCAGGTGAATCATGCATGCAATGTCCTAACCAAACTGGAAACAACTTAACAAAGTATGCTTTCCGTGGGAATCAAACCACGACCCCCGGGTCAACAAGGCAAACACCTTAACCACTGAACCACGGAGGCTGATGGCAGCGATGTTATGGCCGCGATGCGACGAGTAGCAAAGAGCGAGCGAAAGTCGATCGCATCCCTTTAGAATAGGATATAATAACATCGCGGTGTCGCTGTGTATAGACACACATGCCAAAGGAATGTATGGAATTAGGTGGCACGATGGTTAGGTAACATTGTTTTTTTTGTACATGTGTGCGAGTTCCTGGCAGAGTGGTGACTCCAAATCTATCGGTGGATATCGTAGAAGGCAGCTTAGGAACATCAAAGAGACCTCTCCAACCTGTCTGGCCAGAACTTATTTCCATAGAAGAAATTTCTATGGAAATAAGTACCTATGTACTGAGGTTTCCTTTTGTTACTTTGATTCTTTTTACTGTTTGTGTACATGAATAAATAAAATTAAAAAAAACGCACTTACCACAACATCACCGCTTGAACCGCCGCCATGACACCTTCAGCTTGCGTTTCCCGCCAAACTTCTTGTATTTCTTAGATTTCTTCCTAAACACGAGTCGTCTGAGTAACCTCAGATACGCGTATCTGACGCCGATGGGAAAACACATTGTGCGCTGTGAATAGGCCCCATTGCGTTTCCACATGCACTAGTTATGCGTCATTGTTCTTTAATCCTTACTCCATTTGTCAATAAGTGCGACACATTGGTATCTTCTCTACGGTGTACGTACTTAGAACAATACAAAAAGATATTACCGTAGACTTAGATTCAGTAGATTGAGAGACCATCATACTGATTTATTACACTAGCTACCGTTATCTATTTAGATACATTTGATTTTTATGTAGTTATAAGCAAAACATTGTAAAGTTTAATTGAAGTATTTACGCATGAAGGAACAACGAACAGCTATATGTATATCGGATCTACCCTTTATAGCTGAACTTCTTATGTCATAATTTATTGTGCATATCAGCGAACAGAAATTTCATAACGCAGAAAATTGATTGGCTTACACTCATTTAGCATACATTTAAAACTGTTTTTTTGTACGTCAAAATCACTTTATTTATTTATTTATTTTTTATTTATTTAATGTTAGGGAGTCTTACAGCAATAATATACTTATATAACATGAAATCACACTTAAATAATAAAAATGCTAACAACAAGTCTCCGCATTATGGCATTCATTCCATGGTAATAAGGCAGTCATGATATTAAAAGGTGAGGTTAAATATCTCCGAAATTTTACAGTCACAATCGTCTTTTAGCATATACATATTTCATATTCATTCTAAATTATATTCCGTCCATCTACACATTGCAGAAAAATTTCAGTTAGAGCAATTTTGTATTTCTTGCCTAATAAAATTAACACATTTTTTATTCACCACGGAAATCTAACAAACCTAGTCTACCGCTTGTGACCATGTTGACTTTATTATTTTGGGGAGTTTACCACAATTTGAGGTTGCTCACTCGCTTCGCTAGCTTGCCTCTGTTTTGGTGACAAGTAAACCTAACGAACCCTAGAAATTCTACCGCAGAAGGCTTATACCAAATGTAGAATACAATCAGCTTTATTAAAAGAATATGATTGTAAATGTTGAATAATTTTAAGCCGTAAAATTAACGGTTTATAGAAGTTATGCCTACTGTGTTATGCCAAATAAAATTCGAAGTATCAAAATTCTGCCAGACAGAGGAAACCCCTTCACATCACAAAAAACTTGCACATTAATATTAGTGGGTTTTTATTTCTGTGCATGTTATGTTTATAATATTAAATCAGTGAATATAAATGTTAGTTGATAAAACTCATTACCTAGGTTGAGGTATTTAATTTTTCTAAGTATTAGTTATCTATGCATCTTTGTGTCTGAGTTATGCAACATCCAATGCTCAGTAAAATGCACTCATATCTATTGGTATGTAACCTCACATCGAGCTTGACACTGACTTCAAACTCTATTCTTATACAATAAACTATAATATCGAACTGTTGCTCTTTATTACTATCCACTGTACGTACAGTAGTATACACACAGAACTATATCAAGTTCTGTGAGTATACATCTCAGGGCAAATCTACTACCTACTAAACTTTTACATTAGGTATCGTGATTTTAATTGGTAGTGTCTTCGAATTCTTTCTAGATCAAATCAAATCAAAACGTTTATTCAGAAAATAGGCCTTTGCAGGCACTTTTTCACGTCATATCATATTTAAAATTATCTCATTAGATATATGTATTTATTAATTGTTCAAAAGCTACAGACTACTAGACTAGATATCGGAAACTTAGAATATTAAAATAATCTCATGAACGAAGTCTTGCGAATAATCCTCTATTAGGTATAAATGAGTAACTTACTGAATATATGTCTCCAAAAAAATAATTTGTATATTTTTAATTGAATAAAGATTGACCAATGTAAAAATTAACGTTCTATAATAACCAATTAAAGATTGATAAACGTACCTACCGAATACAAATAAAATTGTTTTCTCTGTTGGTATTTTAAAACTTGTAAACTTCCGGACGTTCGGTATGTTAAGTACCTACCTATTCTTTTTTTAACTTCTACGCTTTAAACACATAATTATTAATATTTATTTACAGGATTTGCCAAGTCCTATTAATATTAATAAGTTCGGTACGTTGACCAACTTATGCATTAGATAATGACATAAGTTAACTACTAGAGGGGCGTCCATTTTTTGGGTTCCGTACCCAAAAAGTAAAAACGGGACCCTATTCACGAGACTTCACTGTCTGCCTGTTCATCTGCCACCAGGCTATATCTCATGAACTAGACATTTGAAATTTTCAAAGATGATGTATTTCTGTTGCAGCTATAACAACAAAACTACAAACAGAATAAAAATGCAACAATCCTAATTTTTTTGCCGCTTTTTCTTGAAATTAATAACGGTAATAGGTAGGCACTATAACATATTCACAAATGTTTAGTTGTATAATATATATTCACTAAAAAATATAATTAAATCATTATAAAATTAACATTTAAGGGTACACCCCTTCTCAGTCTTTTTTTTTTTTTGATACTACCTTATACGAAATTTCTGAAAAAGTTTCATAATACACCCTTACGCAGAATATTTGGTACAGCCAGTATTTAACTTCTAAGTGTAAGGATAACTCTTAACATCGACTCACTTCACCGCACTTAGAACACAGTCGTAATTATCAAGTTATTAAATAGCACCAGGAAAGAACTTTATTTAAAATAAATTAATATTGAAATAGGTACTGTAGAGTCTGGTGATACTCGAGTACTGGAGGTTTGAAAATGAATACATATGACTTAATTTCCTATTGCAATAATTGATGGTTCGTGACCTTATTAAAGGCGTGAGGTAGATACAGGATGAGTCAGGGAAGCATGCGTCAGGGAAGGATGTTTTGTTTGCCTGTTTCTATATCATAGCCAACTGTTTGGCAAAGGTCAGTTGCCCGTATCAATCATATCAATCTAGGATTTACTGTTACAATGCGGTTTTTGTATTTGAAATAAAAAGTTCGAGCTAGCAAAACCCGCATTGTAATAGTAAATCCTAGAATGATGGGCATCGACACCTGTCATCCGAATTAGTAAATAGAGAGGCTGAAAGGGAAGATATAAATACCAAATAGTTTCGTATGTGGAGATAAATAAAAAAAATATTATTATTATACGCTTTATTATTCCTAAACACAAGGAATTAAAGCTTCTTTGTCTATAAACTCTATAGACTCCATCATGCCTTTATTTCAATGACTCTTCTGAGATACTAAGTTTCGGTGTTGTATGGTAAAGATTTAACATATACGTCGTATAAAGTTGGTGACAAATCTATACGAGTCCATACAACAGTCTACTTTAACTATTTTACAAATTGTTCTAGAGCACGAGAATTTATAACACCAGACTATACCAATTTTATATTAAAAAGTCCACTAAATATTAATAATATATATATAAATAATAACTAATATACAATTTGCAAAATCGTCTAAGGCAAACCCCAACTGCACCCTTTGACTTCCCACCACAAACTCCATTTCAACAACTTTTCAATACTTGTGTGCGTGACAGCTTTGTGTACCTAAGCACATGTGTCAAGTCAACTTATTACATCAAGTTGGACACAATTTTTTCTACGCTTTCAAGCTGGTAGAGTTTATCTATACTTTATTAATTCTAAATAATGCAAGTACTCTTTTCTTTTTTTAATAGCCTATAAAGCGTCCCAATGCTGGGCAAAGGCCTACCATCTAGTCCGCCATAGCTTTATGCAAGAACTACATAAAAAAAATATCGATATTATTAGATCGTTTAAATTCCTTTATTAAAACAAAAATAACATAAATTAAATTATAAAAATACGTAGGTAAGTATACATGTATATTAAATAAAACGCGCCTACAGCGCCGCTAATCTTGCAATAGCTCTGTTTTAAATCTTTAATAAGTGTAGTTAAGCTGCCGTAGCCGTAATATAAATTTAACCGGAGCAAGTAAAACGTCGCAAAATGAAACACCCTGTAGCAGCGGGTCAAGTGGAGCTAACAAGCAATATTGCATTTTATAGGGCACGTTGAGCGCACCCTGTGTTAGGTTTATACCTTAATCCTCAAAAATTAAGTTTATATACTTACAGAATTAGTAGCCGTGTGGTTCCCAGCAAAGTAGAATAGGACCACTCCATGTCTTCCCGTGGTTATCGTAGAAGTCGACTTAGCGAACATAATTTAAACAAATCTTATAAACATCAAAGAGCCCTCTCCAACCCGTCTGGCCAGCGTGGAGAGTGTAGGCCAAATCCTGTGACTGCTCTGGCTAATATTTGGCTCTGGCAGTACACAGAGAGACATGTTCCTGCAGTAGAGCTTAAAGAGATCTTATGATCATGATGATGACTTACTGAATTCACTTACGGGTAAGCCAGAGTATAAGGTCTAAGACGATACAGCCGCGTCTTCAGCGCATCTTCAGATAACGCCGCGTTAAGTGGTGTGTTGGTGGGCGTAGGTGGAAAACATATAAGCATAAATTAAACCAAAGTTGAAATATTTTCATGTCAAATTCTGCGACTGTTTCCATGCAAGTGCGTCGCCTGGAGTTTTTGGTGGCAAGTCAAGGGGTTAAGTTGTCGTTTACCTTATACAATTTTGCAAATTGATTTAAGTGGACTTTATAATATGAAATTGGTGTAGTTTGGTGTTATAAATGCTCGTGTTCGAGAACAATTTGTGAAATAGTTAAAGTAGACTGTTAAATGGGCTCGTATAGATTTGTCGCCAAAATCTCCCACGAGGCTGCCAAAGAACATACGCCATCTTTGATGCCACATACCGTACAACACCGATACTTAGTATCTCATTATACTGGACATTGGCAGAATCAGTGAAATCTCGGTGGAAGCCATAAATAACAAAGAAAGAAAAAAGAAAAGAAGTGCGTTGCCAAGAGGGGGGAGGGGGCAAATTGTGGGGGGCAGAATTTTTTGTTTTTTTACTTATCCCATATCTCTGACCTGCCAAGCGACTTTCACTCAAGTTATAGCTTTCAAAGGTCTTCCAGACTAGTGGTACCTAGGCATCTAATAACAACCACCGTTTAACGAATTAACTAAATATATCAGCCCGCCCATCTAAGATTTGACCCCTCCCACCTCAACACCCCGCAAAAACTCAATGATGGATGAGGAATCATCGAATTTGTGCTCCATCTGACTCAAAGGCTGATGCATGACGACATCCTTGTTTCCATAATACTTATAGTTACTTACATATTCTGTAACGTATTGACATAGGTACCTTACTTTAATAATATTATAGGTTATGTGAAATACATACATCTAAATAATAGTCAAGCAAGACACTCGAAATGTAAACACCCTGTGAGGCGCGGATCAAGTGGACTTAACGAGCAATATTGCATTATAGGGCATGTTCACACTAGGTCTACAATAATTGAAATACGCATAGTCTATTAGCTGGAACAAAATCAGTGTTTTGCACTTTAAAGGACTAATACCTTTTCAATAAGTACGCTGCGCTTCGATCCTACACATCGAATTTCTCCACCATATCCCATTATTTACACGCGCATTAGAGCTTGCGTCACTAACATAACCAATAGGCACCAAGGATCGAAGCACGATTGCCTAATTGGTAAGACGTACCTATGTCATACAAACGTCGTTCGAATCCTGCCCGTTTGGTCTTTTTAGGGTTCCGTTGTAAACTAAGAACCCTTATAGTTTCGCCATGTCTGTCTGTCTGTCCGTCCGCGGTTTTACTCAGAGACTATAAGTACTAGAAAGCTGTAATTTGGTATGGGTATGTTTAATAATCATGGCAAAAAAGTAATAGAAAAAAATCTTGAAAAATAAATGTTTTTTTGGGTAGCTCCCGTACTACAAGTAAAGTTGGGGAGTATTATTTTTTCTCTACTTACCAATCGTGTGGGGTATCGTCAAATAGGTCTTTAAAAAATATTGTGAAGTTGAGAACACTATTTTTCGATTTAGGGATCCGTTTCCGAAATATTTGGTTTTAAAGTGCAAATTTTTGTTAGAGGTACGTGTCCCCCCCCCCCCCCCCTCTATCTGCTAAACGGATATATATGTATATGGATACGTAAAAAAATTACAGCAGTAGTATATATACTGAAGTTGAAAGGAAAACTATCAGAGCTGGGTACTAAGTGCAAACTAAAAGTTATAGGCAACCAACTTATAAAATGTACTTACTGGAAAATGTAAAATTTCATACAATCTTCATTGTTAGATGTTTTTGGTCGTTAAACTGTGAGGTGCGAGTGTAAACAGTGTGAACTCAAAGTTGTCATTCGCAACTACGGAACCCGTGTAGGGTTCCGTAGTGGGTAGGGGTAGGGTTGGTGGGTAGGGTTGCGCGTGGCCCGACACGCACTTGGCCGGGTTTTTTTTGCTTAATAGTCAAGTTATCAAATGGCTCGGGCGCTACTCGGACTTGCACTTGGCCTTTATTTTAAGACGAGTGGTTACATAGTCCCAGGGGTAGGTACTATTTTTGAACGTGTGACCACTCGTCTTCGAACAATAAATTTTTGTATGGATAAACCGCTCATTGCGAACGGCGAAATTCCAAAAATCGTAGACACGAATTTTTTTTTTTTAATCTGTGGTTTCCTATATGTCAAAGTTTTTAGTTTTTAAGACAGCCGTCTGCCTGCCGCCAACTGAAGATTCCTTGGAATAAGAGAAAATAGTTAGGTTAAGTACTATATTTATTCTAACTAGACAATCATCAGCACATCAGCACTGATATACATAGAAGTTAGTCTTAAAGTTTTAAGAATTATATAAAAGGGCTGGTGTTAGCTCCGCAGATGTAAAAGCGTCTTTAGTAGCGTTGAGTGCACGCCGCGTAAGATTTAGGGGTCCCCAGCGAGGGGCGACTTCTGTACTTACTTACTTCCATTAGCGCGGGTTTATTATCGCAGCTCCAGTAACTTACGTACCTATAAAATATGTCGTTTTTCACGTTTTACCCTGCTGCAAAACATCAGCAATCCAAGGAGGGTTTTTTGCTGGTCTGGAAAATATCTGTGTAAAAACGCAAACCAAACCACCTACTAATTTCCTTTCACGCTGTTCTGGGAAAAAAGTAGAATGTACCAACTACTTCTCTATCCCGCGAGATTGTAAAAGCCGATCGAGGGTATGGGCGTGATGAATCATGTCCATAGGCGATGCGACTAGCAATCCATCACAACCCTTTAGGTTTTAATAGACCTGGGCTTTGTCTACCCCGCAAGGGGAAAAGACGTGATCGTATGTATGTATGTATGTATACAATTGCTAATTGCAAAAACCCAAAAACCTAATACATACTCAATACTTCATCGCTATATTCAAAGAGTATATAATCGCTATAGTGGGAGAGCTCGTGAACCATCTGACTAACCCGTCTCCCACAAAGCTAGAAATTTTTTAAATGATATTTTATTGTCTGCTAATTATAAAAGTACCGGTCTGGTAGGTATATCGCGGTTGCGTCATCATCCTTAAAATTTTTGAAAATGCAAAAAAAAATTTTTTCGTAACCTTCTGCCACAAGGCTACAATTTTAATATATTATAATTTAAGTATGTTTAAGTCTAAAAAAAAATCGCCAACCTCTTTTGAGGGTTGCAAGTGTGTGCCAGACGATAGCAAAGTTGTAATTGGGACGGTAATTCATAACCTGCTGCCACAAGGCTACAATTTTGAGAGAACATTCTTTCAATTGTTTAAAAAATATATGTAAACAGCCAGACCATTCTAGCGGTTGCAAGTACCTGCCAGACGACGTGGAAGAGCTCGTGACCCACCTGACTAACCCGTTTCCCACAAGGCTAAAATTTTAATATGTTATAATTTAAGTATGTTTCAGTGTAAAAAAAAATTGCCAACCTATTTTGAGGGTTGCAAGTGTGTGCCAGACGATAGCAAAGTTGTCATTGGGACGGTAATTCATAACTTTCTGCCACAAGGCTACAATTTTAATATGTAATAATTTAAGTATGTCTAAGTCTAAAAAAAAATCGCCAACCTCTTTTGAGGGTTGCAAGTGTGTGCCAGACGATAGCAAAGTTGTCATTGGGACGGTAATTCATAACCTGCTGCCACAAGGCTACAATTTTAATATGTTATAATTTAAGTATGACAAAGTCTAAAAAAAAAATCGCCAACCTCTTTTGAGGGTTGCAAGTGTGTGCCAGACGATAGCAAAGTTGAGTTAGAAAGTTAGAAAGAAACAATATATCTATTGTAGTGTTTGACGGCCTCCATGGGGCAGTGGTTAATCTGCGGCAGGGGTGGACCCTGGTTCGATCTCCGGCCAGGTCATAATGGAAAACGATCTTTTTTATATGTAGGTATTCTGATTTCTCAGAAATTTTGATATCAGGGTTCCTAAAAAACGATTAAAATACGTAGTAATAAGTACCTTCTCACTGTTAAAACACTTATTAGGTTCTATGTAGGTACTATCGTAACATAGCCCCATAGTTACTGCCGCGTGAACGACTCTTAACTACGCCGAAAACTGAATCCATACTTATAACATGTAGGGAAATTCCATAGTAACTGTATCTACCATCTGTTACCTTTTCAAGCTGAAATGGCTGGCCTAAAATGTGGCATGGAGATACTTTGAAACATAAGGACATAAATAAGTTTTGGTCGCGAAAAACGAGATCCACGCGGGTGAAGCCGCGAGCGGTAGTGTGTAATTATAGGGACAAATTATGACATAGATTGAGCTAGCCCCACTCAGGGTATCTGTGAACTAGTAGGATACTAACTCAATAATATTATATTTTATAATAGATACTCATAAAGATAAATATCCACAACCCAGGACAATTTGAAAAAGATCTTTTTTCATCATGACCTGGCCGGAGATCGAACAAGGGTCCGCCCCTGCCGCAGATTAACCACTGCCCCACGGAGGCCGTCGAACACTACAATAGATATATTGTTTCTTTCTAACTTTCTAACTCATACACGTCTGTTGCGCGCGCACTCCCGTCGAGCGACATGACTATTATATAGTCGTCTGGCAGGTACTTGCAACCGCTAGAATGGTCTGGCTGTTTACATATATTTTTTAAACAATTGAAAGAATGTTCCCTCAAAATTGTAGCCTTGTGGCAGCAGGTTATGAATTACCGTCCCAATGACAACTTTGCTATCGTCTGGCACACACTTGCAACCCTCAAAAGAGGTTGGCGATTTTTTTTTAGACTTAGACATACTTAAATTATAACATATTAAAATTGTAGCCTTGTGGCAGAAAGTTATGAATTACCGTCCTAATGACAACTTTGCTATCGTCTGGCACACACTTGCAACCCTCAAAATAGGTTGGCAATTTTTTTTTACACTTAAACATACTTAAATTATAACATATTAAAATTTTAGCCTTGTGGGAAACGGGTTAGTCAGGTGGGTTACGAGCTCTTCCACGTCGTCTGGCAGGTACTTGCAACCGCTAGAATGGTCTGGCTGTTTACATATATTTTTTAAACAATTGAAAGAATGTTCCCTCAAAATTGTAGCCTTGTGGCAGCAGGTTATGAATTACCGTCCCAATGACAACTTTGCTATCGTCTGGCACACACTTGCAACCCTCAAAAGAGGTTGGCGATTTTTTTTTAGACTTATACATACTTAAATTATAACATTAAAATTGCAGCCTTGTGGCAGAAGGTTACGAAAAAAATTTTTTTTGCATTTTCCAAAATTTAAGGGATGATGACGCAACCGCGATATACCTGCCAGAC
Organism: Rhodophaea formosa; assembly: GCA_963082605.1. NCBI lineage: Eukaryota > Metazoa > Arthropoda > Insecta > Lepidoptera > Pyralidae > Rhodophaea > Rhodophaea formosa. The sequence goes on along the minus strand of OY720217.1, from coordinate 16,863,598 downwards.
CGGTACTTTTATAATTAGCAGATAATAAAATATCATTTAAAAAATTTCTAACTTTGTGGGAAACGGGTTAGTCAGATGGTTCGCTAGCTCTTAATCTACTACGCCTATATTTGCTACAATCACACGTTTCCATAGCAACATGTCAACATAATGCAAAATGTCGGGAGTTTAATTTCCTTTTTGGAAAAAATTAAATTAGTTTAAGTACTTGCTGATGAAAATTTATTCCATTGCACTGTGCAGTGCTCGATAAGTTATTACTGCTATAATAACTCAATACAAACTAAGGCATTTTTTTATGATTTTCACCATTTTTTTTTTTTATTAATCTTGGGAAGTACCTCAAGCGAAAGAACTAACAAAGGTCTGAGTGAGTTGCGGCCTGATCACCGCAGTTGAGCGGGACAAAGTAAGGATTTGCGGTGTTTTCTATTATATTTCAATGCACATACCTATTTCAGGTGAATAGAACCGGGAAGTACACATGCCAGTTTGGAGCATGCTTTTAGTTTTGAGCATGCTTTTAAGTATGCTACCTACTATGAACATGTTTGTTGTGCACATGACTTGCACACACACACACAACGGCGTTCTTAAAATTAAGCATGCTTCTTCCTTCTCTTCCACCCTCGCCTCAGGTTGCTATTGCTAGCATGCTCAAAGCAAAGCTGTTTCACACATGCTAATAAATATAGCACATGCTCAAAACTAGCATGGAATCAAATGGCAAATGGCAACATTATAAACTCTGTCAAAGAAATGTCAATGTCATCTACGTTAAAATAAAACGTCAAAGCCGAAGCATCAACAAAACAAGTAAACGAGAACGAATTCAACAAAATTCATAAAATAATTACTTTTATTCGTGTTTGTCTAATTCCAATTGGTAAACCTAATATGTAAGTTAAGACACTTTGTATAAATAATAATTTATTTTTCCTCTAGTATTTATAACCTGTATATTTCTGCCTGATACCTGTGTATTTTCAATATGATGTGTCTGTACGAACTTGACAAAAAATTCTGTGGTCCAAGCTTGTTGCATCTTCAGCTCAGCTCAGGTGCTTTAATAACTGGGAAGAGAGGGAATTTAATAGGCCAAAAAGTTGCATTACTATTACCTATTAATCATTAGTCACTTGTTCACAAGTGAAAGGATATAGGAAAAGGATATAAAATTACAAACGCAGCTGACACTGAGTGAACAGAAAGTATCTCTTATTATTTATCTTCAGCTTTATGTTGATAGGAGATCCCATTGTCCTATTGACAAATAGAATATGTTAATAAAATTTAACCCCCTCTCTGTACTGCCAAAGCCATTATATTGGCCAGAGCAGTCAGAGGATTTGGCCTAGACTCTCCACGCTGGCCAGACGGGTTCGCTGACCACACAATGTGAAATAACAAAACTTATTTGTGTTTTTGGTTTACAGTGACAATAAAGGATCTACCATGCAGAGTGGATCAGGTGGGATAAAAAAAGAACCAGCTGAGGTTGGTCAGCCAGCAAATCAATGTCCTCCAAAGTCTCAATCGAATGCACCAAGGTAAGATTTTGTAAAATGTTTTAAATTACATTATTTCTTGATAAAAAACGTCACATATTCTTTTAATATATTTAATTTCTTATTATAAAACCGCATATGTAATAGCCTTTTGTAGGTTCAGTGTTTTGGACTTAACATTTCTCAAAAAAACTATCCCCGTGATATGTTGACAGTAAATATGCAAAATTAAATCTTTATATTGAAAAGCATTTTAGCTTTTCATTACGTTTTATGTTTTTAATATTTTTTTGAAAAATTCTCTGCCTGTTATCCAGGCAACTTTGGTGAGCATTAATCAGTGCTTATGCAGTCAGCAGGGACGAGCATTGATAATTGCTTCTGCTACTAAGAGGTTAAAGGAAAAAGAAAATACTGGACATTATTAAAAAAATTGGGGGACTGTCTGGCCAGAGTGACAATAAAAGTAATTTTGAGAAACACCATTGTCACAACAGACACTATAAAACAATATATTGGTTTAGGGCTCTGTTCCATCTTTAGCCTTACAAAAGGGATCTGTGAAAATGAATTACTCAATATTCAGTTGTTCTTTTCCATATACTATATTAATGATTTCGTAAAGTATTCATAGCCATTCACCCCCTTAAGGCGCTGTGGTATCAGATGATACGAGACACTAGCACCACCCAGCAATTAATTCGATAGGTCCTAAATCATATTCAATTTAAAAAATCTAATATCTGAATGCCCTAGTAAATTACTTGTAGTATTCTTGGTATAAGTTTTCACTATTTTTAATTTGATGAAATAATGAATGAATTAAGAGAACGAATTTTTAATTTATTAATTCGTTCTCTCAAAATTAAATTTTAGTCTATGAAAAGTAATAAAAAGAATATTAAAAGTAATTTACTAGGGCAATCAGATATTAGATTTTTTAAATTTGATTTGTTTTAGGAGTAGAAGAATTAATTGCTGGGTGGCGCTAGTGTTGCATATCGTCTGATACCACAGCGCCTTAAGGAAAATTCAAAACTCTTTTGTCCATTTCTAAACACACAATCCTATTTCATTCCCTTCTTTATCATTCTGCTAGATTCTCTAGACGAGTCGATCAAAAAATACCTAGTTCACAAAAATGTGTTTTTTTAACCTACTAAGTTTTATTATATTTATAAGTTAAATAAAAATATACCTTGACATTTACAGTGACCAAGATTTGCAAAAGGCTGTCCAAAAGGCGAAAAATCTTGCAAACAAAAAGCTGGCGTAAGTACATATCATCATCATAATCATCAGGTTTTTGTTCAGTCTCCACTGCAGGAGCACAAACCTCTGCTGTACTACCAGAGCCATAAATTAGCCAGAGCAGCCAAAGGATTTGGCCTACACTCTCGATGCTGGCTAGACGGGTCGGACAGGTCTCTTTGATGTTTATAAGCTTTGTTTAGCTTGTGTTTCCTTAGTCGCCCTCTTCGACATCCACGGGAAGACTTGGAGTGGTCCTATTCTACACTGCCAGGAGCCACAAGCCAAGGCAGGAGACCCCGTAAAGTATGAAGCCGTGATAATAATAAAGTACTGGTTTTATTTCAGTGCTAAAGCCTTTGAGACTTGCTGGATTTGCAAATCACAAGGGCTACACACTACAAAGGCGTGTCCTCAGCATCCGAAGAACAAAAAGAAAAACGCAGAAGCTATTACGCCTGGTGGCAAGACTAAGCCACCTCGTCCGTAAGTACCATCTTCTTTCCTCAGCCCACTTAATGCTTATTTTTTGAACGAAGTTCCTTATCGCGCGTTGCGAAAGGGGGCTAGACGGAAATAATTAAGACCAAAAGTTGTTGCGACACTTTTTCAGCCGGTGTCTGTTTAAAATGGTTGCGATCGAGGAATTCACTCTTCTCACCTTTCCAGCAATTATAACTTGAGCCGGGGTCAGGTTAATCTAGTTGGAATCGAGAAGTCGGTACAAATTTTTGATCTGTCCAGTGTAATTAGAGCTCTTACTTTTTTAAAGGCGGTGTGAGTTTAAAATTTTATTACAATCCCTTCACTAATTAATCGAAAGGAACTTCGTTCCATCTGGTGTCCCCTGGCACCTCTCAAGTTTTTTTATATGAAATGGGTTTGCTCTTGAACTCTATCTAGCCTAGAGGCAAAGATATTGTATGGCCTAACATAAAGTAAACCACTTAATGTGAGGTCTGGATAGTATCGTCTCGGCTGCAAGAAGTCTTTTGCTGGACATGGGCTTCCCCCGAGAATTTCCATCAATGGATGTTGTCATATTCACCGCGCTTGGCAGACGGGTTGGTGAGCGCAGTTTCTTTGGCTTATCTAGGTTTCGACGCTGCTGCCCATCAAAACCTTTTTTTCAAGCGTGGTTAGGAATCTATTGGATTGGGGGAACTGTATCTATTGAACCGTAATAGGCAGACACGTGAAATTTTTAACAAATTGTTTTTAAATGGTGCAACAAATAATAAAATATAGTAAAAAAATTGGCCAAGTGCGAGTCGGGCTCGCCCATGAAGGGTTCCGTAGAAGCAAGCTTAGATTAGCCAAAAACCTTTTTTTGGCCAATCACAAAATCCTAAATACACAAAAAACTGCTATGATTACATCTACAAATCATATTTGCAGTTGATATTTAATTACCTTTTCGTTTTCAGAATTGAAAAGTTGATTGCTGAGAATAAATGTATGTACTGCGGCGTCCAAGGGCACTTCATTGGGAACTGCCCTGTGAAAAACTGGGGGAAGGGACCGGAAGCGGAAAGGTAAACTTTTTCACCGCACAAGGGTCACTACAAAATTTTAAGAGGTCCAGTATTGAAATTTAAAATAAATGATTTAAAAAATACGAAGATATCATTCATTATGAAAACACGGCTTTGGTCCAGTATTGAAATTTAAAATAAATGATTTAAAAAAATCCGAAGATATCATTCATTATGAAAACACGGCTTTACTCACGTTTTATCACGTCGGATCCGCCGACTAGTTGCGGTCTGTTATTAGAGCGAAATATCCGAATGCTATTTCTTAGCTTATATTTTTTCTTGCTTTTTTTCAGTGCGACTCAAAACCAGGCTGGCTCTAGTCAAGGTAAGACGAATTACAATGTTTTTAGATTTCGCCCCTGACTTCCACCGGAGGTTTTATTTATGTGTCTGCAATCAGTGCTCACCAAAATACAGGCAGACAATTAAAAATAAAAATTAATACTTTGAACATATCATACTTGACTCTTTTAGCGCGGTAAGGTGTTGTTTGAAAACTTGCGGAAGTATTCTAAATTTAAAATCATAGACCTTATTTAATTATATGTTATAGTAAAATTTTAAAATTTGTTCGCCTGACAATTAGGCGATTTCATAAAGCACTGATTAGTGCTTACGCAATTTCGAATTCCCGCCAACTGTCCGCAATTTGTGCGAATAGTTTTTAGGCGCTAAACGCAACTGAGGAGTTAGTTAATCGACTTCTCGGTATTCTATAAACTGAAAATTTTCACACACATGTATTTGTACATCGGATGTCAATCTGACTTGACGAGGTAGATCTTTTCAACGCTAAATCATGACGGCTAGCAAAATGTACCGTTTCGATTATAATCATAACTTGTAATTTACATTACAATGAACAATAATTGATGTTGAAACATCCAATACATGAGCATGTAATTTTTCAATTCGTTTTGGACGTTTACGACAACACTCATTATTCTGTCCTCGTTGAATCCTTTATTATTATTTTAATACAAAAATATTGTCGCGAAACTTCCATTAATGGAAAGAATTTATATGTAAATATTTTTGTCTCGGTCACGCAGTGTCTCGAATATTCTAGATTGTTCTGTAAGCCGTTCTATATTTTCATAGTCTTTTCTAGAACAAATCGTGCTTTCTCGAATTTTGTGTTTTACTTTTAACAACTAAGCACAGTTTCGTAACAGTGTTATTGTTCATATAATTCAATGGTGGAGGCGTGAAAAGTTCTTGATACGGCCGCATCTCTCCACCAGGGGTAAAAGTGGAGCCAATGGACACCCAATCAGAGGCACCTTCATCCCCGATACAGACACAGGCTATTTCGACAGAAACAAAGCCCACAAACCAGCAATCAACACCAGGAATACCACAAATTGTGCCAGGCAGCGCGATTTCCTTGGCTCAAGGCGTCAAAGTAAAAAAAAAAAGACGTGGACTAAAGAGAAACAGAGGTTCCATGATTAACGGCGTAAGAATGCCATATTATAAACCCGCCTTGTTACATGCGGAAAGAGCGGCACTACGGGCACTGATGGCTTTAGAAGAAAAACCACTCGTTATAAAAAGTAAGTTTTGAAACCAGCACACAATGTTTATTATACCTAACCCTTGTCCTAACTCTGATGTCCCTGAATTAAATATTATACTAGCAATATATTACACTAGCAATTTCCCTGCGGCCGCGTAAATTTAACCCCCTTAGGGGTTGAATTTATAAAAATTCTTTATAAGCTCACTTGCATTATAAAAAGAACCCCTTGACGGTCCAATAACCAAGTTTCTAGGTACATTAGTTTCGGCTGCGCGTTGATATATGAGCCAGTGGGTTAAGTTTGCCTTTTATATATATTTATACATGCCGAAATTTTGATCGTTCCGGACCATTAAAGGGGTGATTCAGCCTGTCAATATAAACAACTTTTCCTATGGGACAAATGCTGTAAACTCGAAAAAAAATTCGACATTCCTATACAAATTGCCCGGGCGGCTGAACACTTTTGTATGAAAATGTCGAAATAAAATTTAAGTTTCCAGCATTGGTCCCATAGGAAAAATGGGTCATATCGACGGGCTGAATCACCCCTTTAAGGGTCCAGAACGATCAAAATTTCGCCATGTATATATATTTTCTATGTTACAAAAATATTGGCCCAAGTAAGGACTGCTCTAAGTCCGTACAATGTAGACGACTATTTAATTCTACTTACTCCCACAGTCACTTATTTTGATGAGAAAAATATAAAGCCAATTCTGAACTTAGTACTCTTTTTTTAATAAAGACGAATCGTGTTTTGGTTCTTTTTAGTTTTCTTGGCAAGCAAATTAAAGTATTAGTTGCTCATTAAAAGATCATAAAAAACTTATCCTTAATAATGGTATTATTGTAACCTCACTAGAAGATTCGTAGAATGTACTTAAACTACCGACATCCTTTGCCAGGAGAAAGAACTGACTCTACGGAAGATGAGGCGGATGCAACACTGCAATCTCCATCCCCGCAGCTGGCACAGACAATAACGCCAAAAATCGAGCCTGAAGACCCACAATCTCCCTCTTCACAGACTTCAGTACCGACTGTATCGGCAAAATCCCTCCCCGGGAACCCTAACCCATCTCCTACATCCGCCACCCCACGCATACTTCGCATAGTCCCTCGGCCACCGCCTCCATTAACCAAGCCCTTACCACAAACCCTCCCCAAAAACCCTAACCCATCTTCATCATCCACTGCCCCACGCCTACCTCGACCACCGCCACCATTAACCAAGCCCTTACCACAAAATTTCCCCAGGAACTCTAATCCATCGCCTGCATCCGCTACCCCACGCCTTCCACGACCACCATTAACCAAGCCCTTAACACAATCCCTCCCAAGGAACCCTAATCCATCGCCTACATCCGCTACCCTACGCCTACCTCGACCACCGCCACCATTAACCAAGCCCTTACCACAAACCCTCCCCACGAACCCTAACCCATTTCCTACATCTACTGCCCCACGCATACAGCCTCGGCCAATGCCTCCATCACGCGAGCCTTTACCACAAACCCTCCCCATGAAACCTAACCCATCGCCTACATCCCCTACCTCACGCATGCCTCGGCCACCGCCTCCATTAACCAAGCCCTTACCACAAAACCTCCCCACAAACCCTAACCCATCTCCTACATCCACTGCCCCACACATAGTGCCTGGGCCACCGCCTTCATCACGCAAGCCTGTACCACAAACCCTCCCCACAAATCCTAACCCATCTTCTTCAACCGGACTGCCTTCGTTGATCAACCACCTACTCTTACCTCTCGTACCATTACCTAATCCCTGCGCTAACGCAACCACGGTGCCAACCAAAAAGAAAAGGAAACGACGTGGGCTAAAGAGAAACGGAGGATCCAGACTCAGTGATGGCACACGAATGCCAAAATACAAACCAGCCAAAGTGCGGGCGATGAAGGAAGCGCTGGCCGCTTTAAAAGAAGAGGCGCCGGAGCCAGAACGTAAGTCGAAAAATATTAGGTTGGGGATAAAGTGTTTTCGTATTTTACATGTACACAGTTGTATTAGCATCTCTTTAGGTTGTGCTGTTTGTAACTGGCTGGTTTTAATATCATTAAGAAGGTTGAATAAAATATTATATACCTACATAAAAAAATAAAAAATAGCTGCCGAAAAACTGCCTTTACGGATATTGGGGCATAGCACACGTGTCAATTGAGTTTGAATTTGTGGCCCCCAATAGAAATTAAAACAGAATTGTAGGACATTTTTTTCATCTTTACCCTCAGTCTATTATATGTCTATGATCTTTATTGCATAGAGAAAACATAAGGCAGTGGGTCGTCTGATACTAGTTTCTTCGTAATTAATGATTCCCGACATTTTTAAATTATTTTCGGTCTATTAAAATGAATGAGTCAAATGAAATGATTATGAATAAATTACTTATATTTTGAAGTTTTATTACAAAAAAGAGATAAATGCGACACAAGCCGCGAAGAAAATTTGTGATGTTTATGGTTCTAATTCAGTGTCAGTATGAATAGCAAGAAATTGGTTTAGGCTTTTTGAGTCTGGGAATTTTAATGTCAAAGGTGCAGCTGGCTCCGACCGTGCCAATACGGAAAAAACTGAAGCCAGTTTTTAATAAGTAGAGCAAGATCGATAATTTATAGTTACAACAAAGTTAAATAACTGGGGATTGATCACAAAATAAAATTTTGATCCATTTAAAATCGTCTGGATATACAAAAAAGTTCGACATTTGAGTACCACAGGAACTCACTGAGAGAAAACGAATGAACCGTATTTTCATTTGCAATTCCCTATTGAAACGTAACGAAACAGAATCGTTTTTGAAAATATTGATCACTGGTGGTGATAAAAATGGATCACTTATGATATGACAAGAACGTGAGAAAAAGATCTTGGTCAAAGGTCAGTCAAGCAAGCCCCAAAGACAGTGACAGAGCCCGGGTTAACCCGAAAAAAGGTGATGCTGTGTTTATGGTGGAACTGGGAGGGCATCGTACATTATAATTAAATGTAAAAAAACCGGCCAAGTGCGTGTCGGGCCACGCGCAGTATAGGGTTCCGTAGTTGCGAATGACAACTTTGAGTACACACTGTTTACACTCGCACCTCACAGTTTAACGACCAAAAACATCTTACAATAAAGATTGTATGAAATTTTACATTTTCCAGTACATTTTATAAGTTGGTTGCCTATAACTTTTTAGTTTGTACTTAGTACTTAGCTCTGATAGTTTTCCTTTCAACTTCAGTATATATACTACTGCTGTAATTTTTTTCACGTATCTATATATAACTGTTTAGGAGATAGAGGGGGGGGACACGTACCTCTAACAAAAATTTGCACTTTAAAACCAAATATTTCGGAAACGGATCCCTAAATCGAAAAATGGTGTTCTCAACCTCACAATATTTTTCAAAGACCTTTTTAACGATACCCCACAAGATGGGTAAGTAGAGAAAAAACAATGACTCCCCCACTTTACTTGTATGGGAGCTACCAAAAAAAAATTTTTTTTCATGATTTTTTTCTACGACTTTTTTGCCATGATTAATATACATACTCATACCAAATTACAGCTTTCTAGTACTTATGGTCTCTGAGTAAAACCGCGGACGGACAGACAGACATGGCGAAACTATAAGGGTTCCTAGTTTACTACGGAACCCTAATAAGGTTGAAAAAATGTCTTTAATATGTGAATGAAATACGAAAAAACTTTTCCCCCTATAAAAAAAGTATAATAACTTACATAAAAATTTTTCATATAGACATAATAAATTTAGAAATAAGATAATAGTAAAAAAATCCACGCGGGCAGGTTTTGAACCAGCCTCCTTAGGTTTTTGTACCTTCGAAAAATAAATTGAATATCAATCCCCACTCGAAATAATACTTAATAATAATAAATACATGTATGACATTAGTCAAAAAAATTAAGCACAAGTAAAGCAAGAACTGTTTCTTTTAGGATTTAGTGCAGTAAATTCGAATCCAGTTATAAAGTCCAAGTTTAGCCTGTGTAACTCAGGAAAAGCCAAGAATTCTAAAGCTACCTCATACATCTAAATCTATTATTGACTGCTCGCTATCGCCCTTTAAAATTATGAAAACAAGTCAATAAGAATCTTAAAAATCTTTAAGAAACACATTCAATTGTGACATTCAATAAAAATACTGTATTTGTAGACCAGCGTCATTGTAATGACACTAGGGGAGTCGTAGAAGATACTACCAATTCTCTCATCCGCCTATATTTGCCAGGAGAAAAAACGGACCCCACGGATACCTCGCAGAGTGCAACACGGCCGCTTTCTTCCCCGGCACCGAAAAAATCTGTAACGACAAAAATCGTGACCAATGACCTTGTGACAATGCGTTTGTCAGCAAAAGAAGGGAAATTATATACATTGAAAGCAGAAAAACCCCATCCCAAACTTTCTGCAAAAATCGTGCGAAAAGACTCCCAGCAACCCCCTGCTCCCGTACCCCCGTGCATAGTGCCAAGCCAATCTTCATCCCCGGTGCCGTCAAAAATCGTGCCCAAAACCCCTCAACAACCACCAGCTACCGCGCCCCCACGCATATTGCAAGGCCCGCGTCCTTCCTCAGCGCCAACAAAAGCTGTATCGGCAGAAATCGCGCCAAAAGACCCCCAACCACCCGCTGATCCCGGGCCCTCACGCATAGTGCAAGGCTCACCTCTATCCTCGGCGCCAACAAAAGCTGTAACGGCAAAAATCGTGCCAAAAGACCCCCAACCACCCCCTGTTCCCGTGCCCCCATGCATAGTGCAAAGTCCATCTCTATTCCCGGCGCCGTCAAAAGATGTTTCGGCAAAAATCGTGCCTGAAACCCCCCAACTATCACCAGCTTCCGCGCCCCCATCCATATTGCAAGGCTCATCTCCTTCCCCGATATCGACAGAAGCAATGCCGGCACAAATTATGTCCACAAACCCTGAACCACCTAAAGCACGGGCTCCCCTACGCATACTGTTGGGGTCAACTCCATCCCCAGCGCCATCAAAGGAAATACCACCTCAGTTATCACCTTCACGCACGGTACCAGAGCAACAGCCTGTTTTGTCCGAACGATTACTCGAGCCACCTTCGCCACCGCAATTCTTTGGGGAACGCGCAACAATGCATTTGTCAGCAAAACAAAGGAAGAAACGTAGACGGAAGGCAAAAAAACCCAATCTACCCAAATGGTTCTTGGAGCAAAGGGCAACGCAGTCCGATTTAAAAGAGGCACCAGAGCTGGAAAGTAAGTTTGAAAGTATCACTATATATATACATATATATATATATATATATATAATAAAACAACGTCCTGCGCCGCGTCTGTCTGTCTGTTCGCGATAAACTTATAAACTACTGGCCGGATTTTCATGTGGTTTTCACCAATAAATAGAGTGATTCATGAGGAAGGTTTTTAGGTATAACACATGCCCGGGCGCAGCCGGGCAGGGCGGTTAGAATTTTAAAAAATATATTACGAACCTTTTGCCAAATACGATTCGTTTCAGAATCTGTTTCTTTTTTAATATTTTTTGTGTAATGTTATTATTTTATACGTTGCTTTCATTGTGGAAAATTAGTACATATTGCTCATTATGCAACAAAAATACATTTAAAAAAAGAAACTGATTACTGGTAGTGTTATCAAAGTGCCGTAGCTCCTAGAATGGTGTGTTTTTTAGAATCATAGTGTCACGAATATTCTAGAATGTATGTGTTACTTCCAGAAGTTCAGTATACATAGATAAAAATGTTTCTTAGAATTTTCTAGAGACCTTAGACCATCATATAATAGAGCGGACAGGAAAAATTATATTAGTTGACCATCCACTATCTTTTTTTAAGCAAAAGTATCTTTATATTAACTGCTCGAACAACGAACCGCTGTTTCCTCGTGGTCATACTAGTTTGTCATACCAGAACCAGGAATACAAGGTGTTATATTATTTGGATTTGGATATATGGCGTGTCTGAGAACCACTCAAGTGTCAACGTTTGATTGTTTAGTTAGTATGGTAAATTGTGATGTAAAAACTATCAGTATTCCAATAAAAATAAACCGGTCAAGTGCGAATTGTATTCGCTAACCGAGGATTCCATACAAATTCTATTATTTTTTCGATTTACCTCCTAGTTGTATCCCCCATATTTAAATGTGGCCATCGATTCTTTATGCCTATTTTATAACTTTTTACAACTACAGTGAACAACGTTTTGATGGTCACTTTGAAATTAATCATACGAAAGCTATTGATGGGTGTTGATAGCCATTACGGCTTTTGATAGCCATTACTGCTTGTTGATAGCCATTACGGCTTGTTGATAGCGATTACGGTTTGTTGATAGCCATTACGGCTTGTTGATAGCCATTATGGCTTTCGTATGATGTTTTTTTTTATTTAAGACACATGAAACCGTAGTGAATGATGAAGTGAACATCAAGAAGTTTAACAACATAGTTGTCAATAGTTAACAAATAGGTCTTGGTCTGACCATAATGGAAAACGAAAATGCGACTGAAGAACAAATATGTAGTTTTAAATGTGTCTTTCATTAATCACACTTCATTAGCCTCCGTGGTCCAGTGGTTAAGGCGTTTGCCTTGTTGACCCTGGGGTCGTGGGTTCGATTCCCACGGGAAGTATACTTTGTAAAGTTGTTTCCAGTTTGGTTAGGACATGATAGTCTGATAAGAAAGATGATTCCGTGCTTCGGAAGGCACGTTAAGCCGTTGGTCCCGGCTGCCATCTGGTAATCGTTAAAGGAACCACGTCAGAGGCCGAGAGGCGGTTCCGAAGAACTCTGACACCAGGGTGTGCATGGTCGATTGATCGTGTCACCTACACGAAATGATGATGATGATTAATCACACGTGTGCCTTTTTTTTATTCACTTAATATTTGAGGCTGGAGCGATATTTCCTTGCCTGACCACAAGAATTAAACTGGAAAATAAGATCTTTATAATGTGCCTAAACTTTACAAGCAAAATTTCGCCATGAGCTAATTAAGAAAAATTGTTTAGTACTAAGACTTTTGTGTGCGCTTAATTTGAAATCACTTCTCAAATATACTCATAGAGCAGGTCTGCTGGAAGAATGAATGAATAAACACTTTATTGCACCAATATATCTAAATAAAATGAAAGTATATAGAACTTATAAGAAATTTCTTTTGAAATAAGTAGTACCTATGTACTGAAGTCTCCTTTTGTACCTTGTTTCTTTTACTGTTTAATGTGTACATGAATAAATAAATAAATAGAGATTTATGACCATTATACAGGCTGACTGATAAATCATGTTACTTGACAGCCCGTGGCTGACTCACTAGGCGAGGCGCGAACAAGGTACAGTCCGATGCAAACTGTATGGCGGCTTGGAACATCACGTGAATTGATGCGCAGTACACAATATTGCCGTGTGGTTCCTGGCAGAATAGAGTAGGACCACTCCAAGTCTTCCCGTGGATGTCGTAGAAGGCGACTAAGGAAACACAAGCTAAACAAAGCTTAAAAACATCAAAGAGACCTCTCCAACCCGACTGGCCAGCGTGGAGAGCATAGGCCAAATCCCCTGACTGTTCTGGCTAATATATGGCTCTGGTAGTACAGGGAGGGTCGTGCTCCTACAGTGGAGACCAAAAAATACCTGATGATGATGATGACACAATATTAGGTTCATAGGGGCGCGCGCGGGAGGCAGGGCGCGTACTGCGCAGCTCGCACTTAATAGCCGAGACGCCAAAAAGTTGGCATCGGACTGCACCTATGTACTAAGCGCCTCAGTGTCCATCACACTTCATCCCCCTTAACTTCAGCTTTTAAAGCAGGAATTATAAAAAATGACGGCAAGGTGACCATATATTTTTAGTAAAAAAAAAATTATCTGAACCCGTTCAGCCGTTTCGATAGATTTGAGTTGGTAGGGTGCATAGATATCAGAATATTAGGGTGATATAAAAACTCGTAAAAGGTAGTCACAAAAGATGGCCCTGCAAATTCGATAAAATACAGTAGAGATAAAATCATAAAACAAAAGAAATGTTTAAATCCAAACAATAACTTATCCATGTGAAAAATTTCATGCATCTCCGTTCAGCTGATTCGGCGTGCGTAATTGAGGAACAAACATACAAAGTTCGTGCTTATAATATTAGATGTATTTGGGCACCTATTTTATTATGTTTGGAACGAGACCATTCAATCAGTCAGCCTGTATAATTGGCAATTTACTAGATTTCTCGTATTTATTATAATATAAAAATATTTAATAAAAAAAGAAACAAAAAACTTTTTCGCATTTGTGGCACTGAAAGGCGCACTTAAATCTACACATTCTGCTTCAGTCCCTTTTTGTATTCCGTTGTAAGAAGAGGTCGAGTCAGAAAGGATGACACCACTCGACTCTGAAAAACAAGAACTCGAGAAGTATGTATGACTCGAGTTTTGATCAAAACTCGAGTCTCACACTTGATTCCAAACACATAAAAATAAAATTTAACTCTCTTTATTCAAAGAGTTGATCGATTTAAACTTGCACCTACGTCTTTAAGCCGAGGGTCGACCTTGGGGCTCGAAGTGCCTAAGCGGACTCGATTGCAAATGTAAACTTAAAAACCCTAATATCGACTAAACTCGAGAAGTTTGAACAGCAGAGACCATCGAAGAATCAAGGCTTGTTATAAAACTTAAGTTTTTGACAACTCTAGTCGTGGATTTCCTTTGATCATATTTCTGAATCTCCTTTAATTTAAAATTTCTCTCCGCTCATTTATCTCGGTGAGAAATCGTGTCGTATATGGCGTAAGAGTCTAGATTTTTTAGACACTTCAATTCCTGTACCTTTTAATCACCTCTTTGTGGACTTTTAGAACATTCGAGACACTGTGAGTTCTAGATCATTCCGTTTCAGGAAGTTTCACGACATTATGTAACTATGTGTTTTTTCTTCTAAAATACGTGATTAATTTTAAGATTGTAATATAATTTGGTAAAAGCAGAGCTTCCACCTGAGTCACCCGTGTTACAAGAATATTTTATGTCACTTGTGTGGCAGTGGCCAACACTAGCGTCAAATTTTTCAAGTATAGCATAGTAACGGATATTTAGAATGGACAACGCCTTAAAGTAAAATCCTTAACATGTAGCAGTTCGAGATATTTTTGTTCTATCAATACAAATGTGAACCATATGTGCATAATAATAAAAATGATAAATCTTTTATGTTGACCACCTTAGGATCATAAGTGTTAGTAAGACATTTTTTAGTGCTAATGTTAGTATAGTAATTTTACATATCTACTCTTAAATCAGTCACAGATCTTATTAACTATTTCTAGAGAACCGCTTAGTATGTGTAACTGCTAATCGTGCGCATGCCCGCTGGGGCAACGAGCTCCTCAATATTAAACGTGTTAATTTCAATGGTTGTCATATGAAAATGAAAAAATGAAAAAATCTCAGAGAGAAGTTTATTACTAATACAATATCCCTTAGTTAGTCAGTTATAGTGAAATAGAAAACTTTCACAATTCTTTAAAAATAAATGAATAAAAAAAACATTTATTGCCTAAATTAAATCTAAGATTTACATGTACAATCGAGGCCAAAAGTGCATGATCACTTTTAAACCGTATCGCGCAGGCATAAAGTTCAAACATGACCATGCATTTTTGACCTCTACTGTACCTTCTTAATTAAAAAAAGCAATGTCAATATATTGATTGAGAAACATAGATTTAAAATTGCTGTCATTTGAGCCCATAATATGTGTAGTATATAGGACACTTTTTTGCATTCTGCTGTTGTTCAGTGGAGGTATTTCTGTGAATATTCCATCAATTGAAATAAACTGATTTTAATTTCACAAATGTGTATGTCGCAGTTGAGAAGACAGCTGCACAAAAAGCTTTCCAAAAATCTGGAGAAACGGCGCCTATTAAGACTACGGATGTAGGAAATCGTAAGTTCGAGTTAAATAATAATATGTTCGTCTTATTAAATAATAGTACGTTCAGTAGATAGTAGTAGTTAAGGTTCACTCCCAAAAGTAAATATGGAGAGGAGTTTCTTTCGCTAGATGGCGTGGCGTTGGTAAAAAAGGCAAGTGTAAACGTCATGAATGACAAAGTTTGATAGTGACTTTATTTATTTAATATAGGGATCCCTCTTGCATCAACGCCATCTAGTGAGAAAAATAGTCTAAAATTTTTTCTTATAATGTTACTTTGAAAACCTCTCATTCAACCAACTGATCGATGTATTTCCAGATTCATATTTATATTTTTTCCAGATTTATATTTTTATGAATAAGCCCATAAGATAATCGTTCGTACTGTGACTTCCCCTTTTCGAGAACAATTGTTGCTTTATAAGTTGTCGCGGTACGAGATTATTAATATTTTTTTTTTATTTTACTAGCAACAGAAGCGAAACCTATACCGAACCCAAACGCAGCAGAACTAGAGGAGCTAAAGAAGCAGACACAAGAAATAGAGAAACGGCAGCAGGAGATCAGAGAACAGAAGATATTGTACACTACGATGCTGAAAGCACAACTGGCGATGTGCTCACCGCTTGCACAGAATGTCCAGTACCCTGGCTTTACCCTTCCAATGTCAAATGCTGTACCAACTCCTGTACCTCGAGCGACCGTGCCTGTGACGATTGTGAATCATCCCAACGCAGCGGTTCAGATCCCGGTAAAGCCTGGTCAGAATCCTGTTGGACCAGTGAGGACTTTGGCGCCTGTCAATATTGTGGAAAAGGCAAAGGAACCACCAAAGCAGCCGTCGGACGTGAACATTATGCATCATTTTAGTAAGTATTCTGATTTTTTCTTTTACATGACTAGGGATCGTTCAAATATTACGTAAGCAGCGAAGGGGGAGTAGGGTCTAGGACAACTGGCGATGTGTTCACCACTTGCACAGAATGTCCAGTACCCCGGCTTTAACATTCCAATGTCAAATGCTGTACCAACTCCTGTACCTCGAGCGACCGTGCCTGTGGCGATTGTGAATCATCCCAACGCAGCGGTTCAGATCCCGGTTAAGCCTGGTCAGAATCCTGTTGGACCAGTGAGGACTTTAGCGCCTGTCAATATTGTGGAAAAGGCAAAGGAATCTCCAAAACAGCCATCGGACGTGAACATTATGCATCATTTTAGTAAGTATTCTGATTTTTTCTTTTACATGACTAGGGATCGTTTAAATATTACGTAAGCAGCGAATGGGGAGTAGGGGTCTAGGACAACTGGCGATGTGTTCACCACTTGCACAGAATGTCCAGTACCCCGGCTTTAACATTCCAATGTCAAATGCTGTACCAACTCCTGTACCTCGAGCGACCGTGCCTGTGACGATTGTGAATCATCCCAACGCAGCGGTTCAGATCCCGGTAAAGCCTGGTCAGAATCCTGTTGGACCAGTGAGGACTTTGGCGCCTGTCAATATTGTGGAAAAGGCAAAGGAACCACCAAAGCAGCCGTCGGACGTGAACATTATGCATCATTTTAGTAAGTATTCTGATTTTTTCTTTTACATGACTAGGGATCGTTCAAATATTACGTAAGCAGCGAAGGGGGAGTAGGGTCTAGGACAACTGGCGATGTGTTCACCACTTGCACAGAATGTCCAGTACCCTGGCTTTACCCTTCCAATGTCAAATGCTGTACCAACTCCTGTACCTCGAGCGACCGTGCCTGTGACGATTGTGAATCATCCGAACGCAGCGGTTCAGATCCCGGTTAAGCCTGGTCAGAATCCTGTTGGACCAGTGAGGACTTTGGCGCCTGTCAATATTGTGGAAAAGGCAAAGGAACCACCAAAGCAGCCGTCGGACGTGAACATTATGCATCATTTTAGTAAGTATTCTGATTTTTACATGACTAGGCTGCTTACGTAATATTTGAATGATCAAATATTACGTAAGCAGCGAAGGGGGAGTAGGGGTCTAGGATTGGTTTATTTTTGATGACAAGGGAGACGGGGGGAGTATAATTAACAGTTTTAGTAAGAATGATACCAACGTTTACGTAAGCTTGTGGGGAGGGGTAAGGGCTTTTCTTACTTTTGCTGACCAAAGGTCCCCCCTTTACGTAACTTTAGGGGATACGAAGAGCTGATATTAAATAAATAAATATATACGGTCAAATCACACAGATTGAGCTAGCCCCAAAGTAAGTTCTTAAGTAAGACTTGTGTTATGGGATACTAACTCAACGATACTATATTTTATAACAAATACATATATAGATAAACATCCAAGACCCAGGTCAATCTGAAAAAGATCATTTTTCATCTTGACCTGACCGGGGATCAAACCCGGGACCATCCGTGTCACAGGCCGGCGTGTTGACCGCTGCGCTACGGAACTCGTTCTCTGTTTACGTAATACTTGAACGACCTTCTATCCCATAAAGAAGTATGATTTTTTTCACAGATTATGTATGTAAGTGTCTATGCGAGGCTAACTTCTAAATACTTTTAGGGTTGATATATTAATTACACAATGTAAAAGAAATGTTTTCACCCTTCCTTTAATTCTAATTTTAGCAAATTCTTGAAGCTTGAAATACCAGGATACTAAACGATAGTAATAAAATTTTTCAGTGTCTTAAAAATTAACATGCGATTTTTTGCTTATTTTAAGTACGTAACTAACAAAGAAACAACTTGTATAAAAAATAAACGTGTAAACTAAATTCCTTATTTATTGTTCCAGCTAACATCAACCACTACCCTGCAGGTAAATAGATTTGTTTTACAATGTCTATAAATTATCTTAGAGTTCTGTATCCAAAGTTGAAAAACGCAACCCTAATAATACTAAGCCTCTGCTGCACGCGTTAATCCGTCTTTCTTTCTGTCACAGTGTTTTCCGTTCTATTGAACTGTAATATGCGGTAAAGATTTTAAATTTTCACAATATGTAAAGGAGGCTAAAAAGGCCTGATAATGATCACCATCATCATCATTTTTAGATCTTTTTCAGTCTCCACTCTAGGAGCATGATCCTCGGCTATATATTAGTCAGAGCAGTCAGACGATTTGCCCTACACTCTCCACGCTGGCCAGACTGGTTGGAGAGGTCTCTTAGATGTTTATATACTATGTTAGCTTGCGTTTCCTACATCCTTCTACGACATTCTCGGGAAGACTTGGAGTGGTCTTATTCTACTCTGCCGGAAACCCCACGGCTACCTATTAATGATGATTTGTATCTACAGGCGTACCAAGGTCGTTCCTCGGTCCATTATACCAAGAACACATAAAACAACACAAAAAGGAACAGATGGGGTTGAAACAACAAGAGAAAGAGTTGATAAAGCAGCAGAGGCAGATAGAGAAGGCTGCGCAGAATTTGCCACAGTCGACGGGTAAGTGGATTAAAGATATCCTAACTTATTGTAACTAATAATACTTTATATGTATTTTTTGCATTTACAGTGCTATAGGCTAGTTTCCTGGGTCATAATAATAAAATTAGACCGTCAGTTTGACAATTAAAAAATATTGGGCACGTATTTTTTCTTTCGTTAATTAAACAATAAATGTCAAAGATAAAGCGCGCCAAAGTTCATGAGTGGGGGCTTGTGACATCACACTTTTCACGATTCACTAAAAAGTGTACCGGCCAGTGACGTCACACACAATTTTAACGGGCAATATCTTTGTATTTTTTTGTTTAATTGACAAAAGAAAAAACACGTGTCAAATGTTTTTTGATAATCTTACTAACGGACTAATTATATTTTTTTAGGAAAATAGCCCATTCTGATATACTCTTATAAAATTAGGAAATAAGATATGGAAAAAAAATCCACGCGGCTGACATAGGCTATAATTTGCGCGGACAAGAATTGCTAGTATATCTCTTGATTGCGTAAGCACTGATCCGTGCTCTATGAAATCACCTAAGTGTCAGACGGAAGAATTTTAAAAGTTAACTATTAAATATTATCCGTATAAATTTATTTTATTATTATGAAAGGTCTTTAATTTCAAATTTCGAAACTTCACCCAAATTCGAAATTTTAGATTGCCATCGCTTTTTCGCCATAAAAGAGTTGATACACCATCTTTTATAGATCCGTCCGAGCAAAAAGCAGAAGCATCCGGATTTGTGCCCATACAAGAAAATTCAAGAGACGCCAGCCAACCTCGCACCTACTCCCCGTCCGACGTGTATGGCGATGTGAGAAATGAGAGCGGTTCCACAGGTTTGTATGAACTTTGGAATTTACACCTTAATTATTATTTTTTAGGATTGAAATTTCGATCACACAGCCGAAACTATTGAACCTAGAAACTTGAAATTTGATCATGATGTAATTAATGTACTGAAGAGGAAGTATATTATAATAATCATCGGTTTATTATAATTTATAACTTATCGGCTCACACATATGAGCAGAGCAATATACATATAAAAACATACTATGATGAATACAGAGAGAATGACTAATTAAGGTTTAAGAAGTACGCGAGTTAAGCCATTGGCAGTAAATTCTACTTGAATAGCGTCCATTTTTAGGTTTCCGTAGTAAATAAGGAACCCTTATAGTTTCGCCATGTCTGTCTGTCTGTCCATCCGCGGTTTTACTCAGAAGTTGAAAGAAAAACTATCAGAGCTGAGTACTAAGGACAAACTAAAAAGTTATAGCTCTTTTTCATAAATCGCAAAAATAACTTTGTCATTAATACAAAGACAATGAAAAACAAAGTTATCTTTGCTGGCTTAAAATTATAGAGGTTTTTGGCTTATCTTAACTTGCTTCTACGGAACCCATCGATCGGACGAGCTCCGTGGTGCAGCGGTCAACACGCCAGGCTGCGACACGGATGGTCCCGGGTTCGATCCCCGGTCAGGTCAAGATGGAAAATGATCTTTTTCAGATTGACCTGGGTCTTGGATGTTTATCTATATATGTATTTGTTATAAAATATTCTATCGTTGAGTCAGTATCCCATAACACAAGTCTCGAACTTACTTTGGGGCTAGCTCAATCTGTGTGATTTGTCCGTATATATTTATTAAAAAAAAAACGCAGTTGGCGAATTTTTCTTAAAGTCAATCGTAAAAGATAGAGACTTTCTAAGTGGTGAAATGAGTGTCCAAAGCCCCATATAGAAAATTTTCGTATGATGCTCGTGCTCAGTGAGCTAGCTCATATAGTCATCGGTTTATTTCGTTCGTGCCTATAACACCTTTATTATGTATATAAACAGGACTTAGCATGCACCGTTTCTTATTTGTTTCCGCAGACGTTTCAATGGAGTTACGTCCATTCTGGTCACAACGAGACTAAAAACCTCCAACTTGACTATAAATTCAAGCTTACCGTACTTACATCATAAATAATGTACAGTCGGGGGTAGATAAATCTGACCCCCTTACAAACAGATTTGAAGTTGTTGGGTGACATATTTATCTTCCCCCGCCTATACTGTTGAGGAGCCCGATGGTCCAGTGGGTGTAGGCTCTATGAGCGCTTACGTATGTAAAGCAACCCCTGGTGCGGTCCCTACTTGGATGGGTGACCGCAAGTGGCATAAAAATATCTCGAGCTCCTCCGTGCTTCGGAAGGCACGTTAAGCCGATGGCCCGGCTGTCATCGTTGATGCCAGTCGTTAAGCTATGTCAGATGCCTTAAGGCAACTGGAAAAATCTGACAATAGTGTTGGCCACTTACACATACGAAAAACAACAAACTGTTGAATAAAGTTCATTTTAATTTTTAGAACCACACGAGGGCTCAGAATCGCCAGATCCCCACGGCCAAAAGCGGCTTAGTGCATTCAAGCGTCTCGGGCCGGTCACAGCACCCAAGAAACCCAAGTTGACGATCAATTTGAAATGCAATACGGATCAAGCAGTCAGGTAATAATTAACTTTGCCATGTCATGTGCTCCCATCCCAACCACTAATTCGCTAGATTTGTTCTCACAGTTGCACAAAGATGGCACCACTGGCTAGATCACAACTTTGAATCTACCAAATTATAAGAAAATATAAATACGTGTCATAAAATATACCTATCTATTATTTGAAATTAAAACAATGAATATAGTTTAAAAATCATTTATTGCCAAAATTAAATCTAAGATTTACATGTACCTCTATAATTAAAAAAGGAAATGGCGAAATATTGATTAAGAAACCTAGATTTATGGCAAAGGAATGCCTCAGCTTGTTAATATTTATTTTGCTAGTTGTTGTTAATATTTTTGGCATAAAATTTACAAGTTATACCTCACTTGTTCATTCATAATGGTACCTTTTAGCCGGGTACAATTCAAGGTGACATTATTGACTGATTTTGTTAGCGCCGGCTTGATTTTATTTTTATTTGTGTTCCTGGTTCCCGGCAGAGTAGAATAGGACCTCTCCAAATCTTCCTGTGGATGTCATAGAAGGCGACTTAGGAAACACAAGCTTAACAAAGCTCATTAACATCAAAGAGACCTCTCCAACCCGTCTGACCAGCGTGGAGAGTGTAGGCCAAATCCTCTGACTGCTCTGGCTAATATTTTGCTTTGATAGTACAGAGAGGGTCGTGCTCCTGAAGTGGAGACTAAAAAAGACCTGATGATGATGATGATGCAACATTCAAATAAAAAGCTCTGAAATATCAACGTACATTTTATAGGGAAGTGGTTGATGAGACAGAACCAGAAGTCGTAGAGGAGCACACGCCGGTTCACCTCCGCAATGACGTCACCACTAGCACTGACGAGACCGTCATGAAGTACCTGTTCTTCTGGCCGTGGAAGAAGACTGTACCGGTCCGAAGGACCGCTAGCTTTAAGAACTCTAAAGTGAGTTGCTCTCCTTTCTGACTCTTTTTCTTTCTTCCTCTCTATAAATATAAATATATACGGACAAATCACATAGATTGAGCTAGCCCCATAAATACATATATAGATAAACATCTTAGACCCAGGTCAATCTGAAAAAGATCATTTTTCATCTTGACCTGATTGGGGATCGAACCCGGGACCATCCGTGTCACAGGCCGGCGTGTTGACCGCTGCGCCACGGAGCTCGATAACTATATCATTTGGTACTCAATCTAATGACTTTCGTCACCAAAAGTAAGTAGGTCAATAAAAATGTCTGAAATCGCTACGTCCTATACGCCAGTGTACCTTCGCAATGACGTCACCACCAGCACGGACGAGACCGTTATGAAGTACCTGTTTTTCTGGCCGTGGAAGAAAACTGTGCCGGTCATACGGACCGCCAGCTTTAAGACTTCCAAAGTGAGTTAATTCTTCTCTAGTATTATTTCTCATTGTACCTTTCTGTACTCGTATGTCATTTGTAATTCGATCGAGTGTTTTCCATCAACAAAAGTAAGTAATTTTCAATAAAAACCGGCCAAGTGTGAGTCAAACTCGCGCAATGAGGGTTCCGTACGATATGCTTCGTGTACATACACACAATGTGCAAAAATGTTTTATTCAATTGACTAGCGCTATCTAGTGGTGGTTTAGTGAACTATTTCCCTAGATGAACTTATTAAAGTGAGTTTACCACTTTTTTTTCAAGTGATAGAATTCTTATTATTTTTCCTGTAATCTGCAAGGAATGAACTACATTTTGTAATTTTTTAAAAATTTTCGGCCCAGTAATTTCGGAGATCAGGGGGGGGGAATGGTCAATTTTTGCCTTCTTTCGTGATTAAAATCAAAAGTATTGATTTTACACGAACCGATAAGCCCTATTATTTGATATATGACACAGTAAGGTTTGCAAAACTTTTTTTTTTAATTTTGTAATTGGCCCCCTGAAAATGACCCTTATTTCAAAAAAATCTTTATTTACTTTGCACATCCGTGTTTGGGTCATAGGATTACACCAGCTTACCAAATTTCACCTAATTTGGTTCAGTAGGTTCGGAGAAAATCGGCTGTGACAGACGGACGGACGGACAGACAGACGCACGAGTGATCCTATAAGGGTTCCGTTTTTCAATTTTTGTACGGAACCCTAAATATGGCTGAAAAGCTGCATAATATACCACGAGCACCGACGAGACCGTCATGAAGTACCTGTTCTTCTGGCCGTAGAAGAAAACTGTGCTGGTCAGACGGACCGCCAGCTTTAAGACCTCTAAAGTGAGTTATGTCTCTTCTCTAACTCCCTTTCCTTATTCCTCTCTATTATCATAGGTCATTTGTAATTCTGCCTAGTGTAGTCGATTTTTCGTAAAAAGTCGCATCATCCAATTTGGGAATCAAAAAATGATGACACTTTATAATTAATATTCAAAGACAGCGTTCGTCCTCGGCCGAACGAGTTTATCCTTACTCGCTTAGGACAAACAAGTTTGGCCTAGGACAAACAAATTGGTCCTGAAATCGGTATCAAATACATATTAATCCTCGTGACTGTGCATATTGTTAGTGGTTGTGAAACCAGCAGGCCGATTTGCTAACTCGGTGTACAACGATTTGATTGTCACTTTAGCATCCATTACGGTTTTCATATCATTAATAAAAATAGTCATTCATACCGAAACCGTAATGAATATTACGGTTTCGGAACCTTTACTATGAAAAGGATGGGCACCGTAGTTGTCAAAAGTTAGCAAATAGGCCGGCAAGGCTACTGGTGACGCTATCATAGTGTCCATGGATATCTTCAATATAAGACACTATAACACTTTGTTTTTTTTTTTTGTTTCAGTCGGCGATGTTATTGGAACAAGAACAAATGGAAGAGTTATATGATAAAGACAACATCTTCATTCAAATCACTGTAAGTTGCTTTGAAAAATCTTGTGTAGTAATTGTGATTAATATAATTTGAAAGTGAAGGCTAATTTAACACCGGAGAATTTATTTTCGGTAGATAGTTAAGATAAATATATGAAGACATTTGAAACTTTATGACTAACTTTAAGTTCAATTTCCTTACACCTATTGCGAAAAGCACTATACTTTCCTCGGCGGGAATGGGATTGCCGGACTCTACTCGTCCGTCAATCTATAAATTCTCGGCCTCTTCAGTAATGTACTAATGTTTCAGGTTACGAATTATCCCAGACATTGGACTAAAGACGATGTGTTTGACGTCCTCTTGGAACAAATCAATTTCATTCCGTGTTTTATTGAGGTAAGTTTTCTTGAAACTAATCTTATCTTTGACACTACAGATCAGCGTTGTCAGAACGTTACTTTGTAACGCTTTTGCGTTACTAAAGGGTCCTACGCGTTACCCATTGCGTTACATGGCGCATAGCGTTACCTAAGAGGCCCATTATTTTACCATTTTGCGGGTTCCGTAGCCGAATGGCAAAAAACGGAACCCTTATAGATTCGTCATGTCTGTCTGTCCGTATGCCACAGCCAGTTTATTCCGAAACTATTGACACACAGTTAAAACTTGGTAGGTAGATGTATTTTGTGAACGGCTTTACAAAAATAAAATATTAGCGGGCAATCGGGGGCCTCTAGCGCTTATAATGCTCACACCCACTAGGCCATCGGGCTCCTCAAATCAATCAATATGTGATGTGAACGCTGAAAAACGGAAATCATGATATTTTTGAATTCAGGAAATGATGCAACTTGTTTAAATTAGTTATTTTTCTCATAGTCCGATGCAAGTCCGCCCTCCTACTTGTAGCTATCCACAAAATGGGCTTCGAGCTATGCAAGGAGGATTTGGAACTAAACCTGAGCATATCAGTGAAGACTTTGAGGCCTAACCACTTGTTTCTATTACTTCTTGTTCTCGCTTTTAGTTCACGTCATACGAATGCAAGTCCCTTTTGTCGGATGCAAGCCCGCTCTCCTAGCTATCCACAAAGTGGGCTTTAAGCTGCGAAAAGAGGACTTAGAACTGAACTTGAGCATATCCGTGACAACATTGTCACAACCATAATAATAATAACTTGTTAATATGAAAGAAAAACTTGTGTAAATTACTTCTTGTTCTCGTTTTTAGTTCACATCACACGAATGCAAGTTCTTAGTAGTCCGATCCAAGCCCGCTCTCCTAGCTATCCACAAAATGGGCTTCAAGCTGCGGAAAGAGGACTTAGAACTGAACCTGAGCATATATTTTACTACGTTGTCGCTCAAACAACTTGTTTAAATTACTTCATGTTCTCGCTTTTAGTTCACATCACACGAATGCAAGTTCTTAGTAGTCCGATCCAAGCCCGCTCTCCTAGCTATCCACAAAATGGGCTTCAAGCTGCGGAAAGAGGACTTAGAACTGAACCTGAGCATATATTTTACTACGTTGTCGCTCAAACAACTTGTTTAAATTACTTCATGTTCTCGCTTTTAGTTCACATCACACGAATGCAAGTTCTTAGTAGTCCGATCCAAGCCCGCTCTCCTAGCTATCCACAAAATGGGCTTCAAGCTGCGGAAAGAGGACTTAGAACTGAACCTGAGCATATCTGTGACGACGTTGTCGCATAACCAGCTTGATTTTGTGCCGCGTTTGGTGCTGAGGAGGCGGTTGAACATGGCTTATGACGGGCAGGGGAAGCTGGATCTACGGGAGTTTACTTTGAAGTCAGGTGAGATTTTCATCATTTCAGCCGCAAAAAGTCCACTGCTGGACAAAGGATCGAGGATTTCCAATACGACCGGTTGAAAGCGGCCTGCATCAAGTCGTCCAACCACTTGGCGAGTATCCGATGCTGCGCTTGCCGATACGTGGTTGCCATTGGAGAACTTTTCGCGCTATGTGTGTGTGTGTGTGTGTGTGTGTGTGTGTGTGTGTGTGTATGTATGAGATATATTTACTAACTTTGATTTGGCAGATTGGATCTAGGATCAGCCTCGTAACAGGTTTTTTCGTAAATATCTTCCACTTTCTACACTCACAAATTCAAAACAAAAAAAATTTTGGTGCAGTGGAATTCGCCATGGGTATAGTGGGACAAACAATCCCAGATTATCCATCAATATACGGAATGGATAAAGTGGGATCCACCCGTATTGTCCAACTTAGAAAACAGGGCAAGTTTTTTTCAAAATCGGGTTTTTAGTTGATTTAATTATTTTTTTTATTGATTTTGTTGATATTCAGGCAACAATAAAGAACATTTTTTTGTAGATCTCAGCCACTTCATCTACTTCCCTCTAAGGAGGCTGTCCCACCAGACAGATTTGATACAACTGCAGAGTGTGGTTGAATGGGATCGATTGACTGAGCTCAACCTCTCACACAACAGGCTAACGTGAGTATAGATATTATACTTAATTCTACAAAAATATGACCCACAAAATACGAACTATACACTACTACTATCTATTACCCGCGACTTCGCCCGCGTGATATATAGCCTATGTCCTTCTCAGTACCCTAACCTATGTGTATGCAAAATTTCATGATGATCGGTTCAGTAGATAAGGCGTGAAAGCTTAACAAATAAACAAACAATCTCACTTTCGCATTTATAATATTAGTTAAGATTAGGTTTGACGAGCTCCGTGGCGCAGTGGTCAACAAGGGCTGTGACACGGATGATCCCGTCAAGATGAAAAATGATCTTTTTCAGATTGACCTGGGTCTTGGATGTCTATCTACAACTACTACAAATATGTATTTGTTATCAATTATAATATCGTTGAGTTAGCATCCCATAACACAAGTCTTGGGGCTAGCTCAATCTGTGTGATTTGCCCTGTATATTTATTTATAACTAACTTAGTCTATAGTGTTATGAAGTATATCATCAATTTATATGTATTCTTAACCAATAATCTGTTATCAGTTCAATAGATGGTTTCGACCTAAACAATACGTCACCACACCTAAAAACGCTGGACTTGTCCTACAACCACCTGGAGAGAGTGACCGTCCTACTTCGCTGCAGGAATCTGCCCCTAACGAGTATCAGTTTAGAAGGCAACCCTCTATGTCACGACTACACTGATCCTGCTGAATACGTCAAAGTTGTGAGGATGCTGTTCCCTGCGATTCGAGTGCTTGTAAGTATTTTATTCATCACCATCAGGTCCTTGTTAGTCACCACTGCGGGAGCACGATCCTCGCTTCACTACCAGAGCCACATATTAGCCAGAGCAGTCAGAGGATCTAGCCTGAAGTCTCACGCTGGCCAGACGAGTTGGAGAGGTATCTTTGATGTTTATGAGCTTTGCTTGCGTTTCCTTAGTCGCCTCCTACTACATTCACGGGAAGACTTGGAGTGGTCCTATTCTACTCTGCCGGAAACCACACGGCAAGTTTTTTATTTCAAGCTACTTTTACCCAAAACACTGGAAATAGCAAGTGTTCGGAAGGCAAAGAGAAATTGACTTACTTCGATGCAGGAATCTGCCTTTAACGAGTATCAGTTTAGAAGGCAACCCTCCATTTCACGATTATACCGATCCGGCTGAATACGTCAAAGTTGTGAGGATGCTGTTCCCTGCGATTCGAGTGCTTGTAAGTGATTTATTTAACCCCCTCCTCCCCCTCAGATTTCGTGGAATGTCGAACAAAGTTTCAGTTTTTAGTACCATGAGTCACCTCACCCATATTCTACATACCCTACACGAACCCACGTCAACATCTGAATGACCACCTCGCAGTTAGTTCCTCGCTCAGTAGTGGACCTCAATCCTACGCCTTGCAGTTGCAGCTTAGCTGCTAACCACTTTTCCTATGGGACAAATGCTGGGAACCAGGGATTAAATAACCGAAAAAAAATACGGTTAAATCGGTAAGCGGTATGACGTCATACCTTTATATTTCGATACCTTAGAATAATGGTACCTTTAAATTACCATACCATAAAGAAACGATACAGGCCGGAAGGCGTAAGCTGAGCTCTGCATTTGTGTGAGTAATCACCAAAAGTAGAGTCAGACCAAAAACTCTTAAAAATAAATTAGACACTTGACACGTCTTTATCGTTCATGTTTTTAAAATAACTATTTAAATTACAAAATATTTCTATTACATGGCTATTTAAAGGGTTTCGTATTCTTCGTTTACTTTTGTTTGCAGCCATTTCATTAATAAATCGGACACAAGAACAAAATATTAAGAATTAAATACGTCACACTGCTACCAGTACAAGGGTGAAGTGTGACAGGTGCGCGGCGGAGATGCGCCGCGCTATAAGCCGATGTCACACCTACACTATCTATGTGCACTCACACAAATGCAAAGCTCAGCTTAGGCCTCGCGAACTGTACCTGTATGATTTTTGTATTGTAATATTGCGGTATCGTTACTTTTTTTGATATTGGAATTATGAAATAAAGGTTTTCATTGAATTTTACCGCCGAGGATTCGCCTCAATGTTCTTCGTCGCATCATTTTTTCGGTACTGAAAATATTTCAGTTAAGGTACCAGTAAATATAAATATACATAACGATATCGTAAATGTATAAATACCATTATTTATATTTAGCTGTATCACAACCGTAATTGTCAACTGATTTGGTTCTACCTTTAAATCTAACGTGTATCGTAATTTTATACCGGTACCATACCCTTATACCTTTACCGTTTTCAACCCATGCTGGGAACTCAAAAAAATTTTACATTTTCATACAAAAGTATTCAGCCGCCCGGGCAATTTGCATGAGAAAGTCAAAATTTCGAGTTCCCAGCGTTGGTCCCATAGAAAAAGTGGTTCATATTGATGGTCTGAGTCACCGCTTTAAGAGTTTGTCTATTTTTATTTATTTATTTGGAAAAGGCACACCAACAGTATAATATACAATGAATTGCCTTTAAACACTTTGTATAATAGTTGTTCTTATATATACCTATTACAGGTGCACACAGCATTCACAATAAATTCGTATTTCTTTTACTTATACAATCACTAATACTAAAAAAAGGAAATAATAATAATAACAAAAATATATAAATTTATAAAACTAGGATACACTTACAACAGTACTATTATTAGTTATTATATATATAATTAGGTACAGAGGTTCCTTTCATGGTGTAAATGAGCACCGTGAAAGGTTTTTTAGAAATTCAACCCCTAAAGGGCTAAAATAGGGGGTGAAGTTTAACGCTGACGACGTCGCAGGAAAATAGCTATTCGTTCATAATATTTTTGTTTTTAACAGGACGGCGTAACAATCCACCTGAAAGGCGACCTGCCAACATTCAACAAAAACTTCTGTCTCTACGGCGCTGAGAACATCGTCGAGAAGTTTCTGGAAACTTTCTTCCCGCTGCTGGAAGCTCAGCCGGCTGATAGACTGCTGATCGATGAGATGTATGATGAGAATGCGTTGATGACTGTCCTGTACAGATATAAGTATAGTAAGTATCAAAACCAGTTCATCCGGAAATCGGATTCGGGACTTGTTTAAAAGCTTTTATATAACCTCATTATACATGGCGAAATTTTGATCGTTCCGGACCATTAAAGGGGTGATTCAGCCTGTCAATATAAACAACTTTTCCTATGGGACAAATGCTGTAAACTCGAAAAAAAATTCGACATTCCTATACAAATTGCCCGGGCGGCTGAACACTTTTGTATGAAAATGTCGAAATAAAATTTGAGTTTCCAGCATTGGTCCCATTGGAAAAATGGTTCATATCGACGGGCTGAATCAGCCCTTTAAGGGTCCAGAACGATCAAAATTTCGCCATGTATACAATGTATATGTCGCAGGGAAATGAAGATATTAGGGGATCACGAAATCCCGGTAAATGTCGAATATTCTTGTTTTTACGAATTTTTACTAAAAATATCTAGTGATATGTCAAAATACAAATTAACCATCAGTGATACGTCGTTTCACTAAACTAAATCTAGTGAAATAACGAATACTGTTGAATAATAAAGTAATAAAACAACATTACAAATGAAGTGGTGCATTTTTATTAGAAAACAAAGTTTTAATCAACTTAACATTATAATCTGAATATGATATCACGTATTATACTTTTTTAAATTATGTGAATTCGCTCATTAGGAACAAAAAACAAATGCAAGGAGAAAAAAAAATAGACTTCTAAAAGTAATACGAATCTCAACAATTAGGACGATGACGATCCTCATGGAAAACGAAAAATCTTGTTATTTATTCAAACAAGGCAGTGATTTGTGGCACCTCGTAAAAAACAAGAATATTCTACATCTACCGGGATTTCGTGATATTCCTAGGGATTTCGTGAAATCCCTAATATCCTCATTTCCCTGCGACATATATAAACATAAAAGCTTGTCGCGAGGTTTAATTAATTATCAGTATTTAATTTAATTGAAATCGAAAATATACTAAACATAGTAGATAAATTTACAAAACCTCGTGACAAGCTTTTATGATCTAATAGCATATAAATTGTATATATTGCGGTTATAAGTTGAAAGTTAAAATTTTAAAGGAAAAAATTATTTCCTTCTTTTAAAGCGTTTAAATAAAAGCTTGTTCTTAATTTTTTTAAAGTTAAAAAAAATTGTTCTCTTAATTTATTTATATATGTTTGACGGCAAACGAGCCACCTGATCTGATTGAAAGTGGTCACCGTCGACCATGACATCTCTCATCAGGCAACTAGCGCCACCCAACATTTTAAATATTAAATCTGATAAAATTAAAAAAATCTAGTTCATGCTATGAATAAAATTACATTTGGTGTAATTTTTCATTAATATCATTATTTCAAACTGAGAGAACAACTCATTACAGCCAAAAGTGGCCACTTTACTAGTAGTTTTTATCAAATGCAAAATGATGAAAATGAATACATACCAAAAATACAACAAGTAATTAAGTACCGAAGTAGACCTGACCTGGGATCGAACCCGGTGCCACTCATGTCGCAGTTTGGCTTGTTAACCCCTGCGACACGGAGTCTATCAATACAAATAGATAAACAGCCAAGACCCAAGTAACTTGACAACTTTAACCCGACCCTAAAAACTAACCACATATTACAGTCCACAGACACTTCCGCGTCTCATGCAGCAACAGCCAGTTCGTAGACGACGGCGTAAAGGACGTGGTGGCGGGGGCTGGTGACGTCACTAAATACATCCACAAGTGGCCCGGCCTCAAACACGACCCGTTCACCTTTACCGTCGACGTACTGTTTCATAGTGTAAGTACTATCCCCTCCCCAGCTATGCACGGGATTGTCATCATTATCATTATCATCGTTAGCCAGTTTGAGAAGGAAGGCGTGAAGGACGTGATGGTGGGCGCTGGTGACGTCACTAAATACATCCACAAGTGGCCCGGGCTCAAACACGACCCGGTTCACCTTTACTGTCGACGTGCTGTTTCATAGTGTTAGTACTATGCCCTCCCCAGCTACTCCCAGTCATATCATCATCATCATATCCAGTTTGTGGTGGATGGTGTGAAGGACGTGGTGGCGGGCGTTGGTGACGTCACTAACTACATCCACAAGTGGCCCGGCCTCAAACACGACTCGTTCACCTTTACCGTCGACGTGCTGTTTCATAGTGTAAGTACTATGCCCTCCCCGGCTGCGCCCAGGCTTGTCATCATCATCATCATCAGCCAGTTTGTGGAGTACAGTGTGAAGGATGTAGTGGCGGACGCTAGTGACGTCACTCAATACATCCACAAGTGGCCCGGCCTCAAACACGACATAGTGTAAGTATTATTACTATATTATAATTATATATTCCCTGGCCGCGCCCGGGCATGTCGTCATCATCATCATCAATCCGGATCATCGGTCATCATCGTTGTCGACTAATGTTCTGGAAAATTTTGAAACTTGTATTTTGTATTTGAGATACTAACTTATATTTTATAACGAATTCATATAAATTAAACATCCGATCTGAAAAAGATCTATTTTCACGTGAATCGAACTCGGCACCTCCGGGGTTAGTAAATAATATTCGAAAGCAGTATGTCCGATTAACGATTAATCGACAACGATTATTCGAATTAAACTGTTGCTTATCGAAATATGTCTTTCGAAAGTAAATTACTGACTCGGACAGGTGGTATGTTAACCACAAGGCCACAGAGGTTGTCATAGATAGAGGTATATGATACTATAACACAATCTTACGTTTTTTTTAAAAGCTGAACCTACTTTTTCCACCAGGATACAACAACGGTGATCAAAATCTGCGGCATACTAAAACTGACGTCAGAAACTCTAGCCGAGGACGAGCCTGTGATTGCATTCTCTCGCACCACCCTACTCCATACGAAGGACGGCGTGGAGTACAAGATACAGAACGAGTTGCTGCTGTGGGACGAGCCGACAAATGAGTGCCATGACAACGCTTTCCAAGTCACCAAGGTAAGATTTTAATGTACCTAGTACTTTTTTATGTCATAGGACGGCAAACAAGTAAGCGGGTCGCCTGATGGTAAGTGAGCACCGCCGCTAATGAGCAACACCGGGGGTGTGACAAGAGCGTGCAGCCCTTTTATTTTTCGCTCCCCAGAAGAAGGAGAGAGAGAAGATGAGCCTCCGGCTCTCTCAATCACCGAACGAATTATAGAAGCGGTAAAGCTACTACTCAAAAGTCGATGTTCTGTGAGAGTGTGGTACTTCCACGGACGAGCTGCCCCATTCATGCTACTAGCAAAAGTGAATTTCGCCGGTACCGTGGCTCTAAAACACTAAAATGTTAATAGTATGCTGCGAATTAGGACCTCGCAAAAACTTATTTGAAAAAAAACTTGAAAACTATACCAATCAGGTAAGATTGGTATAATTCTCGCAAACCCCTCTATGTAGGGCATGTGAGGAATCAGAGGAGACAATGAGACACATCTTGTGCTACTGCGACTCTTTGGCTGGTAAGCGTTTGGACCTTTTCGGATCGGCGTATCCCGAGCTAGAGGACTACAGGCACTACGCACCAGGTGATATCCTGAAGCTCATGCAGTCCTTCTTCGGGAATCACCGTGTGAGTGAGTAAGGCATGGGGTAAGTACAAAATAACCCAAAGATTAGACGTGCTTCCGATTTACAATCGGCCCCAATGAAGATAAGATTGGTATAATTTTCAAGATCTACATACATTCCAAATTTCAATTAAATTGGCGAAAGCAATTTCGAATAAACGTAATAATTCGCAATTTTACATTTAAGACCTTATTTCATAATATTTTATATATATCTATAGCAAACTTTAAAAAATAGCCCGACTAATAAAGCTATTTTATAGAGCAAAGCAGTAATATAGTTTGCTACGAATATATGCGTGGAGTATAAGATACAAAAAAGATACAAAACGAGTTACTGCTGTAGGACGAGCCGACCAATTAGTGTCATGACAACACTTTCCAAGTCACTAAGATAAGATTTTAATGCAGTTTGCTGCGAACAGGACCTCGAAACACTTATTTCAATAACTTAGGTACTGCACTGATCTTGACAACCAACAAACTTTAAAATTATACTAATCTAAAAAAACTACATACATTCCAAATTGCGATTAAATTTGAACACTAATTCGAGAAGACGTTCCCACGGGGCGAGTCAACATGCTGTAACGCCCGAGTCGAAGATAATAATAATAATAATAATAATAAAAACTTTATTTAGCCAAGTTAAAAGAAATGGTTACAATAGGTAGTCTCTTTCACCAACCAGCAACAAGCCAACTCCGAACTAGACGTTAGTCTGTATCTCAGAGGTAGCATGCTAACAGATAGGTATGGGAGCAATACTTTTTATGTACTCAAAAAGGCAGTAAGGTCTTATACTATGACTTAGAATTTCCCAAACTAGAATTACCTGTTATTTTGGGAAATTCATTTTATATAATATAATACAAAAAAGATAATAATAAAATGAAAAAGTAAAAACGTATATGCAAGGTACATACATTAATATCAATATTGCACTATTAGGCGAATAATGTGGTTTTCTTAAGTGAACGTTTCTTGGGGATGATTGTTAGTTTAGTGTGGAATACAAACAAAAATGCGTTACAGTGAAGAGGTAATTATATTAATAGGTTTTCTGTTTCAGTATAATTTAGATTTTTTAGGTACAGTTGCACACGTCTTTTGCATTGGAATTTTGTGCATTCATATATATTGATTTCTTTATTTAATCTGTTATATAGTTTTGGGCTTAATATTTTGAAATGTCGATTTGCCAGTGAGGTTCTGTGTGATAATACAGGACAAACCTTAAAGCGAAGATGTTTTCGTCGATTTGAGTTTAGGTTAGGTTTAAATACTAAGAGAGAATGTTTTCTTATTACGGTCTGAAGCACGAAGAGCTGTCTCACAGTTAGCACTCCGGTGTCGGTGTAAAGCTGATTGGTAGGATAACGGTACGGTTTTCGTGTCATCACTTTGAGAACAGCTCTTTGCGCTCTCTCAATTTGGAGCATGGTAGTCTTTGCTGCTCCACCCCAAACTCCAATACCATACATCACAAGAGACTGGCACAGGGCAAAATATGTGGTTTTTAATGTGTGAAAATCTGCTACATCTCTTAGATTTCTGAAAACATATATTAGTTTCCTTATGCCCGAAGTGAGACCTTTTATGTGTGCTTTCCAATTAAGAGCTTGATCAAGCATAATGCCTAGATATTTGATATTGGAGGCCCGGGTGACAACAGTGCAGGTGCAGTTTGGGGTAGGGAGTTGACATTTATGGGCTTTGATTATGAATTCATGTGTTGCTGGCAGTGATGAAGATTTCAATCCGAACATCATGTAGTTTGTTTTTGACAGATTTATGGTAAGTAGATTATCGGACAGCCATGTCATCACAAATGAAAGAGCCAATTCTGTATACACCTGAACCTCTTTCCACGTCTTGCCATGAATAACAAGGGCAGTGTCATCCGCGTAAGTGAAAATGTTACAGTGAGGAAGGATCAAATTGCAGAGTTCATTGATATATATTAAGAATAACGTAGGGCCAAGGATACTTCCCTGTGGGACACCTGTTGTAATTAGTTCTTCCTCACTGATACATTCTTCAATTTTTACTATTTGCGTTCGGTTTGTCAGGTAGTCGCGAAAAAGCTCAAGTGCTACCCCTCGAATGCCAACCGCCTCCAGCTTGGTGATAAGTATGGAGATAGAAACTGTGTCAAAGGCTTTTGACAGATCCAGGAATAACCCCAGGCATTTTTTCTTTTCCTCCAAACAGCCTACAATGCTATTAACCAGAGCCAACACAGCATCTTCCGTGGATTTGCCTTCTCTAAACCCAAACTGGTTGTTAGAGATTATGCCATTGGTGTTCAAGAAATTTACTAGTCGAGAATTTAGCACTTTTTCCAGGATTTTTGACATTGCTGTCAACACCGATATTGGGCGATAATTTGTAGCATCGCCTCTATCACCACTCTTGTAAATAGGATGTACGATAGCTTTTTTGAAGGCTTTGGGAAAAATTCCAGAGGAAATAGATAGTTGACAAATATGTTTAAGTAGAGGGGCAAATACTTCCCGTGATGATTGGAGAATGCGGGCGGAGATGCTGTCCCAGCCGACAGCGCAGTCGCTCCGAAGATTCATTATCAGGGATTCTATTTCATCATTATCAACGTCAAAAAGTACAAACGAATCTCGGGGAGACGGCGCTGAGGCAGGTTTGGAAGAATTGTTTTTACTAATTGGTATTTTATCCGACAAAGTTTTACCAATACTCACGAAAAATCTATTCACCTCATTAACAGAATTTGTTGGGTCTGGCGAAGATTTTAGGAGGGCTTTTGAGGTTTCACACGAAGGCTCAATATTGGTAATGTTTTTGATTGCTTTCCATTTAGACTTTGTATTTATTGCATTGAGGAGACTATTTTTGTTGTATTCGTTCTTTAATTGTTTCAATAGTTTATTAATAAAATTTCTATATTTCGAATAAGTTATTTTAAGCGTCATATTATAGGGATCTCTTTTAAGTTTCTTGTGCATTCTGTCCCGATTTCGTATGCAGCGGAGGAGACCTGGAGTAATCCACGGCTTAAGATTTCTTTTACTACGAGATGGTATGTATTTTATTGTGTTTTTATTAATTATTTTAGAGACTGATGATATTAAAGTGTCTGTGGCGAAATTAACATTTTGTGACTGTGTAACAGCTGTGAAATCAAAGGAGGCGAGATCTAATTTAATTTGCTTGTAGTCAATTTTTGTGCGTGTCATTAGCTTAGGCGATTTGTCTAATATTGTTTTAACCGAGAGCAATGATGGACAGTGATCTGTTACAGATGATTCAATAACTATAGCAGTAGATTTCTGTTTCGATTTCAGTAAAATGTGATCAAGGCATTTATTCACCCTTGTTGGATATGTATAAGTTGGCAGTAGACCATGAGAGGCCATAAGGTTAAGGTAAGTGTCCGATTTATTGTCTTTATTATCTGGTCCTATATCAATATTGATATCCCCTACTAGGCTAATTGTTTTATAGGATTTAAGAACAAGCAGTAAATCATCAATACTGTTCAGAAACAGATCTGCATTCTTGTAAGATGGCGATCTATATATGGCAATAAGAGCAATCTCTGTTCCAAATTTGCACACTAGGCAATCTGCCTCCTTGACTATAGTGGGCTCAAAAATATTACAATCTATGGTATTATGGACATATATAACGACGCCAGCATTTTGATTGCCATTGTTAAAAGTTTGATGCGGTACGTAATTTTTTAATTTTGGGAGATATGGCGTAATGGACAACCAGCATTCAGTTAATATTATGATGTCACATTGAATATTAATTGAATATAAGAGGGTTTCAAATTGATCAAAGTTACAATTTATACTGCATATATTTATATGTATAAAAGTTAGGGACTTATTATTAGAATTTATATAATTTATACAATGTTCGGGTGCACATTTATAATTTCGTGATACATTGAGCGTTTCCAGCTCTGTGGATAATGTACTTATATTTGTATTTGTCATACTAATAATCGCCAACTGTGGTCGCCCTGCAGGCCGATTTGCTAACTCAGTGTAAAACGATTTGATTGTCACTTTAGCATCCATTACGGTTTTCATATCTTAAATAAAAATAGGATTCATACCGAAGCCGTAATGAATACTGAAGTTACCATGAAAATGATGTACACGATGTACACCGTAGCTGTCAAAAGTTAGCAAATAGGCCTGCTGAACCTAGGTACATATTTTTTGTGGGTGTCACGCGCCCGAAGGGTGACAAATTGTTTACTCACACACTGACATCGCACGGTATTCGGCATATACTACGCTCAACGAGCAAGTCCTGTTAATGACTACCAAAATGTTATGTCGAATGTTAGATTTGGGCGACAAATGAAAAAGGCACAGTTAGTATTTAAAATAATAAAATTATTTATTAATTCAATTATTTAAGGAGGTGTGTGTTTTAATACGCGATTACAAGCAACGCGTGCGCAGTCTAGTCACAGACGAGGGATAGAGTCAACTAGTACAGGAACCATACACAGCCCTTCCACATATGCTTATTTTAACTTCAGAAAGGGACGAACAATACAACTAATACAATATCAAAGTATTAAGATAGATTTATTTTTGTCTTTTAGGCCTTATACGCCTATACCAACGAAACACTATGCAAAAAGTAAAGGTGATAATTATTTTTAACAAAAAGTAAAACCGAGTTTTTGGCGGGAATTTTAGCGGACTACACGGTGTCTGTTTTGGATTGTTTCGCAAATTGATTCTAGTGGACTTTATAATGTAAAATTGGTGTTATTTTGTGTTATAAATGCCCATATTTATGAACAATGTGTAGAATAACTAAAATAGACTGTCATTGTGCGGCTGTAGTGAGATTTACATAGCGGGCTGGTGGTTGTCCGCCTTGCTGCGTCGTCAATGATGAAACCAGTGGATTCGCGAAGAGTTGTCGCCAGGGGCTCCGTGAAAACAACGAAATGAATTACACCATCATTTCGTTGACAACCAAGAAGAATAACTCCCCAACTGGCGAAATAAATGAAGAAAGGCTCTAAAGGACTTGTATCCAGGGCCGTAAAACAATATTTAAAAAAACCGGCCAAGTGCGTGTCGGGCCACGCGCAGTGTAGGGTTCCGTAGTTGCGAATGACAACTTTGAGTTCACACTGTTTACACTCACACCTCACAGTCTAACGACCAAAAACATCTAACAATGAAGATTGTATGAAATTTTACATTTTCCAGTACATTTTATAAGTTGGTTGCCTATAACTTTTTAGTTTGTACTTAGTACCCAGCTCTGATAGTTTTCCTTTCAACTTCAGTATATATACTATTGCTGTAATTTTTTTCACGTATCCATATATAACCGTTTAGCAGATAGAGGGGGGGGACACGTACCTCTAACAAAATTTTGCACTTTAAAACCAAATATTTCGGAAACGGATCCCTAAATCGAAAAATGGTGTTCTTAACCTCACAATATTTTTGAAAGACCTTTTTAACGATACCCCACACGATGGGTAAATAGAGAAAAAAAAATTACTCCCCCACTTTACTTGTATGGGAGCTACCCAAAAAAAAATATTTTTTCAAGGTTTTTTTCTACGACTTTTTTGCCATGATTAATATACACACTCATACCAAATTACAGCTTTCTAGTACTTATAGTCTCTGAGTAAAACCGCGGACGGACAGACAGACAGACAGACAGACAGACAGACAGACATGGCGAAACTATAAGGGTTCCTAGTTTACTACGGAACCCTAAAAAAAAGTAAAACCGACTTCAACCCTATACGTAAATGTACAAACTGGAACTTAAAATTAGGTTTTAGTTGGTGATGTGGTAGTTCAATCAAAATAGAAGAACAAACGTCGTCATCAACTTGTCTTGATTCGCGAAAGAATTAAACAGAAATAAATTTAAACCAAACGGCATACTTGTACAATTTTTTTTTTTATTTTTGTTGATTTTTCTAAAAGCACTGGATACATTTCGATAAAAATATTATAGGACCACCTTTGAAGTTTAGTCAAAACGGAGTAGTAACGTTCTCATCATCATCGTCCTAAAATACAAATAAGTTTAAACCGAACGTCATACTCTTAATTTTTTTATGAGTCTTTGTTTATTTCTTCAAAAAGTGCTCGATACATTGCGGCAAAAATTTTATGGGACCACCTCTGGAGTATTGTCTATCAAACAAATAAAGAATCACTAAAATCGATCCATAATTGACTGAGTAATCGCGTAACATACAAACAAAAAAAAACATACAGACGAATTGAGAACCTCCTCCTTTTTTGAAGTCGGTTAAAAAATACAAAAGGTAAAGGTGAAAAGGACAAAAAAAAACCGGCCAAGTGTGAGTCAAACTCGCGCAATGAGGGTTCCGTACAATATGCTTCGTGAACACACACACAATGTGCAAAAAATGTAATAAGGGTTCCGTTTTTCAACTTTTGTACGGAACCCTAAAAACAAAGTCCGCGGATTTTACGCTCCGTAATTTCATCATCATCAGGTCTTTTTTAGTCTCCACTGCAGGAGGTCTACCCTCTCTGGCCATACATAGCTAGAGCAGTCAGAGTATTTTGGCCTACACTCTCGCTGGCTAGACAGGTTGGAGAGGTCTCTTTGACGTTCATAAGCTTTGTTTAGCTTGTGTTTCCTAAGTCGCTTTTACGACATCCACCGGAGAACTTGGAGTGGTCCTATTCTACTCTGCCAGGTACCATACGGCTTTTACGGCTCCGATTTTACGCGGCGAAATTACGCGGCAGAAATGCCAGACAATTATTCCTTAGCGGTGTCGTTATTAGAAATATATATTACTAGCTGTTACCCGCGGCTTCGCCCGCGTGATATATAGCCTATGTCCTTCTAGTACCCTAACCTATGTGTATGCATAATTTCATGATAAAGTAACAAACAAACAAATAAACGAA
Organism: Rhodophaea formosa; assembly: GCA_963082605.1. NCBI lineage: Eukaryota > Metazoa > Arthropoda > Insecta > Lepidoptera > Pyralidae > Rhodophaea > Rhodophaea formosa. The sequence continues at coordinate 16,822,959 of OY720217.1, read as the reverse complement.
CAAATTAATATAGCTAGCTTATGTGCAATCCACAGGAGGAGGGTAAGTAAGGTAAGTATACATACATTTCTTAAGAATTTCTTGAGAAAGTAGCATTGAAAATTAAAAACCCGACTGCCCTTTTTAACAGTTTCCCATATAAAATTACATATTGCTGAAGTGACATAGCCTTTGACACCCCGGGAAGAATACAAATCTAATGACACTTCAAAATCAGTCAAGCCCTTCAGGCTACAGGAAGTGACATTGACTCAAAGCATGGACCATACAGACTTACATAATATATACATCCGTGCGAAAAACATTACCCTTCATCTGAGTAGGACAGTCAGTCGTGCGTGTAATAAAAAAAATAAAATAAAAATTTGTTTCTTCAGACACAAAAGGTCCATTTAGTGACCTTAGTTAACTTGATGTAATGTGTATAATATCCGCAGTGTGGTTCTCGGCAGACTAGAGTAGGACCACTCCAAGTCTTCCCGTGGATGTCATAGAAGGCGACAGGGAACACAAGCTAAACAAAGCTGATTAACATCAAAGAGACCACTCCAACCCTTCTGGCCCGCGTGGAGAGTGGAGGCCAAATCCTCTGACTGCTCAGGCTAATGCTCTGGTAGTACAAAGAGGGTCGTGCTCCTACAGTGGAGGCTAACAAACTCCTGATGATGAATGTGCATATAAGACGTGACTATATGTATCTGATGATATTTTGATTCCTCATACACTGACACATAAATCATGAGAACATCCTTTTTGGGTACTTTATATAGGGTTCTTGGAGATAATTTCTTATTTCAAGACTGGTACTGAACCATTTGAGTTGAAATAGTTGAAATCGTGGTGAAAATCATTTATTTATTTATTTTCGCACTGAAAGACGCTAAATGAAAAATTGACGGCCTGTGTGGCGCAGAGATTAACACGCCAGCTTTTGACATACCTAAGTGACGTTACGTTCGATTCCCAATGCGGTTTTCATAGAACTGCGGGCCAAGGGAGGATGCCTCCAAGCAGGCAGCCGCTAAAAACTTGTACCAAATCATATTAGCATGAATACTGGCAAAATATCAGGCACCGGGCTCCGACAAACACTTGAATGAGCAGGATTAAAAAGTTTAAAATTTCTCAATGATTTAGTTGTTCTGGAATTGACAGAAAAGCGTAATAGCAACATTAGCAAAACGTCATCATTCAGATGTGATCCCTTCAGACCCACTCCACTCCCAAATTGCCCACTTTCCAAAATATTCACTACCCAAAATATTCTTCTCGAGATAAGAGCCAGACACAAAATTATTATCATACCAGCCTCGCCCGCAGCTCCTCTCGCGTTAATGTCGGGAACAGGGAACAGTACTTTTCACCAGGGTGAAAAAGATACCCTTTCTCCGCACTTCAGACAACGTGTTTGCAAAATTTCACTATGATTGGTTCAGTTGGTAGGGCGTGAAAGCGTAAAAACAAGATTAGTTGGGATGGGATTGAGTAACCATATCTTTTATACTGTGCAATAAAAGCCAAAATTCTAAAAAATATGTTTATTTATTATTGAAATTAAAATGTGCAGTAATATTGTAAATGGCTTAAGAGTGTAGCTTACGTATCACTCATAAATTCACAAAATTATGTTCACATATCCTAATTCATAACTACCAGGTTTGAAAGAGCCTCATACAAGGGGCCGATGGGTTTGTATTAATTTAGCAGGAACGATTGGCACTATTGGTTTCGCATTACACTCTTAAAATTAAATGAGATATAATAAACTCAATCCTCGATTAAAAACCAGTGTTTAAATGATTCTCACACAGTATCCATGGACTCTTCGTTAGTAGGTTCAGTCTCCATTTCCATGTCTTTGTCATCAGCCCCAGAAGCATATTTTATTCTCAATTTCTCGTAGTGCAGTTGCTCCTTGGATGATACAGAAGGCTTGCATTTAGACAGAGCTGCTCTGAAATCTTCGAAAGATACAAATATATCGCCATCAATAGTTCCATTTGCAATGTGCAGTGTCAATGCATTTGTTGCTGCTGCTTTGACTAGCCCTGCCAAATCAGCACCTGTATATCCTTCAGTAAGACCAGCTATTACTTGTAAATCAACATCAGGGCCTAAGTGAGGCTGCGTGCCACCTTTAGTCAACTTTTGCAGTATATCATGCCTGTCGTCTCTTGCTGGCATGCCAACATACATGATGCGGTCTAAACGGCCGGGTCTTAGTACAGCTGGGTCAATAATATCAGGTCTGTTGGATGCAGCCAATACAAATACTCCTTCTCTGCTTTCTATGCCATCCATCTCTGTCAACAACTGGTTGACTACCCTTGCAGCACCATTGTGATCTTGTGATGTGCGTCTCGGACATAAGGCATCAAATTCATCAAAGAAGATAACGCAAGGTGCAGAGTTCCGCGCGCGTCTGAAGCAAGTCCTCACGGCTCTTTCACTCTCACCTACATACATATTGAGCAACTCAGGTCCTTTTACTGAAATAAAGTTCACTCCAGCCTCATTGGCTACTGCTTTCGCTAGCAATGTCTTACCACATCCAGGAGGCCCACAAAGCAAAACTCCACTGGGAGCGGCCAATCCCAGTTTCTTCAGTTGTTCAGGATACTTCACCGGTGCTAACACTGCAAGTTGTAGATCTTTACGCACTTGGTTTAGTGAACCAACATCATCCCATGTAACATCAGGAACTGTGACAATACCTTCCCTGACTGCACATGGTTTTGTAGTTTTGAGAGCTTTTAAGAAATCTTCCTGTCGGATGGCAAGACCCTCGAGTTCTTCTGGACTGTATGGCATGCAATCTTCCAATAGACTTATGACATCATTGACTGGATCAGCTGGTTCTGGTATACTTGTGCTATTTTCTACATGATTTGTCTCCTCAACTGGTACTTCAGCATTTACTTCTGGGGCTTGAGATTCAGGCTTTTCAGTTTCTGCTACAGTTTCGTCTGTAACAGCTGTTGCAGCATCACCAGCTTCTTTGGGCGCTTCTTCTTTCTCTTTTTCTCCATTAGGTATAACAGTTACTTCATCATTGCTCTGTTGTTTCTCTGCCAATTCATTCTTGATACCTTCAGCCTTGATTTCAGCAAATATTCTTTTCACAGCATATGTGCTAGCTTTGTTCACAAGTGCTTGCAAATCAGCCCCAACAAAACCTGGTGTTATTTGAGCAATAGCATTCAAATCAATATCATCACTTAAAGCTATGTTCTTACATAAAATTGCCAAGATTTCCTTCCTGGCTTTCAATGAAGGGATACCTAATGTAATCTCTTGTTCAAGACGACCCGCCCGCCTGAGAGCCGGGTCTAACGCATCAGGATTATTTGTAGCGGCAAGTATGAGGACTGAGGCACTGCTTTCACCCAAACTGTCTAAACTGGCCAGCAGCTGTGCCACCATCCTTTTCTCCATGTCTTTTTGAGCATTTATCCTATTACCGCAGACTGCATCAATTTCATCAATGAATAATACACAAGGAGCAACTGACAATGCCTTCTCAAATAATTCTCTAATGCGTTCCTCCGACTCCCCAGATACACCACCAACCAGTTCTGTTCCTGTTACTGCTATAAGCGGCAACTGCAACTTGCCAGCAATTGCATGTGCTAATAGTGTTTTGCCTGTCCCTGGTGGCCCATGCAGCAGAGCCCCTCTTGGAGCTTTTATTCCTAACTGTGCATAAACTTCAGGATGTTTCATATGTAACACAAGGTCACAGATCTGTGTTATCACTTCCGAAATACCACCAATATCTTCAAAACTAACCTTAACATTCTTTGTAGCCACATCATACTTTTTTTTGGAGGGTGCAACTTTGTTTACATCCACTTTTCGCTTTCTATCACCAGTGTGCGCATTTTGATGTGATTTTGGAGGCTCAATGGCCGTGCTATTCGCATTTCTCGAAGGTATGTGAGGGGTTATAGTGATTTGATCATTGATTTTCGGCAGTTTCGGCGCGGCGGAGCCGTCTTCGTCACTGCTGAGTATGTCTATTGGTTCACCAGTCTTGTCTGTCGCGCGTCGAGCGGCAGCAGGGCGCTTTTTGTCCTGCATTTTGTACATAGCGAGCAGGCGATCGTTCAATGCGCTGTTATTCTCGTCCAACAACTCCAAGTCAGATTCCTCCTCCGACCCTTCCGAAGTAGAAGCTCCGTCAAGTCCATAGCTTTGTAAAACCACTTTGTAAGCACTCTCTACCATCTGGCAAAAAGCGGTATCGCTACGATTGCTGTATTCACGATAGCGCTCTTTGAGAGAACGCGCCATTTGACTCACATCGACAAAAGTCTTATCCACGTTCTCCGCGAGGTAATTTTTCACACGCGACACGATAACTGGATCGTTCATCGTCTTTTGTCGAGTTTGATGTTTCTTCATTTTGCGTTACAATTAGGTACAACGTGCTAACAAAATTCTTTACAAAATAAATTGATTGATCCTGCTTCGGAAATTGCAATGTTTGACAGCGGCGTCGCCGAATCGATGAAATGTTGACAGACGAAAAAAATATTGTCTATGGTATGGCTGCGTTCACTCATTGCGTTGCGTTTAGTACCTAATCATTTTGTCTTTACCCGAATGTAAAAAGAGGTGTAATGTCTATTGATTTACGATAAGCAAAAACATTTTTTCATGACTGGATTTACGTTACCTTAGGGGAAACATCCCTTTCGAACCATATTCTAACCCTGGTTTCTTTTTCTTGTTTCAGATAAGGTCGAAAAAATTATACATCGATTTGGAGTTTGATTCAGCTCCCGATGAGGAATCGAAGGAGAAATTGATTGCAATTTTTGGGCACTTGACCGAATTGGATAAAAATGCGAGCAGAAGGTAAATAAACTAATCCTTTACTTCAAGAAATTACTCAGTAGTGACGCCTTCTAAGATGTTCACCAAAAACATATTTTCAGATATTTTTATCAAACACATGGATTTTTATTACGTACCTTACCTGTTTACTTTTCCTCTCTTTCATTACAGGTGTCTTGAGAAAAAGGAATGGAACCTAAGAAGCGCTCTGGATAACTTTATTCAGTTGTTAAAACTGAATGATTTAAGCTCTATTACTTATGCGGGCACTCCCACTATTCCTCCCCGGCCAAGCGTACGACCAGCACGCCAGCTTGTACCGCTTACACAATAGCATTTGTAAGGAAACAAACTAGGTACAGTCCGAATCAAACTTTATCGCGGCTGGAAACATCGCGCGAGTCGATGTGCAATACACAATATTAGGATCAGCGGGGCGCGCGCGGGGAGGCGGGGCGTGTACTGCACAGCTCGCGGCAAATATCCGAGCCGCCATAAAAAGTTTGATTCGGACTGAACCGAGTGTAACCTGACGCTCTTAGTTTTACAGTTAAAAGTGCTTTTTCTAATGTTTTCGCGGTTGTTACACATTTAAATAAAATTCTTCAATACGGTTTTGTCACGTTTATTACCGCGACTTCGTCCGCGTAAGTTATAGTTTGGCACCCGCAGCTAAATTAACTTTGTAGAGGTGAAAGGATTTTAAAAATCGGTCGTAGTTTCGGAACATATTCAATGAAAACAAACAATCAAATCTTCCCTCTTTATATTAGTTAGGAGTATAGATAACTTATAATGAAATAAACACGATAAAACCGTATTAAAATGAATTAACCTTATTAAAATGTATGTATATCAACTGTTTTTGTATTTTAAGCTAAAATAATTTTGTTTATGATTGTGATGTGCCCATAAACCTAAGTAGGTACTTGGAAATAAATAATACACAAAAATTTTGTTTATTTTCCGATAATCTATTTACTTCTACCAAAACCTGTTGAGACGATTTGCATCGACACATGTACAGGGATAATAAAACAAAGAGTAAAAAATATTATCTTATTTTAATTAGTTAGTACACTCCTCAATTTTGTGGTAATTTATAATTTTAATTTGCAAAATACAATATTTTCGAAATCTTAAAATTTATGTATGACGAAGAGATGACATGAGTAATAAAAACAATCTTGTGATTTATAAAAAAATCAAAATAATGTAATGGTAAGTATTGTAAATTATATGACACGTCTGCTCTGTTCGAGTCGATGTCGATAGATCCAGCTGTTCAAGAATTTGTTAAGTATTGGAAAACCAAGAACAATTTAATGTGTATCACTGATACATAGATGTAGGATAATCCTGATGGTATTACAATCTTAACCTGTATATGTGACTGGAGAGGTGTCCAGTTGTGGATATAAAAGACCATTTACCACATTACGAATGCAAATCCAAAAGGCTTTCTTTTAATGACAATATGAGGAGTACAAGATATTCTATTTTAATATGTGATAGCAATAAAGTTTACACAATCATCTCAAGGTGTCTAGCGTATTCTATGGTTTGTTCAGCTAGTTCTGCAGACGGCAGGATACCAGCTGCCGCCAAGCAGGTCTCCTCAGCCGCGTTGAAATGGTAGCACCCATCGGCACCAAGCACCCAGTTGCGCTGTATTAAATATCAGAATCAATATTACAGCTACAAAAGAAAATGGGAGTTTTTGGTGGGAAGTCAAGGGGTTCAGTTGTCGTTTGCCTAATACAATTTTGCAAATTGATTTAAGTGGACTTTATAATATGAAATTGGTGTAGTTTGGTGTTATAAATGCTCGTGCTTGAGAACAATTTGTGAAATAGAGTGGACTGTTAAATGGACTCGTATAGATTTGTCGCCAAAAGCTCCCACGACACTGCCAAAGGACATACGCCATCTTTGATGCCACATACCGTACAACACCGATACTTAATACCTATCTCATTATACTGGACATTGGCAGAATCACTGAAATCTCGGTGGAAGCCATAATTAAAAAGAAGAAAATGAACCAATACAACACTATAACTCCCAAATACTCAAAGTATTTTAACTAAAATCGTAAATTCTGTTATATCATTGTCTAGTCTAGACAATTTCCTTGGAAGACACAAAAAATCAGTAGACTTAAGAATGTCATTAGTTAAGAATCTTTTAAGTATCTGGAATTTTTTTTTAACCTTTATGAATCTACAAGCATTCGGCCGCGGCTCCGCTCGTGCGAAAGGTGGCTTATGTCCTTCTCTACACCAGACAATGTATATGCAAAATTTCACGATGATTGGTTTAGTACACAGGGCGCGTAAGAGGCAAACAAACATACTCACTTTCGCATTTATGATATTAGTTGGGATTCGAATAAGAACTAATAATTTGAACTAGTTTCATATTGTTAAGCTTAGAACCGCACAGTTTGCGCCCAAACGAACAGCTCAAGTGTGAGAAAATATCAACTAGATGAACTAGTTGAAAATGTAACATAAACATAAGCATTCTATCCTTAAAGATAGGGTAGTAAGGAAAGATTTTCACTGACTCATGTAATACAAGAATAATAGAGAAACAACTTACTTTTTTGCCATATTCATGGACAGCCTGCTGTGAGGGCAAGTTCAGTCGCCTCGCTGCCTCAGCACAGGATATGCACAGATAGGCCTTTTCAATACATGCGGCGATCTCGCCTCTCACCGTGTCGAGAAGGGTATCCATGAAAAAAGTGTAGCTTTCAGCTGGAACATTACCCTGTAAACAGTATTTTAATTTCAAAACATTTATATTTTCTAACCAGTGAGTTCAAACCGTAGCATAGGTTTTTGCTGCCTATGCCACTTGACAAAAGCGGGAGGTGCAAATCAAAACATGCTGCTTAGCCACCACCTTGCCGCCGCCGACGCTGCCTTCATATACCGCGCTGGGCCATGGCGTTGTCGCAACGTAACAACACAAGTCTAACTTTTAGTTTGTATGAGAAAATACATGAACCAATACTATAATAAATTAATAATAGAATAGGTTCTGGGCAAATACTAGTACTTACTTAAATTTTTACACATAATATTTTGGGAATTGGTAGGTACAGCAGGCAGGTGGTTGTAAAAATGTTTCCAAATTATGACTATATACCATGTTAGTTTATACTATTCATATCTGCTATCATGATAATGATTCTAGCCACAATGCACCTGGGATACACACTTAGATGAGAAAGACTGATATCTATTCTAGCATTGAACTTTTGCAGGGTATTGTCACATTTTGCTACCATACAATCATGATTAAGGTAATCATCTTGTGGAGAAGTTACTTTAGGCAACTCAAGTTTGTAAATGCCATAATATTGTAGAGTACTGCTCACTGCTCTACCTTGGGCTATTTTCTACATTTAGGCCGCCTATTTGGGCCCATTGTTGTGAACAGAAGGTGTCCATTTTTCGGTCTTCTGTTGATAGGAGATCCCAGATCTCCCTCCTGGATTACTTTATTAATGGGTTCTATTGTAGAAAAAACATTATAACTGTATTACCTTTGCCAAAAAGATCTTATTGTAACTGCCCTCCATGAGGTACTGTTCCAAGGCCAATGGGTGTCTAACATAGGGGTCTGCCCGGATAACATCAACAGGCAAGCGCTCCAACTCCGTATGGAACTCAGCAACTCTATTTTGGGACAGCAGGAACAGCAGATTCAGCCCAAGCAGCTGGTACATAAATGATGATTCTGGAAGATATTCCCTGGAAGAATAAGCATTGAGAACTTTTAGACATTTGCTCATGTTATGTAAAGGCAGATGTAGGACAGAGATGAATGGATGCATAATGCATAGGTACCAAAGAAATCTGCTAACATACCAAGCAGTGTCACTTTAATACAAAAAAGCACTGACCATGTGGGCAAGCCCTGTGCAGGTATTTAAATTTCTCCACGAATCATAACATCATCTAAACAATGTTTAAAATAGGTTGAGTAGTTTTAGAGTATGACCACAAACAGATCTTTCCCCTTTATAATATAATTGTAGATAAGTATCATGCATTTAAGTTAAAATCACTCACTACATAAAACAGATTATAAAGATACTTATCTGCATGTCTTATTTTGATTTGTAAATAACTAAATTTTAACATCAAAGCCATAAAACCATGAATTTGATCTTCTGAAGTCTAACTACATTTATTGAGACGGTCAAACACTTACTTGTAATCAAAATAGTAGCATTTCAACTGTGACATGAAGCGTTCGAATGCCTTTACATCTTTAGCAGCCACAGCCCATTGTGCCCCGATCTCCAGAACATCTCTGGCTAGAATCAGTTCCTTCTGATTCGCTGCTGTATTGTTACTTGGTAAGTACGTTATCTGAGTGAGGGCTACCTGTAAATAATACAAATAAGTCAGCAACAATAACCTTATTTCATTCGGTAATTCTTCTACAAAAATCACAAAACAGTTATATTTATTTAGGGAAAAATATATGTACCCAACTTAACAAACTTGTAAGAAGTAGTTAAGCTAAATAAACTCGAAATTTCAACAATAGAGTCACTATTTCTGCCAAGTCATGATGCTTTACCTTTATTTTGTTTAGTAGTTCGCCGCATTTATCTAACTTGCGGGGTTTCTTCGCCCATTCTGTTTTGAGACTTTGATACAAGGAAGCAACATCTTTTACTGTAGCCATTTGTTCTAATTCAATTCAAAATTTACAAAACAAAACCCGAAAGTCTTTCAGTAAAATCCACCTCGCCCGCTAGTGCTGTCCACAGATTAGACAGGTGCTGTCTAGCTGTAATTTTGTTTGACCAACTTGACACTTGACAAAGTGACAATGACAATTCATTTTTTTTTTATACAACCATAGACTATTTTGTGTTGCCAGATATTTAATTTAACCAATTTACAAAAAGGGTGGATTACTGTACAATTTCCTATCTTCTTCTTCTGCTTTATATTATGACTTATGGCTCCCACCGAGGTTTCGGCGATGCTCCAAGGTTCATCCTTCATCCAGACCATATTCGCAAAGGGAGCTATTATTAATACGGTGCTTCGCAAAGGTGAACAGGAGTGCAGGCCTATCATAGTTGGAGGTGGATCATCACGGAGGTGATCAGATCCACTTAATCAGGTCACGTGAGTACCTAAGGTGGATTTTCAACAGAGTATTTAACACAGATATGTAAAAAAACATGTCTGTGGCTTTATCGGAAATGTATAAAACTAAATACACTACCATTTTCAACACAGTATTTATTATAAACCAGTGTAATTTTTTTTTATTTTACTGTGCAGAAGATATAGAATAGAATCACTTCTATATCTTTAGACAGAGCCTAGAGCCACTAGAAAAAGACTTGTGGTTTTTTGTTTGTTTTTTTATTCGTTCCTGGAAGTAGGTAGTTCTTTTATGTGATTTTTTTGGAGCTGTTAGTAATTTTATTTTAATGAAGTTCTTTATCATTGCATTTACATGTTTTTTATTAGTTCGATTGAAGTGCTTTTATGCGATTGTTGGTTATTAGGATCAGGGGTGTCATACTTAACAGCATAGATTAAAAAAAATGCGTCTCACTCAACTGCTTGTCCGAGGGTTCTTGCAGGAGTGGCATCGGGTACGTGGGCCAGGCCTCCCAAACTGTTACTTTCTCATCCCCTATCCATTCGAGCGCGGGATGAAAGTATATAATAATTGGTATGCTACTTGCATTTCAATTATGATACTTTGATCCCGCGATACCCCAGACAGTCTAACAAAATCTTGCCCTTCCTTTGTTTAAAAAACAATAAGAAAAGATATAAGAAAATAAACTGCGCTCACCAATCCGTTTACCAAGCGTGGTGAATATGGCAAAACCCTCCCAATGATGTTAATACTTGGGGGAGGTATTCAAATATATGTAGCAGAGGGCTTCTCACGACTGCGATGATGATGATGGTGGTCGGTTTTAGCGTACCGCGGGCTCCAACGCACTCCACCTGAGGATGCCACCAGGAACACGCTCTGATTAGAGAGAGAGAGAGATGTTTGGTTTTTGGGTCGTGGGAGGCAAGTGTTTTTTGTGGTTATAAGTGGTTGGTTAATATTAGGTGTTTACAATGGTTTTTGTGGTTATTGAGGTTGTTTAGCAAAGCTGACGTCATTCTTTTAAAAAGCCATCTGATGTCGTATCCGCGTCATATTATATATTTCTTGGTGTTAGATAGCAGCTTTAAGTACTTTTTGAGGTTTGTTGTCTCAAAAGTCATCAAAACCATTAAGCACCCATAAAAACCACCTAAACTACCATCAAGCACCTAAATATACCAAAACCCATCGATTAGGTACCTATCAATTGCCAACCAAAAATAAGTGACAATCGTTAACAACTAAAACCATAAACAACTCCTAATAAAACCAAGAAGCACAACAAAACACCAACAGCGATTGTTGCTGATTGTCAGTGTTTCTTAAGGTACCAAGAATTGCCCTCAAACAGCGAAAATCCCTGAGAGCTATCAACAACCAAGAACTTTTTTATACCCCCAAAATCATTATCAACATCTAAAACCACCAACACCAATCACGAGTTTCACGAATTATCAAGCCCGATAAACTGCCATATCCACCTCAAAAAACTCGTGAAACTACTACCTAAAAGACTAAAACTAAACAATAAACTACCAACGTATTAAGAAATATCAATAATCATCGTTCAAAGAACCATCTCTAGAAATGGCAAAAAAGAACAAACAAACAAGTTTAACCACTAGCAATCTTAATAACAGCAACACGTTATACGTTGGTGTTTCATTGGTGAATAGAATGGTGAATGAACAACCGGCTGACTTATCCAATAATCGCAAAAAAGCACAAAAGATTACAAAAAAATAACAACGAATATCAGTTACCATCAAGAATCACTGCCATCATCAATAATCGGTCGTGCTCGTGATTCAAGAATAAAGATGTGATTCCGCAAGCAAAAATAAATCGTATGATTATAGTTTTCAGCAGTGGTTTATGCTAAATACTCAGTAAAACTTTAGTTTACGGAGTTTTATCAATTTTAAGTACATTCGGTCCGTTTCTCGATCATAATTCCTTACGCAGTTTAGTCCTACCTAACTCGTATCCTAAAGCTCGAAAGAGGAATGAAATGAATTAATGGGATATTGTTGTCGTAGGATAAATTATTGTGCAGTCATTCGACGTGGAGCCCTTATAGGATCAAAGTGCGAGGTTAGTCGTAAAAAGACTAAAGATCGTTAATTTCACATCCTACCCACGTGGATTTTTTCCATTTTTAATGAATTTTTAAATATATCTTTGTATTTTTTTTTTCTTTTTTTTGTGAAATTTCATTTTTAATTTAAGATATTTGTATCAAAAAACAAACCCGACTTCAATCCTATCAATTTGTTTGAATAAGCATAAAAATAAATTGAAAATACTTAGATATGTAACCCGATTTTTTTTTGTTTTTGTATATTATTTCAAAAAGCGCTCCACACATTTCGATAAAAAAACTATGGTACCATCTGTAAATAAAGTATTACCTATCGAACAGAAAAATATTTCTTAAATCGGTCCACGCGTCTTCGAGAGAAATAGGCGAACATACAATAACCTCCTTCTTTTTTGAAGTCGGTTAAAAACAGTTATTATTATTTTCATCTGGCAATAATTTTGTAAACTGTCATTGTATTGTCAGGATTTCCTTCGAGTTTTTCTTCCGGAGCTTTTCCAGAATCCCGAGTGATAATGAGTTTATTGATAATGTGTCAGAAATGTAATAATTTTAATAATTGGTGTTCCTTTGCGGTGAAATAGAATATGTTAACTCATTATGAGTTCCGCTTCTGCAGTGGTGTGTCGCGAAATATTTGATGAAAATAGCCAACCATCTGCCGAAGGTATATTATTTGTTTTCTATATTGTAATGATTTTAGTGTGTATATTATTTAGATTTATTGGTATTCTATGTTGATTTGATCAAACTATAGTTTCATTAGGTATATTTTTAATTTGAAACTCTATACCCTTATAAATCCATTGATATATTATTTTTTACTTTGGTCAATAAAAACAGTGGAAATAAATTCTCAGTCCATAATTTAGATTGAATGATACAACACCTATAAACTCAATCAACAGACAAACAAGTTACAATTTTCTGTACTTATGTGTTGTATAAACTTTTATTTTATCTATTATTAATATGTTATAGGTAATTCATAGTCTTTGTGGGCATAATATGATAAGAATCAATTAATAAAATAAAACTATTATTTTTAATGATTGTATATGTAACCAAGTTTATGTAACAGGTTCATTAACTATTGTTCTACTATTTAATGCAGAGGTTATTTCAATGTTTTCCTGTGACACACCATTTTTGGGGTTCCTTAGTGAACAGGGTCCCTGTTATTTTATAGTTTTGCCTCATTTGTCAGTCTATCATATCTATACACAGTTTAGCTTAGTGACTATCTGTACTTCAAAGCTGTAATTTGGCTTGGGCCTTAAGTATCTGTACTATATTTATGTTACCAACGAAGTGGCAAAATTAAATAAAAAAATATTTTTTTACTGAATCCATAGCTACATGTAAAGTGGGGATATATTTTTTGTCATAGGATAGATTATTCAAAAATATTGACAACTGTCATGAGACATGACCACACAGGTATGAACCCGCAGTTTCGCTAGCCTGTATCCTTCTCAGTAGCCTTACCTACATATATGCAAAATATCATGATGATCGGTAGCTAGAATGTGGAAGCGTAACAAACAAACTCACTTTTGCATTTATAATATTAGTTAGGATAGGATGTCTGAACACCATTTTTCGATTCAGGGATCTGAATGTGATATATTAAGCCTCGAATTTTCTTTGTAGTTCTCCATCCCCACCCCATGCAAGCTAAGTAAATGGTTGTCTATGGATACATGAAAAAAATTCAGGCACTAGCATTTTAACCCTTTCACCGCATACGTGAATGTCACGGTGAAAAGGTTAAAAGCAAAGCTATCACATATCTAAATTGGGCTCAGAGTTCTAAGAGCTATAGTCAAACAACTTAAAAGATTATGTGCTACTATGGAACCCTACACTGTGTATTGTCTGACACGCACTTGGCCAGTGCTACTATGGAACCCTACACTAGGCTTGGTTGAGCAAGCACATGGCCAGATTCATATTTTTTATTTTCCTTGTAGAAGTTTCCGAATATGCTCAACAATTGGGAATCGACCCAGAGAGTGAGAGCCATCTCTTACCACTTGCAAAAGATGGCCTTATGCAGGCACTGCCTCCACCCTGGAAAGCTTAGTAAGTAGATAGCAGCTGTAATTATGAAAGAAAGGTTTTACTCACATTATATATGTCAGATTCGCCAAATAGTTTTAGTATAAAAGAAAGCTTTGAGAGAAGCAAAACTGTTGTTTCGCCATACCTTACACTAGCCTCTATGATGGTCTTTGTCACAAACCAAAACCAGTCAGCGAATCCGATGCGTAAAAGCATGATTCCAATTGTCAATGCCCCACTCCCAGTTCTTGGTTGGGTTTGATAGCTTTTGAAAACAGACTAACAATTCTACCTCTGGTAGTCGCTGTTATGTGAGGTCTCTTCAGAATCATAATTTAAGATATTTTTATAAAAAAAAAAACCGACTTCAACCCTGTCAATTTTTTTTATATAAGATAAAAATGGAAATAAGTGTGATCCAAACTGCATACCTGTAAACATTTTTTTGGTTTTTGTGTACATTTTCCAAAAGCGCTCAACACATTTCGATAAAAATTCAATGGGACCATCTGTAAAGTATCTATCGAACAAACAAAGAATTTCTTAAATCGGTCTAGGCGTCTTCGAGAAATCGGGGAACATACATAAAAAAAATAAAGATTACGACGAATTGTAAACCTCCTCCTTTTTTTTAAGTCGGTAAAAAATCAGAATAATTTATTCCCACAAATATGGTGGTATGACAACAATCATGGTGTTACAAGTTGGTTTTGTCCACATATTCTGCCCTTAAGGCGTAGGAATTTAAACAAAAAAATATTAAAAATTTAATTAATTGAAAATTATATCTAATGAAAATGAACATATTTTGGATTAAATCAATTACAATGCAATCTTTAAATGATTATATTATGACAAACGTTCAGCTTATCACCTCTGGATCGTCAGATTGATTTAAACATTTCATTAACTTTATACTAACATTTAGTAAGGAGCCAGTTAAATAACACACATTTAAAATTTTCTATACCCAGAAAATATGTTCTTAAATATGTATTTTAATACTTAAACTCATTTTGCGGTGGTGACCCTGATTAACTCACACAATGAGGTGTGCACAAATGCATAATTTCGTTTGCAGAAGTATTAGGCATAAATGTTACTCCGCTTTTATGAAGCGCCATACCTGTGCATTTAGTTTGTGTAAATAGCTAAATAGTTATCAGGATTTTCTAGCTTTCTTAAAGCACTTGACAGGTCTTTGGTACTAATATATTCCTTATATTCTAATCACTACAATCATTGTAGTTACGACGAGAAGATTGGAACACATTACTATTACAATGAAGAAACTAAAAAGACTCAGTGGGAGCACCCACTAGACAATGTCTACAGAGAGCTGGTGAAACGGGCGCGCGATGCGTCCATGCAAGATGACACTTGTGCCTCAGTTCAGGTAAGTTATTTTACTAAAATCATCATCATTTGAGCATATCCCCGGTTGCACCCTATCGGTAACGCTTTGCAGTCAGGGTTTTGCTGCCTATCCTAATGATTTGCCAAGGTTACTGGTTTTTAGGATTCCATATCCAAAGGGTAAAAACGGGACCCTGTTCACGAGACTATGTTGTCCGTCTGTCTGTCTCTCTGTCCCCAGGCTGTATCTCATAAACCGTGATAGCCAGACAGTTGAAATTTCGTAAAAACAGAATGAAATAAAAATTTAAGGGCTCCTTTACCAGTTCTCTCTACTAAAAATGTTCACAGGATCTAAAATGTATGTATGAGATAAATAAATAAATATAAATAGGTATATAAGGACATATCACATAAGAAGAGCTAGTCCCACAGTAAGTCGTGAACTTGTGTCGCAGGATACTAACTCAACGATAATATATTTTATAATATATACTTACTTATATAGATAAACATCCAAGGCCCAGGTCAATATGAAATAGTACATTACTGCAGAGGCCGGGAAGTAAGGGATTGCCGGACGAGTATAGTTTTCAAGGCCGAGCGTCAGCGAGGCCTTGACAATAGTTACGAGTCCGGCAATCCCTTTCCCGCCGAGGAAAGTATAGAGATTTTCTCAATAAATGTGAGGAAATTTAACTTAAAGTTACACATAAACTTACATGCCTTAAATATTTCCCCTTACTAGGTATTTGCCGGTAGTAATTTTTCCACTTTCAAGTTTCAAATTAGGCGAAGTAGGTACTTAAAATCCATTGCAGTGTTGCTTTCATCACTAAAACTCATTTTGAACCGTTTCATTTCGAATAAATAACCAACTTTGCACATATTTACCGAAAACAATCAATGTCAATCAATTACTGCAAAGCGTTAATCACAAACTACGAAGAAGATACTATTACTAGTATCAGACGACCGACTGCCATATGTTTTCTCTAGGCAATAAGGATCATAGACAAATAATGGAGTGAGGGTGAAAATGAAAAAAATGCCATACAATTCCTTTTGAGTTTCTATGGGGGGCCATAAATTCAAAGTCAATTGACGTGTGTTCTATGCCCTAAAATCCGTAAAGGCAGTTTTTCGGCAGTGGCGTTAATCACTACGGGTATAGTGAAAATAACAGATCTCCCGAGTTTTTAATTTTTTTATTTTCAGTTGTCAATTCCAGCAAAGGAAACAATGCCCATAGAGCCCAGTCATATTTTTCACAAAAAATTTAATAGATCATAGATTATTGTTTTCTTCTCTCGCAACAAAAATTAAGCATATTTTCGTATGATCACATATCGATATTTTAATGAAATTGTAGTTATATTCACGTATTATATGCATTTTTTAAAAATGCAGTGGTAGTAAACTGGCTGTATGACAAGTGACATAATTTACGTTACATAGATTAATTAAAAAGTTTTGAGCAGCGGCCGGGAAGTAATTTTCATACTTATTTCCTGGCCTAGGCCGGCAATGCGATGAATGAGCCAAGAATTACAAACTTCCGGTCTTCTTTTTACTACAGTAATGCCTACATTTCCGAGCATGTTTGAGAAAAATATATTTTTCCATCTTGACCTGACCGGGGATCCCAGGACCCCCGTGTCGCAAGCTAACGTGTTGAACGCTGCGCCACGGAGCTCGATATCTTGTTTGTGGAGAGATACTAAACGAATTTATTATTATTACAACAAATGTGATTTTTTTCACAGTATATTTACTTTAAAGATAAACAATTAAATTAATAATTATGGGGGGTTCCAACAAATATGATTTTTTCCCGCTTTTGCCCAATACCTAGCCTTATGTTGTACATATAGATAATAGCATGGAACACGGAAAACTCGCACTTGGTCGATTTTTAAGGTTCAAATGTCTTTTCAGGAACTGCTCACATTTGAAGAGAACACCAAACAACTGGAACGCGTCGAGACCAAGGTGGAGAGCGACGACGACGACTTATCCACCGACAGCGAAAATCAAACAGATGTCAAAGAAAATGCATCTTCCACCTTTGGTAAATTTTATGTATTTTCTTCTTCTATCACGTATAAAGAAACTTTCTTTATGAAAATCTAGCATAAAATTTTTCTTTTTTTTGCTCCTTATTTACTTGAAATTACTAGAGTGGTGGCCAACGAGCAATAAATGTCTCATCAATTGATATCACACTTTCGTACACCCCGACCAAGCAGCCTCATTAGATATGCCTTCTGCTCATATCCCTGACCCCGTTACCCCGTAGTTGTGAAACAAAAAGAAAGACAGCAGTCCTGGATCGAAGGGTTGCTAGACAAGGCTCTCGCCCCGGTGGAAGATTCTTGGCGATGCAAAATCACAATATAAATTGGTCAGGGTTAGAGGCATGGGAATGGCAATGCAATAGGGGTGGCGGAAGCCACACTGTGTCCCGCCCGTAAGGTCGCGGCAGGGGCAAACATATCAGGAGTTGCCCCGTCTCAATAAAATATATACCGATGTGGCAATAATGAAGTAGCTTAAAGGCAGCGAATAGCGAGTAAGTTCGTCACTACTTATATTATCGGCAAGTAAAATTATATTATCTGTTATTATGACATACATATAGACCACTCACGGGGTATATGTGTTCTATATCTATATATAAGGAAAATGGGGGTATATATACCCCTTTTTCCTTTTCCCGAATCGGGTCGCGGTCAATGAAAAGTACCGTTCATATGTCATTGGCGGCTTACGATACGCGCACATTATGACGGGCCGCGTAAGCCCGCAACGCAAAAATCCGCTTACATCGCTCGTGCGTATTTTGTATGAAACTACACACGAGCGATTTAAGCAGATTTTTGTGGTCTTCTTCTTTCGAGTCGTAGATGGCTAGTTTTTAGCCATTACGTAGTGCAAGGATTTGCCAATCTGCGTTACCGACTAACTCTGTCCTACAGATTGTTGCCCAGGGTGCGCCGGACGCATGGAGGGTTTCAATGCGTCACACGGGGAGGCTCCTTTGCATGCACTTTTGTGGTGCGGCCCGTCATAATTTGCGCGAACCTTTAGAGTATTAATTATTTCTTTAAGGGTGACAGGATTCGAACCCAGGATCTTTCACTTATGGGTTGCGCTCGTCCACCTCTGATCAACTTTGTCTTCGCTTTTGTACATAAACCATATATTTTATGTCATAGTGCCTGGACTAAAGCGACTAACACCACTGGGGCGCCCGCCGCTCGCGCCTTTAGCAAGACTGGATAAGAAGCTAAGTGATCTACGAATATCGCCCTTAAGACGAAGCGCCGACAGCCCACTTTCGAGTAAACCGTTGATGAGGAACACGTCTGATAGAGATTTGCTGAGTCGTCAAAATTTCGAGAGACCCAAAATGCTGTTCAAGCAGCAGTCAGAGATTATAGATCTGAAAATGCATGTGCTGAATAGTCCGGAAGAGGAGAATTTCAGTCCTTTGCTGGCTGCAGCGAAGGTTGAGAAGGGACTTCCTTTAACAGGTAAACTTAAAAATTATGCAATTTTTGCATTATGATTCCATGCTGGTTTGGGAGAAAGGAAAAAACATAGAATATACCAGCTGCTTTTCTTCCCGCGCAGACCGTAAAAGTCGGTCAAGGGAATGGGCAAAAATAAAAGGAATCACATTAATAGGCGATGCGGCTAGCAACCCATCAATATTTTGATTCCACTTTCCACCTTTACGCCCACTATGATGCTAAATGTGGCCGGGTGTTATGACCTTCGGCTCTGTCTAACCTACTAGTGAGAAAACGACGTCATGATATGTATGCATTATGCAAAAAGAGTGTAAATTGAAACTTCTTCTTCTTCTTATCGAGTCGAAATGGTTTCATTCTATTAAATATCTTTCGACCAGTATTTGGCCACGCTGATAGCCCTGTCGTTGGCCTCATTAAGGTCCTGTACGGTGCAAGTAATGGGGCAGTTGAAATTGAAACTAGTGTTATGGTACTATATATTTTTTGTGCGGGCAGGGATTCCATCCATATGAAGTCGATAATTCACACCTCCAGATTCACCTTATTCTCTATTAACCGCTAAGGAATGGAATTCCCTCCCGTGTTGCTGTTTCCCGACACGTAAAATTTAAGACTTTAATTTAAATTTCAAGACAAGAGGTAGAGTGAATATTTGCCCAATAAATTTAAGCACAAATCTAGGACTCATAATTATTATTTGTTTTTGTTATATTTTATACGAGCTCCGTGGCGCAGCAGTTAACACGCCGGCCTGTGACACGGATGGTCCCGGGTTCGATCCCCGGTCAGGTCAAGATGGAAAATGATCTTTTTCAGATTGACCTGGGTCTTGGATGTTTATCTATATATGTATTTGTTATAAAATATAGTATCGTTGAGTTAGTATCCCATAACACAAGTCTTTCTTAAGAACTTACTTTGGGGCTAGCTCAATCTGTGTGATTTGTCCGTATATATTTATTTATATTTATTATTTATTTATTATTATTGTTATTATATTATTTGAGTTTGCGTGTTCCAATCAAGACGTAAATTTTAAAATAGCTTTATTTTCTTCTTCTATTTAAAATAGGCTATGTAAGACCATGGCTCATTACTACAAATGAACGAGTATATTTCAGGAAAAGGCACCATGTTTCTCAGAGGCAGTAAATCCGACCTGCCTAGCCCGGACACCGATAAGTCCCTGCCTCTAGACTCTATGACCAAGAGCGATCCTCCCAAAGGTATCCTAAGGGAGAAGACCAGTGATATGTTGCTGAGAAAAGCGGACAGTGTCAAACAGAAGCAGGCGACTAGCTTTGATGATGACAAGAAAAGCGTTAGGTGAGTAAACAGTAGTTTATTTTTTAGTAAAGGAAATTGGAATTAAAACAAAGACTATATCA
This sequence comes from Rhodophaea formosa, assembly GCA_963082605.1. Lineage (NCBI taxonomy): Eukaryota > Metazoa > Arthropoda > Insecta > Lepidoptera > Pyralidae > Rhodophaea > Rhodophaea formosa. Next base: position 16,802,518 of record OY720217.1, on the reverse strand, counting down.
TTAAAACTAACGTGAGATAAAGATATTATATATATATATATATATATATATATATATATATATGAAAATGGGCTCCTGACGAGTCCGAAACTACAGTCGGCTATCCCGACAAATAGCACGTGAGTGACTCGTTGATATATATATATAAAACAAAGACATGTGCAGATCATGCTGTTCTTAGAGAAAAGAAAAAACCTCCAATGTACCATCTGATTTTCAGATCGTAAAAACAGATCGAGGGAATGGGCGTTTTCGGCTAGCAACTCATCACTATTTTGATTCCGTTCTCACCTACAAGCCCACCAATATGCTAAATGTGGCCTTAAGGTTTTACAGACCTGGGCTCTGTCTACCCTGCAAGGGAATAAGACGTGATAGTATGTATGTGCAGACAAGGGATGCTGGCGCGTTTTTAACACATGTTATAACTGAGAGTTAAGATCCGCTCATTATGCGCTATGTAGCTCTAAATTCTAATCGATATATTTCGATGTATGCTATCTGACGTTTTTTGTGGCGTAGTGGTCATCATGCCAGGCTGTCACACCGGAGGTCCTGGCTTTGATCCCTGTTAAGATTCATAATGCTTATATAAAAACAGGAGTTCTCAAGTTTTGTGGGAGCTGGAGCCTGTACTAGGTATAACCTGAATTACAAGTCTCCGCAGGCACCCAACGTTCATCATCATCATCATCATCAGGTCTTTCTAGTCTCCACTGCAGGAGCACGACCCTCTCTGTACTACCAGAGCCATATACTAGCCTGAGTAGTCAGAGGATTTGGCCTACACTCTCCACGCTGGCCAGACGGGTTGGAGAGGTCTCTTTGATGTTAATAAGCTTTGTTTAGCTTGTGTTTCCTTAGTCGCCTTTTACGACACCCTAGAGATGACTTGGAGTGGTCCTATTCTACTCTGCCGGGAACCACACGGCTGATGTGCACCCAACGTTCGCAAAGGTACTATAGGAAGTGTATGCAAAAAAAAATGGTTTCATAGATGGTACTAGGAGGTTTCGGTGAGAGTGCAAAGTAAGAACTCCAGTAGTGGTTGTTAGGAATGGAGAAATGAAACTTGGTTCCTGGATTTTTATCTATGTATACAGGTCATTCTGAACAGACAGGCTGGCAATATCTATCAGAATCCCTGATAGAGTATAGAACCAATACAAAAAAGGTGAAATATAAAATATCACTACATATTATAAAACAAAGTCCCCCGCCGCGTCTGTCTGTCTGTCTGTTCGCGATAAACTCCAAAACTACCGAACCGATTTTCATGCGGTTTTCTCCAATGGATAGCGTGGTTCTCGAGGAAGGTTTTAGTATATAGTTTGTTAAGTTTTTGTATACATTTATGTATATACCAACGATATTTGTCGGAGGTGTCGTAAAAAAATGAGCCGTTTGGGAGCTTTCAACGAAAACGCTGTCTAAACCCTTTGAGATATAACAAAACAATGTATCGTGGAATTGTGTATCTTATTTAGGTCTACAGAAAAGTCCGCGATGGCATATGTCTATATATTAAGGATAACATACTATATTCATTTTAATACTTAAAAAAATGGGTAATTATCAAAGATCACGCGCAGGCCAAACCCTTAGAGCTAGAAATTTGAAATTTTGCTCACGTGTTCCTCTTATGACGTAAGCATCCACTAAGAAAGGATTTTTCAAAAGTCATCCCCTAAGGGGGTGAAATAGAGGATTAAAGTTTATATGAAACTTTTTATTCCTTGGACATATTTGTATGAAATTTCGTGTGAATTGAGAACGGCAAAAATAATGAGTAACATTTTTAATAGTTTCCCGAAATTAAACCTCTAAGGGGGTAAATCGGGGTATATTTTTAGTTTACCGCTTTGTAGCGTCATATTTTATAATCCCCGCATTCCAAACCTGAAGTCACCGCGGACGAAGTCGCGGGTAACTGCTAGTATATGTATATATTAGATCTTTCATACAAATTTACTTCAGAATCACCCTGTTTATGTATTTGTTACAAAATATAGTATCGTTGAGTTAGTATCCGAAAGTCAGTCTCAAACCTACTTTGGGGCTAGTTCAATCTATGTGTTTTATCCGTATATTTTATTCATCTAGTTTTCAGTAGGTGAAGTTGTTTCTTATGACGGGCTGAGTTACGCCTTCAATCAAATTTCGGTGGTTTATTAACGATTACACGCTGTATACATACGAGGGGAGGTCAATATATTCGCGGAATGGAGGGGATGGAGGGGGTTGATTTACTCGTCCAGGTAGTAACTTGTTCAGCACCTCATTAAGAGTATATATACCAAGTTTGAACCAAATCGGGTCATAAACTTTTGAGTTGTTGACCTACAAACAAGTGAATCGGGAAGAAGTCAGCGAGTATGGAGAAAATTGAACACCGCGCCGTTATAAAGTTCCTCACCAAGCAAGGAAAATCCGCTCAGACGATTTTTCAAGAGCTGTTAGCAGTTTACGCAGACTCTGCCCCTGGTAAAACCATGATTTACAAGTGGCATGGACTTTTCAAACAAGGAAGAGAGTCTATTGAAGATGACCCCCGCTCCGGACGACCAATTGAGGCCACCACACCGGAAATCGTCGCAAAAGTAGAAAAACTTGTATTGGAAGATGCCCGGTTGAAGAAGAAGCAGCTTGCAGCAATGGTTGGAGTATCCGAAACAAGCATTTTAAACATCCTACATGATCATCTTGGGATGACTAAGGTCAGTGCAAGATGGGTTCCAAGAATGCTCACGCCACTTCAAAAAAGCGAGCGTGTCGAGTGTTCTCGCCAGTTTTTGGAGCTCTGTGGAGAGAATAAGGAAGAAATTATGGACCGGATTGTTACTGGAGATGAAACCTGGGTTCACCACTATGAACCTGAGTCGAAGCAAGAGTCGATGCAGTGGCATAAAAAAGGCACACCCCCTCCAAAGAAGTTTAAAGTGTCTCAATCGGCCGGAAAGATCATGGCGACTGTCTTTTGGGATACAGAAGGTATTTTGTTGATCGATTACAAAGATCGTGGTGTGACTATAACGGGACAGTACTACGCTTCTTTACTGGATAGATTGAAAGAAGCTATTAAAGAAAAAAGAAGAGGAAAGCTGTCAAAAGGTGTGCTCCTTTTGCACGACAACGCACCCGTCCACACGTGCCATGTTGCGACGGCTGCCATTCACCGATGCGGGTTCGAAAAATTAAACCACCCACCTTACAGTCCAGACTTGGCCCCTAGTGACTATTATTTGTTTCCAAAAATGAAAAAGGAGCTGCGTGGAAAAAAATTTGGCGACGATGAAGAAGTCAAGTCTGCAATTTCGGCCTATTTTGATAGCCAAGATAAAACATTTTTTTTCGATGGTATAAATAAATTATTGGAAAGATCTGAAAAATGTATTAAGGTTAAGGGAGAATATATTGAAAAGGAAAAATAGTTTCGTGTTTAATTTCAACCCCCTTCCCCCTCATTCCGCGAATATATTGACCTCCCCTCGTATATGGTTACATACAAGAATATTTACGTACAATTTCCTTTCCAGGTTCAAATTAGAAAACCTTCCGGAACCAACTGTCAGTCCAGGTTCCAACTCATCATCAGAGCAAAACGACGGGCAGAGCTCCATCATCAGCGCGGCCCCGCCCTCACCAATCATCCCCTCACCCCCCATCACCTCACCCCCTGTGCCTTCCAACCCCTCCATTGTGCTGTCTCCGTTGGTGACGAGACCACCGCTGCCTCCGAGACCGGTGGTGGAAAGTCCAAGAGAGAAAAGCCTGTCGGTTTCGGATAAAGATTCTATAGGTAAGCAAGTAAGAATAGTACTTTTTAATTAGTACACACATTGTAGGGAACTCAGTCAAAATAGTAAACTTTTCCTTTGCGATCAATGCTGAAAACTCAACAAAATTATCTACTACAAATTATGCTTAAAATCTAAGCATACCTATATGGCGTTATGAATATTTTTAAACAATTTAAATCAATACTCGTCATGAATATGATCTGATATATAGATTGGGTCTATCTTTAATTTTCAGATAGTGAATCCCGCGACAGTCGAGGCACCTCCCCCCGCCGTCGGGTGCTGCGCCCCCCGGCCGCTGACTACATCAAACCGGATCTGTTCCAAAAGAACTTCCAGAAAATATCCGATCTAGTCCGCCCTGGGGACATCGAGACTTCTCCGGTCAATTTGGAGGAACCCACTGTCGATAAAGATGCGAGACCTAGGCAAGTACTTACTCAGACGAATGTTTCGTCTATATAATATGTTTTAGTAAGTGAATCACCCACCGACCAGGTGGTCGGACGACCTGATAAGGGTCGCAGGAAGGCGCTGGATGCAGGCCGCTTCCAACCGGTCGTATTGGAAATCCTTGGGGGAGGCCTATGTCCAGCAGTGGACTTCTTGCGGCTGAAATGATGAATAAGTGAATCCCGCGACAGTCGAGGCACCTCCCCCCGTCGTCGGGTGCTGCGCCCCCCGGCCGCCGACTCCATCAAACTGGATCTGTTCCAGAAGAACTTCCAGGAAATATCCGATCTCGTCCGCCCTGGGGACATCGAGACTATCCCGGTCAATTTGGAGGAACCAATTGTCGATAAAGATGCGAGACCTAGGTAAGTACGTACTGAGATGTTTTGCGATAACATCTCAGCTTCGTTCGGTGATCGAGAGAGCCGGAAACCCATCGCGCCTTCTGGCGAGGGTAAATTAAAAGGCCGGCAATGCTCTTGTCACGCCCCTGGTGTTGCATACCGGCATCACAAGCATAAATAAGAAATTTCAGTTCTGCTAACTGGAATTTCAGCTAAATGCTAAACTCCTTTGTGTTACCGTCTGAGATGTCATCATCTATTCCTTTATTCTAGGTCCCCAATGATCCCACAGAAAAACAAAATATCGATAAACCTTATGGAAAGCATCGAATCTGAAACTTCAATAGATTCTCCTGACAGAGAATTCGCCAATCTGGACCTAAACGACCTCGACGAATCCAACGAAATCAAAAAAGACGAAAACGACATTTCTGATACCCAAGATAAACAAGAAATAAAAGACAAACAAGAAACAAAAGATAAACAAGAAACAAGAGACTCAGAAAATACAACCTCCGAGCAAACAGATCAATCATCAAACTCCAAAGCGTCAATATCTATACACAAACTCAAACCAGAAATTACCATACCTCAGATCAAAGTTCCTAATTTAGATTTTTCAAAAAAATCACTCACAGATTCAGAGGATTCTAAAACTCAACTCAAAGATGAGTCTAAAACTAGCATCGAAATTCCTAAAGACAAAACAAATATACTAAGAATCTCGCCTACACCTAGTTACGGCTCAGATCTGCGTTCTCCAAGAGATTTTGGGAAACCATGGAGTCCTTTATCAACCTTCAAACCGTTGAACAAAGCGGTTATAGCACCTCAAATGAAATCTTCGGAATCCGCTTCTAGCTTAGGTAAAAATCTAGCAAGTCCTCGACTAGACGGTGTTATTATATCTCAAGGAAAATCTAGTTCCGATAACGTAGTCGTTGTATATCAATTTGAGACTCAAGAGGAGAATAAAATTATTAAATCCCCGATGATACCCGATATGGGGACAAGAGATATGATGGAGAGGAATAAAGCAGATGAGAGAAGAAGGTTAGAGTTTGCTTTGCAGAAAGAGTTGGAGGGGATTCGGATGGAGTGGGCGAGTAAAGAGAGGAAAATGAGAGGAGAGTTGCAAGAAGAGTTGAAAGAAGCGGAGGAGAAGTTTTTGACGGAGAAGAGATTGAGGTTGACAGAACAGGCGGAGAGACATCGCAAAGAGATGGAAGAGGTAAGCAAATTAAAGTTTAAGTCTTTTACTGCCGTTTGGTTCCTGGCAGAGTAGAAAAGGACCACTCCAGTCTTCCCATTAATGTCGTAGAAGGTGACTTAGGAAACACAAGCTAAACAAAGTTTGTAAACATCAAAGAGACCTCTTCAACCCGTCTGGCCAGCGTGGAGAGTGTAGACTGCTTTGGTTAATATATGACTCTGGTAGTACAGAGAGGGTCCTGCTCTTGCAGTGGAGACTAAAAACGACCTGATGATGATAGTTATGTCTTTTACATTATCAGATCGGATCGGCCCGCGTCCGCTTTATAAATTCCTCTTTGGGTCTTCAAACTCTTTGATGCAAATTTATGTGTTCTATATACAAATTTATATTTCTAGGCACTGTCATCAACCGAACAGACCCACCAAAAGGCGCTTCAACTAGCCCTCAAAGAGATAGAGGATCGCTACCGACGCGAGTCCGACGCGGCTGAACGGCAGCATGCAGAGAATATGACGAAAGTCAGAGAAGAGTATAAGAGGAGACTAGCAGAGCAAAGAGAACAGTTGGAGATTGGTAAGAAAAAAAAATGTGTTTTAGTTTTATGCTGATAGTTTTTCATTGGTATTTTTATTACCAAAACTTGGAATGATTATCGATTTTACCTATATTACATCTTAAGGCGCTCCTATAGTAACACTAGCGCCACCCAGCAATTAATTTGTTTAATCCTTAATTATATCGAATTTTAAAAATTTAACAAGTACATAACATGTAAATTACTTGTAGTATTTTTATATTCATTTTCACTAATATTCGTTGGATAAAATAAGAGAAAAACAGGTTAACGCCAAAAGTGGCCACTTTCGGCGTTAACCGATTTTTCTCTTTAAATATGGCACTAGTAAATTACTTGTAAAATACAAAAAATACTATAAGTAATTTACTAGTTTTGAACTTGTTAGATTTTTAAAATTCGATACAATTTATGATTTAAGGAATTTAATTGCTGGGTGGCGCTAGTGTTACTATAAGAGCGCCTTAAGTTTTTTTGCTTTTTTTACCATTTATGAGTAGGGAAGGCAAACGGATCTAGCATTTTTTAAAATTGCCATTTATTTAAATAATTTTAATAAAATATACATATTATAATGGCCCATGGTTTTTTTTTCTATAACTTGGGGCCTACCTAGTGGGTGGTAAGTCACCACCTGCCCATGTTAGTCAGTTATCATGATTATGGCAGATGTCCAACCCTTTGCAGTAACCCAGCTAAGTCAACCTACATTTCAATCCTATCGCCCATTAATTTCTCTTTTAAAAAGCTTTTTGACCTTCCTTAAGTACATCAACTTCTCCAAGGGGACTGTACGTTTTGGATCTATATTCCCACTCAAGCCTTCCCTTGGAAGGCTCCAAAGGAGATACAATTTAAAATAACTATTTCATAGAAAACGAACGCGCCCTAGCTGACGTCCGCGAACAGTTCCAAGTCTCCTGGAGTCGCGAGCGAGCGAGAATGATCGACGAACATCGCGCCAATGTGGATTCCCTTAGAGAGGAGCATAGCGCCAGACTGAATGACTTGAAGCTCGACTATAGAGCTGAGGTAAGTGCTAATATAAGAAATAAAACTCGTGTGTTTCATACAGTCAACATTTTAGCGCAGTCGGTAAGATCACCATGTAGATAAATTAGTTTTAAGAATCTTGGACTCGCGAAATAGCTAGATAAAATCAAGGAGTATAGTGCCAGACTGAATGACCATAAGCACAACTAAAGAGCTAAGGTAACTGCTTATTTGAGAAATGAAAGTCAAAATTGGCGCAGTCGGTAATATCGCAATGTATAGGGTTGGCGTGCATGAATGATAACAGTGTATGAGTTTAACTACTTTATTACTTTTACTTATAATAACATACAAAGTTTTATAAAAATCCTACACGACCCTATTAGTGGACCTTGGGGTGGAATTGCGTGGCCTTCGCACTCCCGTATCCTCCTAGTCTGTACTTCAACCTGATGGCTTGCGTGGCCACCGATCAGGTCAAAGCAAATATTCCTTAGAGAGGGTTACCACAAGGCCGCCTCACTCCAAGAAACCTAGCTTGCGAATGAATCCGTATCGATGCTCTTGGCATTTTATAGCCAGCGCGGGCGCATGTGTGTGCGTGAGATGTCCGCTCTGTAGAATGCTTTGCGTGTAGTCTCGGTGCGTGCGCGGTGACGTCAGTAGAATCGGCAGTTCTTCGAGTATAGGTGTTACAATCTCCCCCTCTGGTGCTCGATATCGTCCCGAGAGAGGACCAGAATTAATTGGTGGTCTCGGTTTTTTTTGGTCTGCCCCTACGCCTTACTGGCTTTACAGGCATGGGCATTGGTTCTTCTTTGTCTCGTCTAATAAATGGTGTGATGGCAGATGTATGGTATCTTCCAATTGGTTGCTTTTTATTTTGTGGATCAGCGATTTCATATATTGTAGTTCCAATTTTTTTACTAATCTGATATGGACCGTCTCTCCGAGGGGCTAGTTTTGCAGTATAGCCCTTGTCTAAATTACTGATGGGATGAGTTTCTATCAGTACAAGATCGCCGATTTCATAACCAGGGTCTGGTCTACGCGTGGTATTTACTAAAGCTCGATTTTGTTCTTGCATCTTTTCAATATTTTCTTTGGCAATTTTCAGGTCTGTGGCAAGTTTTCTTAGGGTTGGTGTTATTTCTGCTACAAAGTTTTCTGACTGAACAATCATGCTTAAGTCATGTGTCAAATCATAAGGTGTTCGGAGCTCTCGACCGAAAGTTAAGTATGCTGGTGAGTACCCCGTGCTTTGACATTTGGCAGTATTCAAGGCGAATTGTATAGCAGGTAATGTGGATGGCCAATTTGAATGTTGGTCCTTTACCATTATAGCAATTTGGGTTTTCATATCTCTGTTTCTTCTCTCGACCATGTTTGCTTGTGGATGATAAACAGGAGTATAAATTTGGTCAATGTTTAGGCAAAATGTAAGTTTTTGCATTATAGATGAAATGAATTGGGTACCATTGTCACTAATCAGTTTGCGAGGTAGCCCATATCTCAGGAAGATTTCTTTCAGAAGTGTTTTAGCACAAATTTCTGCAGTTGCCTCGCATAATGAAAATAATTCGATCCATTTAGTTGCTGTATCTTCAACAATAAATATCCATTTTTCTCCTGCAGTTGACTTTGGAAGTGGTCCAAATAGGTCAATAGATAATACTTCAAATCTCTGATTGTTTGCGGTCGATTGATATAATCCTGCAGGTTTAAGGTTAGAAGGTTTGTAACGTTGGCATTCTATGCATGATTTAATATACTGGGTAACATCTTTTCGTAGTCCCTTCCAATAGAAATTATTTGTTATTCTACCTACTCGTATAGTTCTATCGACTCGACACCCATATGTCCTGCAGTTGTTAGATCATGATAAGCTTCAAGGATATTTTTTACTTCGTGGTTGGGAACCACTAGTTTCGGATTTTCATCATCTTGATCTGGTGAATATCTGTATAAGACACCTTCGTGTAATAAATACCCTTTCTTTAGCCATTCTACATAATCCTCATTATTCAAAGCATTTTCCAATGATTTTATAATGATGCACAATTTGTTATCTTTTAATTGTTCTTCTCGAATAGACCGGCTGCTTAGTTTTGGTAGTTCTAATTCCATAGCATAAAGTGTCGTTTCACCGACATTATCTTCAACTGGTGGGCGAGATAACATATCTGCTAACACATTAGTTCGTCCCGGAGTGTATTGAATCTCAAACTGGTAAGGTTGCAATTGTAACGCCCACCTGGCGAGTCTTCCTGTTGGTGTTTTAAGATTCATAAGCCACTTCAGTGGTTGGTGATCAGTAATGGTTATAAATTTAGTACCTTCAATGTATCCTCTGAATCGGGACACAGCCCATACTATTGCTAATGCCTCTTTTTCTGTTACGGTATAATTTCTTTCCGCAGTCGTTAATAATCTACTAGCATATTCTACGGGGTGTTCGTCCTTACCCTCCCCCTGCAATAGAGCTGCTCCTATGGCATATTGACTGGCATCCGTTTTTAGAGTAAATGGTTCATTGTTGTTGGCTTGGCGGAGTATAGGACTTGTCGTCAATGCTTTTTTTATAGTTTCAAATGCTTCTTGCTGCTCGCTCTTCCATTGCCAAATTATTGCTTTCTTAGTTAAATTAGTCAGTGGTCTCGCAACTTCTGCATAGTTTTTTATAAATCTCCTATACCAAGAAGCTGTTTGTAGAAAGGATATAAGTTGCTTTAAGTTTCCAGGTTGTGGCAGGTCAATGACGGCTGATATTTTTTCAGGGTCAGTTTTAATGCCTTCAGGCACGATGACGTGGCCTAGATATTTTATTCTGGAACATCCAAATTTACATTTGTCTCTATTAGCTCGTAAGTTGTATTCTGTGAATTTCTTAAAGATGTCTTCCAAATGTTTTAGGTGATCTTTAAATGTAAGTGACCGTAAGTGTACATCATCTAAATAAGCCAATAAAAATTCATTCTTTAGCCCTCTAATTAGTCTGTCCATTAACCGTTGAAAGGTTGCAGGGGCGTTACGTAGTCCAAATGGCATTCTTTTAAATTTATAAGTCCCAAAAGCTGATACAAATGAGGTTTTGTCTTGATCTTCTAAATTAACAGATATTTGTCAATAGCCTGATTGTAAATCTATGGTAGACATATAAGGCATTGCCTTTGCTTGGTGTAAAAGATCATCCATTCTTGGTAGTGGATATCGGTCTGGTATTGTGATTTCATTCAGACGGCGATAATCAATACATACTCTGACATCATGATCTCCTTTAGGAACTAATATTACTGGTGAACACCAAGGAGAATCGCATTCTTCAATTATATCATTACTTAACATTTCATCGATTTTATTTTTAAGCTGTTGTTGACGTAAGGGAGACATTCTGTATGGTTTAACTGCAACTGGTTGGTGATTACCTGTATTAATGTTGTGTTGTATATGTAATGTTGGTGGTCCTCGTGTGCAAAACACATTTTTATATTTTTTTAATAAATCATTCAATTCATTTTTTTCTTTTTGACTTAATAATTCTCCCTCGTCATCTCTAAGATTTAGATTAGGTAATTGGTTATTAGAGAAAAAATCAAGTGAGTACAATTTCAATGAATTTATTTGAGCATAGTTTACACGCGGATCTTTGTGCTTTAAATTATCTTCTTTAACAAGTTCTGGCTCTTCTGGACGTCTAATTGGTGTTGGCGAATCAAGTCTGATTAGTTTCCATGGTACTTCGGAATTCTGAGTAGCCATTGCTGTCGGAGATTTCAGATGTGGCGGTGTTTTTGGTATTGGTGAGAGCATGGTGAGATTACGTGACCATTTCAAAAACTCACTTACTTCTCCACTTAGTATACTGGTACTATCAGATGGATCATCAAATTCCAGTTTTTTTGTCAACTTGTCTGATGGTTTTATAGATGCTTTTTCAACAATAAGGACTGGTTCGCTGGACAATTGCTTGAATGTGAATCTATTCTTTGGATTATCGATAAAGTACCAGCATCGTTGAGGTATATTGAGTACGATACCGGCGGACTCCAGGAAATCTATACCGAGAAGGGTTCTCGTATTTTCTTCTTGAGGCATTGCAGTAAGGGTTATGGGAACAGAACGGCCACCGAGAGTTATTTTGGTAGTAGTTGTCAGCAATGTCATATTTCTCTTGCTTCCATCGGCCAAGTATACTGCTGAATTGATTTCGGAGAAAATCACACCTGAGTTGAGTAACATCTTGTACAATGAGTGGCCGGCAATACTTGTTCTAGCGGCTGAATCTAAGTAGGCGTAGCCGGGGTTGTTGTCGACGTTAATTTCTATAGTAGGAATTTTTATTCCTCCTTGCAGCGGCGTTGAGGTCATGGAGAAAAATTTGACCGGTTTTGGTGGAGTTTCTTTGTTTTTGCACGTACCGCAGTTGCTTCGGTACACCCCAGGAGCTCCACATCCATAGCATTTGAGTTCAGCAGTCTGCGCGCTCGATGTTTGAGCTTCTTCTAAAGCCTTAAGCTTCCTGCACTCTTCCTTCACGTGTCCTCGCTTTCCACAGTAATGGCATCTTTTTGACCTTATTGGAGACGGCGAAGCAGAGCGTGGCACTTCTTTTTCTAATGCTTCGAAGTGACGGGCCTTGGCGAGGAGATCGCTAAATGTCTTGATATCAGAGCGAGGCACATTTTTTTTAATAGTGTAATTCAGCAATCCATATACCAAATCCAGTTGTTCATCCTCTTTGTGTCTCTTCGGCGGTAATTGTGCCAGCAAGGCTCGTTTGGTGCAAAGAAATGCGTCAATTGGTTCCTTATCACCTTGTTTCTTCGCAAACAGTTCGATATAAATTTCGTGCGCTTGTTTTTTTGGTGCAAACGCGTTTCTAATGAGTTTAATTGCAGTGTCCCAGTTTTTCGCTTCTGCTTTAACCCCTTGCCACCAAGTTGATGCTGTTTCCGTAAGCAATAGACCAAGACCTTCGACGGCATCTTCATCACAAATATTTTCAATTTTCTTGAACACATTTATGGCGTTGATGAATTCTTCAACTTTTTCAAAGTTTCTCTCACCGTTGAAACGGGAGGTGCATTTCGTGAAACTTTTACGATTCATTTCGGATGATAATGTCGTATTTGTTATAATTGACTGCACGAGGTGATTAATATGCTCTTCGTTCGCTGACAACGTTGTCGACGCTAGCGACTGAATGAGACGACTGAGCTGATCTTCATTCATAGTGACAGACGACATTCTTCAATATTAATTTTTTTTGAGGGTACTTTTGAAAAAAATGTTGATATTCTGGACAACTTGAAGGTAGTTGTATTTTCCGTTGGGCGCCAATATAGGGTTGGCGTGCATGAATGATAACAGTGTATGAGTTTAACTACTTTATTACTTTTACTTATAATAACATACAAAGTTTTATAAAAATCCTACACGACCCTATTAGTGGACCTTGGGGTGGAATTGCGTGGCCTTCGCACTCCCGTATCCTCCTAGTCTGTACTTCAACCTGATGGCTTGCGTGGCCACCGATCAGGTCAAAGCAAATATTCCTTAGAGAGGGTTACCACAAGGCCGCCTCACTCCAAGAAACCTAGCTTGCGAATGAATCCGTATCGATGCTCTTGGCATTTTATAGCCAGCGCGGGCGCATGTGTGTGCGTGAGATGTCCGCTCTGTAGAATGCTTTGCGTGTAGTCTCGGTGCGTGCGCGGTGACGTCAGTAGAATCGGCAGTTCTTCGAGTATAGGTGTTACAAATGTAGATAAATCAGTTCCAAGTGTCCTGGACTCGCGATAGAGCCAGCAGTATTAAAGAACACTGTGTCAATTTGGACTCGAGGAACATAGTGCAAGACTGATTGACCTTAAACACGTCTATGGAGCTTAAGTAATCTTAAGTATGTGAAATGTAAATATTTATTCCGAGTTTTTTGTAGTCTATATCGGCGCAGTCGGTAAGATCACAATATATATAAAAATTCCAAATGTCCTGGATTCGCCAACGAGCCAGCATGATCGACTAACAACGTGCCAATGGGGTTGAGCTCCGAGAGGGGTAAAGAGTCAAACTGAATGACCTAAAGCATAATTATAGAGCTGAAGTAAATTACAACTTGAGTCTGAACGAGTTTTTATAAATACAATCATACGAACTATAAAAAATATGACCAACTATAAATTTATTAGAACATGAAATCATTTTTGAATTATTTATGAATAAACTTGCAGAAGGCGAACAACGGCAAAATGGCGCAGTCGGTAGAATCATATACATATTATTTAAAATTATTGTCTTTAATGGCTAAAATATATTTGAATATGAAGGATATCTCTTCTTAAAGCTCTCCAATACAATGATAAAGTATGAAATTATACAAAATGCGTTTCATACGCATTTTTATAATGCCCGATGAGTTAGGCGAGTACGGGACGCGAGGCGGTGGGTCCCGACTCACCGCCTCGCGTCCTGCACTCGCCTCGAAAATGGTCTCCTGACGAGACCGAAACTATAATCGGCAATCCCGACAAATAGCACGTCAGTGACCCGTTGTTATATATAATGCCCCACATTTTTTAATTAACATAATCCAACAGGTGGAGCGCCTAAGAACCCAACATGCGTGTCATTTAGAAGAACTAAGGGCTCGTTTAGCGAGCGAGAGAGCCGCCGCTGGCCGCAACCAAGAAGAGAGGGAGCTATCTGACAAGTACCGGTGCTTGAAGCAGAAATACGCAAGACTGAAGCATGATGTCAAGGTATGATATTACTTGACTGCCAACAAAGGAGTTTATTGTTTTTCGAGTTCATGTATGTGAGTTTTTTTATTCTACCATAACTTATAATTGCCTCAACGGATTGGATTTGATTTTGTATGGGGTATCGTCAGAGTCCTTACACCCTCCTACAAGTGACAATGGCTTTTGTCACTTTAGGATTTATTTTGTCTTTTCCGTCGTTTTATTTTATTTTTGTGAACTAAAACACACACAGTTTTTGTATCTGTCAGTTTATACCAGATTCGAAACACTTGTGCCGAATTTCATAAGTGTATGTAAGTATGTTTATTTGTATGTTTGTCCTTGCATATCGCAAGAACTATAAGTTAGTTAACAGTAATTCCCTTTTAGGTAAACTTGGTATTGTCTAACTTAGGAAACAATGAAAATTTCATTCAATTAGTTCCAATAGATTTTAAGATACAGTGTTTCAGTAATTAGAAAAAATTGAATTCGGGTTTTAATAATTAGTATATTTACAGATGTCAATCGAACGTCGCAACAAAAGACGAGAAATGAGCATGACAACGGGCTCAGAAACCGAAAAATCCAATTCGCACAAGGCAAATCAATCTTTAGAAAGGTATGTACTAATGATTATTTTACCTTACTAGTAAAACCGTAATAATATGCCGATTATTGAGAATGGAACACTTGGACGGTTTCGCTAAAAACTTGTTTGGTTGTATAAAAATTCCACCCCGCCTATAGTTGAACGGGCAAGGCACTGGGCAAGCAGGTTATTATAGGGGCAAATAATACTTCGATTGGTCATTTAGAGACTCCCCATATTCATAGATTCAGAATCGGATTTAGCCGGTCAAAGAAACCGTATCTACGGATATACAGGTGTCGCGCAGCCGGCTGTATTCGCGTCGCGTTTTCCGCGCCGAGTCGATGTGGATGGGATTAGCGACACTATTATTCAGTGTAAATTTACGATAAACTTTTATTTGACGGTCAAAATGAACAACTTTTCAGAGGCCCATTGCTGGAAACTCGCAAAAACAAACAACATTTCCGTACAAAAGTGTACAGCTGGCCCGGCGATTGAAAAAAAATATCGAATTAATTTTTGAGTGCGTAATGGTCCCATAGCAAAAATTTATCGTTTTGATTGCTTAAATCATCCTTCAATTGATGTCTGTGATAAATTTATAGGAACACGCGGTATGTGCTTATTTTTCAGATGTAAAGAAGTAAACGAAATATCGGTGAGCGCCGTCGTGGAACCCGAACCTACGAGAGTTCGCCTTAACAACAACCCTAGCGTCAAATACGACAACGAGACCTCTTACTCCGAGAGCGCCAACAAGTATGACAATAACAATGACGATTGGAAACTTGGGAGGGCAAACGTGAGTAGTTCTACTTATTATTGTATACACGTTTCTTCACACTAGCATAGATTTTGTAGGACCACTCAAAAATTAATTTAGTTGCTTGGCGAGTCGAAAATTATAATAATGTTTCTTATATTGTATAGGCCAAATCCTCTGACTAAAGCTAATATATGGCTCTGGCAGTACAGAGAGGGTCGTGCTCCTGCAGTGGAGACTAAATAGACCTGATGATGATGATGAAGATGAATCTTGTTTTGCAGACGGTGCCGTCAGCAGACACGTCGCAGACGTCAGCGGTGAAGCCACACAGACGGACAGCCGTCGCCTTCAGAGAACCTCCTAGGCGGAGACGCGATGTACACAGAGATACCGGTACAAATGTATACTTTCGTACAAATTCTACGTAGCAATTCAACTTTTAGTTGTGGTAGAGCCACGCTACCGGCAAAGAATATATACACTGCGCAAAAAGAAGCGCGACATAAGAGCGTATCCTAGCAGTCAGTGGCGGCTCGTGACTTCAAGGAGTGGTGGTTCACCTGCTTACCTACTGTCTCTCAAAAGCAAAATGACCTATTGAAATGCCGTACGTTCGTCAATAAATTGTAGTCGACTACCCCTATGCACCTACCTAATAATATTTGTATACCTACAAAATTAGTTACTCTAGGTACTTTTTTTATTAATATTAATGCATGTTGTAAAACCATTTCTGTATAAAAAGTATAGAAGGCAGGTACTTAAGTACATGCAGTAAAATATAATTTGATTTACCATTGGTTTAGTTAGAGGAGCTGCGCGCTAATGTATATTCTAATAGGTAATTAATTCAGGTTGAAAAGCACGAGAAGATGGTTTCAAAAAAGGATTAGGCGGCATACGGCACGCCTAAATAAGCCATAGCATTAACAACACACTTTGAAGCCACTTTCAACCACTACACTTTGAAGCACACACAAAGTAGAAAAACCATAACTATGAATAATTATTGGGTAATTTCGCGCGCATTACCTATCTATCACACCATGTCACAGGTGCGAAATAAAACAAACAAACTGATTTGAGTAAGGTCAAGGACACGCCTTCGCAACAAAAATCTTCAACGAGTGAGCGAGACACCCCGGCCGATGTCGCCCGAGCGAGCCCGTTCGGGAGTATTCGGGACTCGTGCGCCGTCCGGATTTTTCAATTTTTCTCATACATTGAGTACGGATCATCTTCCGTTTCACCTGCCGGAGCATTTCTGTCCCATTGCATAGAGTTTCTATGGAGACGCTTCGTGCGCTATTTGAAAGCGCTCGCCCAATTTTTGGTTTAGCTAAAATGAGTCTTAAATTTTAATTAATAAAGATCAAGCTTGTTTGGAAATATTTTTTAATATTTCTTCAGTGTGTAATTTAAGTTACTGAAGGATAAATAATATTTATGTCGAAAAAAAATTGGGAAATACATAAAAATCTGGTAGTGCAGTGCACGAGCGCACTGAAGGAGCGGCCGCCACTGCTAGCAGTATTTGTTTCAGTATGGTTTCCATACAAATGTATTTCTCTATTTTCCCGCTGAAAACTGATTCTGGAGGCACAATTCTTTTTTCATAAAATCTAGTACTAAAATAGCTATGCCCCTATTTTTTATTTTTTCCTAAAAAACTGTTTTGGTAAAAAAAAAATTTTCGCCTATTTTTTGCCTCTAGAAGCAGTTTTCAGCGAGAAAATAGAGAAATACATTTGTATGGAAAACTTACTGCTAGGATACCCTCTTAAGCATGTGTGTAGGTTAAACCGCTTGCAGCTATGTGTGGGTGTCTGGACGTGTGCGGGGGGGGCAGGGTTCGAGGCGGTCTGTGTTGTGTTTGCGTCTCTCACATGTCTCGCACCGCAGGCACGAAGTGAGTAGTGAGTTCCTACCTACGCGTTGTCAACCCTAGCGCTAACACGGCCCGGCTCACGTACAGCCGTACAGGATTTGTTGTTACAATGCGGTTTTTGTATTCTAAATAAAAAGTTTCAACAAGCAAAACCCGCATTGGAACAGTAAATCCTTTATTTGCATTGATAGGCATCGACACCAGTCATCCGAGTTAATAAATAAGGGGGCAGGGAGTGTCGCCGCTGTGCTACCGGCAAAATTCACTTTTGCTAGTAGCATGAATGGCCCGGTTCGTTTGGGGAAGTACCACTCTCATTGAAAATTGATGTCTGAGTAGTAGCTTTACCACTTCTATGCTTCGTTCGCCTCCAATAAAATTTGAAGTTTCGTACGCGTCTTTGAATTGGTTTAGTCTCGTACGACTATTCGGAAAACCTATTCAAATAATGGTTCAAAAATAAAGCCAATAAGATTCACCATTAAGTTAAGGAAGCTTAACAACGAGTGACGGATCCATTCTAGGAGTTCAAAAATAGATTAACGATGATTGTATCTACATAGATGACAGGATGTTCAGTTCACAGGTAATCTTGTGGCTTGAGGGAATGTGTATGAGGAGGAAAAAGATGGTTTTTCGTCAAAATACTGAATCCGCGTATTATTCTAGGTGCCACAACCGACTGCCAAGATTCTTCAGATGCCACTACAGCTGATGAGAAGCCTAAAGAAAGTGTAAATGGTAATACATTCTTATAATAGTTGCTTAGTCCGTATTTGATACTAACTGACGATTGCCAACCCAGAACTTTTCCTATATCATACTTTTTTCCACGCTCGTGCAATAAAATTATGGTTCCACGTTGCGCTGACATACAGCTTGTAAGTTTACCTTCGCCATTTCCATAAAAGGGGTGTTCAGCCCGTCAATATGAACAACTTTTTATGTGGGACTAATGCTGGGATATAAAAAAATACATTTTTATAAAAATGTGTTCAGCCGCTCAGGCGATTGGTGTAGGTTTATTTTTTTTTACATCTCACCATTAAAATGTCGAGGGTCAATTACACATACATACATATTATCACGTCTTTATCCTTTGCGGGGTAAACATAGTCCAAGGTCAAAAAACCCAAAGGCCACGTTTATCGTGCTAGTGGGCGTTAAGATGGAAAGCGGAATTTTATGCCGTATAAATAACAAATACATCATGATTTCAGGACATGGGCGAAGAAGATGCTTTACAAGATTAAAATCAGCTTCGACATCACGCCTCAACTATTCACCCAAGTATGTACTATTAAAAAATATAAAGCACTAGCTGTTACCCGCGGCTTTGCCCGCGTAACCTATGTCTTTCTCGGTACCCTAACCTATGTGGATGCAAAATTTCATGATGATCGGTTCAGTAGGTTGGGCGTGAAAGCGTAACAAACATAAACAAACAAACAAACTCACTTTCGCGTTTATAATATTAGTTGGGATATATATAGTAAGGATTTTACTGTGGTATCTTAGTACGTTTAAATTCTTTGTACTTCATTATATGATATTTTCAGACGCGGCGAAGGCTGGTCCAGTCCTTTAGAGTCTCTGAGACAACAGCTGCGTAAACTAGACGATCTGGAAGACCAGTTCCCAGATCTGGCATGCCAACCCGCTTACAGCCTGAGATATCCGTTTGGGGAAATAGGTAAGCACGAAAATATACAAAATGTGCCTTTATTTATAATGAAGAAGACTCAAACAGGGGTGGCAAAGCGAAGCTAATTGTAGATGTCGCTGTATACGATATTTCGTATTTCGTGATTAAATAACAATATTTTACTCTCGGTTTCTTTTTCGTCTTTCGCCTCTTCACCACCAAACTTTTTTTTTTTCATATTCAATACTTCACAATATTACTTCATTCTTGATTTAAATAAATCGATTCAAAGTTTTAACGCGGCAAACATATCGAAGTGGCCGCGTTGGTGGGTTTTGCTAACTAACAGGGTCGCCATGTGATGGAAGGCGACTTAGAAACACGATTGATGTTAGACTGTTTTATTTAAGTTCTCATACATATTTTATACCTACTTAGGCTACAATACAATTGGCTGTCTAACTTCTGCCTGTCCGTTTATTTCGTTCTTCAGTAAGTGTTTCATCGTATAGCACTTTATAGAGTGACTATCACCAGGCGCGGTGTCGACTGCGGACGCTCCCGAGCTAGAGTTCGTGCGACATCCCGCGCTCGTGGAGAGGGAGGGCATGCGGCGACCATAGAATAGATAGAAAGAGCATGACCCTCTCCGTACTACCAGAGCCATATATTAGCCAGAGCAGTCAGAGTATTCGGCCTACACTCTCCGCGCTGGCCAGACTGGTAGGAAAGATCTCTTTGATGTTTATAAGCTTTGTTTAGCTTGTGTTTCTGAAGTCGCCTTCTACAACATCCGCGGAAAGACTTGGTGGTCTTATTCTACTTTGCCGGGAACCACACGGCACATAGATTACTCAATCCTTGATGTATTCACGAATTCTAAGTTTCAACGCGGTCAACATATCGACGTGGCCGTGCCGACAGGTTTTGCCGACTGGCAGGGTCGCCATGTGATGTAAGGCGAAAGATCTCATACATATCTTTTACTTACATTAGGCTAATATTACAACAATTTACTTTTTGATTTGTCCGGTACAAATCATAAAGTAAATTGTTGTCGTATTAATCCGTTTGTTTCGTTCTTTAGTAACTGTTTCATTATAGAGTGATTATCACCAGGCTCGGTGTCGACTGCGGACGCT
Organism: Rhodophaea formosa; assembly: GCA_963082605.1. Lineage (NCBI taxonomy): Eukaryota > Metazoa > Arthropoda > Insecta > Lepidoptera > Pyralidae > Rhodophaea > Rhodophaea formosa. The sequence continues at coordinate 16,782,359 of OY720217.1, read as the reverse complement.
CCCGAGCTAGAGTTCGTGCGACACCGTGCGCTCGTGGAGAGGGAGGGCATGCGGCGCGCGCGCGCCGTGCTCAAGCGGCGTAGGGCTGCGCTGAGGGAGACCAGGGCTTCGCTGTCGCCTCACAGGGCGCCTTCCGTGAGTATTATCAAAGACTTCTATATAAACGTCGAGTCGATTCTATATATCGTCGAGCTCCGTGGCGCAGCGGTCAACACGCTAGCCTGCGACACGGGGGTCCCGGGTTCGATCCCCGGTCAGGTCAAGATGGAAAAAGATCTTTTTCATATTGACCTGGGTCTTGGATGTTTATCTATATAAGTATATATTATAAAATATAGTATCGTTGAGTTAGTATCCTGCGACACAAGTTCACAACTTACTGTGGGGCTAGCTCAATTTGTGTGATATGTCCCTATATATTTATTATTTATTTATTTAACTAAGGTAGACGAGTCGTTCGTATCAAATTCTGAAGCGTTCAAAGGGAGCTAGTTAGCACCGTTGCTCTTAGCTCACATCTAAACTCTGTACTGTGAGGACGAGAAAAATAAACGGCCAGCAATGCTCTTGTAACACCCCTGGTGTTGCAGTTGTCCATGGGCAGCGGTGATCATTACCATCAGGCGACCCGCTTGCTCGTTTGCAGTCCCATAAAAATTACCATGCTGGCGTATACGCCTTTACTTAAAAAAATTGCCATCGCTGCTATATCAGCGTATTAGAAGAAGTTGCTGTGGCGGGCACTCAGCCCCTATGTGCCCCAATATCTGCACAAACTCCTGGTACTACTGGAGGGATTAAATATATCAGTTTTTTAGATTTTTTGAGCCACCGACACGATAAGAAATAGCTCACAGAGACGGTTGTTGATTTGGTGGAAAGGGACATGTGTAAGTGTACGGGTTTTTACACCTGGTATTTAAAAGGTTATGTGGAAAAAAGTGTAATAAACATCGAAGCTTGTTCAATGGTTTTCGCGTTTTTGCCATTTGAAAGGTATTAGTAAAATATGGTATTAGCAAATTTATTGAAAAACGTCGTATGATGCTCGTACTCAGTAAGCTGGCTATTACAATCATCTTTTTTGGTTCCTACTCTATAGCATTATTCTGACTAAGAACAAAAAAAAGTTGAGGCTTTGGACTAAGTTGGGAACGCTTTGTTTTGCTCACGAGGAAACCTAACGAACCTTATCTCCGTTCAATGTCTGTGTACGAAATTTAAAGAGCAAATCAAATTTAGATATTAGCGGATTCAGATATAGCGCAGAATATCTAAATTCTTGCTAAGCTATTCTAAAGCTCGAAAATCCTTTTTAAATCTGAATGTTGGTGTTAGGAGGAGCGTGAAGCCACGGAGCTAGAGGTGGCGTTACACCGAGCGCGCGCGCTGCTCGGAGAGAAGGAAATTCGGCTGAGGCACATCGAGAGAGCCTTGCGCCGATTGGCCGACTCTCACCCCCCACCTCTCATACAGGTGGGGTTATATCTATGATGTTGTAGATTTTCTTCGGTTTTGCACTGCTACAATTTTTAGAGATTTTCGTTTTTATAGCAGTCGTTAGAGGTATTGCACTGTCGTCATTCTCTTTTAAAATTTTCTAGATGTTTTTTGTTTTTGTAACAGTCGTTAAAAGTTCTTCAATCGTCTGGTTACGTTTCTGCTTCAACTTATTTTTATTTCTGATCTGTTGCTTTGTTTCAAAGTCGTCTTGTATAAAACACGATTAACTTCTTGTTTTTAGTCGTAAATAGTGCTGGAATCTCTTAGATGACTGTCTTCACTCATAATCATTTCGTTTCTTTCTTTTTTAACGTCAGTTTTTATTATTTTTGGCTTGGCTTATCTACAATATGTATACCAGGTGAAATATTCATTCTTTTGGGATGGCTCTGTAGTCTTTTTAAGCGGCTTTTGTGTACGGTGTAGGGATATTTATAATTATAGCTTCTGTTGTCATCCATCACACATACTTTACAAATCTATCTTTTATCTTATGTGCTTCTGCAAAAGTCTACATGCCAAATTTTGTAACAAGAGGAATACTTCTAGTAGTGCTGCTAGTAGTAGTAGTAGTAAGATTAAGTCTATTTATTTCGCTTGGCGCTTAGAGTATCAATATGACTATAGAGCGCTCCTAATTTTTTTTGTCGTTGTGCAGAGCGTAAGCAGATGTTCTATAGATTGTATCTATAGATGTAGCGCGGTCGATAGTGATGTGCATCGCGTCGTGCGAAACGTCGCAAATGAGTTACATCCGAGGGCGTCTTTGGATGTAAATCTCTTTTAATAAATTTTGGATCTTTCCGGGAATCATGTTTACAACTCGGCACTGCACATTTCACCATAATTATTGAAAAAAACGTAAAATAATGGCGGGAGAAACAATCCGTGCGCGTGACCTCGGTTGACTAATCGCGACGTTCGCACTGTTTTGAAGCTGTTCATACCCGTGCTTACGGTTCATACTCGTAGACGCGCGTTCTATAGTTAATATTTATACTCGAAGGCTTGGCGTCTATCATCGCATTATCGTATATTCATATTACATGAATCTCAATGACTTATCTCCCGACTAAAGAACTATTTCAACTTATCAATAGGCATCATGCACTCAAGAGGGAACAACGAGCGATGCGTCTTCTGGTAGTGAAGCTGTAGTAGAAGCAGAAGCGGGTGGCGCAGTCCTACGGTCCTTGCGGGCTTTACATGCCGATGTACGGGATATCTGGCGTGCTTTGGACGCTAGAAGACCTCACACAGGTAATTGGCTACTTGACTAAAAAATTTTTCGTGTCGCTATGTAAAGACCTGCCAAAAATAAACACAATAGTGACAGAAATTCATTTCTAAACAAAAAACTTTTTCAGATATAGAAGTTTTAAAGACACATATTTTTAGACGTTAGTTTTTAGATGTGAAAACGCACTGCTGAAATGCCTACATATTTGTGACGTCACAACTTTGTATTTTGTATGGGCGGCGTAAGAACCTTGTTTGGTAGCTATACGAAATATTACGTTTGTGGTAATGGTTTCATAATAAAAGTTGCTTTAAATTTAGCGGACTACAATACAGTATAATTGTAATTTAAGATTTTCATACTTTAAAAAATGGTCCTATACACCCAACTTTAAAGAAGCTTAAAGAACACTTAACGAATCGATATCAAATTAAAAGTGATCTTTATAGTGTTTTTAGGGTTCCGTAGTAAACTAGGAACCCTTATAGTTTCGCCATGCCTGTCTGTCTGTCTGTCTGTCTGTCTGTCTGTCTGTCCGTCCGCGGTTTTACTCAGATACTATAAGTACTAGAAAGCTATAATTTGGTATGAGTGTGTATATTAATCATGGCAAAAAAGTCGTAGAAAAAAATCTCGAAGAAAAATTTTTTTTTGGGTAGCTCCCATACAACTAAAGTGGGGGAGTAATTTTTTTTTCTCTATTTACCCATCATGTGGGGTATCGTTAAAAAGGTCTTTGAAAAATATTGTGAGGTTGAGAACACCATTTTTCGATTTAGGGATCCGTTTCCGAAATATTTGGTTTTAAAGTGCAAAATTTTGTTAGAGGTACGTGTCCCCCCCCTCTATCTGCTAAACGGTTATATATGGATACGTGAAAAAAAATACAGCAGTAGTATATATACTGAAGTTAAAAGGAAAACTATCAGAGCTGGGTACTAAGTGCAAACTAAAAAGTTATAGGCAACCAACTTATAAAATGTACTAGAAAATGTAAAATTTCATACAATCTTCATTGTTAGATGTTTTTGGTCGTTAAACTGTGAGATGCGAGTGTAAACAGTGTGAACTCAAAGTTGTCATTCGCAACTACGGAACCCTACACTGCGCGTGGCCCGACACGCACTTGGCCGGTTTTTTAGATAGAAATTAGTAGGTATCATTAGAAACAAATTTTATATAATCTTAACATGAGGCAAATACCGAATTATTGAACAATTTCGCAAGAAAAGACATGCATTTCCATTACTAAGGCAGTATTAAAAACTGAAGCAAGTGGTTACTATTGAATAATATTGTATGAAAAGTGATACATCATAAGTGACGCAGTTCAATGCTCTTCACGGGCCTCTCACGCCGACTTATTGCAGTAATCCAAGCTGAGGCAAGTATCGCAGTTATATGCTCTCGACGCCGACGTATCTGACTGATCACATATACAGATCTGTGTACCAGAAATGGCATGCTTAGGACACTAGAAGGTAATTATTTGTTTTCTTATGTTTTCGCGATTGTTACACATTTAAATAAAATTATTTTAATACGGTTTTTATCGCGTTTATTAAATTATTTATACACCTAACGTTTCGAGCACTTTACAGCAAGCATTCTTGGAATGTATCTGTTTTCTTTTGCACGGACTTGAGGATTATCAAAACCCAACCATTATATGCGTTTTGATAATCCTCAAGTCCTCTTCTTGAGGCTATTGAAATTAAAAAACATCCTAATTTCAATAGAGAGGATGGTTGGCAGTTACCACCAGCTTGGATAGTCACCAATTTAATCAAATCTCAAGCTAAGCAGAAGACTGCAAGACCTTCAGACACCGTGAGCCAATACTGCGTACATCCGGAACTTTATCAATAAATATTTTAGGCGGTAGGTTTTGCAGTTCTTATAAAATACTAGACAAATGTCAACTTACTCTACCTGCGACTATGAACACTGTAAAGTGCTCGAAACGTTAGGTGTATAAATAATGTAAAAAACGCGTGTAATTTTATTTAAATGTGTAACAATCGCGAAAACATAAGAAAACAAATAGTTACCTTCTAGTGTCCAAAGCATGCCATTTCGGGTACACAGATCTGTATATGTGATCAGTCAGATACGTCGGCGTCGAGAGCATATAACTGCGATACTTGCCTTAACTTGGATTACTGCAGTAAGTCGGCGTGTGAGGCCCGTGAAGAGCATTGAGCTGCGTCACTTATGATTTATCACTTTTCATACAATATTATTCAATAGTTACCACTTGCTTCAGTTTTTATTACTGCCTTACTAATGGAAATGCATGTCTTTTCTTGCGAAATTGTTCAAATAATTACCTGTGTGAGGTCTTCATTCATGCATTATCAGCGCTTACGCAAGTTAAGCAACCCCGGGCACCATGTCCGCAAGAGGCATACAAATAACTAAAATGGGTATATTTATTTATATAAGTATAAAATACAGTATCGTTGAGTTAGTATCCTACGACACAGATTTACAGCTTACTGTGTTATTAAGTGATTTGATCCGATATATTTATCTATATAATTTTACTATACTTAATCATATGTTTTCCCCTTATATTGTAGCATCTCCAGAAACAAGCTCATGCAATGCGGCCACCACGTCGCAGACAAGAATGACACTGTCAGCGGTGAGTCGAAACATATATTACTCTACAGGAATTGATTTCTTATCCGGAAGAACGCACTTAGTTTCATTAAGTCACCGTTAGATGGCAGTAGGTTCAAAGATTCAAAGCGTTTATTCAGAAAATAGGCCCTTGCAGGCACTTTTTCACGTCAAATCACATTTAAAATTATCTAAATAAGTATTATGCATTTACTAATTATTGTTCAAAAGCTACAGACTACTAGCATTTCGGAACCGACCACTGCAGAGAAGAAATGCCGAAAGAAACTCTTTTCAACAGTATAGGTCCTCTGTTACTTAACTAAACTTATCTGTGCCTCCACAGTAGAAGTCAAATACTGTCTAATAATTACAGCAGTCTATCTAAATGTAACTTTGCAAAATTTTAAGTCTTAAATTTAATGTAATAAAGTCGATTTTAGGTTAGATTTTGAGATATCGTGAGCAAATAAAACTGGCTAATTGCTGGAATCGCACACCAATAACGAATGATACTGCCATCACCAAACAATATTTAACTTCTTCATGACGAGCTCCGTGGCGCAGCAGTCAACACGCCGGCCTGTGACACGGATGGTCCCGGGTTCGATCCCCGGTCAGGTCAAGATGGAAAATGATCTTTTTCAGAATGGCCTGGGTCTTGGATGTTTATCTATATATGTATTTGTTATAAAACATTGTATCGTTAAGTTAGTATCCCATAACACAAGTCTTACTTAAGAACTTACTTTGGTTCTAGCTCAATCTGTGTGATTTGTCCGTATATATTTATTTATAAAAAAACATTTACAAAGCACGTCCTCCGCAATTTTAATTCAATTTAATTTTTATCATAGCGACAATAGATATACAAATTGTGTGAAATTTTCATGTCTATCTTTTATGGTTCTGTCTATCCTGTCTGACAGGCGGACGGACGGATAGACAGCAACAGGGTCCTGTTTTTATCCTTTGAGTACGGAACCCTACAAATAATGACTTAAAAGCATGTGTCGATACTTTTTACAGCCAGAAGCAGTGATACAAGACAATTCAGACGGGGGCGTAGCAGAAAGGGCCAGGGGTCTTCGCGCATGGCTTCAAACTGCCCCTTAACTGTCTATGTTAGCTATGATATGCTAGTATGGTATCATTCTCTACATCAAATTGCTTATCTATGCTGGAAATATCTTCTATGCAATACTTTTCAGGTCATTCCCTTCCACAGAGCACTGTGACACAATGATGATTGCACCCTACTAGAGACGAAAGTAAAGATAATACCGCGTGTCAATCCGCGCTTGGTAAGTAGGCCAAAGTCGCATACTCGGCCTGTCAGTTCGTGCTCAAAAAACGTTATTAATATGTAAAATACGGGTCACTCACGTATGAAGTCAGCTACAGGCCGACATTTTTCAACCTCATCCGGAGGTCTTCCTCAGGGCGAATGTGAACCGAGACGCGCGCACGAAGTCGTCCCAGTGCGGACTGGGACGACTTCGTGCGCGCGTCTCGGATAGTATTTTACATATTAATAATGTTAACATCTCACGTTAAAAAATGTCCCAATAAGCCTTGATATGGTATTATGAATACAGTAAAAAGGTTAATAAACAAAATTGTGATGTAACCTATATGAATCACAAGTAGAAAATAGCAGATTTTTGCATTTCTACTAGTACCTACCTCGAAACCCAAAACCTCAATAAACGGTACCGCCCCCTAACACGTTTGTTTCGTATAAAATGTGTTAAAAAAGCGTCTCTAGTAACGCGCGGGCGACAGTCACATTCCTTACTCGGTATTCCTGTCTGTGTATGAACATGTTGTCAGCATAGGTATATCTGTCGTGTCAGCCCATGTGTTAAGCAACTCTAGTCAGTTAAAATGTAGGTTTTTAGCTATGTTTATAAAACAGAGATCATAAAGTAGACATACTAGCATATTCAATGGTGTAATCGCAAATTGTGGCGCAAATCTCTTTAAGGAATCTCGTCGTAAGTAGCTTTATTTTGTGGTTGAAATATTGATCTTATTTTGATTGATTGGTCGAATTTGCTGCATCACTTTTACTTAGAGTGATTGGAAGAAGTGCAGTTTATTTACCAAAATTTTGGTTTAGAATATAAATCATAAGAGCGAATAGTACCTTTACTAACAAACGCGCGCTTGGTACGTTTAGCGTGGGCAGGTATCACCACTTTGTGATAATATTATCGTCTTATCAAAAATGCGTTGGCCGTATGATTTTTTCTCATATGTGAACTTTTTACAGTTACATTCCATTAATTTATTTTAAAAATGAATATTGTAACTGAACAGCTTACAAAATATAGCTACTTACAACAACATTGATAAAAATGTTTAAATGATAAGTCATTCGCACAAACATTCCTTTTTAAGATGTGATCATATCTTATATATTATTATAATAACTATGGTGTGATTAAATTCTTTGAAATCAGTTAAGTGCCATGAAACTTATCTACTTTGCCACGTCACGTATAACTAACATCCTTTGTCTCACCATTACGATAGGGTCGCCCTGTTATGAAGTTACTTTGCCAAAATAACTACCCAAAATCCTGCTTCTATATGAAGCAGCTCGTCAGTAGAGACGTGTAAAATGTTGGATTCATTAGAAAATGTTGGACTATTTGGAGAAAAGGTTTATAATACACGTGGAGAATTCCTATTTACTTTTTGTATAGATTTTCTTCGGTGAAAGTTAATGTACTGAAATACATGTCATTTATATGATTTCATTAAATCTATTCACGCTTTTTTGTGCTATGCTAGTTAGTTTATATTAGCTTTCTCTCAAAATGTGCATTTATTTACAAAATAATTATAAACGTTACGTCAGATGTGTGTATAATGTATCAATTTGTTGACGGACAATATGAAAAGACTTTAATTTAATTGTATTTTATAAACGATGTCAAGTAGGTAGAATATGAACTTTTGACTAAAAAGTTTATTGCGATTAATTAAAATATATAGCAGTTGCCATTTAGCGAGTCCAAAGGGGACATTAACCTAACGTGTCTGTGTCACTTTTACGTATCTTTAGTTTTAGCAACATCTTATGCTGTACAATAGTATTACTATAAACGAAATCACTGCCCACCTCATAAAAAATATGGTCCCAATATATGCCTGTTTAGTTAGTTTTACCAACTGCCACTATGAGTAGCATAGATGGCGTACTTTTCCACTTGTTACTGGATTATCGTTAGCCTAAAACACATTTGCAAAGAAACAAAATGTACGCTATAAGAATTCAGATCGCATGACGCAAGCTATATTAAAGTCACACAAATATGGGTCAATGTCGTTTTTTGACAGTTCTTTTGGCTACTTCTATAATGACAAAAAATTTATTTGATAATTAAATCGATCGGTATAGAATTCGAGAGAAAATCGATTAAAACTTTGCGCTAAATAGGTGACAGCGGCAAAGCGCATAGCGCATTTTTTCTTTTGAGTATCTTATGATACAGGATAGCTAGATTTACTCTTTTCGGTGCCACAGTCAATGTGTCAAGAAATTAACGCTTATATCATAATATTTTTTGAGATTACTCTCAGTATTTTAATATTACGCACTTTATATTTAGTTTTAACTATTTTATGTATCTAGTCAAATTCTGCTAAGCATTCCTCCCTTATTTGTTTGTAAATGTGTGAAGGAGATAGCAAATAGAGGCGTCGATGCCTTATCAAACATTCCTAGATGTAAGAATTTCCAATTTTATGTTGTGATATTATAATAGTTATACATGGCGAAATTTTGATCGTTTTGGACCCTTTAAGGGATGATTTAGCCCGTCGACATGAACAACTTTTCCTATGAAAAAATACAAAAATATTAAGCTCGGTCAAATAGTATGGGAATGTCAACAATTTTTGGAATTCCCAGTATGTTTCCATAGGATGGTCCCGTGTTCGATCCCCAGTCAGGTCAAGATGAAAAATTATCTTTTTCAGATTGACCTGGGTCTTGGAGGTTTATCTATATATGTATTTGTTCCATAACACAAGTCTTACTTAAGAACTTACTTTGGGGCTAGCTCAATCTGTGTGATTTGTCCGTCTTTAATATTTATAGGACCATTACATAGGAAAAGTGGTTCATGTTGACAGGCTGAATTACCCCTTTAAGGTCCAAAAAGATCTAAATTTCAGCATGTATTTAACCCCTTTTGTAAATCACTGTATAATGATGCATTATAGTACACTCTCGGCCACTAAAGTTATACACTAGTCATGGACCTAGGAATAATATGGACCCGGCATTAGACACATCAAAAGTGAAGCATAACTTACGTCACATCAAGTCACATGTGTGCAGCATGTATTTGACATTTGGGAAATTTGACATTTCGTTCGACCGGGGAAAAGTTTAGGGATTTTTGTGCCGATGTGTGCGTGCGCTAGTGTCGCGACACGAGTGTAGGGATTTTTATGTGCGTCACTGTTACATTTTCCAAGGGCATATCCTGATTATTCTTAGATCCATGACACTAGTATATAAATATATTAGGAATAAATAAAAATTGGAATTGATGTAATTCGCAACCATTAAAACCCTTGTGTGATCCAATCCACTTAGTGTGCTTTTTGGATGTTTAGTCAAATAAATTTCTAGATATTAGGTATTTCTAGTCAAATAACACTCATAGTGATAGGTTCGGGCATGATAAGTGCTATTTATGACGAAAAGCCTGTCCAGAATGCTTAAAAAACGCCATATTGTGGAGTTTGTTTGTTTTTGTGTTTATACCTTTCGAACGCGTAATTATTGATCAATGCTTTATAAAATTGCCTAAGTGTCAGTGTGATATGACTTAGCTACTACCCTCTAATGATGATAGCCGGCACTAACGTGCTTTTCCAAGTTTCGTACTTTAAGCCTGAGTTCGACATATTATATGCTACCTGTCACCAACCCAAGTGGTTACCATTTTTGGGGTTGCTTCTACCTATATAATACGATCCACGTCGTATGCATTAAGCTAGCCTCCATAGTCTGATATCATGATCGCTTCTATAAGCACGAAAACAAACAAACGATGGCTGCTGTATAGGCTGTCTGTCCCTGAGGTATGGCAGTGGCACGGGAAAGGTAACATGACTGCATTTGCAATCTGGTAATTTTGCTACGTAGGCCTTTCGACATATAGTCGCTTTGGTACTAGGGCATTTTGAAATGTAGTCATTATGCTACTTAGTGATTATGATATACAGACGATTTGAATACAAAATCCTTTTGAGACGTGTACTTTGTGTTACTTGGCCATTCTGATATCTTGTCCTTCTGATACTAACCCGTCAGAACTGTCTCGCTATACGCCCGACTAAAGTTCCGACTCATTTGCCGTACAGTCTTACCCCTATAATTATACATGGCGAAATTTTGATCGTTCTGGACCCTTAAAGGGGTGATTCAGCCCGTCGATATGAACCATTTTTCCTATGGGACCAATGCTGGAAACTCAAATTTTATTTCGACATTTTCATACAAAAGTATTCAGCCGCCCGGGCAATTTGTATAGGAATGTCGAAATTTTTTTCGAGTTTACAGCATTTGTCCCATAGGAAAAGTTGTTTTCATTGACAGGCTGAATCACCCCTTTAATGGTCCGGAACGATCAAAATTTCGCCATGTATATCTGTATGTAAGGGGGTCAAGTTTATCTGCCCCTGACTGTACATAAATACACCCCTCCCGTGCCGCTCCCATACCTCAGGAACTAACTCAGATAATTGCTAGGCCCGTAATTTAAGCATCCTGGTCCGAGCATAAACGTTACTATTATAAATAGTCTTGCTCACACACAGGCCAACAATGGCCAACTTTAAATAATTTGATATCAAATCGATCAATTATTTATTGTATTAGAGTAATCCATAGATTTTGTCCTTGAGGCCAAGAAAAATACGTTTATATATAATTTTTTTATATGATGACTAGCAGCCTTCCCCGGCTGCCCCCGGGCCTGTATTATACCTATAAACCTTCCTCATGAATCACTTTATCTATTGGTGAAAACCGCATGAAAATCCGTGCAGTAGTTTTTGAGTTTATCGCGAACAAACAGACAGACGCGGCGCAGGACTTTGTTTTACAATATGTAGTGATAGTGATACCATAGATATGTGTCAGCTCATATGTATTCTAGAATTATTTTATCAAAGACGCGGGTCCTTTTATAATTTTTTAGTTTTCTACAAAATTGTAGATTACGTTTTTCTTGGCCTCCGTTGTGTAACCCAGTAGGTGCTGTTAAAATCTCGCTATGCGGGCAGACTGATATCGATGTGGGTTTTCGATAAGCAAATTTACTGTTTCTCCTAAATAAAACAGAAAGTTGAAAATGCATGACTCGAGCATCATTTTATTTTACTTAAAAGTTAGCGATGTGGGTAAAGAAAAGAGATGCATTAAGTTTAACTTTTATTCAATAAAGATATGAGATAAAACTCCATGTAGGCGGAATTCCAAACTAGTGTCTTTAGTCTTTGTAAGACTTACCTTAATTTTATACAAATACTATAGTTGCTCGGTGTAAATCCTGCCCTCGTGGATGTTTCCCATAATTTATGTCTTATATTCAAAAGGAGTATATCAGATCAGCATTGTGAATGCATTAAACACGTATGAAAATAAGGTGGTAAGTTCTATCTTTTATCTACTATCATCATCATCATCAGGTCTTTATTAGTCTCCACTGCAGGAGCACGACCCTCTCTGTACTGCCAGAGCAGTCAGAGGATTTGGCCTACACTCTCTACGCTGACCAGACGGGTTGGAGAGGTCTCTTTGATGTTTATAAGCTTTGTTTGCTTGAGTTTCCTAAGTCGCCTTTTACGACATCCACGGGAAGATTTGGAGTGGTCCTATTCTTCTCTGCCGGGAACCACACGGCACGGCACGGCACGGCTTTTATCTACTATCGCTATTTATTTTTATTATTTTTAAAGCTATCGTGTGTATGGTAGGCACTTTGCTGCAGATGTTGGCCTAGGAATGCAAAGAAAAGCGATATTTATTTGTCTCCTCTTTTCTTTCTACTAGATATTTATGCACGGTATGCAGGATATATGGTCTTTTTGATGTGCAACATCTTTCCTCTCCCTTTTCTACAATCTGTGGGAGTGATTTCGCTAAATAGGACGAATGTTTGTAACAGATAGCAAGCACGCAAATGGATTTGACCAATAGGCGCGCGCGGTATTATAATTGGCCGTCAGATAGTACCATTAATTACCTTTAGCGAGAATTTAAGTTATTTAAAAAAAAAAAGTGGTTTATTTGTTGAGGCTGAGTCTGCATATGAAGTCCTAAGGAGATTATAGTAAATTTGTTGAATCGACGGATGATGGCACTGTGATAATAAAGTTTAGATATCATCTTTCACCTCATTTTGAATGTTGCATGTTTCCTTAGTTTCTTAAGAATCTTGAACCTTGTTTATCTTAATATTATATGGTCATCAACACTATCATTTCAGCCGCAAGAAGTCCACTGCTGGACATAGGCCTCTTCTATAGATTTCCAAAAATCCTTCATCCAGCGTTATCTGCAACCTTGGTCAGGTCCGACCACCTGGTCAGTGTTTGTCCAACGCTGCACTTGCAGGTACGTGGTCGCCATTCTAGAACCTTTTTACGTCATCGGCCACCCACTGCCACTTTATGAACCTACTCCTAATCCTTTGTGCTATGTCGGTGACTTTTGTGCTCCTACGGATCTCCTCTTATCTGATTCGGTCTCGTAAAGAAACACCGAGTATAGTCCTCTCCATAGCTCTTTGGGCGACCTTGAGTTTTCCTATGAGGCCCACAGTAAGGGACCACGTTTCAGACCTGTAAGTCATCACAATATTGGTCGAAGACTTTCGACTAGGCATTAAAGTATTTTGGACGAGAAGACACTCCAGAGTTCAAACTCCACTCCAAATGCTGCCCAGCCGAGTCGTATCCGTCGGTAGTCCGTAAAACCTCTCGATTTCTCAGAACCTTGGGGCCTTGTCGGCGGCACTTTGCCGTCTTTAGTCAATCGGCTCTGCCCAATAGAATCCACTCTTGCGAACTCTCTGGACCCTTTATTCTGTTCTGTCGTGTCTTTAATACGCTTGGTATAATAAGGTCGTATATCGTGCCCCAAGGACTTATGAATTTGTCTGTTGAGCCGCCGATGTGCTTTAGCTTACTCTGAGGCCTGCATCGTCATGAATAGTCGCTCAGCCATCAGGTTTTGGGTCTCTTTCATTCTTACTTAAGAGTCGCCTGGACGCGCATGTCTCCATACAAAAGGAAAAAGGCAATTGTGGCAATATTTGATAATTTTGGAGTAAAATTAAGCATCCAATCAATTAATCTTCTTATAATCTACGTACGTTCCTATACAGTTTGGTTAAATTATCAATAGTTTGAGAATTATACGCTTCTCTAGATTTCCATACAAATTGAAAAAAGGCTTGTAATTCTCAAACCATTGGTATGGAGACATACGCTTCCAGGCGACCCTTAAGTCGCCCGCTGAAATTCGAGCGTACATTTCTTGCGTTGTTTGTGAGTTTCAGTGGACGACCAAAAGCAGTCAGATTGACGATTTCCCATACCTCAAAAGGTTTTTAAGAAAACTGTATGTTCTCTTCAATTTCCGATTTTGCATTAACGAACGTTTGTCAGAGTTAGGGCTGAACTACATATCGTTCACAGTGTATACGATCTTCTTTTCCTATTTCATGTATATTTAATGAAAAAAAAGATAGCTGATAGATAACTTCGCTGGTGAATCATCAAATGTTGTTCAGTCCTTATTTACTATACATACTTACCAATTATACAGATGCGAAATAATATTTGACGGGCTTACTAAGCCCGCGTGTGACTAAAACTTTTTAGGGGCCATATTCGTACATGAACCTATAACTTATCTTTTTAAAGTCTTTATTATGACTGTGAGTATATGAGAGAAGGTAGTGAATCCCGGGCTCAAAAGATGCTGAGGATGCAATCGAGAACACGCTCAGATGAGAGAGAGAACACCTGATTATAATCACAGATAAGGGCTTGTCTTTTAAATATTATTTCGCATTATGCACCTGGTACTTAAAAACATTAAAAAAAACACAGATTCTATGACTAATCATATTATTGATCATACTATGTTATGTTATGGTAACAACTGATAGATTTGTACCTAAAAAAATTAACTGTCGGTTATATACTTAAGAAAGTGTTCTTTTTTTATTAAAAATATAAATAATAAGAAGTTACGTCCAAAATAGTTTTATTATTTACAATTGTAGTAGTCACATGTTCTGATGAAATCTGCATTTATTTATTTGTAAAAAATAAACGGTTTAAGGCTAGCTTCAGTCCCTGACAACAAACAACTTTCATTTCAATCATATAATAACGTTTTTTTCTTTAAAAGTTGCTCATGTTTTCGTGTTTTATCACTTATAAAACATGGGATTGTATTGATGTTTCTGGACTGGAACTACCCTTAAATATACATATCTTTGTCCTTTGTGTAGCGCACATTGTATCTATTCCATTAAAATAAATATTTACACGTTGTAAGTTTTACTTTAAGTAAATCATGGATTTCAATTATAATGTAATAATAAAAATAAAATATTTAATAATGGTAATAGTCATCTAACATTAAAATGTTTAAAACAATAACTCTAATAACGAGCCAAATAAATTGTAATATTAAAAAAATAATTACTATCGTTACACTACTATTTGCTCCAATTATTTACTCAATTTATTATTTTTACCGCAGCTTTAAGTTTTGAACATGTTTTAAATTAAGCATTGGTCCCAATTTTATATATTGTATAGTTTTTCAAATACCAAAATATTAAATGTTATTAGTGTAACGATAACTTTTTCATTAGTCGTTCACAACGATTTCTGCCGAAATAAAAAAGGTCAAAGAACTTTTTGTTTGTTTTCATCATCATCATCATCAGGTCTTTTTTAGTCTCTACTGCAGGAGCACGACCCTCTCTGTACTACTGGAGCCATATTAACCAAAGCAGTCAGAGGATTTGGCCTACACTCTCCACGCTGGCCAGGCGGGTTGGAGAGGTCTCTTTGATGTTAATGAGCTTTGTTTAGCTGGTGTTTCCTAAGTCGCCTTCTACGACATCCACGGGAAGACTTGGAGTTTGTTTTACTTTTTAAATATTCAGTCCTTCCCCCAACTTTATCACCTGATTAAGAAATAAGATATGGAAAAAAATCATAAGATATCTCAAGCTGTTCATCTGACAGCGCAACCAATGCTATCAATGATGACGGCGGGAACCAACGACTGAACCGCGGCTGAACATGCCTTCCGAAGCACGACACCCTTCGAGCAACACCGTCTCCGTACCGGACGGAGGGAGTGGGCAAAGCGACAATTTACTATGACAATTTTTCTGGCGTTTTTTGCGGGGGGAAATGTGCACACAAGTTTAGTTCCGCACACCTACATACAAAACTTAAACTGTCACTTGATAGTAATTATGACATTGTCACAAAAAATGACATAAAAAAGAAAAAATAATTTGTGTACAGATGAGTCACACACAACTAACACATAGACATGCATATGCCTAATTTTGCTTGTACCTTGACCCTTGACAGAGGGGAATGCAGCGTATGGCTACTCCCTTCCGTGTTGCTCGAAGTTTGGTACAGATGAGTCACACACAACTAACACATAGACATGCATATGCCTAATTTGGCTTGTACCTTGACAGAGGGGAACGCAGCGAATGGCTACTCCCACACCTAACAAGTCAATGTAAAAATCTTCAAACATTTCCGAGAAAAATCTTGGATCTCAACAATGACATTTTTCACTCTCTCATCCAGTGAGCATATAATCACTACGTTCCCCTAAATCATATCGAATTTAAAAAAATCTATTATGTACATAACTAATACGTACCTAAATTACTTGTAGTATTTTGGTATTACTTCTCATAAATAATGTAGTAATACCAAAATCTTCTTCTCTTCTTCATCTTCAGGTCTTTCTAGTCTCCACTGCAGGAGAACGACCCTCTCTGTACTACCAGAACCATATACTAGCCTGAGTAGTCTGAGGATTTGGCCTACACTCTCTACGCTGGCCAGACGGGTTGGAGAGGTCTCTTGATGTTAATAAGCTTTGTTTAGCTTGTGTTTCCTTAGGCGCCTTTTACGACATCCACGGGATGACTTGGAATGGTCCTATTCTACTCTGCCGGGCACCACACGGCAAAATACTACCAAAATACTACAAGTAATTTACTTGATATGTACAACATGTAAATTCGATATGATTTAGTCCTTCTGCTAACTTGACATCGTCGTCAATGTAAAAATCTTTGAGTAATGTAACTATCAAATATTGCCGAGAAGAATTATAACCGTCTTGCATCTCAAAAATGACGTCATTTTCGTTTGCTTTTCAAGGTTGCATCTTCAGTAATGGCATTTCGAAGCTCGGGGTCATATAATGGACCGGGCTCTGAAGCGCGTTACAGCTGAAGATGTAACCTGGAAAAACAATCGGCATACCTGCTGTGATATTATTTGCTGAAAGTTTTAATGGCCGGCTTCAAGCCGGTCGCCAGTCAGCCTTAGATAGAGTACTTTTGATTTCTTATCTCGTATATCTTACGATGAGCTAGGTCTGACGATATTATGATGTTTGATATATTTACGCTGCTTACTGCGTGAACTTTAGAATTTGGAATATTGTAATAGATAGGATATAAACAATTAGAAATTACGGCAAAATAGTTATGCATTTACAACTGCATTGAAATTTGCATTATATTACTGATTGATATCAAAGCAAATATTTACATTCTCAAATGGTTTTAAGTATAGGTAGGTTGTCTACGATACAAAAGACAATAAATTTACTTGATTGTTTATTTCACCATAGGTGTTTTTCCACATAATCTTTGTATTTAATGACGACTTATGTGGCATAGTAGTTATCATGCCAGGCTGTCTGTCACACTGAAGATAGAAAATGATCTTTTTCAGATTTATTTGGGTCTTATGTTTATATTTAATGTTTACGCGATTGTTACAGATTTAAATAAAATTTATTCGTTTATAACATTATTTATTCACCTAAAGTTTTAGACACTTTACAGTGTTCGTGGTCGCAGGTTGACTGACAAAACATATTAATGTAATTTATATAAACTATATGTATTTGTCATAAAATATAACATCATTGAATTTCATTCATTAGGCCATAACACAAGTCTCGAAATTACTTAGCTCAATCTGTGTGGTTCGTCCATAAGTATACCTATATATTTATTTCATGGAATGTTGCTTAGGATAGGATCCGTAGACTGATCCTAAACCTAAAGTAGCTTTAGTATTTTTAATCGGTATTTATATTCATACTAAGCGCACATTGTATCTTTTCCATTTAAATATAGTCTCTTCCATATTAATATTCTCTTTACATTAACTAAGTTTACTAAGGTTACTTTACAGTAACTACTTTAAGTAAATCATTGATTTCAATTAATATAATAAAAATAAAGTTTGTAAATGGTAATCATTCTCTAACATTACAATTTTTAAAACAATAACTCTTAATAACGACCTAAATAAATTGTTATAATTAAAGTTATAACTATCGTTACATTATTAATCTTCACAAAGTATTTTAATAGTGTAACGATAATTTTCTCAACATTGTTCAAAACTATTTCTGCCAAAATAAAAATAAAGTCGGAAGAATGTCTCGTTTCCTTTAAGTATTTAGTCCTCCAAACTTGATCACCTAATGAGTGCCAGAGATATTGTCGCCAGGATGATATCTGAAAGCAAAAGATCAGCAAATCAGTTGTTTCCACTTGATGAATATATTCACAGAAAACAAGTTCAAAGATTCAAAACGTTTATTCAGAAAATAGGCCCTTGCAGGCACTTTTTCACGTCACATAACATTTAAAACTATCTTATTAAGTATTATGCATTTACTAATTATTGTTCAAAAGTATTACCTACTAGAATTTTGGAACCGACCACTGCAGACAAGAAACGGCTAAAGAAACTCTTTTATTAGTATTGACTGATTATCTATCTTTAGTACCTACTACTACAATTTAGGAAAGAAGTTGCTAAAGGAAAGCCTCCTAAGGATGTATAGCATAATTTAGTAAAAAAGAGATTTACGGAAAAATAAGAAGAGTATGCTACGTAGGTATGTGTGCGTAAACGAGTACCCAATATAGAAAGGTAATTTCATTATTGTTGGAAAATGCCTGTTTTCTAATCTAGCCGCTTCGAGTTCGAATATCGAGTATTAAGGAAGGTACCTACCTAGTTTTGGTAGATGTAATTTCTATAGTTACCTACCTAAAAATCTAAGCTCTATCCTACTCCCAGCGTTGTACTCCGCCGTTTTGCTTGCATACTGTGTGCTTCCCTTTAGCACTTTGGCTGTACATCTGACTGGGAGCTGGTCGGACGCTGGCATGAAGGTAGACCACGCGTCCCATAACTTTGACGTGATATTCCACACGCGGGAACTGTGGAAACTATTGACCTGAAAGAAAGTAAAACAGTTCGTAAGGGGAGCCTTCCATATGAGATTGATACTGGCTGGTCTGAGTTATCTTTCTTCGTGAAAGAGCCGTAATGCTAACATAGGATACTTTTACTCTTATTAAATTAAAGAAATAACATATTTATGGGAAAAAAATTCACGCGGGCAGGATTTGAACCAGCAGTTTTTTGACTTTGATCTAATATATACTTTTGTAAAATGAACATACATTTTTTTAGTATTTTTAGTACAAATTGTAAGTTCGTTAAGCATGAAAATCGTTTTAGTATTTTATGAGATATTTAGATAGGTAAATTTTCTGCTTTTCGAACGAGCATGGAAAGTTTTAAATTTTGAAAACCCTTTGGTATGTACTTTCGCTGGATGTAGAACGTTCAGCTGTAATACTCAAACTTGTGACGCAATTATTATATTCAATTATATATTTTTGAGCTTGGCTATGACTACTAGTTAATACTCATATTGGCCTCAAATCCCTTTCGCGCAAGGACGCTATAAAGTGTTTATTACATTATCACTGCTCTTTCATTGCTTAACTGTTTTAATTTGCCAGCTATTAGTACCTTTGTGTCTTCGTCACCAACAGCCCATTCAATCTTCGGGCCCGGTACTCCAGAAGCTGTGCAGTTCAGCACGGGGTTTGAATCCTCTGTCGTTTTTGATACTTCCAAGACTGCGTCGCTGGGTGGCACTGAAAAAGATTTCGGAGTAGGTACATTGTGCATTCACCAGAGTTATAAGTATATTAGCCAGAGCAGTTAGAGAATTTGTCTTACACTCTCCACACTGGCCAGGTTGGACCTGCATCTTTGATGTTTATAAGCTTTGTTTAGCTGGGTTTTCTAAGTCTACGACATCACGGAACGACTCGGAGTAGACCCATTCTACTCTGCCGGTTACCACACGGCTAAATGAATTTCATGGTTGGAGAGGCATCTTTGATGTTTATAAGCTTTGTTTAGCTGTGTTTCCTAAGTCTACGTCATCACGGGAAGGCTTGGAGTGGTCCTATTCTACTCTGCCTGTCACCACATGGCTAAATGAATTTCATTAATTATAAAATACTAGCTGTTACCCGCGGCTTCGCCCACGTAATATATAGCCTATGTCCTTCTCGGTACTCTAACCTGTGTATGCAAAATTTCATGATGATCGGTTCAGTAGGTTGGGCGTGAAAGCGTAACAAACAAACTCACTTTCGCATTTATTATATTAGTAAGGACTATTCCTTTCGAGTCCGAATAAAGATAACTAAAAATAACGGTTTTTTTACCAACTGTCTGTATCAACAATTTCTTCATGCCCACTCTAAACAGTGGTCCTTCTCCCGAAACTTCACACATGATGTTAATGTCTGCCTTCGGAGGCTGTATGGGTTGTATAACCAGGGTGCACTTGGCAGCACTCTCTTCGCAAGACAGCTCCATGTCATCGTCTGTTGTGGGGAAGATGTGGCGGAGATACGGCCCGTTGAACTTTGGCTGGAAGAAAGGGAGAGAATTTAGATATAGCAAGATTGTGGAACTTCCCAAGGCTTTCCCTACGTGCTATGACTTGGGGTCCTTCAAAAGGTGTGTTTACGGGTATCTTAAGAGTCGATCAGCACTTCCTCTGGAGTTGAAGATGTCCATGGGCGACGATGACCACTTTCCATTAGGTGGCTTGTCTGCTAGTTTGCCGTCAATCATGCATAAAAAAAGAAATTTTTACCCCTATACGAAAAGTCTGTATGAGGGTAAACGGTGTGTTTGTGGCATTATAATTGTAGTTTTATTAGTGTGAATCAACATATTGCGGGTTTGGATCTAGCTATAGTTTAGTGTAGGTTAGATCATGTAAATATTATAGTCGAGGTGTTTATTGCGAGGGAAGCCGAGTGCTTATAATAAACCATTGACTAGGTATAGTAGTCGGCTGTCTGAGTAGGAGCATACGGTGTTTTTCAAGATATTGGCGATGACCATACAATATAATATACAACACGAATAAAACAAGAATGTAGTTTAGCCGGTAGGATATTTTTGAATTTAATTTAAAAATTAAATAAGTTTGTAAAAGTACAATTAAATAAATAAATAAATATATACGGACAAATCACACAGATTGAACTAGCCCCAAAGTAAGTTCTTATGAAAGACTTGTGTTATGGGATACTAACTCAACGATACTATATTTTATAACAAATAAATATATAGATAAACATCCAAGACCCAGGTCAATCTGAAAAAGATCGTTTTTCATCTTGACCTGACTGACTGACTGAGTAATGGGGTCCATTTATTCACTTTTTTTTTATAAAAGTCACTCATCTCACGTTCAGCTTTTTGCTCGGAATCTATGAAAAAGATTTGTGGGACTGTGCCTTAGATCATTTTAGACTTACATGATCTAAGGACTTGGCTATTGGGTTATTGAGCAATAGTAATTGGTGTCAATAAAAGTGCCGTAAAATACAACATTACGATTCAAGATTTTAAACTTTCGCGTTGCATTATAACTATAAATGTAATAACCGGGACTAAACGCGATAGGCATTTCGTAGTATTACTACCACTTACTTCCTTGACGTTCTTGAAATACTTCACGACGCCCGAACAGACGATGCCGCCGCCCGTCAGTCGCCTTGTGACCACGGCCGATGCAACTCGGTCGAAACGTCAAGGAAGTAAGTGGTAGTAATACTACGAAATGCCTATCGCGTTTAGTCCCGGTTATTACATTTATAATTACGATTCAAGTTTAGATGTTATTTTAAGTTTCGTATTAATAAAGTGCTATAAATTCAGTAGACTATGGTTATTATTATTAATGTATGGTGCAATAAAGTTTTTGTATTTTATTACTGTATTGTTTCGTATTTTATTATTGTATTGTTTTGTTGTTTTCCACTAATTGACCACCTAACTTTAAAGGATTATTGAACCTAACGAATAATAATCAAGTTGAAAGTTGAGGGTGAGTCACCCCTTTAAGGGTATGTCGAAGGTCAAGGTACACGATGTATAAGTATTTATTATAAAATACTAGCTGTTACCCGCGGCTTCGCCCGCGTGGTATATAGCCTATGTCCTTCTCGGTACCCTAACCTATGTGTATGCAAAATTTTATGATGATCGGGTCAGTAGATTCGGCGTGAAAGCGTAACAAACAAACAAACAAACTCACTTTCGCATTTATATTAAGTATTAGAAATTTTGTAGTAAATTTTGTTTCGAAAAGCCTAAAGACCCATGTAGAGTCCAAAATAAGCGAAGGTGACATAAAAGGAGCTGCGAGGATGTTATTTTCCGATGACGCCATTGCTCCCAATTCCCCGGAAACGCTTTCCGCTTTGCGAGAAAGGCATCCACCTTCAACAGGACTTGATGTACCAAGCCCGTCGGATGATCAATATACCCCATTAACTGCCTCTCCAGATGATGTTCTTCAAGCAGTGATGTCTTTTAGGAGTGGTTCGGCTGGCGGCCTCGACGGTCTCTCCCCACAACACTTGAAAGACCTCGTGGGAAACAATACCGGGACTGCTGGCGAGACCCTCCTCAGGGCCCTCACAGCATTGATGAACTTCATGCTCTCTGGAAAGGTAGTCCCGGAGGTATGTTGCATTCTCTATGGCGCAAATTTATGTGCTCTTAAGAAGAAAGACGGCGGCATAAGGCCAATCGCGGTAGGGACTTCTTATCGACGATTGGCGTCTAAAATATGCTGTAAGGCTATCACACCCATTCTAAGGACCTATTTGCAACCAGTACAATTAGGATTTGGTTCTAAGGGTGGGTGTGAAGCCGCCGTTCACTCATTGAGAAGCTTCTTAGAGCATAAAAAGGGTCAAGTCTTGTTAAAGGTGGATATAAAAAACGCATTTAACTCGGTGGATAGGACTGCCTTGCTAACACAGGTAAAAAACAAAATTCCATTTGTGTATAATTATATCTGGCAATGCTACAGTATAAATTCTAAATTGATGTTTAAAGATAACTTAATTTTGTCCTGTGTAGGCTGCCAGCAAGGTGATCCTCTAGGGCCAGCTATCTTTAGCCTCGCTATCCACCCAATCCTAGAAAAACTAAATTCAAAATTTAACGCATGGTTTCTCGATGATGGCTGTTTATCTTCAGCTCCTCACATTGTTTTGAGTGACTTCCAACTTTTAACCGATGAATTCCACAAGATCGGCTTAGATTTTAATTTTAAAAAATGTGAACTTTTTTTGATCGATACCTGCGATAATAAAGACAATATTATATCAAGGTTTCGATCGATTGCACCGGATATTAAAATTCTAGACAAATCCTCTTTACGCCTACTAGGTTCTCCAATCTTTGAGGAGTCCTTTTCAAAATTTACAGAAGAAAAAATTCAAAATTTTAACCTGGCTTTACAGCGCCTTTTAGAAATACAAACACATTTTGCTTTTACTATTGTAAGATATTGCCTTTTTAGTCCAAATTTTACTTACAACCTGCGTTGCAGCCCTTTCTGGAGACACTCTTTATTACTCCAAAATCTTGACACCCTTATCCAAAATTCCGTTTCGACTATTTTGAATATAAATTTGGATGAACACAATTGGGACCAAGCCTCTTTGCCTGTTAGGTACGGTGGCTTAGGTATCCGCAAAATTTCCAGTATTGCATTACCAGCATTTTTGTCCTCTATACACAGTATCGAAGAAATTTATAAAAGAATTCTGGACAATCCTGACTTTGAAATAAGTCACAAGTTGGAGGCCATTAATGCTTGGTCAATGATGTGTCCAAATTCTAAAATTCCGGATTTTCCGTCCTCGCAAAGGCTGTGGGACGGGCCGCTTTGCAGTTTAGCCCAGATTAATTTATTACAGTCATCTGGTAGTGCTGCAGAGCGAGCCCGTCTTCTAGCTGCCGCCGAATGGGAGTCCGGGCTTTGGCTTCAAACCCTACCATCTGCCAACCTTGGTACCTTATTGGACGACGAAACTTTTCGCCTGGCAGCTGCCCTGAGACTAGGTGCCATTTGTACGGTGCCACATCGTTGCCCTTGCGGCGATGGCGTTGATGACTTGGGTCACCATGGTCTGTCTTGCCGCAAAAGTGCCGGTCGTTTAGGACGCCACGCCGCCCTAAACAATTTAATCCATCGGGCTCTTGCTACCATCAACATGCCATCCGTTTTAGAACCAAACGGATGGAAAGAGACCGGATGGGATGACTCTTGTGCCTTGGAGGTTGGGGCGGCCCCTGGTATGGGACGCTACTTGCGTCGATACTCTGGCGACGTCTCACCTCCCGGTCACAGGATCAAAAGCCGGCACAGCAGCGGCGGCGGCGGAAAACCTCAAACGGCGCAAATATGAATGTATTGGCAACAATTATATATTTGAACCGTTTGGGGTTGAAACTCTAGGGCCGTGGGGACCCTCGGCACATAAATTATTCAATGCCATCGCCAAAAAATTAATAGAGGTGTCTCATGATCAGAGGGCTGGCTTATATTTTGGCCAAAAGATTAGCATTGCCATACAACGTGGCAATGCTGCCAGCCTTCTGGGCACGCTACCACGGGGCAACGAGCTGCCAGGCCTATTTTATTTGTAAATAGTAGTTTTAGTTTAACTTTTATTTTTTGCTGTTCTAATAAATAAAGCTTGTTAAAATAAATCTGTAATATAATAATAAAAGGTTATAATAACTTTTGTAAAGATGATAGTTTTTGATTAAAAGTATTAGTTAGGATTGTATCGTTTAGTTAGTATTCTACGGCACAAGTTCACAACTTATTATCGGGCTAGCTACGAGTAAGTTTGTGTGATTTGTCCCTATAAATTTATACATGGAGTATCATCATCATCAGGTCTTTTTAAATCTCCACTGCAGGGGCACGATCCTCTCTGTACTACCAGAGCCAGAGTAGTCATAGGATGAGGCCTACACTCTCCACGCTGGCCAGACGGGTTGGAGAGGTCTCCTTGATGTTTATAAGCTTTGTTTAGCTTGACATCCACGGGAAGACTTGGAGTGGTCCTATTCTATTCTGCCGGGAACCACACAGCATTTACGAGTATTTAGTATTAAAGAGGATTACTGAACCTATGACTACTCAATGTACGTACATGGGATAATCTGTTGCCGACATAAGCTAATTAATATTCAGCTATCAATTTGTTGCGGTCTGTAATAAAATATTCGAATTATAATCCATTTGTTTTAAGCATTCGTTGTTTCATGGGATTTTCGGCCGGGAGGATTATTTTACCAATGCGGCTGTGAAATAGCGGACTGTGGGTGGATAGAGGTTCTTCAGGGAAACCGCGAGATTTGAGACGACACGTTTATTACACGACCCTCTCTTTACTGCTAGAGCTATATATAGCCAGAGCAGTCGTGCTCCTGCAGTGGAGACTAACAAAAGACCTGTTGAAGAAGAAGAAGTTTATTACACTCAACAATCGAAATAAAACAGAGCGGAAAAGATGAACAAATTATTTGACTATTGAAACATATTCTCATTTAGATATTTCTCCTTTTATTGGGATAGGTAAACGCATGCATCATTACAATAAACTGTTGAGTAAAACATGTTAATGTCTCTAATTTATAAAGGTGTTACAGTTACCGCCTAATGAGAAACTACCACCGGGTGGCAGTCTGCCCTGGCCAGTCTGGAAGTCTTTAAATAGACTGCGGGCTGGTGTTGGCAGATGCAACGAAAATAGAGCAAAATGGGGTTTCTCCAGCAATACTGAATGCGACTGCGGTGCTGTCCAGTCTATGGATCACCTTTTGGTGTGCCCAGAAAACCAAACTTCTTGCACTATGCAGGATCTCAGGGAGGCAAACGAACGGGCAATCATAGTTGCAAAGCGCTGGTTAAAACATATTTAATATGTAAAAATATTGCCATTCTACGACTCGATAGAAGAAGAAGAAGAATTTAGGTGTGAAGTGGATCAACTGCCGCTTGTCATTGACTTTAGTAAACATGAGTCACCCCTTCACTATGTAAATTTTATTGGTTTGGATTCCATTACGTTTGTTAATATTAATTGAGCTTTGAATATGATATATAAACACATAAACATTCAGTTTGTCTGCTCTTCGTTTGGCGGGGGGCTGCGCCCCAAGCCCTCTTTTTGTGAGCATTGCTTATGCTAAGTTTTATTTAAACATTTTTAGAATCGGTAAAAGAGTAGGCCATGCATCGTTATAAACAACTAGTCGAGTAAAATGTGTTAATTTAATGTCCCTGTTTTTTAAACGTGCGAATCGGATCAACTGCCGCTTGTCATTGATTTTAGTTAACATGAGTCACCCCTTCACTGTGTAACTTTTATTGGTTTAGATTCCCTTACGTATGTCAATGTTATTCGAACTTTGAATATGACATATACAAACATAAACATTGTTTGTCTGCTCTTTGATTGGAGGGGGGCTGCGCCCCAAGCCCCTTCTTCTTATAAGCGTTGCCTATGCTATGTGTTATTTAAACATATTCTCATCTTTCTTTTCTTTTACCGATTCCAATAAAAGAGAAGGGTTTCTCTTTTATTGGAATCGGTAAAAGAGTAGGACCCTCTCTGAACTACCAGAGCCATATATAAGCCAAAGCAAAGGGTTTGATCATCACTCTTCACGCTGACTGGACCGGTTGGAGAGGTCTCTTTGATGTAGGTACTGTAAACTTGTAAGCTTGTGTTTCCTAAGTCGCCTTCTACGACACTTCTCTACCACGGGAATACTTGGAGTGGTCCTATTTTACTCTGCCGGGAACCACACGGCATAGTAAAATGTGTATATACACAGTAAAATGTGTAAATGTCCCTAATTTACAAACGTGCGAATTGGATCAACTGCCGCTTGCCATTGACTTTAGTTAACATGAGTCACCTCTTCACTATGTAGCGGTAAACGGATCACATGCTAATGCCAGAACCGCTTTGTTATCCGGCGTAATCCGGCGGCTATGTGTAGCTATAGTATATGTTTGTTTATTTATTTTCTCATAATCTATAAAACTACCCAATATAATTTAACAAACCGTTAGAAGTATCTTGATTTTTCTCTGGTGGCTATGAGACGTCACACCGAATCTAATAAGGAGTCCACAAGGAAATGATGAAAATCCGAAACTAAAAAAAAAAAAGATTTTTATAACATACTCGTACCTACATCAAAATTGCCTTTCCGCAAGTTTGTACTAAAATGAAGGGTACTTTTACTGTAAAATACTAAAACGTGTACCTACTTAAATTCACATTAAAAATAAAAATGTGTTGTTTTAGTAGTTTTTAGTCTTTTGACTTTATATTCTTCAGCCAACTGCTTTAATTTTCCATAGCCTGGGTAAAACACATAATTAAAACGTGGAATGCACCAATTGCTTCTCTACCCGCGTGTGTGTACGTGAAGTATTTTCAGCGTTTTCGCCAAAAGTGGCAATTTTTGTCAAAATTGCTAAGACAAGCTTCACGATTTCACTTTAAATTGTAAACAGTAGTCAACAGCAGTCCATAATTTGAAGTTTATATATTGCTCCACAGAACGAAATTTTTAAGTGTGTTTCAGTCATTAAGAAAAATTGGAATCCGTTTATTTTCCTCAAATTACTACTTTGTTAATGAAAATATTATATACAGAGCAATGTGATACTGTAAAAAAGTTGTTAAAGCAATTCTAAAACATATAATAGTTAAATTCCTATCCCAATATAACTATCAACGAGAATATTTATTTGGTCTATTTAAGTGGCAGTATAGTTTCTTGACGACTAGCCACAAATTACCTTACCGACCAAGACGCCATATTTCCGGCTCAGGCTCGGAAATCATTAGCCATATCTTCCCCAAACCAGCAATGAGGGCCCGTAACTCAGGTAAAAGTTACGGGGATAATAGTTCTAGTTTATCTGGTTTGTAGTTCGGGCGGTAAAGTGGAACATCCTATTCATAGTGGACAGTAAAAGGTCAACATATTTTTTAATTGGACAATGAGATATCATCACCACAACATTAGGTTACACAACAACATAGGTTATTCCAAATTAAAAACGACATTTAGGTACATGAAAACATTACATAATTAACATTACATATAGGTACACATTATATTCAAGAGTGGTGCAAAAGTTAGCTATTCAGCGTGGCAACGCAGCTAGTGTTTTAGGCACTTTTGCACCAGAAACGTTAAGGGATGGGTTTTTTTTATTTTATTTATTGTGATAAAAACGATTTATATTACCAATTACAATTATCACACAGCGGTGAGGAGCCCGATGGTCCAGTGGGTGTGAGCTCTATGAGCGCTTACGTATGTTAAGCAACCCCTGGTGCAGTCCCTACTTGGATGGGTGACCACAAGTGGCATAAAAATATCTCGAGCTCCTCCGTGCTTCGGAAGACACGTTAAGCCGTTGGTCTCGGCTGTCATCGTTGATGGCAGTCGTTAAGCTATGTGAGATGCGTTAAGGCAGCTTGAAAAATCTGACACCAGTGTTGGCCACTTACACATACGAAAAACAAAGCAAACAAGCGTGGCAACGCAGGTAGTGTTTTAGGCACTTTTGCACCAGAAACGTTAAGAAGCCGGCGACCAAAGAATTTCCCATACAAACTTAATACCAAAATATTTTTTAGTTCGAGCATATTTCAACACAAATATGCTATTATTTGTATTAAGACAGTATTTATCTATGTTCCTGTTAAACATTTTTTTTTCAAAATATTAACGTACTTACATATATTTGAGTTTAAATTTCGTTCATTTTTACGACATTATCGACATATTTTCCGCCTATTTGTTTTGTATTAAAAACTAAACCAATCATTATGTAATTATAATAGAAACACACGTTATATTGTTTAGTTACGCAATGTCTGAAAGAAAATAAAAATATAATCAATTTTCATTCATCATTTTTGGTATTACCAAATACGCTCAAATTAGTGAGAAATTTTGAACAGCCATCTAGCTGTTTCCTCTCGCACGAGGCGGACGCGGCGGCTGTGCGGGGCAGGCGGGGGGTACGATACGCATGCGTAGAGATACAGTTCGAATGTGTGTGTGCCTTCGTTGTTCTTTTGATTATTAAATTTCAATAAACTGTTGTAGTTTATTTTGGTTTTCGAATTCTCGATAATGGACTTCGAAGTGTGGGATGTATCACACAGTAGGTACATATTTTTATTTGAAGAAATTAGAATATTACTCGAATCTTTTTTTTTCTTTACGGGGTGTACGTCACCATAGTGACGTTATTGTTGAAATCCGTAATGGAAGACGCGAATTTTCATGGAAAATCGACTTGGGTCGTTTTTAGCTTTTTCAGGGTGTAGATTTCAAAAATGACGTTAGTTTGTAATGACGCGTCTTGTCACACAAAAATGGTCGTTGGATAGGTTTCTTGAGTTGTAGATTTCGAAAATGCTGTCAGTTTTGGAATCCAAGATGGCGGCTGCGACTTTTCATGCAAAATCGACATGGGTATCGTTGTATAGGTTTTTCGGGGTGTAAATTTCGAAAATGACGTTAGTTTTGGAATTCAAGATGACGGACGCGTCTTGTCACACAAAATCGATATGGGTGTCGTTGGATACGTTTTTCAGGGTGTAGATTTCGAAAATGATGTCAGTTTTGGAATCCAAGATGGCGGATGCGACTTTTCATGCAAAATCGAAATGGGTATCGTTGTATAGGTTTTTCGGGGTGTAAATTTCGAAAATGACGTTAGTTTTGGAATTCAAGATGGCGGACGCGTCTTGTCACACAAAATCGATATGGGTGTCGTTGGATACGTTTTTCAGGGTGTAGATTTCGAAAATGATGTCAGTTTTGTAATCCAAGATGGCAGATGTGACTTTTCATGCAAAATCGACATGAGTATCGTTGTATAGGTTTTTCGGGGTGTAAATTTCGAAAATGACGTTAGTTTTGGAATTCAAGATGGCGGACGCGTCTTGTCACACAAAATCGATATGGGTGTCGTTGGATACGTTTTTCAGGGTGTAGATTTCGAAAATGATGTCAGTTTTGGAATCCAAGATGGCGGACCCGATATTGCAAATAAAATCGACATGGGTGTCGTTTTATAGGTTTTTCGGGGCGTAGATTTCGAAAATGACGTCAGTTTTTGAATCCAAGATGGCGGACCCGATTTGTCGAATAAAATCGACATGGGTGTCGGTGTTTAGGTTTTTTGGGTTGTAGATTTCGAAAATGACGTCAGTTTTGGAATCCAAGATGGCGGACCCGATATTGCAAATAAAATCGACATGGGTGTCGTTTTATAGGTTTATTTTACAAATCATCATCATCATCGCCATCTTGAATTCCAAAACTGACGTCATTTTCGAAATCTACGCCCCGAAAAACCTATACAACGACACCCATGTCGATTTTATTTGACAAATCGGGTCCGCCATCTTGGATTCCAAAACTGACGTCATTTTCGAAATCTACACCCCGAAAAACCTATACAACGATACCCATATCGATTTTATTTGACAAATCGGGTCCGCCATCTTAGATTCAAAAACTGACGTCATTTTCGAAATCTACGCCCCGAAAAACCTATACAACGACACCCATGTCCATTTTATTTGAAAAATCGGGTCCGCCATCTTGGATTCCAAAACTGACGTCATTTTCGAAATCTACACCCCGAAAAACCTATACAACGATACCCATGTCGATTTTATTTGACAAATCGGGTCCGCCATCTTGGATTCAAAAACTAACGTTATTTTCGAAATCTACGCCCCGAAAAACCTATACAACGACAACCATGTCGATTTTATTTGACTAATCGGGTCCGCCATCTTGGATTCCAAAACTGACGTCATTTTCGAATTCTACATCCCGAAAAACCTATACAACGACACCCATGTCGATTTTATTTGACAAATCGGGTCCGCCATCTTGGATTTCAAAACTGACGTCATTTTCGAAATCTACACCCCGAAAATATATGTCGATTTTGCATGGACTGTGACTGCGGTACACATGCACGTCTTCGATAAAGGAACGCACGCACACATTCTCACTACCGCGCGGAGAGTGCGGGGTGCGGCGCATGGTTAGTCGTCCGCCCGCTCGCGACGAATGAGATAGCGATATGTCCAACAAACTTAGGCGCTCACCTCAAATTCGATTTGAGCGGGCGGTCCGCCGGCTTCTTAAGGGATGGGTTATAAATGCGCCTGTATAAACTTTTGTAGACTTGTTTCTTTTATAACAGAACTATGTAAATTTATTTAATACATTTATTTATTCTGCGAATAACAAAAAAAAAAGTAGATATACAAGGACAAATCATAAAAATTTTGCTAGTTACGTTAAGTTGAGAACTTTGTTGTGGCATGTAGTCCCACATTATATTTATATATTTAAATATATTAATATCATATTTATTTTTTATATCAAATAGTTATATTTAATCGATTTCGCTCTATCAATTTCTCAATTTCTCTGTTTGGTCCTATGGTCGACTGGCCATTTGTACACTTTTTTCTTATTTGAACAATAAAGTTTGTATAAATAAGTGTCCAATTAAGTGTCATTATTTCCCCGAGAAGTGCTAAATTTCGGGTAATATTGCAACTGTGAGAGTAATGTTACTGTTTTATCGAGCATCGATACTGTACGAGCGCTCACACAATAACATAAACATCAAAGCGCGATAGTGATCATAATCAATAGAAACCAGTGTTGCAGTACTATCGATATATCATATCCAACGTTTGTGCTGCAAATTGAAATCGCGTGGTGCGATCTTGATAGACAAAACAACATACAAAATAGGACAAATCGAGAAGTGCCAAATTTATTGCAACTGTGGGAGTAATGTTCAACTTTTCGATCGATCATCGATATTGTTCGAGCATTCGCACAATAACAACATAAACAACAAAGCGCGATAGTGATCATAATTAGTGGACACTGGTGTTATTGCACTATTGATATACCTATCATATCCGACGTTGGATATGATAGGTATATCAATAGTGCAATAATATTGACACCAGTGTTGGCCACTTACACATACGAAAAAACAAAACCACAATCCGACGTTTATGCAGCAAATTGTAATCACGTGGTGCGATCTTGATAGATGAGACAACATACAAACTATGAGACAATGTAGACACGCATCGTAACTATTAATTACTAAGTGTTACTAAGTGGCGAGGAGCCTTATGGACCAGTTAGCATAGTTCTCTCGATATGGTAATATCTACTTGCTCGAAAGGGTTGGGGATAAGAAAGTAGCCGCTCGGGGAGGCCAAGCGCGTATCCGATGCCAAGCGTCCATTCAGGCAGTTGAGTATGACACCCCTGGCTCCAGGTTTAATACCCTTTTTTCTCGGAAAATAAGTTGCCAACCCTATTGTGAGAGTAATGTTATACTGTTCGATCGATTATCCATATAATACGAGTACTTGCACATGCACATACATAAACATCAAAGAGCGATAGTGATCATAATCAGTGGAAACCAACGTTGCAGCACTATGAGTATAACTGCACTATTGATATATAATATCCGACGTTTGTGCAGCAAATTGAAATCACGTGGTGCGATCTTGATGGATGAGACAACATACAAACTGTGAGACAATCTTTGATTACATAAGACAATGTAGACACGCATCGTAACTATTAATTACTAAGTGTTACTAAGTGGCGAGGAGCCCGATGGACCAGGGGGCAAGATTCAAGATTCAAAACGTTTTTTGAAGTCATAACATCATAAGCGGCGCTGTGCACTTTTTAATGAGATAAAAATTTTAAACTCTCGACTGATCACGTGACCGATAGATTGAAAGTCATAAGACGGCGCAGGGCACTTGCGCGAATGTTCGTGTGTGTTTGAGTTACAGCGTGCTACGCACATCCATGGATGGTGAATGCTGTTAGGAAAGGTATTCAATTATAAGTGATAGTATTTAAGTTTTTACTTCTGCCGGCACTCCCGGAGTGAAACCCGTTGTTTTTTTTATTATACTTTCTTAACAACACTTATTCGACAATAAGTGTTGATCAATTTAATGTCACAACTGTACTGGCTTCCCCCAAGGATTTCCAATATGACCGGTTGGAAGCGTTCTGCATCCAACGCCTTCCAATGGTAGGTCAATAGCTGAATGGAAAAATCATTCGGAGACGAGTGTCACGCGTTCAAAATTAGTACCCCAGCAGGCCTATTTGCTAACTTTTGACAACTACGGTGTACATCATTTTCATGGTAACTTCAATATTCATTACGGCTTCGGTATAAATGACTATTTTTATCTATGATATAAAAACCGTAATGGATGCTAAAGTGACAATCAAATCGTTGTACACTTAGCAAATCGGCCGGCAGGTCGTCTAACCACCTAGTCGGATGGTGTCCAACGCTGCTCCTGCCGGTACGTGGTCGCCATTCAAGAACCTTTCCATACTAAACCCTAAAAATCGAAATGGTTTAGGCTATTTAGGTACTTACTCCTGGTCTATAATTGACGAAGTGCTGATCATTTCTATGAAGGGCGACAGATTGCAGGGTGTCATGTGGTGCCAACTGCCAACTGCAAGTCACAACCCATCCCACTCCCGGTTTCCACACATGGGTGAGTTGTACCTCCGTGTGGTTCGTTTGGGGTTGTGCTATTGCTATTGCTGTAACAGAAAATATTAAGTTGAATACTTTTATTTTATTTAAAATCCTAATCCTAACTATCCTTATCCCAACTAATATTATAAATGCGTAAGGGAGTTTGTTTGTTACGCTTTCATGTCCAATCAACTGAATTGATCATCATGAAATTTTGCATACTCATAGGTTAGGGTACTGAGAAGGACATAGGCTATATCATGCGGGCGAAGCCGCGGGTAACAGCTAGTAATATTATAAAGAGCAAAGATTTGTTTGTTCGAATTGAATAAGTTTCGAAAATTATTATACCTTTGTTAAGCTATTTTATCCGCGGGTGACAAAGGCTATAATTTCTAGAAAAAATACGTAGAATGTACCAGCTGCTTCTCTTCCCGCGCAGGCCGTAGAAACCTGCCGAGGAGATGAGCGCTAATCTAAGGAATCATGTTAATAGGCGAAGCGGGTATCAACCCATCACTACTTTGATTCTGTATGCATCTTTACACCCATCAACATGCTATAAGTGGCCTTTCGGTCTTATAGCCTTAGGCTCTGTCTACCTCATAAGGGATAAAGACGTGATGCTATGTATGTATCAAAAAAATAGGCTATAGTTTACGCGGTTGAAGTTGCGGTAAAACAATTTATTAATATGTATTTTTTTTGTTGGATTGTGAACTAAGTTTTTGATTGCTACCAGTATCATCTCCTGCACATTATAACAAAACGATTCATAATTCAATGAACCCATGTTTGCTCTCATGACGCGTTTCAATTTACGCTGATAAAAAACTAATATCGCCACCCTGCTTTCTCTGGATGCGAGTAGGTACGTTTTTTATATTCTAAATTAGACAAATTACGGGACGTCGCGCTGTTGGCAGGCGCCGCCATATTTTGTAAAATCGTTTTATAGCTTGACGACTTCAAGTTGGTCTCTACTTTTTTGAACAAAGTAAAATAGCTATGAATAATTGGAAACTACATAAATTTATTTCATTTTTAAACTGATTTTTAGGGTTCCGTACAAAAGTTGAAAAACGGAACCCTTATAGGATCACTCGAGCGTCTGTCTGTCCGTCCGTCCGTCTGTCACAGCCGATTTTCTCCGAATCTACTGAACCAAATTATGTGAAATTTGGTAAGATGGTGTAATCCTATGACCCAAACACGGATGTGCAAAGTAAATAAAGATTTATTTTGAAATAAGTGTCATTTTCAGGGGCCCAATTACAAAATTTAAAAAAAAAGTTTTGCAAACCTTACTGTGTCATATATCAAATGAAAGGGCTCATTATGAGGATCTCAAAAATATTTTCTTTTGTTCGGGTAAAATCAAAACTTTTGATTTTATTCACGAAAGAAGGCAAAATTTGACCATTCCCCCCCCCCTGATCTCCGAAACTACTGGGCCGAAAATTTTGAAAAAATTACAAAATATAGTTCATTCCTTGAAGATTACAGGAAAAATAATAAGAATTCTATCACTTGAAAATTAAGTGGTAAACTCACAATAATAAGTTCATCTAGGAAAATAGTTCACTAAAACACCACTATGGCGCTAGTCAATTGAATAAAACATTTTTTGCACATTGTGTGTGTGTTCACGAAGCATATTGTACGGAACCCTCATTGCGCGAGTTTGACTCACACTTGGCCGGTTTTTTAGTACACAATATTACAAAGTGTTCCCGATTGTCATAAGTAGGTAGTTTTATTTTGTACTTTGCCTTTTTGATTTGTAAATAATTGAAGATTTTTCGTATTTAGAATTTCAATGCACTTTTAGACAACTTTATATTTCAAAATTTCTCGATTTTTCGTATACATTGCCTGAAGTAATTTTATAGGTTGTAATGGAGTCTGAAGTCAACGTAAACTAAAAAAAGACGGCCTGCTTCTTATAAAATAAAATACACACAGACACTCGGACCACATGTTATGACAAAAGCAACTATACTTGAACACTTGAAAGGTCAGCGCAGGAGTTTTTCTTAAATTTTTAAAACTAGAATTAAAAAAAAAAAACAATAAACAGGGATTTCTAACAAATGTTTAAAACTGATTGAATCGATTTAGTCCTCAATTACCGAGCCACGCAACAATCAGACGCGCCCATTTCCACTTAAAGTGTCACGCTCGTAATAAAAGACTATGATACAGTTGAGTTGTTGTAAATAGAGTTAATAGATTAGTCTAAAAGTTCGTTGAACTGAAGTGGTATAATCACTTAAAAATATGTTTGACCAAGCGAACTTAAAATATGGTTCCAGTGGCATTTAAATCGGTTTAACTTTTCGGGACACTTCCGCCTGAAGACAGCAGTTAAATAAACATGAGCGCGCGCAAAGACAAGCACGTTTGCGACGAACTACTAATTAGGTATTGATTGTAGTAGAAGTAACATATTAAAAATGATTTCAAAGTAATTTAGTACTTTTATTTCTGAAGGTTTACGAAAAACCCACAAAATTATTGTAAGTTGTTTAAACTTTCTTACTTTAAAAATATATTATAAACATCTTAAGTTCTCAACTCAAAGCTGTATCAAAACCCGTCGTGCTTTTCATAAACTCGTCAAGTTATAGTACATTTGAATCCCTTAAGTCTTAAGAGGCTGCCTTAATTTGCTCAATTGGGCAGTCGTGCGCGCCTTAATACTTTAATGTCCCACATTTGGGACGATGATACCCGTGATGTTTTTCAACGCGGAAATGTTGTGAATTTGAATTAATGAAGGGCTGCATATTATACTTCTTTACTCCCATTTCATTACATTATCTTCGTCTTTTGGCCTGTTATGTGAGGTTTATGTTTTGACACACCTCCTTTCTTTGAGCATTTTTCCCGGTTACATCTGCGTTGCAGCGCGGATCCACAATTAGCTATTCATGCTGTAATATGATTTATTCCGTGTGGTTCCCGGCAGAGTAGAATAGGACTACAAGTCTTCCCGTGAATGTCGTTTAAGGCGACTTAGACACATGCTAAACAAAGCTTATTTTAAACTTCATCAACACCTGTCCAAATTGTCTGGCCAGCGGGTAAATTGAGGCTAAATCCTCTGACGTCTCTGAATATTTTATGACTCTGGTAGTACAGAAAAGGTCGTGCTCTTGCAGTGGAGACTTTTTACCTGTCTGCCGCCAACCCTGACCGCAGACATATATTTGTAAAAAAGAAAAGTTTGCCTGTGCTGATAATCAAGCGATACCCGGGTACTAAATATTACTTAGTCGTCCTATATAGTAGATTCCATGACGATAGATATAAAGAGTGTAAATTGACTCCCGAAATTCCCTTAAAGGGTTTGTTTGACTCAGGGGATCACTATAAATAATAAAATAAAAACTATGAATAACTTTTCCTAAGGAACCTTTTTTTTCGGAGTAGGGCATAGGCTATCTTTTGTCCCGGAGAAAAGTACTGTTCCCGAGAGATCGATATTAACGCGAGCGGAGCCACGGGCGAATGCTATGTAGTTTTATAATGCTGCATATTACATGTTCAACCATAACTATCTTTTTTCTCACATCATCATAAAGCGTGGGGACAGTTGTTTAATCATGCCCAATTAAGATCAATTATGGGACTCATAAACGAGCAATGATGGTGGACGTAACATTTGCTCAGTGGCGTAACAATAGGGTGGTCCGCGGGATGGAGATTGTGGGGGCGGCAAGCAGTAAAGAAATCAAAGAAATTCCTGGATTATTAATCACGATGCATAATTATAATTTAACCGACTAGCATTCCCCACCCCCCCAACTTCATTTGCGTAAAATTTCACCCTCATAAAAGTTGAATTTCTTAATATCCTTTCTCAGTACTCACTTACATCATGAAAGGTACCTGTACCAAATTTCAAGTTTTTAGGTGCAATAGTTTTGGCTGTGCGTTGATATACGTACATGTCAGTGAGTCCATCAGGTTTGACTTTAATACTCGTAATAATAGACTTGGTAGGTGTTACGCATGTATCTAAAATTTCCGTTGAAAATTTCTACGCACCTGATTTATTAACGTCATTGAAAAATAATATAGAGTGAAATTTCCAACGGCTTGTATTTAGCCTTAAGCCAGCACACGTTATTTAGGTAATCTGTGCCGCGTACAACTGTGATTTTTAATCATTTAAAATTTCTCATTACGAGTAAAAAGTAAAAAGGCCCAGATCGTAAAATATGCGTATTAATCATAAACTATTTGATGATAAAATACAAGTTTTTACAACAAGAGCAATACGCTTATTGAAAGGGCGTATCAATTAATGATACCAAACAACTTTTCCGAGAGAACATAGGCATGTTAAAATATTTGAAAGTAATTAATAATGCGTACAAGTCCTATACGACAGTCAGCTCAAACAATTTCTATGTAAAGTATTTTTCTCTGACGAAGGTACTTATACCTTCAACGATTATAATTATTATATTGTTATTAATATGTAAAATACGGGTTACTCACGTATGAAGTCAGCTACAGGCCGACATGTTTAAATAAAAATAAAAAATATTATATTGTTGTCGATTTATTATACACTCAAAAAAGATCCTGATACTAATTATATATGACAACAATGTTAAGTAAGATTAACATAAAGGGAGGGCTCCAACTGTTAAATTTAGCTCGGGCATTAGACAGTAATAGTTACGCCCCTACATTAGATTGTGAGAGATGAGTATTATTGAGGACGTTGTTTTTATTTGTTTGAAAAAGGCAATTATTAAAACATAAAGCAGCCGGCTAACTTATGAGTAGGTCATCGGTAGTTTACGTAAGCAGCGTAAGCGTCTCTCAGTAGGTACATCAAATTACTAGGAAAAATGTTTAACAAAATAAAATTATCCATAGTAATAATATCAAAGAGACCTCTCCAACCCGCCTGGCCAGCGTGGAGCGTGTAGGCCAAATCCTCTAACTATTTTGGCTAATACATTGCTGTGGTAGTATAGAGAGGGTCGTGCTCCTGCAGTGGAGACTAAAAAAGACCTGATGGATATATGGATATAGTAAAAAAAATACTTACATGAGTAAATACTTAATTATGAAATATGATTGTAGGTAAGCACATAAGTTTTATTTTTAATTAATAAGTTGTTTTTATTTATCATCATTTACGATTTATTGATAATGTTTCATATTATTTTGTCAAATATCTACCAAGTTTTTTTAGTTTATAGAAAATTATAAATTCTCTTCTTTCTTTCATATACTCCTCCTCTGTATTTTTTTTCAAATCTCCAAGTTTAGGGAATTTGTCGTTAATAGATGTACCTATTTAAATTTTATTATTAAAATGCTTATAGTATTAATCTAAGTAAGTACTAATCTAAGTTTTGTAATTAAATCTTTTAGACGTTCTCTTTCTCAAATTCTCTAGATTTATAGCAAAAGTTATTGATTTCCTCTGTGGCTTAGTAGTCATCATGCTAGGCTGGCGCGTCGTAGGTCCTGGTTTCAATCTCTGGTCAGGGTAAGACGGAAAATTATCTTTTTCAGATTGATCTGGGTCTTAGATGTTCATATGTATCACTATCACTACATATTATAAAACAAAGTCCTCCGCCGCGTCTGTCTGTCTGTTCGCGATAAACTCAAAAACTACTGCTCGGAATTACATGCGGTTTTTACCAACAGATAGAGTGATTCACGAGGAAGGTTTTAAGGTATAATACATGCCCGGGCGCAGCCGGGTAGGGCTGCTAGTACGTTATAAAATAAAGTACTGTTGAGTTAGTATCCAAATAACACAAGTCTCGATCTAACTTTGGAATAGCTCAATCTGTGTTTTTTGCTCCAATATACATCTTTTTCTGAAATATTTCCGTCTTGTAGTTCAGCGGCATTATTCGATTTTGATAGACGTATAATATCAAGATATACCAAAATATATAAAAAAGTTTAAACATAAAAAAAAAAATTTCATAAAAATAAGGCCACCAACCGAGAAAAGAAAATACGAAATTTGAACCGTAACACGAAACTCACCAAAAGAACAAAGACAAACCAGCACAAAACACACACACTTCGTATCCGGCGACATCACAAAGCCACGGAATTTAATAGCACATAAAACAAAAACTAAAATAAAACTAAAATCGGACAGGACTGATTGTCAGTGGCAACTAAATGTTACTGGCAGTTGATACGGCGCGCGCGCATCGTAATGAAAGCTCGTGCGGTTGAATAGTGTGCGATGTTTAGGAAGCCCGTAAGTAAACAAAACTTGGAAACAAGTTGTATTATTCTAACTTAAGGCGCTCCTATAGTAACACTAGCGCCACTCAGCAATTAATTCTTTTAATCCTAAATTATATCGAATTTTAAAAATCTAACTATACATAACTAGTGAATTACTTGTAGTATTTTTGTATTCATTTTCACTAATACTCGTTTGATAAACTAAGAGAAAAACAGGTTAACGCTAAACGTGGCCACTTTTGGCGTTAATCGATTTTGCTCTTTAAATATGACACTAGTAAATTACTTGTATACCATAACATGTAATATACCAAAAAATCTATGAATAATTTAGTAGTTTTGTACTTGTTAGATTTTTAAAATTCGATACAATTTATGATTTAAGGAATTTAATTGCTGGGTGGCGCTAGTGTTACTATAAGAGCGCCTTAATCCCAACTATCCCATCCCAACTAATATTATAAATGCGAAAGTGAGGTTGTATATTTGTGACCTCTTCACGCTTAATCTACTTAATCAATTGTCTTGAACTTTGGCCTACACAAAGATTAGGGTACAAAAAAGGATGAAGAGTTCTGTTCCATGAGGTTGAGGTCACAGGAGGCGTACATACGTACGCGCGAAAAATATTACCAGTTGGGTAAAAATATAACTTTGACCATAAAATAATATGTATGAAAGAGATGGTTGTTATTAAACAAATACTTTTTTTTAAATATGTGAATGTCTTTTTCTATATTTGATTAAAAAAAGTAAATCGTTACATTGAATATTTCAAGAGTCTAACTTTTGCGGTTATTAATATTGAGCAAAAAACAGCAAAAAATCATGTTGATTGTATGAGAGCTTCCCTTAAATATTTGTTTTATTCAGAATTTAATATTTTTTGTTATTACGTAGTAAATAAATCTATATAAACTTAAACCCCAAAGATTGAATTTATATAAGGGTAACCATATATCACAATGTATATGTTTTTCAAATGAATAAATCATTGCTTCTTTTTACGACGAAGAAATCTGAAACATATTCCTTTGCAAGAGACAGCTTGACAGGTTATTATTTT
Source organism: Rhodophaea formosa (assembly GCA_963082605.1). Taxonomy (NCBI): domain Eukaryota; kingdom Metazoa; phylum Arthropoda; class Insecta; order Lepidoptera; family Pyralidae; genus Rhodophaea; species Rhodophaea formosa. The sequence goes on along the minus strand of OY720217.1, from coordinate 16,741,505 downwards.
TTAAGACTCGTTTAATGACATGCCATTTAAAGGATATTAGTTCTAGGATTGATATATAAAAAAAAACATTTTAAAACCCTATCATTCTTTGTATCACATTAAAATAATTTAGTTTCATCATGCAATTAAATAATTTCTGGGACAATTATAACATATTACAATTAAACACACTATCTCTACTATAAAACATAATGATGCGGCACATATCGTTCACCGATTTTGCATAAATGACCATCGATGACTCATTTGAATGGTCGTTTGAATTTTCAAATTTGTCCAGCCTGTGATGGCCTCGTTTCTCGCGTGTCGCAGTCCAATTTAGCGTTCTAGTTAGATTAGTCGTTGGTAGCGAGCGCTTTTAAAATAATAGCTGCAATCGGCGCACCGTAATTGAATGAACGGAGTGTAATAAAGCTAGAATATGATTTTAGTTAATGAACAATGTTCAAAACCCTTTGTATCGTTACCGGCCATGCGTTCTCATTAAATTTTACTGCACTTTTATTATAATAATAAGACTCTTTAGTGGAGTAAAAAGAGAATTGTTGAAATGGTTATTCGTATCGAATGAACGAATAAAAACCAGTCGGATTATTGGAAGCATTTAACTCAATTAAAAATGATAATATTAGATCTGAAATCATATAGTGCTTTTTAAATACTAAATCATACCGCTGCAAAAATATGTGATTTATCGAAGAGTTAATCTTACTAATAATTATAAAGAATAAAAAAGATTTTATTGTTTGTTTGTTTCAGTTGAATAGGCTCCGAAATTTTACCTAGTAACAACTAAAGACAGATTTTCAACATTCTTTCACCTATTGAAAGCTTATTTACCTGCGGGTGATATAGACTATAATTTACGCGGATGAAGTATGTCGAAAATTGCTGTTGAAATATAAAAATTAAATTGTGCAATTAGGTAAGCGGGCACAACCAGCCACTGTAGTGTAGTTGTTAAGTCGCAAGAATGCTTCACGAGAGGCTCTGGTTTCGTTGCCTAGCACGGAAAAAATACATACTTATAATAGTTTTAATTCGTTGGCATCCTTTCAAATATAGACTATACCCATGATTGAAAGTAATTTAAGATTACTTTCGAGAAAATTAAATTTACACGTTTTTCAAATTTAAGAAACACTCATTAACTACCTCAAACGCTTTAAAACAGGCTATTACTTTAGATAAAACCCAAAAATTAAACAGAACTGTTTTTCCAAAAACACCGAAAAATTGATTCATTTAAACAGTATTAAAGCAACCGGTCGATGAAATTTTCGCAAAACAAGTGATTTTAGACCGATACACAACCAGCAATTTAATGTTGATGCAAGAAATGTTTTTAAGTGTAATTTTTTTTGCGTATGCTAACGAATTCGATTCCGCCTTGTATACTTCATTTTCACAGCTATTTGTTTTCGAAGCTGAAGGTTATTGGCTTGCTGCAGTAGATTAGACGGAAAAATAAAATTTCATGTCACTGAGAGTTATAGTGATATCTCTATAATCTTTTATCATTTTTTTCAGTGTTTCTCCCTGTTGCGTCACTACAATTTGTTTTGGCGAAAGTATTTGCAGCCAGCTGCCTGGCAACGCAAACCTTTTTGGGTATTAGTCAGCGGTTCTGGATCTACAACCGTAGACAAATAGCTGTAAAAATGAAATACAAGTATTCGCCTGCTGTCTGTCTGTGGAAAGCCTATCATCATTATCAGGTCTTTTCTTAGTCTCCACTGCAGGAGCATGACCCTCTCTGTATGTACCAGAGCCATAAATTAGCCAGAGCAGTCAGAGGATTTGGCCTACACTCTCCACGCTGGCCAGACGAATTGGGAGGAAAGATTATATTGCAATCAATAAAGGATATATTAAGTTCTTCCATTTCTTTTTTAATTTCGTTTAAGAAAATACCTATATAATGGAAAGTAAATAGAACTTCCACTTGGATGTCTCCGCTATGGTACAAAGCAGGATCCTCGTAAAGCAGTTTACTGAAAAGTGGTACAGCTAAGAAACTATTGTTGCTTTCTAAGATGACAAATCGAATCGATGACCGAGCCACTGATGGCCACTCAGTTGTATAGACTGCTCGCTTTACTTTGGCCACTTTGGTTCTTACTTCGGCTGGAAGACCACCATCGGGTCGAGTCATAAGAGTAGCGGCACGAGAGTTTTGATATCATTAAGTTACTTTGTTTCTTTTTTATTTTCGTTAATACGAAATTCTATATAACTACAGTAGAATACCTTCCACTTGGATGTCTCCGCTATGGTACAAAGCGGGATCCTCGTAAAGCAGTTTACTGCAGTGTGATACAGCTAAGAAACTACTGTTGCTTTCTAAGACGACAAATCCGTGCCTCGCAAAATCCGTCAAAGAATGGTACAGCTTAGGCTATGCACAAACGGGCGACCGACCGAGCCACTGATGGCCACTCGGTTGTATAGACACTCGCTTTACTTTGGCCACTTTGGTTCCTACTTCGGCTGGAAGACCACCATCGGATAGAGTCATAAGAGAAGCGGCACGAGAGTTTTGATATCATTGAGTCCTACGTTACTTTGTTTCCCTTTTTATTTTCGTTAATAAGAAATTCTATAAAACTACAGTAGATAATACGGGAGGTATTATCTACTGTAGTTCTATAGAATTTCTTATTAACGAAACGAAAAACTTGGATGTCTCCGCTAATAGTACAAAGCAGGATCCTCGTAAAGCAGTTTACTGCAGTGTGATACAGCTAAGAAACTATTGTTGCTTTCTAAGACGACAAATCCGTGCCGCGCAAAATCCGTCAAAGAATGGTACAGCTTAGGCTATGCACAAACGGGCGACCGACCGAGCCACTGATGGCCACTCGGTTGTATAGACACTCGCTTTACTTTGGCCACTTTGGTTCTTACTTCGGCTGGAAGACCACCATCGGATCGAGTCATAAGAGAAGCGGCACGAGAGTTTTGATATCATTGAGTCTTACGTTACTTTGTTTCCTTTTTTATTTTCGTTAATAAGAAATTCTATAGAACTACAGTAGATAATACCTTTCGTATTATCTACTGTAGTTTTATAGAATTTCTTATTAACGAAACGAAAAACTTTGGATGTCTCCGCTAATAGTACAAAGCAGGATCCTCGTAAAGCAGTTTACTGCAGTGTGGTACAGCTAAGAAACTATTGTTGCTTTCTAAGACGACAAATCCGTGCCTCGCAAAATCCGTCAAAGAATAGTACGGCTTAGGTTCAGCACAAAACGGGCGACCAACCGACCAGCCAGCTACCGATGGCCACTCGGTTGGATAGGCACACTCTTGACTTCGTCCATTTCATCGTAAGTCGTGTCTGTTTCAGTATACAGTTAGTATATAGACTGGCAATACGCAGTCCAGCTATAAGTTTTCCATAAAATGCCATCATCATCATCATCATGATCATCAGGTCTTTTTAAATCTCTACTGCAGGAGCACGACCCTCTCTGTACTACCAGAGCCATATTATTAGCCAGAGCAGTCAGAGGATTTGGCCTACACTCTCCACGCTGGCCAGACGGGTTGGAGAGGTCTTTTTGGTGTTTATAAGCTTTGTTTAGCTTGTGATTCCGAAGTCGCCTTCTACGACATCCACGGGATGACTTGGAGTGGTCCCATTCTACTCTGCCGAGAACCACACGGCTATGAAATCCTAAACGGATTTTTGCTAGCCACCAGCGGTTGTTGGCCAGTTTGCGCCGAGCCTTACACACCAGCTTGCGTTACTAGAAATAGTTTCCAGTTATTTCAGACGTTTCACAGAAATATTATATGAATAGGTTTTATCTTGAGACTTCGCTACTAAGACTGTGTTTTTTGTCTGCCACGTGCATTGCAAGACACAAAATAGTTTGTACGTAAGAGACCCGTTTTTAAAGATCAAAATTACCTCATCATCAGGTCGTTTTTAGTCTCCTCTGCAGGATCATGACCCTCTCTATACTACCATATATAGAGCCATATATTTACCAGAGCAGTCATAATTACATATTAAATGAAAATCATTGTATTGTGAAGAAAAATGTTTTATTACGTTACCGGCCAAACAGTTTTTGCGGGAATCCAACAATTGGCATAGCATGACCAAATCAACTTTCCTAGGAATGGTTTCAAGGAAAGTGCCTTGAACTTTAGAATTGTCACGAGAGCCATATTAGTAATTGTTTTTACGAGCTTTTAGGTATTTATAAGAGGGGTTAATAAACGTAATTTTCGAAAACTGTAGAACATGAAAAAAGGCCAAGATTGGGTGACACCATACAGCCCGCACCTCACCTACATCGCGCTAACAGGCTATGGAAAAAAGAATTTGTGCTTCATCTTTTGTTTGGTAATAGTTAATCAATACATAAGTTTTTTATGACATAGGATTACAAGCGAGCAAGCGGATTGCGTTACCTGATGATGATCACCGCTGCCCAAGGACAACTGCAAAACCTGTAGTGTTACAAAAGCGTTGTCTCCGGCTCTCTCACTCACCCAACGAAGCTTAGAAGCGGTGAAGCTACTACTCAAAGTCGATTTTCTTTGAAAGTGAGGTACCTTCCCGGACAAGCCGGCCCATTCATACTATTAGCAAAAGTGAATTTTGCCGGTAGCGTGGCTCTACCACAGCCACAACTAATTCTTTCGATGTTATAGCGTAATAAAGAAATTCATACATACTAGGTCCCGGCTCTTTTTATATGTGATGCGAGCCTTGATTGATGTTGCTTGTAACAAAAGTGAATAGATTTTTTTTCATAAAGAATGTACGTGTAGGCTCATTTACAAGTAAGTATATTGTTTTATTTCTAGTAACTACATAGGTTTACTGTTATTATTGTTCGTATTTTAATCTCAATTTGAATTTTATTGAAACAAAGACTTTTAAATCTCAACTGTGATTACATTTTTATTCACAGACTAGTCGAATAGAGAATTTATTAGAATTAGGTCCCAGTAGATATTTCTGAATGCAAACATCTCTATTTCATATTTGCTCTATGACCATTACTAATTTTACGCTTGGTTAATCTGCTAGATTTAAAATTTTCAATTCTCTTTGTGCTGGCCCGAACCACAAAATGAAAACATTACAGAAAAGTACGTGAAGGCGTGCTGAGAATGGTGAATCTTCTAACGCTCTAACTTTTCACGTGCATTTCGAACACCATTTTGAGCTCTTGCAGACACAATCACTATTATTGATAATAAAGTACGTACCGCTATCTACCATTTTTAAGTTTGTATTAAAAGTTGTATGTGAAAACTTGTGAAATAAAAAGCAAGAAATATCAGATATAATAAAATTATTGGTAAAAAAGTTTGCGATTTTATTAAAATTCTAACTTTAACCATATTTACTGAAACTATTTTTGGTACTTTTGCATACCAGCTAAATGATTCAACATTTGCAGCAATGTTGTATTGAATGAGTTTACAATATTCTATTGAATGATATGAAACAAAATCAGCTAAGATATCAAGAATCTCCAGCATTGTTTCGTTTTATGACATGATTCCTATAGTACTGCTGCCTTTTCGTTTTTAAAATGCTATGTGAGGTGTCAATTTCTCTTTTATCTTTATTTTGTGTCTAAATCCGGGTTTCTCAGTATGTTATTTTCCTCCCTTTACCTTTCCAAATTGAACTTTTCGGTTGCCGGATGCGTTTTGCTTCTATTATTGGGTGTTCGTGCTTGACTTGCCTTGGCCGTGGCTTTGTGAGAGAAAATGGCTTTTAAGGGACTAGTTCACCGTGTTTATCACTGCCGAACTGCCTCCGTGGTCCAGTGGTTAAGGCGTTTGCTTTGATGACCCGGGGGTCGTGGGTTCGATTCCCACGGGAAGCATACTTTATTAAGTTGTTTCCAGTTTGGTTAGGACATTGCAGGCATGAATCACCTGATTGTCTGATAAGAATGATGATTCCGTGCTTCGGAAGGTACGTTAAGCCGGTGGTCTCGGCTGCCATCTGGTAGTCGTTAAAGGAACCACGTCAGAGGCCGAGAGGCGGTTCCGAAGAACTCTGACACAAGGGTGTGCAAGGTCGATTGACCGCGTGTCACCTACACGAAATGATGATGATGATGATCACTGCCGAAAAACCACCTATGGATATTAGGGCATTAACACCCGTCAATTGAGTTAAAATTTGTGTTTGTGGCCCCATAGAAATTCAAACTTATTGTTGTACATTTAATAATTTTTTGCACTCTCTTCAATATTTGTCTATGGCCTCTTTTGTCTAGAAATATAAGGCTATAACAGTCGTCTGATACAAGTAATAGTATCTTATATCATTAAAACTAACGTGAGATAAAGACATTTTAAATAACAGCGGGTCACTCACAATACAATACAATACAATTACAATAATATCTTCTTCGTAGTTTGTGGTATTTATATATTATATTACTTTATATATTATAGACCTTTGTGTTCACTGGTCAGATAAGGACGGAAAATAATCTTTTTTTTTTAATTTACCTGGGTTTCGGATGTTAATATATATATATATATATATGTATTTATGATGAGATATAGTATCGTTTATTTATTACTCAATAACACAGGTCTTGAATTTACTTTGGAGCTAGTACATTCTGTGTCATTGGCGGTATATATTTTTAGTCAATATACATAAAATTATACCATCGAGACTTTGAAACATCATCTTCATCATCATCATTGTCTGTTTAACTCTCCACTGCAGGAACAGGACCCTCTCTGTACTACCAGGCCCATATAAGCCAGAGCAGTGAGAAGATTTGGCTTAAACTCTCCACACTGGCCAGACGGGTTGGAGAAGTCGCTTTCATGCTTATAAGTTTTTTTTAACTTGTGTTTCCTATGTCGTTTTCTACGACATCCATGGGAAGACTTGGACTGATCCCTTTCTACTCTGCCGCTTAAATTTTTAAACAGGTAATGCTCTAACTTACACATACCAAACCAACCAACGGCACTCGAAAATCAAACAAGGGTGCTGGCCACTCACACACGACACGAAACGAAAGCCCCCAGATGTCATAGGCGGGGAATAATAGCCTAACTTAACACATATAATGCCCTCACTTAGTCCCAACTGCGCTTAAAGTCGGGATATGGTCTTAAGTTTTATTATAACGGAAGTTAGGAATGTTTCAATTTTGGCTTATGCTTAAGTGTGAATTATATCGCGTGTAAATTTATCACCTACATTCTCTTTTTAAGGTTCCGTAGTAAACAAGGAACCCTTATAGTTTCGCCATGTCGGTCTGTCCGTCCGCGGTTTTACTCAGAGACTATAAGTACTAGAAAGCTGTAATTTGGCATGGGTATGTATATCATGCAAAAAAGTGGAAGAACATATCTTTTTTTTAGGGTAGCTCCTATACAAGTAAAGGAGAGTAATATTTTTTTTCTCTATACAAACCCATCATGTTGGGTACTGTTAAATAGGTTTTTAAAAATATTATGAGGTTGAGAATACCATTTTTAGATTTAGTTTCCGAAATATTTGGTTTTAAAGTGCTAATTTTTGTTAGAGATAAGTGTCTCCCCCCCTCTATCGGCTAAACGGTTATATTATATAAATACGTGAAAAAATTACAGCAGTAGTATATATACTGAAGTTGAAAGGAAAACTATCAGAGCTGAGTACTAAGTACAAACTATAAAGTTATAGGCAACCAACTTACAAAATGTACTAGAAAATGAAAAATTTCATACAATTTGCATTGTTAGATGTTCTTTGAGGTGCGAGTGAGAACAGTGTGAACTTAACGTTGTCATGCTTGAACACACGCACTTGGCCGGTTTTCTTTAAATGACATACGAAGAATGGCAGACGAAGCGAACATTTTTGTGTGGTAGTGATATGTTTTCGAATTCATGGCATTAGTCCCATAGCCAAAGTTGTTGTTGTCCCATAGTAAAATCGTCAAAATGTGCGTTTCATATTATTTTATAATAAAATAACTACTAAAATAAACTTTTACGTAATATTATTTTATGATAAAATAATAGACATCCATCCATCAGGTCTTTTTTAGTCTCCACTGCAGGAGCACGACCCTCTCTGTACTGTCCACAGCAATATATTAGCCAGAGTAGTCAGAGGATTTGGCCTACACTCTCCACGCTGGCCAGACGGGTTGGAGAGGCCTTTTTGATGTTTGTAAGCTTTGTTTAGCTTGTGTTTCCTAAGTCGCCTTCTACGACATCCACGGGAAGACTTGGAGTGGTCCTATTCTACTCTGCCGAGAACCACACGGCACACGAGAAGCACAAATAATAGACAAATGTCAACTAACTCTAGTAAAACCTATGCGAACATGAACTCTGTAAAGTGTTCGAAATGTTAGGTGTATAAATAATGTACATAATGAACGCGATAAAACCATATTAAAAGTAACCTAATTTTAATAACACAACAATAAGTGTAAAGGCATCCCTTGTATTGCTCTATAAAATAAAAATAATATCCATCTATATGACAAAGGACAGAATATTATACCATGTGTCCATCTCTAGCAGCAGTATCCAGACATATCTCCCTGGGGTGACCACAACTTCGTTTGGGCGACGTTCATATTCAATTGAGCGAAGCCAGAGAAATTTTGGTAATTTTCTCGGCGTATTATTTGGACCACAGAGTAGGGAATATGACTGTCACTTCCGCTACTAGAAACACCTTTTCACACATTCCATACGAAACAGGCGTGTCAGCAGGTACCGTTTATCGATAAGATAAGATTTCGTTGAAGATTTTGACCTTAGCAAACATTAAAAATTAATAACCGTAATAAATTACCAGTGAAAATAGCAGATTTTTGCATTTCTACAATGATAGAAAAACATAGATATTATTTCTTCTACCTAATTATGATTTAGGTAGCATGAGACCTTGTTTATTAACCTCTTAATTGTAATTGTGATACCATATCACAGAACATTGTGGCATTTTCACGTATTTTGAGCACAAACTGACAGGGTCGAGTAGGCGACTTTTACATACTAGCCGGGCGCGGGCTGACACGCGGTATTATTATTACTTTAGCCTTTGGTAGAGTGCGAGCGATAATTTCTTGCTCTGTGATTTGGACTTCTTAGATATATGACATGATCATGAACATTTAGCTGTGCTTACGGGTATAATTAGACAATTATTAATACGAAAAAAGTAGGTCACTTGTTAAGTAATTAAGGTAAGTGTAATTTAGTTAGGTATCTATAATAGAAGTCGTAGAAATGTAATGAGAGAAAAAAATATTTTTTCTTCTTTAATTAAATAAAAGAACCAATACTAACTTACTATTACTTACACTATGGATTGAAATCCAAAATAAATATTTGAAATTTAAATACAACCGCCTGGTGGCGTTAGTGATTGTAGCTTAGCGTGCTTTCCGAAGCACAGAATCATCTTTCTTTTCGGATTATCAGATGATACCAGCCTGCAATATCCTAACCAGACAAGAAACAAACAAAAGGGGATTTGAACCTACGACCTCCGGATCATAAGGCAACTGAATCCTGACAACTGAATCACAAAAGCAGACAAGTAGAATAAGTTAGCTATAGAGTATAAGTATGGCTTTGGTTGTACTTAGAGGGTCCCGCTCCAGCAGTGGAGACTAAAAACATCTGATGCTGTTGATAAGTTAACATACATATTGTAACGTCTTTTTCTCTTGCGAGATGACAGAGCCAAGGTCTATAAAACCTAAAACCCACGTTTAGCATGTTGGTGGGCTTGTAGGTGTAGAATCAAAAAAGTGATGGATTGCTAGCCAAATCGCCTATTGACATGATTCCTCAGATATATGCCCATTCCCTAGATAGTTTTTTTACGATTTGCGCGAGAAGAGAAGAGAAGCAGCCGGTACACTCTACGTTTCTTCTTTTCTCAGCATAGAAGATAGCAACAGAGATTTAGCAAAAAGAGCTACAATTTGAAAATACGTTTCAAAACAACCTCGTTTCTCGAAAGGTCGGTTAAAAACTTCACCTCCATTTTTACAATCGAGCCGCGGTATAGGTAAACTTTGGAAAGAATAATTAAGACATAAAGTTAATGAAATTTAAGTTCGTTATATTAAGGCCGCACCCTAGTCACAGTAGCGACGCCATCATTTTATTCCTAATACTTTACAAATAGAAAGAAATTCAAGAATGTAAATCATATGAGCACTAGTAAATAACCTGAAGTATTTTTGGAATCATGTTTAATATTATCAGAATCAGTGAGAATTATGAGAATCAGATTACCGCCACCAGATTACCATCCATATGTATCATCATCAGGTCAAGCAAAATGAGGGATATGTTACTATTATCTAACTTTGATAATAGTAACATATCCCTCATTTTGCTTGTCTGAATAAAAATCATTTTATTTTTATTTACTATCAAAAAAAGATATTGCAACTCACTGAAATACGTTATAAAACAACCTCGTTTCTCGAATGGTCGGTTAAAAACTTCGCCCCCATTTTCACAATCGAGCCGCGGTATAGGTAAACTGTGGAAAGAATAATTAAGATGGCGATTACGGCGACACTCGGGATGCAATTCATCCTCATTAAAATAATGTCGGCGGCATTAATCACCACTTGCTCCGTTTCAGCTGAAATTTGAGTTCGTTATATTAAGGTCTTGAGATTTAGGCGTTCATAATTTTACCCGACTGACCTACACAGAAAGAGGGTAATGTTTTTGTGAATATGTATTATATGTATGTATCATCATCAGGTCCAGCAAAATGAGGGATATGTTACTATTATCTAAGTTGTCTGAATAAAAATCATTTTATTTTTATTTACTATCAAAAAAAGATATTGCAACTCACTGAAATACGTTATAAAATAACCTCGTTTCTCGAAATGTCGGTTAAAAACTTCGCCCCCATTTTCACAATCGAGCCGCGGTATAGGTAAACTGTGGAAAGAATAATTAAGATGGCGATTACGGCGACACTCGGGATGCAATTCATCCTCATTAAAATAATGTCGGCGGCATTAATCACCACTTGCTCCGTTTCAGCTGAAATTTGAGTTCGTTATACTAAGGTCTTGAGATTTAGGCGTTTATAATTTTACCCGACTGACCTACACAGAAAGAGGGTAATGTTTTTGTGAATATGTATTATATGTATGTATCATCATCAGGTCCAGCAAAATGAGGGATATGTTACTATTATCTAAGTTGTCTGAATAAAAATCATTTTATTTTTATTTACTATCAAAAAAAGATATTGCAACTCACTGAAATACGTTATAAAATAACCTCGTTTCTCGAAAGGTCGGTTAAAAACTTCGCCCCCATTTCCACAATCAAGCCGCGGTATAGGTAAACTGTGGAAAGAATAATTAAGATGGCGATTACGGCGACACTCGGGATGCAATTCATCCTCATTAAAATAATGTCGGCGGCATTAATCACCACTTGCTCCGTTTCAGCTGAAATTTAAGTTCGTTATATTAAGGTCTTGAGATTTAGGCGTTCATATTTTCACCCGACTGACCCACTCAGACGGAGGTTAATGTTTTTCGTATGTATATATGTATGTATCATTATCACATTTTAAGACGGCGATTACAGCGACACTCGGGATACAATTCATCCTCATTAAAATATAAATATGAATGTCGCTCCGTTTCAGCTGAACCTACTTATGTGTCGTAGGCTGTTCAGATAACTAGATCTTGGAGAGTGATATTTCTGAATGGATAGGAATTATATGGACCAGACGCTGAGAGCATCACAAGTGAAACAAACTTTTTAGGTTCAATGATTAGGTACGAATTTAAGAATAGCAATATTCCCGCGACTTCGTCCGCGAAATTTATAGCGTATGTCACACGCAGATAAATTAGTTTTGTATAGATAAAAGAATTTTGAAAATATTTCGGAGCCTATTCGATGCAAATAAACAAACAAACAAACAATCAAATATTTCCTCTTTATAATAATAGGTACAAGTTTAGGTTTGGAAGAGTTTGAATTTTGGACAGGAGAAAATGTAGAAAATCTTGCACGCATTTCTAAAATCAATGTCCCTGAGCTTGTATTGCGACAAGTTTGTATGCATTAGTATATGCTTCATTGTTACGCTTTAAGGCGCTCTTATAGTAACACTAGCGCCACCCAGCAATTAAATTTCTTACATCATAAATTGTATCGAATTTTAAAAATCTAACAAGTACAAAGCTACTAAATTACTTATAGTATTTTTTGTATATTACAAGTACTTAATTTACTAGTGCCATATTTAAAGAGAAAAATCGGTTAACGCCAAAAGTGGCCACTTTTGGCGTTAACCTGTTTTTCTCTTATTTTATCAAAAATGAATACAAAAATAGTACAAGTAATTTACTAGTTATGAACTTTTTGTGTTGTTTGTGTTTGTTTTGTGTTTTGATGTTATGATTTTTTAAATTCGATATAATTTAGGATTAAAAGAATTAATTGTTGGGTGGCGCTAGTGTTACTATAGGAGCGCCTTAAGGGGCTTATCCTGATTTTTCTATAAGTCCAAGATGACTAGGTACTATAGATTAAAAGGATTACGAGTTGTAAGCAGAAGGTAGCCAGAATATTGCGATAAAATCCTTCTTTCCTCTTCAAAAACGAAGATATTCTGCTTGAAATAGATACGATATATTTTCAAGGCCTTAAACTGTGAGAAAAATGTACACGACACAAAAGCAATAAAAAAGAAATTGAAAGTTATTCGGGAGTGAAAAAGTTTTAATCAACAGATTGTTAGAGGTTGCCGTTTTTCCGTGGGATGCTGGGATGCTAAATAACTCGTAATTTGTCAGTTGTCTACACTCTGTGCCGGAGTCAGCACTACCAGTGCCCCTGGGTAAGTTTACTATGACGCCCCTTTTGTTGCTTAAACTCATATGCTGGTGATCACCAGCATATGGGTTTAGGCAGTAAAAGGTGTTAAAAAGGAGTTAAAAAGGATAAAAGGCGTTTTCGCAAGGTACATTTCACTTTCGCTTTGATCAGAGCATTTAAACCTAAGAGGTTTGAGCCAAGATTTGAAGTGTTAATTGCTTTGTCTCGACAAAAATACATAGTATGATAAAAAAAAAAAACAAAATACTTTATTTAAATTCTCTGAAACATACATTTCTGGATAGTGATTGGAGTCCACTTTTAAGTATAAAATGTCTATGTTAGTGTTCCCCGGTCTATCACCAAACAAATAATTTAACTGCCTCCGTGGTCTAGTGGTTAAGGCGTTTGCTTTGTTGACCCGGGGGTCGTGGGTTCGATTCCCACGGGAAGCATACATTGTTAAGTTTTTCCAGTTTGGTTAGGACATTGCAGGCATGAGTCACCTGATTGTCTTATCAGACAATCAGGTGATTCCGTGCTTCGGAAGGCACGTTAAGTCGTTGGTCCCAGCTGCCATCTAGTAGTCGTTAAAGGAACGACGTCAGAGGCCGAGAGGCGTTTCCGAAGAACTCTGACACCAGGGTGTGTAAGGTCGATTGACCGTGTCACCTACACGAAATGATGATGAAACAAATAATTACTAGTTAAAATTTCATATTAACTTATTTCTATAAATTAACAAAAGATTTCATGGCTAGAAGATTACATTATTAGGTAATACATTTATCAGAAGTAAAATTATATAGATTATAAAATCTTATTATACAATTTATTTTATTTTAAAATGTAACAAGTGATGAATGCAAAACACCTGATTGCTTTCTCTATTTTCAAGTTATTTAGCTTTCCCTCATTGATAAACCGGCGTTTGCAAACAATGCCTAAAATAAGTCACCTTTGGCTCGCCATGTTTTCCGAATTCATGAACTCACCGCGCCTTTTTTCCTTGTGCCCAGGGTGATTGGCCACTTACGCTTAATCCAGAACCCTCTGCGGTCTTCACTTCCTACTCAATCTACGGTTTGGGCATGATTCCCCGCGAAAATTTATCTTTTTCACCAAGTTTTAACAGACTCCGAAAATTCTTCCATTTGTAACACGTAATACTTGTTTCAAATGATGTAATTGGTTGGTACTTGGTTGACCTTATGTTCATATGTTTGTTTGTTAGAAGACTTGTTCTCAGGAATGCGTAAAATAATTAAATAGGATGAAAATCACATACCAACAGTTGAATTTGATTCCACAATATAACCAGGTAATATCATCAGCAAAACGTTCTCTTTATACTCATACTTATTGTATCGGTACTGATATCGTGAATAATATTTTGTAGCAAATCTTCTAATAAATTCCGGAATATCATGTTATATCACAAATATATTTGGTTTAGTGATGATATATTGCTTATTTTATGCTAGAATACAATCTTCTATCATTTTATTGGTGGTAGCTACTGTACATTCCGTTAGGACGCCTAAAACTTTAATACAAAGAGCCTTGAAAACTTTAAGCTCTAGAAAAAACTTCTCAAAAGCAAGTGCAGCTGAGGGGAAGTAAAAAAGATTTATTCCCCACGAAAGGTAATTTTAAAGTTCCTAATATTGGAATCACACAGGTAACCCATTTTGTGCGCTTGCCAAAGGTGAAATAGTTTCCTTATGCCAAGTCCAAGGAAATCCGTCGCCAATTGAAAAATCTTGCGGATGCGAGCACTGGGGGAGATGTAGTGCTTCTAGATGTGGCTTCTCATTTACTCACTCGATTCCCAGTTTAATTCCCATTTAAAGTTAGAGATTACCCGACTAAAGTGAAGCTAAAAGAGGGTTTATGATCTGGGTTTCTTTTTGTTTGTCAAATTATTTCGGCGTATTTTGTGCGCTTGCCAAAGGTGAAATACTTTCCTTATGCCAAGTCCAGGGAAATCCGTCGCCAATTGAAAAATCTTGCGGATGCGAGCACTGGGGGAGATGTAGTGCTTCTAGATCTGGCTTCATCTACTCACTCGATTCCCAGTTTAATTCCCATTTATAGATAGGGATTACCCGACTAAAGTGAAGCTAAAAGAGGGTTTATGATCTGGGTTTCTTTTTGTTTGTCCAATTATTTCGGAGTATTTTGTGCGCTTGCCAAAGGTGAAATAGTTTTCTTATGCCAAGTCCAAGGAAATCCGTCGCCAATTGAAAAATCTTGCGGATGTGAGCACTGGGGGCAGACGTAGGGCTTCTAGATGTGCTTTCACCTAATTACTCGATTCCCAGTTTAATTCCCATTTATGATTACGGATTACCCGAGTAAAGTGAAGCTAAAAGAGGGTTTATGATCTGGGTTTCTTTTTGTTTGTCCAATTATTTCGGAGTATTTTGTGCGCTTGCCAAAGGTGAAATAGTTTCCTTATGCCAAGTCCAAGGAAATCCGTCGCCAATTGAAAAATCTTGCGGATGCGAGCAATGGGGGAGATGTGAGTGCTTCTAGATGTGGCTTCATGTACTCACTCGATTTCCGGTTCTATTCTTATTTATAGTCAGGGATCAGAAATCTGGTTCATCATCATCAAGTCCATTTTAGTCTCCACTGCAGGAGTACGACTCTGTTTATACTACCAGAGTCATAAATTAGCCAGAGCATTCAGACAGAGGATTTAGCCATGTAAATAAGGGGAAGACAAATACTTTCCTCCTCTTCCATGCTAATTTAGAGAAAAGAAAAACTTAGAATGTACCAGCTTTCTCATCCCGCGCTGACCGTAAGTGAGGGCTTGGGCAAAAATCTAAAGAGTCATGTCATTAAGTGATGCGGCTAGCTACTTATCACTATTTTGAAATGAAATGAAATTATTTTTTTTTTATTATTTTTTTTTATTCTGATTCCCTCAACGGGTGTGGGTCTTATGACTCACTATTTCTGTCCCGTAAGGGATAAAGACGTGTGATGTATGAATGAGGAACAAAGGCCACGCCTTAATAAAAAAATATAATACGGACAAAATCGCACAATTTGACCTAGCCCAACAGTAAGTTGTGAAGTTGTGTCGTAGGATACTAACTCCAAACTCAACGATACTATCCTAAATCCTAACTAATATTATAAATGCGGAATAGAATTTCTATTTGTTTGTTTGTTACCTCTTCACGCTTTATCTATTGAACCAATCTTCTTGAAATTTGACATACACATATAGTACCTAGGGTACCTAGTACCTACCTATCATCCCCAGTACTGTTCCCGTGGGATTTGTGATAAAGGACTGGGCGAATCGGCGAGCGATGCCGCGGGTAAAAGTAGTATTTTATAATAGACTAACTGTTACCCGCGGCTTCGCCCGCTTAATATATAGCCTATGTCCTTCTCGGTAGCCTCACCTATATGTATGCAAAATTTCATGATGATCGGTTCAGTAGATACGGCGTGAAAGCGTAACAAACAAACAAACAAACAAATAAACAAACAAACAAACAAACAAATAAAAACCAAACTCACTTTCGCATTTATAATATTAGTTGGACGGAAGTTGGATGGATTGGATTGGATTCTTAAATAGATAAACATCCAAGACCCAGGCCGATACGAAAAAGATCGTTTTTCATGATGATAGTCACTTCTAGGTATACTTTATCTGTATAACAGTCTTAAAGCCTGTGAGGCTTTGACGTCCTTCCCACAATGAGCACAAATGTTCATTCTTTGCTCAGACGCCATATGGTACTATCGGGAGATTACATTTGTAGGTTTCCCATATTCACCTACTTATTGTTACTTATTCAACAGATGTACGTACACGTATATCTGTTTAATACATACTCCTCGAATAAGCCGGTGACTTAATGTGATACATGAGTCTAGTGCTGCTCCCATTTGAATTAAATCATTTGAAAGAAAACAAAAAAATAATTTGAAATTTAGTTTCGCGAGACCCTAGGTAACCCTTCAAACTATTTTATGAACAATTGTTCAGAATCAAAAGTGAGACATGAAGCTTTTATTAGCGTTTTTGCCAAAAACGGCCACTTTTGGCAGAACGCAAAGTAAAACAGTACTGCATAAATAGTTTAAAGGGTTACCTAGGGCCCCGTCGAACAAAATTTATAATAAATAATAAATAAATAAATATATACGGACAAATCACACAGATTGAGCTAGCTCCAAAGTAAGTTCTTAAGCAAGACTTGTGTTATGGGATACTTACTCAACGATACTATATTTTTATAACAAATACATATATAGATAAACATCCAAGACCCAGGTCAATCTGAAAACGATCATTTTCCATCTTGACCTGACCGGGGATCGAACCCGGGACCATCCGTGTCGCAGGCAGGCGTGTTGACCGCTGCACCACGGAGCTTCGAAACTTCGAACGACTTCTCAGTTTTCTTTTAATTATAAATTCGACAAGTATAAACAAGAAGAAAACAAATACTTTTCCATTATTCCATGCTTGTTTATACCCCTTGTTTATTACCCTTCGCAATTCAAAAAATCCTTTCTTAGTGCTCACTTACACTATGAAAAGAACTCCTGTACAAAATTTCAAGTTTCAAGTACAGTAGTTTCGGCTGTACATATACATGGCGAAATTTTGATCGTTCCGGACCATTAAAGGGTAGTTTCAGCCTGTCAATATAAACAACAGCATTTGTCCCATAGGAAAAATGGTTCATATCGACGGGCTGAATCATCCCTTTAAGGGTCCAGTACGATCAAAATTTCGCCATGTATAAGACAGTGAGTCAGTCAGGTTTGCCATTTATGCATTCATGCCGGGAGGCCATTGCAATTTTAGCGCGTTCGATAATCGGTTCGTTATTATTAGCACCCCCACTGAGCACTTGTGAATTCAGGGTTTTCTCGGAAGCGAAAATTATTGCTAACCAATTAAAAATGCCGTGTGGTCCCCGGCTGAGTAGAATCCAAGTCTTCCCGTGGATGTCGTAGAAGGCGACTTAGGAAACACAGGCTAAACAAAGATTATAAACATCAAAGAGACCTCATCAACCCGTCTGGCCAGCGTGGAGAGTGTAGGCCAAATCCTCTGACTGCTCTGGCTAACAAACGCCTCTGGTAGTACAGAGAGGGTCGTGCTCCAGCAGTGGAGACTAAAAAAAAGACCTGATGATGATGATGATGAATTAAAATGTACTAAAATTTAAGATGATGCAACGCAAAATTTTCTTGTGTAACTCTTAAAATTTTGGTAATATCTATAATGTAAATTTTAGTAACATACGTAACAACGGGTTACTCATGCAAATAGTTAGCTACTTGCCGACATGTCTCGACCACATCATTGCGGATTGGAACGACATCGTCCGCGTGTCTCGATTCACATTCGCCCTGAGAAAAGCCTCGGGATGAGGTCGAAACAAGTCGGCCTACTTTGATTATTCGACCTACTAGCTATGTAGCTGAATGTTTACTTTACTAACCCGTTGTTACGTAATTTGATACTGTCTATATCACACGAAATGTTTAATTAAAATGTTTTTTTTTAAATACTTTTCTGATGCACTGGCAAATTCCGCAGTCGAACCGACAGTCTGCCAGTTGGAAAAAAAAATGTGTTCACCTAGGCAAGGAGCTCGTAAATAACATTAAACAAAATTAATTTAGCTAAACAAACCAACAAAATATTATTAAACACATAGCTTTATTGTTTCAATATAATTTGGAGTTAAATTCGATTCCGAAGTTCAGACACGTATTTGTTAGCCGTCGAACAGACAGACTGACACTAATTATGATTGAGTGACGAACATAATCAATAATAAATACAGTAATCTGTTTACAAGAGACAATATTTAGCAAAACAACTGAAAAAATAAATTGCACTTGTGTCGTTTTGTCCTCGAACATTTTATAACCTATATTAATTTATTATCCGTGTGGTTTCCGGCAGAGTAGAATAAGAACACTCCAAGTCTTCCCTTGGATATCGTGAATGGCGACTTAGGGAACACAAGGTAAACAAAGCTTATGAATATCAAAAAACAAAAAAAACATCCAAAATTTTCACCGTTGAATAGGTTCGTTATCCCTTAGTGCTATATAGGCTATGCATTTACCACAGGCGGAGCCGGGGCAGACTGCTAGTAATATTATAAAAATTTAATGGTTTGTTTGTTTGCATTGAATATGCTCCAGATATACCGAACTGGTTTCAAAATTCTTGCTTGTGAATAATATTTTCGTGGCATTTGTATTCAGGGTGTTAGGGTAAGCACCGTTGTCCCTAAAACCATGAGTAAGTAGTAGTAAAAAAGTAAAAAATTGTTCAAAAATAAAAGTGTTCAGACTTCAGCCGCAATTTTTCTTTTGTTTTTCATACTAATTGTCAGAATCAGTATGGAAAAGAAAAAAGAAATTCGAGTTCCCAGGAAATATACATATAGATAGATTGATTTTTCCTCTATAAGCTTTTTAAGTCACAAAGACAGCGGTCGCGGCTCAAAAATAAAAGGCCAAGAGTAGTCCTGTCGCGTTCGTTACCGGTAATGATCGGCTTTGCAGTTATAAGCTCCCTCACGTGTCCTGTGTGTGACATGATATCCGATGCATTGGATTATTTTTATCCGCCGACTAACTATAAGTTTACTAACAAAAATGGACTAAAAGTTGTCTGAAAATAAACATTTTTATTTTATTTATTTATTTATTAAAAAAGTAACGTATGCTAGGCTGGGAGTTACACAGCGTTTTTAGGATGTCGTAGTAAACAAGGAACCCTTATAGTTTCGCCATGTCTGTCTGTCCGTCCGCGGTTTTACTCAGAGACTATAAGTACTAGAAAGCTGTAATTTGGTATGGGTATGTATATTAATCATGGCAAAAAAGGGGTAGAAAAAAAATCTTGAAAAAAAAATTTTTTAGGCTAGCTCCCATACAAGTAAAGTGGGGGAGTAATTTTTTTTCTCTACTTACCCATCGTGTGGGGTATCGTTAAATAGGTCTTTAAAAAATATTGTGAAGTTGAGAACACCATTTTTCGATTTAGGGATCCGTTTCCGAAAAATTTGGTTACAGGTAAGTGTCCCCCCCCCCCTCTATTTGCTAAACGGTTATATATGGATACGTGAAAAAAATTGCAGCAGTAGCATATATACTGAAGTTGAAAGGAAAACTATCAGAGTTGAGTACTAAGTGCAAACTCAAAAGTTATAGGCAACCAACTTATAAAATGTATTGAAAAATGTAAAATTGCATACAATTTTCATTGTTAGATGTTTTTGGTCGTTAAACTGTGAGGTGCGAGTGTAAACTCAAAGTTGTCTTCTCAAACTTGATGGTAAAGCTGTCACGGTTGTTTTAGGTAATGATTAGCTTTGCAGTTTTAAGCTCCCTCACGTGTCCTGTGTGAGACGTCATATCCGATGCAGTTGTTTATTTTATCCAGCGACTAAAAAAAGCAAGGTATTCTAGGCTGGAAGTTACTTACCGTGGTTTTTGTTAGTTTTTAGGTTCCGCACCTTGAAAGTATTATCATACTTGATGGTAATACTGTCGCGTTCGTTACAAGTAATGATGGGCTTTCCATTTTTAAGCTTCCTCACGTGTCCTGTATGACGTGATATCCGATGCATTGTTTTATTTTTATCAACTAAATTAAAAAAATTATGTATGCAAGGCTGGAAGTTATGTAGCGTAGTTTTAAAGGTTCCGCACATTGAAGTTTCGTGAAATTCATCCGAGTTTTTTCATTTTTGATGTAATCCTGCCTCGTTCGTTACAAGTAATGATGGGCTTTCCAGTTTTAAGCTTCCTCACGTGTCCTGTGTGTGACGTGATATCCGATGCGGTTAATTTCTATCCACCGACTAAAAAAAGTACCTTAGGGGATGTTTCAGTTAGTTTTAAAGGTTTTTCAGACTTGATGGTAATGACTTATGCTATCGCGTTTGTTTCTGGTAATGATCGACTTTGCAGTTTTAAACATCCTACGTGTCCTATGTGACGTGATATCTGATGCATTGTTTTATTATTTTTCTACTCCTGTACTTTAATCAGTCATTTATATGGTCAAGAACACAAACATAAGAACATCCATAATAAGTCTATACTCTATTTTTCATAACAGTACGGCACAGCCGTACTATAATGTCGCTATTACGATACGGCTAGCAGCCACAGAATATTAAACCTAGATTTCGTGATTGCAAAAGGAGTTTTTTGTTTTTTTAAGACTCAAGCGAACATTAATTAAAAAAGAAGGTAACCATAGCCACAAAATCTTGTCATATTTACATTTCCCGCGAGTTAGCTGTCAAACTCAAAATTTTTGTTTTATTAGTTTTGCAATTTTTGAAAGTCGTAGAAAAAATATTGTATGCAACGGTTTATAATTACGTCTTAAAAGGTGAGTGGCGCGGGTAGCGATAAGAGCGAGCGAAGCGAGCGAATATCGCTAATAGAGGCGCCACGAGCCTATTATAAACTCTCTCTATTATATACTCTCTCTATCTCTCTCTATTATAAACTCCTATTATAAAACCGTTGCATAAAATACTATATCCGGTGACTAAAAAAGTAAGGTCATCTACGCCGGAAGTTACAAAGTGCATTTTGAGTTATTTTTAAAGATTCCGTACCTTGAAGGCTTTTTCATACTTAATAGCAGCTTCGAAAGCAAATAAAAGCTTGTTTGACCATCCGTCTGTCACAGCCTTCGAGCAACACGGAAGGGAGTAGCCATACGCTGCATTCCCCTCTGTCAAGGTACAAGCCAAAATTAGGCATATGCATGTCTATGTGTTAGTTGTGTGTCTCATCTGTACACAAATTATTTTTTCTTTTTTATGTCATTTTTTGTGACAATGTCATAATTACTATCAAGTGACAGTTTAAGTTTTGTATGTAGGTGTGCGGAACTAAACTTGTGTGCACATTTCCCCCCGCAAAAAACGCCAGAAAAATTGTCATAGTAAATTGTCGCTTTGCCCACTCCCTCCGTCCGGTACGGAGGCCGTGTTGCTCGAAGGTCACAGCCAATTTGTTTAATCATTTCGTACTTTTACTGAAATTGCTGTTCTATATACTTTTAGGAATACTGATCCTGATACTGAAATATCCAGTAAAATAATTATTTAAATTGAATACCAGTAATTTACTAACTGAACTTGCAAAGTATTTTAAAAATACTTACCGGTTCGCTTATACATTCAGTGAGAACTTAAAGTTTATTGTCCCACTTTAACTAGACTGCAATTATCTCACTATTACACCATTTTGTATAGGAGTCGCCGTTTGGATTAAAAGCTCTCTTCGCTATTTGATTTCTCTTCACTGAACCTTTATAATATTTGAACCTTGAATTTATGTGGGATTGAGAATAGAACGTGTATAGCATCCTGTCTTAGCATTACTTAACTTTTTTTTAATTTGTTTTATTGGTTGGCAACACTGTAAAGAAAGGTCTCTCTGGTGGTTACTTTTGTCTGTGACGCTTGTGGGAGTAAAAAATAAATAAGTATTCAAGACGATTGATTTTCACTGCCCCGCCGCCATCCCATATTTATACTTATAAAGGGTTGGATATTTAAGTACATACTTTTTATAGCATGATTAGTACATTCGCGAATATTACTACCTATGTAAACACATCAGTTCTTAAAAAAATGTGATAACGTGTTTATATGTGGTAAAAGACGCCTATCGTATAACGATTTACTGAGAGAGTATGAGCTTTTGGACTTGAAATCTAGACGAACACAACTGGAAGCGATGTTGTTGTATGACATACTACATAATCGTTACGACTGTACAAAAATTATAAATGAAATATATCTTAGAGTTCCATCTAAATCCAATATGCGATCGTGCCGCTCTCGTGATCTATTCTGGACTAGAACAAGTCGCACCAACGCCGGGTGTCGTTGTCCGATCACACGAATGGTTATGTCATATAACAAATCCTTTCAACACCTTGATATATACAATTTAAAATACGCTGCTTATAAAAAAGGTATATTTGAATATCTGTATAAATTGGGTGTTGATAAATAAGAATGTAAGTAGCACTGGATACAGCCCATCTTCTTCTTTTTTTTTCGTTTATCACTTTATTTATTTACTTTTTTTTTACTCGTCAAATACTGTTTATGTAAAACTTTATAAATATCTATCTTCTGTATGTTATATTCTGCCTATATTCTTGCTTCCACAACTTGTAAAACTATTGATTCAAAATGTGACCATCGTCGCTGAGTTCATAGTAACATTTATCTCAGTATTTATAAGTCTCTTTACTGTTTATCTACTATGTACTTGTTTGTGGTCCATGTTAATAAATAAAAAAAATAAAAAAAAATGTAATGGAATACCAATTAATTCTCGTGATTGTACATCTAAACAAACATCGATTTCGGTGTTGGTCCCACTGTAGTATTGATACCTTGTATTTTCTTAAGAGGTAAGAGCTACCACCGATATGAGGTACTCCCGCTACAGTAACCTATCAATAGAGTTTTTTTGATACGGCGACCATCGATGTATTGGCTGGCGATACAATGATCCAGAATCGCGTTCGCCGTACATTAAAAACCGTGGCCAACCGAAGAGAGTGATTCATCCCAATTAGCTTTCTTTTACTCAATTTGTCCTACTATCTGATGGTAACAATAGTTAAATAATGTTTTGTTTTGTCGCTTCATACTAAAACAAAACTAATGAGAGTAAGTAAATATTAAATTATTTATATTGAAAACATTGTCATCGTGCCAAGAAACGGAATACGACTTGTTGCATCGAATAACGCAACAAGTTTAGTTCTTCGTTTTGCTTCATATTTAATAAGTTACGTTACCTATCGTTTTATATTTCATTCATAGTTTCAAAGGGTTGGTTTTGTGCTACTTTAGTTACTGAAATTAAAAAAAAAACTTATTAATTCACCTGTAATGAGTTTCTAAGCCAACTCCGGGCCGGGTTGGTTTTATTTTGAAAGATGTCAGGAAAATAGAGTTAAGTGGGGTTTCTCTACCAACATTGATAGGCCATATTCCCAGGAGAGAGCCCACACACATTCCAAGGAAAGCCCTAGAATGGACTCGTCAAAGCAAGCGAAAAGTGAGCCATTCCAAGCAGACCTAGCGGCGCACATTGCAATGGGGATGATGACAATCTGGCTAACGTGGCCTGAAGCAATTAAAGCGCGTTGCCAAAGACCGTTCGCGGTGAAGAAAGACTGGTTGAAGCCCTCTGCCCCACTTAATGGCATTATGACTTAAATCAAGTTAGTTAAGTACTAAAAAAGGAGTAGACTGTCTCTAGGTCAAGCAGGAACTTTATATCCTAGACACAGTCCACTACTTTAACAAAAGCTTTAAATATCAGCAATAAATCCAAAAAATATAATAATAATATAGGTTTATATTATTACTATATTTTTTTGGGTAACTGGCAATGGAGTGTTACAACTAATTGGAGTTGGAGTATTGTAGTCCGTTACACTAAAACTTCATTAACATTTCCAAAACCCAATTCAAAAGATTCAAATTATATAGTTACAATTCACAACGCAGTAAAAAATATCAAAATCTAGGCTGCCACCCAGGTTGGATGAACATCTGAATTAATTCGAAATTTAAATTCGGCGAACGGGCCGTATTCGATTGTCGAAGACTTAACCTAAGCGCCTTACGCGAGTAAGAAGATTTCCAACGGATCCCCTTACGGGCACAACTTTGTAGTATTAAAAATTTAAATCGCATTTTTCCGCGGATGACGGCCCGGTCCGGCCCTGTACGGATTGCGGATTTGTGTACTTTGAAGTTTTTAAAAATAACTCCGTCTACAGGATGTTTAAAATATTTATCGCGTCAAATCTAGTGCGTCCATGTCAACTCGTAAACATTTTTTTGTATGACATAAACGTGACATATTTAGCCAGTACCAAGTTATAAATTATTTGACATAATACCTGGCGCAACTTTAGATTGAAGTTTTTCTACCACCTGGATAACTCGCAGTCATCCACTGTACGTTTCGAAATAATCTTCCTGCCTCGTACGAACTGTGGAATCAAAACGAGTTTTCTTAAAAGGCCGGCAACGCTCTTGTAACACTCTTGGTGTTGCAGTTATGGTCTGGTCCATGGGCACTTACCATCAAGTGATGCTCGTTTGCCGTCCCATATCATTAAAAAAATGTTAGAGTAAAATGTTTCTGCTTTTTTTGAGTTATTATTGTTAATCAACGAAATTATAGTGTAATTCATTTGCCTCTGGTGACAATACTTCACGAATCCACAGGGTCAATCATAGTTAGCTGAAATGAAAATAGCTTTTTTTTGTTTGAACAAAAAGTAGATAATTTCGATTATCTATTTGATTCGAGACAGCTTAATAACGTTTTCCGAGCACACGCTGAGCGTAGCCGCAGATATTATTCCCTTTGTGGCCGAAACAATGGAGACACGCGCGGAATTTTAAATGTAGACCAATAAATGCGAATGTCCCTGCATTTAAAGCAAATATACACGTGTTTTGGATGTAAGTACTTATGGTGGTGGTAATACGGAGCATGCAGCGTGTGAATTTACCTGCGCCTTTCCCTTTAGGGGGTGACTCAGCCCGTCAATATGAACCACTTTTGGTATGGGCAAAGTGACGTGAAATAAAAAAAAAAACGAAATTTCCATACATAAGTGTTCAGCCGACCTGTAGAATGGAAACCTCCAAATTTCTTTTAGGCTTCGGTATCTTCGGGTTTTAGTTTCGCATTAAAGTTTTCCTGGAACCTGTAATAATGACGATTTGCTTCCAAGGATTCTATTGGAACAGACCTTTTACGCGATATTTGAAATATCTTCTTCATATTCAAAGACCGAGCGAGCGTGAACCGCAAGCGAAGCGTCTCCATTTCAGCCTGAGAAAAAACGCTAATAACTTTAGAACCACTAACAAATGCGTCTAAAAATAAACTACGAGTATTTGCCGGATTCAGAATCGAACACGGAGCCTTATGTATAGCCAGTGTTGGCCATTTACACACACGAAAACCAAAACAAAGCGTATAGCAAGCGGATGTGTTAACCATTGCGCTAAGGAGGCTGATATGAAATGTCCACTTACTTATCATTATTTATCTCCACACATAGTTCACATAAATCTATAAAACACAAAACATTTGGTAGAGGGAGCAAAATGAATGAAAATAAATCATGTACCTCTAGTTCCTACACTAGGCGGTGCCTGTATTGTAGGCATGACCTGAATTCAATTATTGTTAAATTAGGCCTTTTTTAGTCTCCACTGCAACAGCACGATCCTCTGTAATTGTGGTAAGACCACTCCAAGTCTTGCCGTGGATGTCGTAGAAGGCTACTTAGGAAACACAAGCTAAACAAAGCCTATGAACATCATAGAGACATCTGTAACCCGTCTGGCTAGCATGGAGAGTGTAGGCCAAATCCTCAGTCTGTTCTGGTTATCTTATATATTATATGGCTCTGATAGTACAGAGAGGATCATGCTCCTGCAGTGGAGACTTTCCTGATGATGATGATACTAGCCAGAGCAGACAGTCCACGTACCTTATATTTAAACTCAATTGCAAAATAAACACAATAATTGTCAAAATAGATCTTAACAACAGGGATTAAAGTTCCCTAATTAAACACTCCGTCCTCTAAACCATTGAAATCAATATGACCGTCAATATCTATTTCTGAAATTAATTAAACTAAGAAAAGCCACATTTCATTCAGTCTGATACTTTAAGTCTTGTACCTATTGAACCATTACGAAACAAATAATTCGTAAAGTTATTTTACTAACTGGCTTAAGCCCGCAGCTCCGCTCGCGTTAGTGTAATGAAAGGTAGCCTATGTCCCTCTCCGTACTCCAGACAACGTGTATGCAAAATTTAATGATGTTCGGTTCAGTAGATAGAGCGTGAAAGCATAACAAACAAACTCAATTTCGCATTTATAATATTACTAGCTGTTACCCGCGGCTTCGCTCGCGTGATTTATAGCCTAGGTCCTTCTCAGTACCCTAACCTATGTGTATGCAAAATTTCATGATGATCTGTTCACTAGACACGACGTGAAAGGGTTACAAACAAACAAATAAACAAACTCACTTTCGCATTATATTAGTTGGGATATTAGTTGGGATTTATAATATTAGTTGGGAAGTTGGGATTGGGAATTTGGGATAGTGGCTCTTGAAGTTGTACACCTCGCTATCTCTCTCGTGAATAAATGTTCAATGTTAAACACGCATCATACAACAAAGACCTAAGAGATATTTGAAATCATGAAGCCCCCATAGATATTAATTTTATTTTAATTTAATTATTTATTTTTAAGTAAATATATAACAACTAAATAATCTGTGAATATTTCAAGCGTCTTTCTATTGCCAGTTTTAATATCGAGCTAAAAACGGCAATGTGTTGTATTAAAGCCAATAGCCTTAAATATTCATTTTATTCTTTTTTTAGTATTTGTTGTTATAGCGGCAACAGAAATACATCACCTATGATACTGTCACCTGTCTAGCTATCACGTTATCAGGTTTATGAGATACTGCCAGGTGACATACAGACGGACATCGAAGTCTCGTAATTAGGGTCCCGTTTTTATCCTTTGGGTACGGATCCCTAAAATTCCTTTTTGTTTTATAATCATCGCAAACTCAAAAAGGTTAAAAGTGCCGTAATCGTAGTTATTTGCAATGGATGGAAATATAATTTATACCCCCGGCTTTGCCCGCCTGATATAGCCTATGTCCTTCACAGTACCCTAACCTATATGTATGCAAAATTTCATGATGATCGGTTCTGCTAATAGGGCGTGAAAGCGTAACAAACATACTTTCGCATTTATGATATTAGTTAGGATTAGGATGGTAGAAAATTTAAAAATCTTTTACCTATAGAAATCTACATTATAACCTTAGGCTATAATTTACGGATACGATGTTGGCGGGAAAACGGCTAGTGTAAAGTAAAACAATAATTAATAATCTTAATTTTAACTAAGTTTCCAGAATGAAATACGCCATTGCCAAAATTACTGAAATCAAAACGGCCAGTTCAATATCTATTTCTAAAACTAATTTAACTAAACGAAATCACGATAGGTTTCCATTTTGTCTAATACCTACTTAAGTCTTTAACTATAAAAGAATTACTAAAATACTTTATTGGAAACATCTTTGTTGTAAAATATAGTATCGTTCTGTTAGTATCCCACAAAACAGGTCTTGAACTTACTTAGGCGCTAGCTCAATCGGTGCGATTGGTTTATATTTATCTGTCTGTCTGTCCGTCCGCGGTTTTACTCAGAGACTATAAGTACTAGAAAGCTGTAATTTGGTATGAGTATGTATATTAATCACGCCAAAAAAGTAGTAGAAAAAACTTTTTTTTGGTAGCTCTCATACAAGTAAAGAGGCGTAATATTTTTTTTTTCTATACAAATCCATCGTGTTGGGTATTATTAAATAGGTCTTTGGAAAATATTGTGAGGTTGAGAACACCATTTTTCGATTTAGAGATCCGTTTCCGAAATATTTGGTTTTAAAGTGCAAATTTTTGTTAGAGGTAAGTGTTCCCCCCTCTATCTGCTAAACGGTTAAATATGGATCTGTGAAAAAAATTACAGTAGTAGTATATATACTGAAGTTGAAAGGAAAACTATCAAAACTTAGTACTAAGTACAAACTGCCTCCGTGGTCCAGTGGTTAAGTTAAAATAAAAAAATACCGACTTATTAAATAACTCCTCTTTTCTGAAGTCGGTTGAAAAGCGTAGGCTCGCCTGATGCATTTGCTACTTTAATATTCTAGATATTTTTAAATCTTACATTTGGGGCGCACACCCGAATGCTATTTCTAGCCGAAAATGGAAATGTATGCAGATGAGGCGGCCTAGGGCTGAAATCGTAATAAAACCGGCCAAGCGCGAGTTGCATCCGAGCGTTCTGGGTTCTGTGCCTTAGAAGGAAGCGTAAATACCGATATAGATAGATCAGATAATGCTATATTAGTAAATACTAGCTGCCCTCCCCGGCTGCGACCGGGCATGTGTATACATTTAAACTTTCCTGTTGCATCACTCTATCTCTAAGCAGCTTGAATCTGACACCAGCTTTGGTCACTTACACACATGAAAACGAACAACTCTATCTATTAAAAAACCGCACCAAAAATTGTTGCAAAATTTTAAAGAATATAAAAGAACAGCCAGACAGTGGGTAGCTACTTTGTTTCATACTATGTAGTGAAGATTATACTATGTAAGAAGTTAATTAAGAAGTGCCAGTTTTTTATTATATAATATTGGATTGTCATCCAAATTATATAACTACACAACATTTCGGCTCAATCGGTTAAGAATAAGTGCATCAAAACTGAGCAACAATATTTTATTGTTACAGACGAACAAACTTTAAATGAAAGCTTGCTAAAATTAAATCTCAAATCGGTTACATTATTGTGTATTTTAAATTTAAATAGGTACATACTAGTAGTAATGAAAGGTATATCATACACAATCACCCGACATGGCGCACCTTCCGTCAGCAATTGGTTAAAAATACTCCCTACCATTTCCTTAATTTAATTCCATTTTGGGACGGAACCCTAAAAGGCTTTCTATAAATTCTCAACGTGTTAGGGTCGTAAATTGTTTTGTGTATGGGCACTCCGGTCATGATTGCTCTCTTCCGAAGCATTTCCAACATAACTCTTATTTTTTTTCTTCATAGAGCAACGCACATCTCGCCGTTCGCACCTTCTTTGAAATTCCTTGCTCTGTGGTTTTCCTTATCATACCATTAATGATGAAAGGTCTACACAATCACCTTCCTTCAGCAATTGGTTAAAAATGCTCCCTACCATTTCCTTAATTTAATTCCACTTTAGCACGGAACCCTAAAAGGCTTTCTATAAATTCTCAGCGTGTTAGAGCCGTAAATTGTTTTGTGTATGGGCACTCCGGTCATGATTGCTCTCTTCCGAAGCATTCCCAAATTTCATAACGCTTATTTTTTATTCATACGAAAATGTATTTCAGTGACCTAGGCTTTCCGGTGGAGCTTACGAACGTGAAAAGAAGGCGATATTCATGTTTTAGTAGTTATATTTGTATGAATGAATATTTAATATATAGCTAATCATCATCATCATATTAGCCGTAAGAAGTCCATTTCTGGATACAAGCCAAGGATGTCCATGACGTGGGTTTTGGGCATCAGGTATTGCATTAACGCATTAATGTATTTTTTTTTTAAATACAAATCACACAGATTGAGCTAGCCCCAAAGTAAGTTCGAGACTTGTGTTATGGGATACTAACTCAACGATACTATAGTTTATTACAAATACATATATAGATAAACATCCAAGACCTAGGTCAATCTGAAAAAGATCATTTTTCATCTTGACCTGACCGGGGATCGAACCCGGGACCATCCGTATCGCAGGCAGGCGTGTTGACCGCTGCGCTACGGAGCTCGTCATGTATGTATGGCGTATTACCGTGTGGTTCCCGGCAGAGTAGAATAGGACCACTCCAAGTCTTCCCGTGGATGTCGTAGAAGGCGACTTAGGAAACAAGCTAAACAAAGCTTATAATCATCAAAGAGACCTCTTCAACCCGCCTGGCCAGCGTGAAGAGTGTAGGCCAAATCCTCTGACTGCTCAGGCTAATAATATGGCTCTGGTAGTACAGAGGCGGTCGTGCTCCTGCAGTAGAGACTAACAAAGACCGGATGATGATGATAACTTAATTAATGAATTAGAAATATGATACACAAACTCAACAACGTAATCTATCCTAAATTTCCGACATTGCCATAGTGTTCTTGACAGCTCGTTATTAAATTAATAATTAATCAACTCGAAAAGTGCAAATTCGGATTCTCGATTCCTGCTATATGATGATTGATGCCTTAAATTAGCACAGCGTGGATGTAGTCTAGGGGAGTAGGTTCTGATTTAAAATTATCTTTAAAATAAATAAAACTTTTTAGCGGCAATAATTACACCGCCGAAAAGCAAAAATCAATCATCCTCTGTTTTTCGTCAATTAGGGTTGGATTTTTTTCCTGATATACAGGATGTAAACGAATTCATTAGCATCCCCAAAAAAAATTGACATGAAAATACATTTATTGCGTTAACAACAAATTGCTGGTTGTGTACCGGCCTAAAATCACTTGTTTTGCGTAAATTTCAACGACCTACTGATTTGATACAATTTGAATGAATTTATTTTTCGGCGTTTTTGGTAATTTAGCCCTATTTAATTTTCGGTTTTTTATCTAAAGTAATGGACTCTATCAAAGCCTTTGGGGTAGTTTTCGAGCTATCCTTAAGAGCGTATACTAGCAGTATTTTTTCAATATGGTTTCCATACAAATGTATTTCTCTATTTTCTCGCTGAAGACTGATTCTAGAGCCACATAAATTCTAGCACTAAAATAGGAATGCCCCTATTTTTTATTTTTTCCAAAAAATTTTTTTTTTCTTTTAAACAGGATTTTAGAAGAAAATAAAACATAGGGACATACCTATTTTAGTAATAGATTGTATGTAAAAAGAATTGTGCCTCTAGAAGCAGTTTTCAGCGAGAAAATAGAGAAATAAATTTGTATGGAAAACGCACTGCTCGTATACCCTCTTAAATTTGAAAAATGTGTAATTTTAATTTTCTTGAAATTTGTCTAAAATTACTTTCAAATCAAAAAATAGTCAGTGCCCTGGTCTATTAGGTCAGCAGGTAACACTGAATCATGTCTGTTTTATACCCTGTCATATGAATTATTAATGATCTGAATGTAGGCCATGTGTGCCTGGATGCCTTTTGAGGGGGAGCTGGAAGTGAAGAGAATTATATCTAACGCGGTTCACTTGATACGTTAAGGGGGCACCCTAGGCACAGTAGCGACGCCAATCATTTTATTCCTAATACTTTACAAATAGAAAGAAATTCAAGAATGTAAATCATTTAAGCACTAGTAAATAACTTAAAGTATTTTTGGAATCATGTTGTCGTCATTAAGAGAATTGTTACTACTAAACATGATTACCACCTCATAATCTGATTCTCATAATTCTCACTGATTCTGATAATATTAAACATGATTCCAAAAATACTTCAGGTTATTTACTAGTGCTTATATGATTTACATTCTTGAATTTCTTTCTATTTGTAAAGTATTAGGAATAAAATGATTGGCGTCGCTAGTGTGCCTAATGTGCGGCCTTAAGTACTTATACGCTGGAAAGAAATGCTAGTAGAATCAGAAAAAAATATTTTGACTAACCTAGAACCAAGATGATGAAGTGAGTTTGAGGGGCCTGATGGCCTAGTGGGTGTGAGCATCATTAGCGCTTACGCATGTTAAGCAAATCGGGTGCAGTCCCACTTGGATGGGTGACCGCAAGTGGGAAAGAAATATCTCGAGCTCCTGTGTATTTCGGAAGGCACGTTAAGCCGTTGTTCCCGGCTGTCATCATTGACGGAATGGGTAAAAATGTAAGAAGTTTGTTATCTTATCTTGTTGTCTTTATCTATGATCCAAGCTTTGTCTTTATGCAGCCATAGGCAGCTATCAATCAAGCACTATTTTAGCATTATTCTTTTAATCTTAGGCTCTACATCGCCCGTTATGGATAAAGACGTGATTAAGTATGTTTAAATGTAGCTGGGGTTAAACGCAAGCTCAGGATTGCGAACAAATTAGAAACGCCTAATTTATTCGCTCGCGACAGAAATCTATGTTCAGTTGAACGTGAACATCATTAGCGTGCCGGTTCTATACGGCGAATTTGGTTACATTTTGTTCGGGTCCTTTTCTTTACAATATTTTTTTTTCTGTACTTTAGACAGAGCTTAAGGTTATTAGAAACGTTTAATTTATTCGTCCGCAACAGCCATCTATGTTTAGTAACCTGAATAGCGAGCTGGCTCTATACGATGAATTTTGTAATATTCTAATCGTGGCTTTTGACTTTACGGGACAGATAGAGACTAAAATATGATCATTTAAAAAGTTAGAAACGCCTGATTTATTCGCTCGTGACAGAAATCTATGTTCAGTTGAACGTAAACATCATTAGCGTGCCGGTTCTATACGGCGAATTTGGTTACATTTTAATCGAGTCTTTGTAGACAGAGCTCAAGGTCATGAGACAAATTAGAAACGCTTCATTTATTAGCTAGTGATAAAGAACCATATTCAGTTGAACACCAAACATCATGAGTGTGCCGGATCTATACGAAGAATTTGGTAACATACTCATCGCATTTTTACAGGGTAGAAAGAACCTATGGTCATAAGGCGAAACATGCAACAGAAATTCATGTTCAGTTGAAACTAATGATAAGCGTGCCGGCTCTATACGCCGAATTTGTTACGAGTACATTCTAATCGCGTCTTTTTCTTTATATACGGCAAATTAGCACACCAATCGCGTTTTTTTGCCTTGAAACAGAGTCTAGGAACATGATTCCTTTCATGGAGATGGTAGATGTGTAGGTAGAAAAATAGCGAAGTATTGCTATTAGGAAAGATGAGACAAGAAAGTTCTTCGGATCAAAGCAGGTAATAAGCAGCAGGAACATTTTGAGATTTCTTCTTTTCTTCCAGACCAGCTTGGATGTTGAACGAATTTAGTTTTTTTAAGCATATTTTGTAAAAGTTCTATTACCTGAATCAGCGATAGGAAACTCAGTTATTTGATTCGGGAAAAAAAACATTTTTATATTCCAGATAGAGTACGTCGAATTTGTTAAGGGAGAAGAGGAATATATATTTTCAAAAGCATTCCAGATGGAACAGAAATTAAGGCAATATTTTTCGCCTTACATTACATGGAAAAAAGTTTGTGTTGCCAATAATTGACTACGAATTTAACATGAATATTTACATTTTAATTTAATTTGTAAGTAGAACTAAAAGTTTTGATGCAATAAAGAAACTCACATATATACTTACAAACATAAACTCGAAAAAAATACTTCACACACTCTCCTTTTGGCAGTCATTTTAAATAAAATACTGGCTGTGCAATGAAAATACAAAAGCCCGAACTGTAAAACAGACTCGAAAACTTCCATTTTTAGCTCGACAACGAAATAAACACTATTTTTATCAGGGTACATTGTCCAAAGTTTTCAGTTGGTCTGCAAGTTCACTTCACACGGCGCGGGCAGCGTCGGACTGCTTTTAGGGTTCAGTGTCTTAAAAAGCAAAAAGAAAACCTTTACCACCTATCGTACTGCACAATCCATCTATCCATCACTGTTCTATATAATTGTTCTTTTTCTCTTTTTTGTGAGCTACAATAAATGCTTTACTGTGGATGGAAGCAAACACTTAAAACTATTTTTTTACGTGGAACGGGTGGAAGTATCGTTTCTAGTCTGAATCCTTTTGGAGACGTTTAAAAATTTATCATTAAGTCAACGCTAATAAAAGATCTTTTCATGTTTTTGCATACCGCATATAAATACCGTAAAAAGTGGCTAAAAACGTGGCCTTAGAGTTATATCTGGGAAAAACAAACCGAAAAAGCAGTTTATGACGTTTAGAGTTATTTTTCATGCTGTTATTTGGTTGTTGGTAGTTGGTACGGAACCCTTATTGGGCGAGTTTGACCTGCACTTGTTCGGTATTTTTTCTTTACTTTTTCTATTCTTCCAACTTGTGTGTCATTGCACAATTCAGTTTGTTTAAAGTTGAGGACAAAAAAGAGACGTGATTGAATTTTTCTCTTATTTCTTGAACCTCAAACAATAAGAGGGATTTTTTCACTTTGCAATCGTTTTTGTACTCATAGCCAGCCAATGTTTGTATCAAATTAATCAAATATCTTTATGGTAGAACGCAGCTTATAAAGATGTTACAAAGTTAAAGCATGACAACCTGTTCTACCGTTACAACAGGATACGAGCAGCAGTGCAGCTCAATGTAAGGTAGAGTTATGAGTTTATAACCTTTATTATATTATTGTACTTATGGACGCATAAAAAATTAAACGAATTATAGCAATTATTATAATAAATGAAATCCAATCATAAAATATCATAATAAAATAAGCTTACAAAATAGAACAAATTATAGTAATCATAATATTAAATGAAATCCTATTATAATAACTAATACTCTCTAATCTCATATTATGTTTAATTCTTTACATTTTTGTATGTCAATAGTTTTCCTAAATTTAAATAGTACTTCCATTCAATGATATGAAACAGTAAGCATTATTTTTTATGACTTAATATTCCGTAGCAGCAGTAAAATGATCATTTAGATTACGAGAATGATGATAAGTACCTAATTTTCTTTATATTAACAATTTAACATTATAAAATTACATACATATCATATTAAAATTAATTAAAAATAAAATGCTTTCTGGAGATATATTTATGACGGCCGCACTGGAACGTCCTTGACACTCTTTCTAAAGTTGGGCTACTGAAAAGGCTGAAACTGACGGCATATTCCAAACAAAAATACGTGAGTTAAACCGTTTTGATTAGTATAAAAATGCATTAATATTATTTAATAATATGCCTATTCAATAATCATCAAGAGTTGATATTACTCTTGATGAATATTGAGTAGGTACCAAACCAATTATATTTGATTTGGAGTCCATTTCATTATCAAGTGCAATTCAATCAAATTAGTAACCAATCTAAAAATATTCAGAAATTTTCGTATATTTTAGGTGAAATTCATCAAGTATTTAATCAGAGAATATTATTTATTGCCATCACAAACGGATTACCCTGACGTTTCGTTTATAAGCGTAAACTTACGACGCGAGACATTAGCGTGCGGGCTCTATATGACGAATTTAAATTTGAACAAAGAACATTCTTATAATGAATACACGTCAAAGACTAAGTTCAAACGTGGTTCGAACCCATCAAATTATTTTAAAATAATTTAAATTTTCATTTTAGCGTTTTTGACTTATCTATCTATCTATCTATCAGCCAGTGACGTCCACTGCTGGACATAGGCCTCCCCCATAAATCGCCACAAATTGCGATCCTGTGCATATTGAGTCCACCGCCTCCCGGCGACCCTAATAAGGTCGTCCGTCCTCCTGGTCGGGGGTCGTCCCACACTGCGCTTCCCTATTCGTGGCCGCTACTCCAGGACTTTAATGCCCCAACGGCCATCTGTCCTCCGGGCTATATGTCCAGCCCATTGCCACTTCAAACGAGCAATCCTGCGAGCTATGTCTGTTACTTTGGTTCTGCTGCGGATGTCCTCATTTCTGATTCTATCGCGCAGTGAAACTCCCAGCATAGCTCGCTCCATTGCACGTTGAGTCACTCTGAGCCGTCTAATTAGTCCCATTGTGAACGACCACGTCTCGGATCCATAAGTCATCACTGGCAACACGCACTGTTCGAAGACTTTTGTCTTGAGGCACTGAGGAATGTTGGACGAGAAGATGTGACGCAGTTTCCCGAACGCCGCCCACCCGAGTTGGATTCGACGAGTGACCTCTTTCTCGAAGTTGGACCTACCCAATTGAATTGTATGTCCCAGGTATACGTACTCGTCGACAACTTCGAGTGCAGAGCTTCCAACGACAACTGGGTAAGGTGCGACATGGACATTCGACATTATTTTTGTCTTGTCCATGTTCATTTTGAGACCTACCTGTCGAGAAACTCTGTCGAGATCACCGAGCATAGAATTCAGCTCCTCCAGTGACTCCGCCATTATCACCACATCATCAGCAAACCGAAGATTAGTAAGATACTCGCCGTCAATATTGATACCGAGTCCTTCCCAATCCAGTAGCTTGAAACAATCTTCCAATGCAGCGGTAAACAATTTTGGAGAGATAACGTCTCCTTGTCTTACGCCTCGCTGCAATTGGATGGGCTCAGAGCTCTGGTCCTGGATTCGGACTGACATCGTGGCGTTCCTGTACAGACTCTTCAGCGCTTCGATGTATCGGTGATCAATGCGGCATCTCTGGAGGGACTGAAGCACAGCCCATATCTCTATGGAATCGAAGGCTTTTTCATAGTCCACAAACGCCAAGCATATTGGCCGGTTATACTCCTTGGTCTTCTGTATAACCTGCCGCAGCGTATGTAAATTTGTCCCACTTGGATGGGTGACCGCAAGTGGGAAAGAAATATCTCGAGCTCCTGTGTATTTCGGAAGGCACGTTAAGCCGTTGTTCCCGGCTGTCATCATTGACGGAATGGGTAAAAATGTAAGAAGTTTGTTATCTTATCTTGTTGTCTTTATCTATGATCCAAGCTTTGTCTTTATGCAGCCATAGGCAGCTATCAATCAAGCACTATTTTAGCATTATTCTTTTAATCTTAGGCTCTACATCGCCCGTTATGGATAAAGACGTGATTAAGTATGTTTAAATGTAGCTGGGGTTAAACGCAAGCTCAGGATTGCGAACAAATTAGAAACGCCTAATTTATTCGCTCGCGACAGAAATCTATGTTCAGTTGAACGTGAACATCATTAGCGTGCCGGTTCTATACGGCGAATTTGGTTACATTTTGTTCGGGTCCTTTTCTTTACAATATTTTTTTTTCTGTACTTTAGACAGAGCTTAAGGTTATTAGAAACGTTTAATTTATTCGTCCGCAACAGCCATCTATGTTTAGTAACCTGAATAGCGAGCTGGCTCTATACGATGAATTTTGTAATATTCTAATCGTGGCTTTTGACTTTACGGGACAGATAGAGACTAAAATATGATCATTTAAAAAGTTAGAAACGCCTGATTTATTCGCTCGTGACAGAAATCTATGTTCAGTTGAACGTAAACATCATTAGCGTGCCGGTTCTATACGGCGAATTTGGTTACATTTTAATCGAGTCTTTGTAGACAGAGCTCAAGGTCATGAGACAAATTAGAAACGCTTCATTTATTAGCTAGTGATAAAGAACCATATTCAGTTGAACACCAAACATCATGAGTGTGCCGGATCTATACGAAGAATTTGGTAACATACTCATCGCATTTTTACAGGGTAGAAAGAACCTATGGTCATAAGGCGAAACATGCAACAGAAATTCATGTTCAGTTGAAACTAATGATAAGCGTGCCGGCTCTATACGCCGAATTTGTTACGAGTACATTCTAATCGCGTCTTTTTCTTTATATACGGCAAATTAGCACACCAATCGCGTTTTTTTGCCTTGAAACAGAGTCTAGGAACATGATTCCTTTCATGGAGATGGTAGATGTGTAGGTAGAAAAATAGCGAAGTATTGCTATTAGGAAAGATGAGACAAGAAAGTTCTTCGGATCAAAGCAGGTAATAAGCAGCAGGAACATTTTGAGATTTCTTCTTTTCTTCCAGACCAGCTTGGATGTTGAACGAATTTAGTTTTTTTAAGCATATTTTGTAAAAGTTCTATTACCTGAATCAGCGATAGGAAACTCAGTTATTTGATTCGGGAAAAAAAACATTTTTATATTCCAGATAGAGTACGTCGAATTTGTTAAGGGAGAAGAGGAATATATATTTTCAAAAGCATTCCAGATGGAACAGAAATTAAGGCAATATTTTTCGCCTTACATTACATGGAAAAAAGTTTGTGTTGCCAATAATTGACTACGAATTTAACATGAATATTTACATTTTAATTTAATTTGTAAGTAGAACTAAAAGTTTTGATGCAATAAAGAAACTCACATATATACTTACAAACATAAACTCGAAAAAAATACTTCACACACTCTCCTTTTGGCAGTCATTTTAAATAAAATACTGGCTGTGCAATGAAAATACAAAAGCCCGAACTGTAAAACAGACTCGAAAACTTCCATTTTTAGCTCGACAACGAAATAAACACTATTTTTATCAGGGTACATTGTCCAAAGTTTTCAGTTGGTCTGCAAGTTCACTTCACACGGCGCGGGCAGCGTCGGACTGCTTTTAGGGTTCAGTGTCTTAAAAAGCAAAAAGAAAACCTTTACCACCTATCGTACTGCACAATCCATCTATCCATCACTGTTCTATATAATT
The DNA here is from genome assembly GCA_963082605.1 of Rhodophaea formosa. Lineage (NCBI taxonomy): Eukaryota > Metazoa > Arthropoda > Insecta > Lepidoptera > Pyralidae > Rhodophaea > Rhodophaea formosa. The sequence goes on along the minus strand of OY720217.1, from coordinate 16,702,610 downwards.
GTTCTTTTTCTCTTTTTTGTGAGCTACAATAAATGCTTTACTGTGGATGGAAGCAAACACTTAAAACTATTTTTTTACGTGGAACGGGTGGAAGTATCGTTTCTAGTCTGAATCCTTTTGGAGACGTTTAAAAATTTATCATTAAGTCAACGCTAATAAAAGATCTTTTCATGTTTTTGCATACCGCATATAAATACCGTAAAAAGTGGCTAAAAACGTGGCCTTAGAGTTATATCTGGGAAAAACAAACCGAAAAAGCAGTTTATGACGTTTAGAGTTATTTTTCATGCTGTTATTTGGTTGTTGGTAGTTGGTACGGAACCCTTATTGGGCGAGTTTGACCTGCACTTGTTCGGTATTTTTTCTTTACTTTTTCTATTCTTCCAACTTGTGTGTCATTGCACAATTCAGTTTGTTTAAAGTTGAGGACAAAAAAGAGACGTGATTGAATTTTTCTCTTATTTCTTGAACCTCAAACAATAAGAGGGATTTTTTCACTTTGCAATCGTTTTTGTACTCATAGCCAGCCAATGTTTGTATCAAATTAATCAAATATCTTTATGGTAGAACGCAGCTTATAAAGATGTTACAAAGTTAAAGCATGACAACCTGTTCTACCGTTACAACAGGATACGAGCAGCAGTGCAGCTCAATGTAAGGTAGAGTTATGAGTTTATAACCTTTATTATATTATTGTACTTATGGACGCATAAAAAATTAAACGAATTATAGCAATTATTATAATAAATGAAATCCAATCATAAAATATCATAATAAAATAAGCTTACAAAATAGAACAAATTATAGTAATCATAATATTAAATGAAATCCTATTATAATAACTAATACTCTCTAATCTCATATTATGTTTAATTCTTTACATTTTTGTATGTCAATAGTTTTCCTAAATTTAAATAGTACTTCCATTCAATGATATGAAACAGTAAGCATTATTTTTTATGACTTAATATTCCGTAGCAGCAGTAAAATGATCATTTAGATTACGAGAATGATGATAAGTACCTAATTTTCTTTATATTAACAATTTAACATTATAAAATTACATACATATCATATTAAAATTAATTAAAAATAAAATGCTTTCTGGAGATATATTTATGACGGCCGCACTGGAACGTCCTTGACACTCTTTCTAAAGTTGGGCTACTGAAAAGGCTGAAACTGACGGCATATTCCAAACAAAAATACGTGAGTTAAACCGTTTTGATTAGTATAAAAATGCATTAATATTATTTAATAATATGCCTATTCAATAATCATCAAGAGTTGATATTACTCTTGATGAATATTGAGTAGGTACCAAACCAATTATATTTGATTTGGAGTCCATTTCATTATCAAGTGCAATTCAATCAAATTAGTAACCAATCTAAAAATATTCAGAAATTTTCGTATATTTTAGGTGAAATTCATCAAGTATTTAATCAGAGAATATTATTTATTGCCATCACAAACGGATTACCCTGACGTTTCGTTTATAAGCGTAAACTTACGACGCGAGACATTAGCGTGCGGGCTCTATATGACGAATTTAAATTTGAACAAAGAACATTCTTATAATGAATACACGTCAAAGACTAAGTTCAAACGTGGTTCGAACCCATCAAATTATTTTAAAATAATTTAAATTTTCATTTTAGCGTTTTTGACTTATCTATCTATCTATCTATCAGCCAGTGACGTCCACTGCTGGACATAGGCCTCCCCCATAAATCGCCACAAATTGCGATCCTGTGCATATTGAGTCCACCGCCTCCCGGCGACCCTAATAAGGTCGTCCGTCCTCCTGGTCGGGGGTCGTCCCACACTGCGCTTCCCTATTCGTGGCCGCTACTCCAGGACTTTAATGCCCCAACGGCCATCTGTCCTCCGGGCTATATGTCCAGCCCATTGCCACTTCAAACGAGCAATCCTGCGAGCTATGTCTGTTACTTTGGTTCTGCTGCGGATGTCCTCATTTCTGATTCTATCGCGCAGTGAAACTCCCAGCATAGCTCGCTCCATTGCACGTTGAGTCACTCTGAGCCGTCTAATTAGTCCCATTGTGAACGACCACGTCTCGGATCCATAAGTCATCACTGGCAACACGCACTGTTCGAAGACTTTTGTCTTGAGGCACTGAGGAATGTTGGACGAGAAGATGTGACGCAGTTTCCCGAACGCCGCCCACCCGAGTTGGATTCGACGAGTGACCTCTTTCTCGAAGTTGGACCTACCCAATTGAATTGTATGTCCCAGGTATACGTACTCGTCGACAACTTCGAGTGCAGAGCTTCCAACGACAACTGGGTAAGGTGCGACATGGACATTCGACATTATTTTTGTCTTGTCCATGTTCATTTTGAGACCTACCTGTCGAGAAACTCTGTCGAGATCACCGAGCATAGAATTCAGCTCCTCCAGTGACTCCGCCATTATCACCACATCATCAGCAAACCGAAGATTAGTAAGATACTCGCCGTCAATATTGATACCGAGTCCTTCCCAATCCAGTAGCTTGAAACAATCTTCCAATGCAGCGGTAAACAATTTTGGAGAGATAACGTCTCCTTGTCTTACGCCTCGCTGCAATTGGATGGGCTCAGAGCTCTGGTCCTGGATTCGGACTGACATCGTGGCGTTCCTGTACAGACTCTTCAGCGCTTCGATGTATCGGTGATCAATGCGGCATCTCTGGAGGGACTGAAGCACAGCCCATATCTCTATGGAATCGAAGGCTTTTTCATAGTCCACAAACGCCAAGCATATTGGCCGGTTATACTCCTTGGTCTTCTGTATAACCTGCCGCAGCGTATGTATGTGGTCTATGGTGCTAAAGCACTTCCGAAACCCGGCTTGCTCGGGTGGCTGAAATTCGTCGAACCTACGCGCGAGACGATTCGTAATGACTCTGGAGAACAGCTTATATACATGGCTCAGAAGCGAGATGGGTCGGTAGTTTTTCAATAGGGTTTTGTCACCTTTCTTGAAGAACAATACCACCATGCTTCTGTTCCATGCTTCAGGCGTTGTACCCTCGAGTATGACGGAATTGAACAATTTCTGGAGGACCTTGAGTACCGGTTTTCCACCCGCTCTCAGAAGTTCGGTAGTGATTCCGTCATCACCCGGCGCCTTGCTGTTTTTAAGCTGTTTCAGAGCCATTCTAATCTTGTATAGGCTGACGTCCGGGATATCCTCGGTGTAGTGTCGAGTTAATCTTGGGTCTGTAACTGGATTGATAGCGGGCCTTTGCACTGACGTGTATAACCGTCCATAGAACTTCTCGACTTCCCTCATAATCTCGAATCTAGACGAGACGATACTGCCAGTGTCGGTCTTGAGCTTCGTCAATTGGCTTTGCCCAATAGACAAATGCCTCGCGAACACTTTGGAGCCTTTGTTCCGCTCGATGGCATCTTTAATACTGTTTGTATTAAATTGCCGTATGTCCTGCCTGAGGGATTTAGATATTTGTCTATTGAGCCGCCTGTAAACCGACATATCAGCCGGAGACTGCAGTATCATTTCGCGTCTTTTGTCCAGTAGATTAAGAGTTTCAGTCGAGATCTTCTTGGTTCTATCCGTGCGTCGTGGCTTGCAGAACTTTGCTCCGACGGCATGGACAGTTTCCACTAGCCCACCATTAATCTCGTCCACTGAAGTGCAGTCTGCTAGGCATCCGAAGCGATTTTGGAGTTCGAGCTGAAATTGTTCAGGGTTCCGGATATCGGCTGGTGTTGGACGAAGCGTCGACTTCATCATTTTCGACCTTTCCAACGCTGGGCTTACATTCAGCGTGCCTCTTACCATGCGGTGATTGCTGCCGGTTTTTACCCTATTGATCACAGAGACATCGCTGAATATTTGCCTTTTATCGGAAATGATAAAGTCGATCTCGTTTCGGACGGTACCATCCGGGCTTATCCAGGTCCACTTCCTGTGGGGTTTCTTTTCGAAGAAGGAATTCATCACAAAGAGTCCCTCCTTCTCCAAGAAGTCTACCAGCTGTTGCCCCCTAGGGTTCCGCTTGCCAATCCCAAATCGCCCAACTCTCACCTCGTCACCGCTTCGTTTGCCCACCTTTGCATTAAAGTCACCCATCAACACCGTGTAGTGGGTCTTGGACGTATGTATGGCTCTGGAAATGTCCTCATACATAGTCTCCACTTCCGTGTCTGGGTGTGTCGACGTTGGAGCGTAAACCTGTATCACCTTCAGCGAGTATCGCTTGGTGATTCTGAGTATGAGGTACGCCACCCTTGACGACACACTCTCAATGCGGATCACGTTGTTGACGAGGTTCTTGTGGACGATAAACCCGACACCACCTTGGGACAGTTGGTCGCCCTCTCGGTAATAGAAGAGATTACCAGACTCAAGGATTATCGTGTCCTCTCCCTCTCTTCGGACTTCAGACAATCCCAATACATCCCAGCAAACTCTCCCTATAGCGTCTTCTAGCTCGTTTATCTTCTCGTCGGTCCTCAAAGTGCGTGCGTTATATGTTGCCAGGGCCAGTTGTCGTCGTTGGTAGCCGACTCTCCTCCGGGGATTGTTAGCACCCCCTGCTCCGCCACTGACCTGACCGCTACCGTAGCCAGGAGCGGCGGCGCTACCGGAGACTGGGGGCCGTTCTCTATTTGTGTCTGTCATTTAGGGGGGATATTGCCATAATCGCCACGCTAGGCATGCGGGTTGGCGATCGCAGGATGGGGTTTTTGATGTTGGGCTCACGGTGCTGCTGCCCACCGAGAGCGTGGTTTAGTAGTCCCTTAGTCGCCTTTTACGACACCCGCGGGAAGAGTAGGGTTGGAGCTATTCTTAGCCGGACTCCACACGGAATATTATACGTATAGCTAATATTATACCTGTTAATGATTACCTTTAGACTATCAACAAAGTAATCTTTCATGCTGGTCCAGGGAAGAAGATAAGAGATAGAACGTAGAATGTGCGAGCTGATTTTATTCACACAAATCGAAAAAGCCACTGAGAATGGAGATCTAAAGAATCTGTCAATAGGCGATGAAGTATGTGCACTTGTGCAGTCAAAAAATTTTCGATTCGGTTCTTAAGTCCACGCAATAAGGTCTTATATAGAACACGATCCTTATCCTTACAATCCTTATCTTACATAGCATAAAATGAAGTCGCTTCTACTGTTTGTTCGCTTAGATCTTTTAAACTTCTCAACGGATTTCAATGCAGTTTTCAGCAATAAATAGAGTGATTCGTTAGGAAGTTTCATAAGTGTAATACCCGGGCGCAGCCGGGAAGGGCTGCTGTTGAATATAAATTAATATTCGTGACTGTAACTGTGGCAGGGTCGCCATGTAAGGCGGGAGGTATGAGACAAGTGAAACGATCGAAGTATATAAACGTACTCTCAGCTTTATTGATGCACCAAAAGCTTAAATATGTAACTGACATAAGAACGACTATACGGTGGATACATAGGTTGACTATACACTACACACGTGACTAGATCACTAGATATTTTAATCTCGTTTGCCCACCATCAAACTGACCATCATAAGACGTGGCCCTGACTCTCTCCCCGTAATAAGTTAAGACGTAATTTTTAGAGATGTCCATGTAGAAAAGAGGCTTAGCAAGAATTTATTAATTCTGAGAATCTGATTTAAAATGTAAAGTATATTATTTTATCCAATATTTATCTGAAAATTTTTAATCTCAATAGTTGTTTCGATGCAAACTTGAGTATTTCTGTGAATTTCTGTTCTTTTCTTACCTAAAACTATTTCAAGATGGATTAGCTAAATTATTATTTTCAGTAAAATAATGAAAGTGTCTACTTTTGTAATAAAAATAAACTTGAACATTATGTCGATTTGTTTTTTCGTGGAGTCAGAAAAATGGGTGGAGTAGTGTAGATAATAAAATGCTATAATTTTTACAACGAGCAGTGTAACAATGTAAAGATATGTTAAAGTTCGTAATGAAGTCATGACATTGCGTGCGCTCTCTCTACACTCCATCATGCATTTTCAATAAAAAAATACGCTCAAGTATAATTTATTTTTACACGTCTTATTTCAGTACCTGCCATTAAACGTAAAAACTTGCAAGAAAACCGAGCAAATGGCTCTGTATACAGCATCTCTGAAACACTTCAGCAGAGATTACGACTGAGCCGTTTACAAGAAACGCTTCAAAAATAAACTTAACGCTAGTCTCACATTGGTCGAGTTTACAACTTGTTACAAAGATGAAGTTTACTAGTGATCGACGTGACTGTTATATAGTCTTAACTTAAATCTCAATCCCAATCCCATCCCAACAAATATTATAAATACAAAAGTGAGTTTGTATATTTGTTTGTTTGTTACCTTTTCACGCTTTATCTACTGAACTAATCATCTTGAAATTTGGCATACACATGGTTAAGGTTTTGAGAAGGACACACCTTTCATCCCGGAAAATAGTACTGTTCCTGTGGGATTTGCGATAAACGACTTGTCAAATTTATACGGCAAAATTATACGCGAGCAATGCCGCGGGTCAAAAGCTAGTCTTATATAATAAATTGTTGTTACACTACACTACAGGAACGACTTATTTTATCTTCTAGATTATATACTTTCAATACTCCATTAAAGTTTCGATTTGTTTGTTTGTTTTGTTTTTCGTATGTGTAAGTGGCCAACACTGGTGTCAGATTTTTCAAGCTGCCTTAAGGCATCTGACATAGCTTAACGACTGCCATCAACGATGACAGCCGAGACCAACGGCTTATCGTGCCTTCCGAAGCACGGAGGAGCTCGAGATATTTTTAAGCCACTTGCGGTCACCCATCCAATTAGGGACTGCACCAGGGGTTGCTTGACATACGTAAGCGCTCATAGAGCTCACACCCACTGGACCATCGGGCGGGCGGGTAAGTATATGTTCAATAAGGTTTACCTTTTCTGGATTTGTTATAAGAACGATATAAATTGTTAAAGTTTCATCTCTACCACCTGGATAACTGGATACACCTGGATTTGAGGAGTCCGATGGCCTAGTGGGTGTGAGCATTCGCAGTGCTTTCACATGTTAAGCAACCCGGGGCGCACCACCCACTTGGATGGGTGACCGCAAGTGGCAAAAAAATATCTCGGGCTTCTCCGTGCTTCGGAAGGCACGTTAAGCTGTTGGTCCCGGCTGTCATCATTGATGGCAGTCGTTAAGCTATATCAGATGCCTTAAGGCAGCTTGAAAAATCTGACACCAGTGTTGGCCACTTACACACACGAAAAACAAACAAACACCTGGATAACTAGCAGTCACCCACCGAACGTTTAAAAGGAACTTCCTGCCACGTACGACCGAACTGTGGATTAAACTTCCTGCGGCGATATTCCCAAATTGATACGACATTGCAACCTTCAAAAAACAAGTGTACTTATGTCTTTTTAAAAGGCCAGCAACGCTCTTGTCTCGCAGGCCGATTTGCTTACATTTCGACAGCTACGTTGTACAACTTTTTGATAGTCACTTCAACATCCACTACGGCTTTATATGTATACTAGCTGTTACCCGCGGGTTCGCCCGCATAATATATAGCCTATGTCCTTCTCAGTACCTTAACCTATGTGTATGCCAAATTTCATGATGATCGGTTTAGTAGATACGGCGGGAAAGCGTAACAAACAAACAAATAATGTTTTCTTATGTTTTCGCGATTGTTACACATTTAAATAAAATTATTTTAATACGGTTTTTATCGCGTTTACAGTCTACCTGCGACCACGAACACTGTAAAGTGCTCGAAACGTTAGGTGTATAAATAATGTAATAAACGCGATAAAAACCGTATTAAAATAATTTTATTTAAACAAACAAATAAACAAACAAACAAACTCACTTTTGCATTTATAATATTAGTTTGGATTTGGATTGACTTTTTGTATTTAAGATATATAAACCGTATGTACTTCCACATACGGTTTATATATCTTAAATACAAAAAGTCCATCCATCCAAGTCCAGACCATCAAAACGTAATACACTGTAGTTGAAGTTAGCGAATAGGCCTGCTGGTGTTGCAGTAGCCCATGGGCGACGGTGATCATTTACCTCCAGGTGACACCCATGCTCGTTAGCGGTCCAATTTTACGATTTGGTCCGATGGTGGTGGTGACATACAAAAATCATTCATTATCAAGTGGTCTCCCGTTCAAAAATAGCACTTTAGGTGAAATTAATTTCAACCACTCGTTACTCAACTCGCCCTTTATTTTCTACCAATGTGAATTTAAGTAAAAGCGTACAGACCTATTATATCAATTGAAAGGAACTGAATGAAAGGAAGAGATTTGGACGGCTTAATTTTCCGGCTAAAGACGCTTCGACGGAAAAAAATAGGTTTCATTTCACCTGCCTCGGACCATGGCTTTGAGCAGCGATTTTTAAACCTTTGTAAGGATTGATAATATTATTTCACGAAATTCTGAACCTTCTATATCCGAATTAAGGTTCAAAATTAATGGTTCTGAAAACACTGAAGTTTAAATGGTGAAAAAACATTTTTAATGATTTTTTTTTTTAAATCTATGTTTTTAATTGCTTAAGATCATTGCGTGTGATTCCCGGCAGAGTAAAAATGACCTCAGCTCCAAGTCTTCCCGTGTATTTAGTAGTAGCAAATATTGAATCGCAAGCTAAACAAGGCTCATAAACATCAAAGAGCAACCAGTGCGTATAAAGCGTGGAGGGTGTAGGCCAAATCCTCTGACTCCTCGACTAATATATGGCTCTGGTAGTACAGAGAGGGATATGTTCGTGCAGTGGAGACTAAAAAATTCCTGATGATGATGATAATTGCGTAAACACAGCAGATGTAAAAAAATATTTCCAAATCACACTCGTGATAAGAGTATCTGCTCGGGTACTTCGCTCTTTATTTTTGCACCCGAGCAGCCGTATTTGCACATCTGAATTTTATTTCGAAGGGTCTTATATCTTAGGTTACGCACTGGGCAGTTTTGGTAGCGATCGCTGCTATGGCGATAATAATGCTTACAATATATAAACTACAAACAATCTGCTTCGTCCGTGGTACATAGCCTATGGCACTTAAGGATAACGTACCTATTAAAGAATTTTTAAATCGGCCCATTCGTTCCTGAAGTTCGCACGTTCAACCAAATAAACAAACTCTTCAGATTTATAATACCTATTAGTATAGATTATATAAAAGCCTTTGTTTGCTGTGTTAATTCTTCCATGCTGGTTCGAAAGAAAAGAAAAAACATAGAATATACCAGCCGCTTTTCTTCCCGCGCAGACCGTAAGAGCCGGGCAAGGGATTGGGCAAAAATCATAGGAATCACATTAATAGGCGATACGGCTAGCAACCCGCATCTCATTTTGATTCTGCTTTCCACCTTTACGCCCACTACGATGCTAAATGTGGCCTTCGTGTCTTATGGCCTTGGGCTCTGTCTACCCAGCAAGGTATAACGACGTGATAGTATGTATGTAGGTTTGTTTGCTTTGTTGGCTCAGTAAATAAAATAATGAAAGTAATTTTAAGTACCTCATTCATAAAATCGAATTCATCACATAAAAAAGTTTGAAAATACCATAAATCAAACCTTTCATCTTTTATTCTAATAATGAAAAGTGATGAATTGACAGACACACATTTCAATGTAATTTAACGAAGTTTTTGTTAATTTTCAACACGCGGCCAAATTAATTTTTCACACAAATCATCTTTTTAATATATTTTCTCCGCAGAAAAGCCAGTATTAGTGAACGAAGAATAGAGCTTTATTCACAAAAATAATCCCCAGTTTACTTTACAAAGAGCGATGTCTGTGATCTAAAGAAAAATAAATATCCCTTATTAAATTGTTGAGTATTTAGAAATGAAGCTCTTTTTAAAATGACAAAGAAGAATTGTACCGTTGTGGATTTATTTTTAGGATTGTCAAGGGTCTGATGTTATAAATAACATCATCTCTGTACTGGGTTTTAGGGAAAACACCCTTGTCTTTCAAACCATCAAACCAGCCGGCCTATTTGCTAACTCGAATGACAGGTGTCGATGCCTATTTGCTGTTACAATGCGGTTTTTGTATTCCAAATAAAAAGTTCGAGCAAGCAAAACCCGCATTGTAACTGGAAATCCTAGATTGATAGGCATCGACACCTGTCAATCGAGTTAGTAAATAAGGGGGCAGCAGGCCTATTAGCTAACTTTTGACAGCTACAGTGTATATTCCTTTGTTGGTCACTTCAACATGCATTTCCATTACGGTTTATATATCTAAAATAAAAATAGTCAATCATACAAAAGCCGTAAAGATAGATCTCGATGGCGTGCAATTGGGGAGGCCTATGTCCCGCAGTATACGAGTATAGGCTGATGATGATGATGATGGACAGAAGCCGTAATGGATGTTGAAGTGACTATAAAAACGTTGTACACCATAGCTATCAAAAGTTAGCAAATAGACCTACAATCCGTCAAAATAAACCACTTGTCCTATGGGATCAGTTTCAAGAAACCAAAAAAATTTTATGGAACATATTCTTACAATTTTTGAGGTCTTAGATTCAAGCCGTAACTATTTTGATTCCGCTTTCCACCTAATACGCTAGACGTAGCTTTGGGTTCTATGACCTTTGGCTCTGTCTACCCTGCAAAGAAAAAGACGTAATAATATATATCTATGAAAATTACAGGCCTGATCAGAAGATAAATGGAAATGAATATATTACATTAATAACATTAAAAAATATATTAAGGAAACTATACGTTATGGAATAGGTATCCTTTATTATAAATGTGAACGTTAGTGAAGATGTGAAGTAAATATTTTTGTTACTTCTTGAAATTCTTCAGGCAAAAGCCTTGAAAGCCTTGAAAGGCGGAGTCTTACGAAATTTTTCAATTTTATAGCTGACTAGCTGTTACCCGCGGCTTCGCCCGCGTAATATATTTCTGTGTTCTGTGATATAGCCTATGTCCTTCTCGGTACCCTAACCTATGTGTATGCAAAATTTTCAGTAGATACGGCGTGAAAGCGTAACAAACAAACAAACAAATAAACAAACTAACTCACTTTCGCATTTATAATATTAGTTAGGAAGTTAGGATTAGGATTAGGATACATTAGAATATTACATAGGCCAAAGTGGATGAAGTGACGGAAAAACCATGAATTTTGTTCAAAAGACGTTTCCTTCATAACCCTTTCTAAACTCAGTTGGCTAACATTACTTAATAAGGGATTGACAACATCTTGTCTCAGCAAAATATTTGAACAGGACGAATCATCGCAGAACATACATACATATAAGTACATGTTTCTTCTCGATTCATCACTGTTCGGGCTGACAAAATTGTAATAAACTCTGGCGTTGAATATACCTACCGTCCGTAAAGAATCAAAGTAGACTGGCGACTTTTAGTGGCGCCAAATTCATACTATTTCGAGATGGACGTATATCGCTTGACTGGAAGACATCGCTCTTATAAGACCACCCCTTGTGGATATAATCTTTTTGACATTATAATAAAGAGATCATTCTCTGGTGTTAGTACATTAAAGAATTAATTCATTTATTGAATCAAGAAATTCGTTTTGTAAAATTTTCGTCAAAAAATTTAAACTTTGATAGGTCCAAACACGAAGGATTGTATGTATATCGTCAAATATTTAATATTTCGTATTATAGGAAGTGAAGGGGTACAGTTGAGTTTGCCTTAGACGATTTTGCAAATTTGATTAAGTGGACTTATATTATGAAAATGGTATAGTTTGGTTTTATTAATGCTCGTGTTCATCAATATTTTGTGAAATGCTTAGAGTAGACTGTTATATGGACTCATATATCTATATGTTTTTGTCACCAGAAGCCCCCATGAAGCTACCAAAGAACATATGCTATCTTTGATGCCACTTTTTAAAAACTATACCGTACAATACCGATACTTAGTATCTCATTAAACTGGACATTGGCAGAATCACTAAAATCTCGGTGGAAGCCATAATATAAAAAAAGAAAGAAAGAAAAGAAAAAGTTCTTTGGCCACTTTCCAACTCTATCATCAAATCAGTTCTTTGCCATTGTTATACGTGTATATCGCATAAGTAGACATCCAATTTATTATGTGTATGCAGTTCAGCTTTATTTATTGATATCGATGACAAGATTAATTAAAAGTTGCAAGCTTTAATTATAGACAAAAAGATAGACATACAGACACCAAGTCAGGTGCATCTTAATAAAACCTTGCAAAAAATACCTTCTTTAAGCAAGTTCTTCGAATAGATGTCACAAAAAGTAATTTGCTGGGAGAAATTAAAATAAACGGGAGATTTTATGCCAGCACTGGAACAATACTAAGAGATTGAGAAAATCACAGTTCATATATTTTTGTTTTTGTCAGAGTAAAAAACGCGGTTACGTTGCTGCGCGTACTCAAGAGTCCTACGTAAAGCCGAAATCTCATACAAAATTACAGCGAGTAGAAGTTTTCCATACGAAACTTCTACTCGCTGTAATTTTGTATAGGTATTGTTTTTAAAATTGAAATCTGATTATAAACATCAATATGCCTTATCCGGTCGTATGTACGAAATTTGATTGAGATTGGCTTAACTGTTGTAAAACTAAAACCAAACTACGTTTGTATGGGATTTCGGCTTTACGTGGGACTCTTAAAGTGGCAAGTCTGCAAAGATCCATACCTCGGTTGTGTAAAGATTTGTTTTATACCAAGACGGGATTAGGGACCTAGCCAAATACACGTGACGAAAATATACCCTTAAATATTTGCCCTTCGCGGAAATTTAATTCTCTCGTACATCATGAATTTTCATATCTGGGAATAATAATCTAAATGTAAGAGGTACTAGCAAACCACTTACATTTAAATGGATTATTAATATCAACATACGCGAAAATGTATAACTGCGATGTATTCTATACATACACTGTGTAAATCTGTTAACTTGCCATATTGTTGAACGTACCTATACTGATAATACTGAATAACTTTCCCCAATAAATATCGGTTGAAATGTGGTAAAAAATGAGTTCTCCATACAAATTTTGTAATTTTGTACTTAAAAGATTGTAATGTTTGAAGTATCAAATAAATTATTTTTCTTTCTTTCTTTCAAATGTGCTTATCAGATGATAGACTTAGTGTATGTGTGTGCAATGTAATATTTTATTTTGACGATTCAGATATTGCAAATTTTTCAAAATGGCGATATTGGCACATTATTTCACTAACATCGTCATCGGTAGACAGTTGTATCAGAGCGTATTTGGAAGTCTTGAGTAAAACGTAGTGATTATATTATACTCTTTGGTCCTGAGATCGAATTTAGGCGGAAGGTGTTTAATTATTGGGTAAATTTGTTATTCGTTTTTTTTTTTTTTTTTATACCGGGGATTTTAAAGGTATCTTTTCAAAATTATAACTTGCTTTCTATTACTCTTTTTTGGTTATTTCGTGTAGTATCATACAGAAAAAATGCAGAGAATTGTATCATAGTCTCAAACCATTTTCCCCCCACTGCTTAGCATAACCCGCTCTTCGTGTGTATTTTGTTTATATTTTCAGCGTCTCTTAGGTCTTGGTTTAAGGTGGGCGATAAACATTTATTTAATTTTAACCACTTCAAAGTCAGACTAGCGAGGTCTATAGCTAACAGAGCCACTAATTAAATGTATACTGAATTTAGTAAATACTAGCTGTTACCCGCGGATGCGCCCGCGTGACATATAGCCTATGTCCTTCTTAGTACCCTAAGCTATGTGTATGCGAAATTTCATGATGATCAGTTCAGTAGGTTGGGCGTGAAAGTGTAACAAACAAACAAACTCACTTTCGCATTTATAATATAAGTTAGGATTAGGATAACTCCAAATATCCGCGTGATTCCCGCCAGAGTATAGATAGGACCACTCCAAGTCTTCGTAGATATCGTAGAAGGCGACTCAGGGAACACGAGGTAAACAAAGCTTGTAAACATCAAAGACTCCTCTCCAAGCCGTGCTCCTGCAGTGGAAACTAAAAAGAGCTGATGATGATGATGAATTCCAAATATTGCAAGTTTTATTCCTTGAAAATTTTTAACCTAACGTCTAAAACTATTGCCCGTTGATGACCTTTTTTAATCTAGATATAAGGTTGTTGAAAATAAAAATATTTTTCAGGCCGATAAGGCTGTGTAAACAAGGCGATCTCATTAGGACGTCTACATGAACATGAACATGTTAAAGTACTAACATTTGTTTTATTTTTTGGGGAAAAGCGTAAAAGTTACCTACACAATGGTACAGTCATACAGAAAATATCTTAGCAATATTGGTATTCATTTAAAATTATGCTTAAATTACATGGAATAGACTTATTTATTGTATAATCTACTCGGATGTTACATATCACTGTGTGACAAAACCCCTTTTAAATAAATAAAGAAAAAAAAATATTGGTATTGAAATAAATGTCTTTTGAATGACTGTAAAGCTTTGAAGTTAACTGCTCCTACGTTCTGTATTCATCCCTGATTTTTTATCTTGTATGTAAATTTGATTGATTTGTTTTTTATAATAAATTAAAATCAAGGCATAGGTGATCGTTTAGATCACATAAAAAGTAGTTTTTACGTATTATATCTTCTTTATTTGTTTATTTGATAAGGTACATAAAATGGATTACAATTATGACATTACAATAGTAAGATAAAAGACAACACACAGGTCCAGATTGCAATCCTTAATTTATGCACACAACACGACAAAGTAAATCAGATTTAAATGAAAATGATCATAACAAATGAATAAAAAAATTAAACTACAGACAAATAAAAACCTAATTAAAATAAATAAAGAGAAAATCAAATGAACAACAAAAAGAATAAATGAAATTATTAAGAAGAAGTAGAACTTTATAATCAAATTAAACACAAATAGTTTCAATTGCGGTTCTTTAGCGTTGTGAATATATTTAAAATTTTAATATTAATATGTTTTATATTGGTGTTTAACTCAAATACATCAAAGCTGAAAAAAATATTCTTGAATAAAAGTAAAAACAAAAGCTGGACCCATACAAAAGCATGCAAGGCGTCAATACGTCATAAAAGTTTAAAAACCATTACGTTATTACCAACAATTAACCAAAATTACAGGTTAAGACGAAACACCTAAAACAACAATTTGTATGGGTGAGCAAATAAAAAAATAAAGCCGCTAGCTTCGTGTCAATAGCACATTAAGGGTTAACACGTTTAGCTTACCTTATTTCACTAGGTAAAAACATTAAATGAAAATGTTACTGCGGACTAGGGGCGTGGACGTCATAAATTTCGTTACGACTGTACTATTAGCTGGAAAAGTGTTGTGATGAAACGTGATGTGGATATATGGTTTCTTTTTGTTACTTTTAAATTGAGTTTGTAACGATGCGCATGGATAACCTTCATGCTGCATCTTGCTTTTCACCTCATTTCCCAATCATCATCATCCTGTCCACTTTTATTTCGAAACATAATTCATTTTAAATTTCAAATTCCATATTCAAATCTTCTTCGCAGTCCTTCCTCATCACTCAGTCATTCCATTCAATTCCTTTCCTGAGTTTGGTCGTGCTCTCTCGACCCTTGCTTACAGGCACTCGCCTACAATATTATTTTATTAATTGTATTTTTACCAAGTAACAGTGTTAAAATATACCTATGTGAAGCATATTATAATATCCTAAAACTGTGTTGTGTTTGTGATCTTTCGCCTCTCTCTCCGCTGAGCATTTAATACACAACATACCTTCCTTCATATTCGTGTTGGGCCTACTCTAACTGGCTGGGTGAGTAGGACCCGACGAGTTTAAGAGTCGCCTGGACGCGCATGTCTCCATACAAACGGAAAAAGGGAATTGTGGCAATATTTGATAATTTTAGGGCAAAATTAAGCATCCAATCAATTAATCTTATTATAATCTACGCACGTTCCTATACAGTTTGGTTAAATTATTAAATGTTTGAGAATTATACGCCTCTCAAGATTTCCATACAAATTTGAAAAGGCTTGTAATTATCAAACTATTGGTATTTTAACCAAGCCGTATAGGAACGTAGGTAGATTATAATGAGATTAATTGATTAAATACTTAAATTTACTCCAAAATTATCAAATATTGCCACAATTCCTTATTTCCGTTTGTATGGAGACATGCGCTTCCAGGCGACTCTTAAGTGTTTTGGTAGTAAGACGATTATCATTTGTGGTTTTAGTAACATGATACATATTTCTGAAATGTTTGGCTTTGAAGAAGATTGTTAGTTCTGGGTTTAATAATATTGTTGTTATTGAATTGATTGCCGTGTGGTTCCCGGCAGAGTAGAATAGGACCACTCCAAGTCATCTCGTGGATGTCGTAAAAAGCGACTAAGGAAAAACAAGCTAAACAAAGCTTCTAAACACAAAGAGACCTCTCCAACCCGTCTGGCCATCGTGGGGAGTGTAGGCCAAATCCTCTGACTACTCAAGCGAATATATGACTCTGGTAGTACAGAGAGGGTCGTGCTCCTGCAGTGGAGACTAGAAAGACCTGATGATGAATTGATCCACTAATCATCTTCAAAACAACCAAACATTCTCTGTTAGGTAAATTAACTCTTTCCAGGTCCAAAAATGAGACAGTAGCACGACAATTCGCTTTGTATATTATATTATACATTGCGTATTTGTATACAATTCAAGGGACAAGGAAAATAAATACGGTCAAAAAAATTATAACACGATTGCCAACTTTAACATTGCAATGTAAGCATTTAGAAAACATATGATAAAAACAAAACAGTCAATACTTAATAAAATAAAAAAAAACGTTGCATTAATTAAAAAAACCCATTGCCGTTTTTGACAGTTTATGCTCGCCAAATTGATTTTTTGCTGACGTGACATAGCCTATGATGTTTCGAGGAAAAATACAAATCTAATGACACCTCATACTTCAAAATCTGTCAAGCCATTTGAGCAACAGGAGGTAACAATTGAATAAACATACCTACATACATACATGCATGGTACTTAAAGATGCGCGAAAAAAATTTTACCCAACTTCTGGGTGCGTGAAAACACTTTTTTAAATGAAGGTTAAATTGAAAACAACCGTCCATTACTAAATGCATATCATGTATTTCTATTCAACAGCGTAGAATGATGAATAATTAAGATGTAGACAGTCACGGAAGGGTCCTCTTTATTAATAAAAGCAGTAATGAACCGCACATGTAACTGTGTCCCGCGGGACAGGGGCTAGGGGCCTTTGATGTACTTGAATGGTATCTCATTGATCGACTATTAGTTAATGTCATGGAATGTTTTCAACAGACATAAAAAAGGAATGGAACACAGACAACTTTGAGTTCACACTGTTCACACTCGCACCTCACAGTTTAACGACCAAAAACATCTAACAATGAAAATTGTATGGAATTTTACATTTTCGAATACATGTTATAAGTTGGTTGTCTATAACTTTTTAGTTTGTACTTAGTACTCAGCTCTGATAGTTTTCCTTTCAATTTCAGTATATATACTACTGCTGTAATTTTTTTACGTATCCATATATAACCGTTTAGTAGATAGAGGGGGGGAGGGGGGGGGGGGACACGTACCTCTACCAAAAATTTGCACTTTAAACCCAAATATTTCGGAAACGGATCCCTATATCGAAAAATGGTGTTCTCAACCTCATAATAATTTTCAAAGACCTACCTAAACGATACCCCACACGATGGGTAAGTAGAGAAATACCAAATTACAGTTTTCTAGTACTTATAGTCTCTGAGAAAAACCGCGGACGGACAGACAGACAGATAGACAGACAGATAGACAGACATGGCGAACCCTAAAAAGCACAAACATTCTGGAGTTTTCGTCGCAAATCGAATCAAAAATCAAACCATACCAAACCGGGTTTCAAAACAAATCAAATATAGCTAAACATTCAAATTTTGCCACCCCATGTAAGGCTACAGATATGGTCCCGCACAAAGTGCCTCTTGATTTGAGAATGCGGTTTACCGCCACGTACATATTCTTGATGACCACCACCAGTTTTCAGGTTGCTGATGTAACTCACCCTGATTCTAATTACGATATGTATGAAATATGATAATTTTAAATGAAATGATGTTAATACGGATTTATCGCGAATAATTGAATCATATACAATAAACGTATAACGAAAACTTTATTAAAATACGTAACAACGGGTTACTCACGTAAATAGTCAGCTACTGGCCGACATGTTGTTACGTATTTTAATAATGTCTTTATCTCACGTTAGTTTTAATCAAAAAAAAGTATAACGAAAACGTTCGCGAAAAGTTAAGAAAACATTGCGCAATGCTGGTATCAGTACTACAGATAAAAAATTAAAATACTTTTCATTTTGACTGTACGAATTAACGTGTCTTGCTACCTCGCTTTGGATTTGCGTACCAAAGACGGAGCAGTACTGTTTTTTGTGTTCAAAACTAAGATTTTAAGGAACAGAAATACCTTTATACAAGGAATATCTCTGGAGATCTCTCTAAAAATCTTGAGTTTGAACATATGTACCTATAGGTATCATCATCATTATTTCAGCCGCCAGAAGCCCACTAGTGGACATAGGCTTCTCCTAAGGATTTCGAAAATAACTTATTGGAAGCTGCCTGCACCCAGCTTTTCCCTGGTACTTTGGTCAGGTCGTCCGACCATCTGGTTTGTGGGTGAGATTGTTCGACCATCTGATCCGTAGGTAGTCAGCCAATAAGTATAGTCAAGCTACACAGACTGATTTTGTACCTATGAACTATATTGTAATCTCGGGATCAGAATCCTTAATAGAATACAGAATTGTAAGGAAAATAAGGAAGAAAAGGTAAACATTTTTAGACCTCGCATACAAAGTCGCCGAACAGCTGACCAAATTTCTATGGGAAGTCTGATTTTATTTTTCGATTTTCACCTTTTAGGGTTCCGTAGTAAACTAGGAACCCATATAGTTTCGCCATGTCTGTCTGCCTGTCTGTCTGTCCGTCTGTCTGTCCATCCGCGGTTTTACTCAGAGACTATAAGTAGCTACTAGAATGCTGTAATTTGGTATGGGTATGTTTACTAATCAAGTAATCATGCCAAAAAAGTGGTAGAAAAAAATCTTGAATTTTTTTTTTTAGATTAGCTCCTAATTTACTATTTAGTTACTATTTATACAAAAAAGAGGGAGAAATTTTTTTTATACAAAGCCATCATGTTTGGTATTGTTAAATAGGTCTTTTAAAAATATTGTGCGGTTGAGAATACCATTTTTCGATTTAGGGATCCGTTTCCAAAATATTTGGTAAAGTGCAAATTTTTGTTAGAGGTAAGTGTCCTCCCTCTATCTGCTAAACGGTTATATATGGATACGTGAAAAAAATTATAGCAGTAGTATATACATATACTGAAGTTGAAAGGAAAACTATCAGAGCTACTAAGAACAAACTAAAAAGTTATAGGTAACCAACTTATAAAATGTTTTCGAAAATGTAAAATTTCATACAATTTTCATTGTTTGATGTTTTTGGACGGTAAACTGTGAGGTGCGAGTGTGAATTCAAAGTTGTCATTCGCAACTACGGAATCCTACACTGCGCGTGGCCCGACACGCAGTTGGTCGGTTTTTTAGGGTTCCGTAGTAAACTAGGAACCCTTATAGTTTCGCCATGTCTGTCTGTCTGTCTGTCTGTCTGTCTGTCTGTCTGTCTGTCCGTCCGCGGTTTTACTCAGAGACTATAAGTACTAGAAAGCTGTAATTTGGTATGAGTGTGTATATTAATCATGGCAAAAAAGTCGTAGAAAAAAACCTTGAAAAAAATTTTTTTTTTGGGTAGCTCCCATACAAGTAAAGTGGGGGAGTAATTTTTTTTTCTCTATTTACCCATCGTGTGGGGTATCGTTAAAAAGGTCTTTCAAAAATATTGTGAGGTTAAGAACACCATTTTTCGATTTAGGGATCCGTTTCCGAAATATTTGGTTTTAAAGTGCAAAATTTTGTTAGAGGTACGTGTCCCCCCCCTCTATCTGCTAAACGGTTATATATGGATACGTGAAAAAAATTACAGCAATAGTATATATACTGAAGTTGAAAGGAAAACTATCAGAGCTGGGTACTAAGTGCAAACTAAAAAGTTATAGGCAACCAACTTATAAAATGTACTGGAAAATGTAAAATTTCATACAATCTTCATTGTTAGATGTTTTTGGTCGTTAGACTGTGAGGTGTGAGTGTAAACAGTGTGAACTCAAAGTTGTCATTCGCAACTACGGAACCCTACACTGCGCGTGGCCCGACACGCACTTGGCCGGTTTTTTTTTCTTTCGATTCTGTATTCCATTAAGGGTGCGCTAGTCAGGTGTTTCGCCATACAAATTCTATAGGGTGATGAATCCGTTGTTCGGTATCGTCTGTTTAAAATTTTTAATTCTATCGATTTGTCTTAACGTTATCTATGCTTGTATGGAATCATAATTGTTAAATGATAAGTACTTTAAAAGTTATGAGTCTCAAAACATTCTGTTTCAACACGTAATTTTAACGCAACTTTGGGCACAATTAAATACCGGAAGGAGTATAAAATCTCTTAAACAAAATTCATACAAGCATAGTTTGGTTATTAAAAAAATTTAATAACTTTATTTTTAATTGAAACATTCAGCTGTTTTATTACAAGAACACTTCTCCCAAACGCATACTCGCGAATTTTTTGACGACGACGATTTAGATTCTCAACAATATTTGTGTTTGCAGACACTAGACTGTAGTTCCGTTGTGCTTATAAATCGGTGTAAATAGTTCCGCACTGTTCATAACCGAGTCTATCCCTTTTTCAGCGAAATTACACGCAAATTAGCCATGTGCGCCGACGAGTTCGAGTTCCGGACTAGCTCATCCTTAAGGATTCAGATGCCGAGATTTAAATATACTTAGTTCTAGATTCAAAATCAGCCGGTATACAGGCTGACTAATTTTTATTCGTTCGTGCATTTGTTTATTACTTATCGTTAATACATCCGTTTATTCGTTTGTTACGTTCATTCGCTTATAATTTTTTTGTTTGTTTGTTGGTAACGCCTCTACTAGCCAGTAACTAGCAAAGACATTAACCTATACATAGAAGTTAAGAGTCCCACGTAAAGCCGAAATCCCATACAAACGTAGTTTGGTTTTAGTTTTACAACAGTTAAGCTAATCTCAACCAAATTTCGTACATACGATCGTATAAGGCATATTGATGTTTATAATCAGATTTCAATTTTAAAAACAATACCTATACAAAATTACAGCGAGTAGAAGTTTCGTATCGAAAACTTCTACTTGCTATAATTTGGTTGAGATTGGCTTAACTGTTGTAAAACTAAAACCAAACTACGTTTGTATGGGATTTCGGCTTTACGTGGGACTCTTAAAGTTTTCGCGTAAAGTAATATCCTTCAGGACATAGCTGTTAAGTAACATTACTTAACAGCTATGTCCAGAAGGATATTATTTTACGTTATACTTATCTTCTATTAGGTATCTTATGTACTTATAATATAAATAGTATTCGTAAATCGTAGTTCCTATTTGCCATTTGCTTTAAGCACGTAATACAAATTATGAACAGCGTAACTTAAATCTATTTATGGGTTGCAGTACAAAAATAATTGCATGAAGGGCGTATTCAACTCTCAAATCAAAAGAGGTCATAGAATCTAATTCTAGTCAGGATACATTCTAGTTCGATTACGTTTGTAAAATTATGATACCAACATCGAAGTTCAACTATCAAAATATCAAAATTTTTTTCTTATCTAAATTATAGACTAAAGCAAATCACTTACGTTATACGAAAATTTTGTTCGGGCCATTGATTGGGCTGGGTAATAAATTAAATAACTTTAACACAATGTAGCAATAATTCGAAATTCGTCCTAAATTAATAATACTAACATTAACAATCGTTGTGATAATAAACTTTATAGCAAAAAAAAAACCGCCAAAATAAACTGTCAAGCAAACAAACAATTATCCCCTCCTGTTTTCCTACCCTAGGGCTGGAAATATCAAAATCAGACTACTCAACAAAAAGTTCAAAGGTCCCACTCACCGACCAGATGCGCTTGCCGGTACGTGATCGCCATTCCAGAAACTTTCTGTCCCATTGGCCATCGGTTCTTCGTGCTATGTGCCCCCACCCAGTGCCACTTCAAAGAGCTAATCCACTGAACTATGTCGGTTACTTTTGTTCTACTACGGATCTCCTCGTTCCTGATTCCATCATGTAGCCCTTGATAGCTCTTTGAGCGACCTTGAGCTTTCTTATGAGGCCCATAGTAAGGAACCACATTTCGGACGCGTATCTCATCCACTGGTAATACAAATTAGTCGAAAACTTTCGATTTTAGGCACTGAGGTATTTTGGAGAAGACACTGCGAAGCGTCCCGAACGCTGCTCAGTCCAGTTGAATTCGCTGAAAGACCTCATCCTTTCATTGTTGACGTTTCGTTTTCATTCATTGAAGAAAGTCGAGCTCCGTGGCGCAGCGGTCAACACGCTAGCCTGCGACACGGGGGTCCCGGGTTCGATCCCCGGTCAGGTCAAGATGGAAAAAGATCTTTTTCATATTGACCTGGGTCTTGGATGTTTATCTATATAAGTATATATTATAAAATATAGTATCGTTGAGTTAGTATCCTGCGACACAAGTTCACAACTTACTGTTCACAACTTACTAAGCTCAATTTGTGTGATATGTCCCTATATATTTATTATTATTAATTAATATTTAAAATTTTTGAATTAAGTTTGGCAGTCATGACCCTCCCACCCTCAACCACTGGATACGCACCTGATTGCACCAAGCTACCGTATGACGAATATTTCACGCAAGCATCGCGTGCTTACAAATAATACAGTACATTACGATTTACTTCATAATTATGGCGAACTTATTAATCTTGAAGTGTTAATGCATGCAAAACGTGGACTTTAATATAATGGCAACGGTGTAGTAATTAAAAATGGTTTGCAGAAAATTCTAAGCATTTAAATTTATTTATGTTTATGGCTTTTTGAATTTTGCCACATATTAGTTATGAGGAAATTATTTTTTTTCTACCAATCGTCATTTCTACTTATTGTGCCAGATTCTAGTCGAAAATTTTAATTATGTTTGTTTAGGACCAACGTCTCAAGTAAATGTGCCTAACATAAACGCGAATTTGGATGCCAAAGATCAAATACATTTTTACTCACACCAATATTTTCACTTTAAGTGAAAGAACTTGGAGTAAATAAAGTCCTTCTTGAGATCTCAAAATACCTTGATATAGATATATATATAGATAGAATAAAATAATAACTTGGATAGATTTAGCTATTCATTTAACAGGCACACAACTTTTATATTTAAAAAGTAGGAAAATTATGGATTGACTACCTTAAGTTACTAAAATCCTTTCCGATTCTTAAAGGGATGGCTCAACAATAGTCAATATGAACAACTTTTCGTTTGAGACTGATGTTGGAAATTGGAAAAAAAAAATACATTCCATGCAAAAGTTTTCAGCCAATCCGGGTCCTATCAATTGGAATGAAAATGTTGAATTTTTAATTTTTTTTTTATTTCCAGCATTGCAAAAGAATTTTGAAAATCGGCTCAGTAGTTTCGGAGCCTTATAGAAAGCAAACAAAAAATAAATCTTATCTCACTATTACATTAGTATAATAAATAAATATATAGGGACTCATCACACAAATTGAGCTAGCCCCACAGTAAGTTGTGAACTTGTGTCGTGGGATACTAACTCAACGATACTATATTTTATAATTTTATAATATATACTTGTAGGTATAAATAAACATCCAAGACTCAGGCCAATCTAAAAAAGATCGTTTTCCATCTTGACTTGGCCGGGGATCGAACCCGGGACCTCCGTGTCGCAGGCTGGCGTGTTGACCACTGCGCCACAGACATTAAGGTTTCAACCGAATAACTGCATTTTAAAATGCTATGAATAAACTACTATCGTAATTAAATACAGTGCTCTAGTACAAATTATATAATGTTTCAGATTGCGTAATGTTCATAGCTAATCTAGCGCTAACTTTATGCTAATGTTATTCGAGCTTTATGGTTCCGTGATGGCGCAAAATATAACTGTCGCTATGTTGTTGAACGGTCGCTATAAAGTTTTTGTTACAGTTGCAGCATTGTTTGTTTTTAAAGAGGAAAATGGTAACTAAATAAAAGTCATTAAATACAGTGCTCGGGAACAAATTATATAATGTCTGAGATTCCATAATGTTCATAGCTAATCTAGCGCTAACTTTATGCTAATGTTATTCGAGGTTTATGGTACCGTGATGGCGCAAATAGAACTGTCGCTATAAAGTTTTTGTTACAGTTGCAGAAACAGTGTTTGTGTTAAAGTAGAAAATTGCAAATAAATAAAAGTAATTAAAGTGGTTAAGTACAAATTATATAATGTTTGAGATTGCGTAATGTTCATAGCTAATCTAGCGCTAACATTATGCTAATGTTATTCGAGGTTTATGGTTCCGTGATGGCGCGAATAGAACTGTCGCTATAAAGTTTTTGTTACAGTTGCAGTCGTGTTTGTTTTTTAAGTGGAAAATAGTAAATAAATAAAAGTAATTAAATACAGTGCTCGGGAACAAATTATATAAGTTTAATGTCTAAGATTCCATAATGTTCATAGCTAATCTAGCGCTAACTTTATGCTAATGTTATTCGAGGTTAATGGTTCCGTGATGGCGCGAATAGAACTGTCGCTATAAAGTTTTTGTTACAGTTGCAGAAACAGTGTTTGTGTTAAAGTAGAAAATTGCAAATAAATAAAAGTAATTAAAGTGGTTAAGTACAAATTGTATAATGTTTGAGATTGCGTAATGTTCATAGCTAATCTTGCGCTAACTTTATGCTAATGTTATTCGAGGTTTATGGTTCCGTGATGGTGCGAATAGAACTGTCACTATAAAGTTTTTATCACATTGCAGAAATAGTGTTTGTGTTAAAGTAGAAAATTGCAAATAAATAAAAGTAATTAAATACAGTACTTAAGTACAAATTGTATAATGTCTGAGATTGCGTTTATGTTCATAGCTAATCTAGCGCTAACTTTAAGCTAACGTTATTTAAGGTTTATGGTTCCGTGATGGTGCGAAATAAGTAGAACTGTTACTTTAAAGTTTTTGTTACAGTTGCAGAATTGTTTGTTTTAAAAAAGGAAAATGTTACATAAATAAAAATAATTAAATACAGTGCTCGAGAAGAAATTGTGTTATGTCTGAGATTGCGTGATGTTCATAGCATTTACCTTGAATTACATAAGCATTAAATTAATAATAACAATAAGGTTAATGCTTCCGTGATACGCTAAATAGTACTGTCCTTATGTAGTTTAACAGTACTTATTTGTTTTTAAAGTGGAATAGTAATTAATAAAAGTTAAAAAATAAAGTGCTTGAGTACAAATTATAAAATGTCTGAGATTGCATAATGTTCATAGTTAACCTTCATGGCATCCCAATCCCAACTAATATTATCCCAACTAATATTATAAATGCGAAAGTGAGTTTGTTTGTTTATTTGTTTGTTTGTTAGCTTTTACGCCGAATCTACAGACCCGATTATCATGAAATTTTGCATACACATAGGTTAGGGTACCGAGAAGGACATAGGCTATATATTACGCGGGCGAAGCCGCGGGTAACAGCTAGTAGTAAATAAAAGTTAATAAATAAAGTGCTTGAGTGCAAATTATAAAATGTCTGTGATTGCATAATGTTTATAGTTAACCTTCATGGCATATTTTCATGAAAAAAATACTACAGCTCCAAAATTCCTAAAAGAATCGGCCTCTCCAAACATGTATTTTAATTAGTGAAATAACTTGGTATTCTGTTAGCCCTTGTATATTTTAACAAAGGCTCTGAGACCTTGAATTTGAGGTCATTAGTCCATCTCCCAAAACATGTTCGCACTAAATCCAAACGAATCTGAGGTTTTTATCTCAATTTGAATAAAATTAGAGTAATCCACACACTCACCCTAATTGTTCGTGATAATCTTTTAATATATGCACGGGGCTCGTACTTACTCGAGATTTGCCCTCCTAATCTTATTATGTTGAAATTTTTGGACCCCTTTTTACTTAATTAAGTGTTTTGCTATTGTATTATCCTGTTGTGAGGGCGGTTCGAGTTAATAGCAAATGATAAATACTGTTTAGGTGTAAGTATTTATATTATTAAAATAAAGAAATGAGATAATATGGGAAAAAAAATTCACGCGTGCAGGACTTATGATCCGCAGTCTTTGCAGTAAAAAAAATAGCATTGTGAATGCACAAAAACACATATAAAATTAGGGTACATATCTGTATAGGTCAATTAATGAAATTACTAAAATTTACGCGGAATAAATGCTAGTAAATCCATACTTCCATACTATCCATACTAATATTATAAATGCGAAAGTAACTCTGTCTGTCTGTCTGTCTGTCTGTCTGTCTCGCTTTCACGCTAAAACGGCTGAACCGATTAAAACGTAATTTGGCACACAGATAGGCTATAGCCCGAGAAAGGACATAGGCTACTTTTGATTTCGATAACGTAGGTTAAGCAACTCTAACCATGGTTCTAATTAGGATGGGTGGCCAAAACTAAAACGGCTGAACAGATAAAAACTAAATTTGGCACACAGATAGGCTATAGCCTAAGAAAGGACGTGGGCTACTTTTAATTACGATAACGCAGGTTAAGCAACTCTAACCATGGTTCTAATTAGGATGGGTGGCCAAAACTAAAACGGCTGAACCGATTAAAACGAAATTTGGCACACAGATAGGCTATAGCCCGAGAAAGGACATAGGCTACTTTTGATTTCGATAACGTAGGTTAAGCAACTCTAACCATGGTTCTAATTAGGATGGGTGGCCAAAACTAAAACGGCTGAACAGATTAAAACGAAATTTGCCACACAGAGAGGCTATAGCCTAAGAAAGGACGTGGGCTACTTTTAATTACGATAACGCAAGTTAAGCAACTCTAACCATGGTTCTAATTAGGATGGATGGCCAAAACTAAAACGGCTGAACCGATTAAAACGAAATTTGGCACACAGATAGGCTATAGCCTAAGAAATGACGTGGGCTACTTTTAATTACGATAACGCAGGTTAAGCAACTCTAACCATGGTTCTAATTAGGATGGGTGGCCAAAACTAAAACGGCTGAACCGATTAAAATGAAATTTGGCACACAGAGAGGCTATAGCCTAAGAAAGGACGTAGGCTACTTTTAGTTACGATAATGCAGGTTAAGCAACTCTAACCATGGTTCTAATTAGGATGGGTGGCCAAAACTAAAACGGCTGAACAGATAAAAACGAAATTTGGCACACAGATAGGCTATAGTCTAAGAAAGGACGTGGGCTACTTTTAATTACAATAACGCAGGTTAAGCAACTCTAACCATGGTTCTAATTAGGATGGGTGGCCAAAACTAAAACAGCTGAACAGATTAAAACGAAATTTGCCACACAGAGAGGCTATAGCCTAAGAAAGGACGTGGGCTACTTTTAATTACGATAACGCAAGTTAAGCAACTCTAACCATGGTTCTAATTAGGATGGATGGCCAAAACTAAAACGGCTGAACCGATTAAAACGAAATTTGGCACACAGATGGGCTATAGCCTAAGAAAGGACGTGGGCTACTTTTAATTACGATAACGCAGGTTAATCAAATCTAACCATGGTTCTAATTAGGATGGGTGGCCAAAACTAAAACGGCTGAACAGATTAAAACGAAATTTGGCACACAGATAGGCTATAGCCTAAGAAAGGACGTGGGCTACTTTTAATTACGATAATGCAGGTTAAGCAACTCTAACCATGGTTCTAATTAGGATGGGTGGCCAAAACTAAAACGGCTGAACAGATTAAAACGAAATTTGCCACACAGATAGGCTATAGCCTAAGAAAGGACGTGGGCTACTTTTAATTACGATAATGCAGGTTAAGCAACTCTAACCATGGTTCTAATTAGGATGGGTGGCCAAAACTAAAACGGCTGAACAGATTAAAACGAAATTTGCCACACAGATAGGCTATAGCCTAAGAAAGGACGTGGGCTACTTTTAATTACGATAATGCAGGTTAAGCAACTCTAACCATGGTTCTAATTAGGATGGGTGGCCAAAACTAAAACGGCTGAACAGATTAAAACGAAATTTGCCACACAGAGAGGCTATAGCCTAAGAAAGGACGTAGGCTACTTTTAGTTACGATAATGCAGGTTAAGCAACTCTTACCATGGTTCTAATTAGGATGGGTGGCCAAAACTAAAACGGCTGAACAGATTAAAACGAAATTTGGCACACAGAGAGGCTATAGCCTAAGAAAGGACGTAGGCTACTTTTAGTTACGATAATGCAGGTTAAGCAACTCTAACCATGGTTCTAATTAGGATGGGTGGCCAAAACTAAAACGGCTGAACAGATTAAAACGAAATTGGGCACACAGATAGGTTATAGCCTAAGAAAGGAGGTGAGCTACTTTTAATTACGATAACGCAGGTTAAGCAACTCTAACCATGGTTCTAATTAGGATGGGTGGCCAAAACTAAAACGGCTGAACAGATTAAAACGAAATTTGGCACACAGAGAGGCTATAGCCTGAGGAAGGACATAGGCTACTTTTGATTTCAATAGCGCAGGTAAGGAGCGGCCGCATATTATCAGAAATTTCTGTTAGAAAAATTCTGACGCTCGCCGGAAGGCACTCCGTGATACATTTTGTATTAGCTCCCGCACACTGTTAGAAAAATTCTAACGGGTCGTCCGTTTCTGATGCTCGCCAGATGGCACTTCAGCCGGACGTCAGAATTTTTTCTGATAGAAATTGCGGAAGGCGTGTTTTCCATACATTTTGTACTAGGCCCCCCCGCACACTATCAGAAATTCTTGTCAGTTTACCGTCCGCCGCCGTACGCTTCACACGTGTTTGTTGTATTTTAGGAACCTACGTTCTTGACGAAAATGAGTTAAATCAAGATTTAAGTGCCGATGTGGAAAAATATCTATGTTTGTGGAACGCGATGTTGAAAATGACCAGAATAAAATACACAGAGACTTAGCTAGGAAGCGAATATGCCAAATATTAATTGAGAATTGAAATCCATATTTCAATATCAAGGTTTTTAGGGTTCCATGTCCAAAGCGTAAAAACGGGATCCTATTTACGAGATTTCAATGTCCGTGGATGTATCATACATAAACCGTTGTTTGTTTGGTTATTCGTATGTGTAAGTAGCCAACACTGGTGTCAGCGATATTTCAAGCTGCCTTAAGGCATCTGACATAGCTAAACGACTGACATCAATGATGACAGCCGCTACCAACGGCTTAACGTGCCTTCCGAAGCACGGAGGAGCTCGAGATATTTTTATGCCACTTGCGGTCACCCATCCAAGTAGGGACTGCACCAGGGGTTGCTTAACATACGTAAGCGCTCATAGAGCTCACACCCACTAGACCATCGGGCTCCTCAAATACCTCTCCTCATAAACCGTGATTACTATACAGTTAAAATTTTCATAGATGATGAACTTATTTGCTTTTGCAAAAACAATTTGCAAAAATCCTAATACAATATTATACGAGTAAATGCGAAAGTGAGTTTGTTTGTTTGTTTCTTTGTTACGCTTTCACGCCCTACGAGTATCTACTTAACCGATCATCATGAAATTTTGCATACACATAGGTTAGAGTACTGAGAAGGACATAGGCTATAATTCACGCGGGCGAAGCCGCGGGTAACAGCTAGTAATAAAATAAATAAATCTTTATTTCGTTAACAACCTCAAATTACATCAACAATTTATTGAAATCTCCTTTTAGGCAAACATTGTTTAGGAGCTTTCACTCTTCCATAACATTTCATATAATCAATTTACGTTCAATAATTAAATTTAAATAAAATAATTGCATTACATTAAATTTAAATATACAATATTATAAACACGTGATAAAATTAACATTAAAAACTAAATTATATATATATATAAAAATAAAGAAATTTTGCGATTTTATATTAATTTCAATAGGTTTTCTACATCGTCAGAAGTGGAGTTTTTTAACCAAACTGTCAACATTTTTTTGCACTCGTAGTATGTTTTTGGGTATATACTAACACATTTATTTATTTTGTTGTTTACTTGTGCAGATATATGCTGTAATTGGTTTGAAGCAAACACTGTCTTAGTTATTGGAACTAATGCTACTTTAGTCTTTCGCCGTCTTAGTAGTACTCGTGGATCAAAAAGCAATTTAAATAACGCTCTTGGGGGATAATCTTGGGGGAGACCTGTGTTCAGCAGTAGACTTTTGGTGTCCTCACCACGCTTGGCAAACGAGTTGGTGAGCGCAGTTTGTTTAGATTATATCGTTTCCGCTGCTGCCCATCAAAACCGCTTTTCAAGCAAGGGATTAAGGTATTTGGGATGCTACTTACTCGGATGAATTGGAGTTGAGAAAGTGGCGGCTCGGGAGGCCGGGCGCGCGTACCTGATACCAATAAATAAATATATACGGACAAATCACACAGATTGAGCTAGCCCCAAAGTAAGTAAGTACATAAAGTACCAATACCTATAACCGCTGGAAAGGCAGTTGAGGATGACATCCCTGACCTGACTATATTGTCACTACACTGTAATTAGGTAGGTAGGTACAATTTGAACCCATTATAAATAGCCGTATGGTTCCCGGTAGAGTAGAATAGGACCACTCCAAGTCTTCCCGTTTATGTCATAGAAGGCGACTTAGTAAACACAAGCTGAACAAAGCTTATAAACATGACAGAGACGTGTCTAACCCGTCTGGCCAGCGTGGAGAGTGTAGGCCAAATCTTCTGACTGCTCTGGCTAATATATGGCTTTAGTAGTACAGAGAGGGTCGTGCTCCTGCAGTGGAGACTAAAAAAACCTGATGACAATAAAAAAAAATTGAAACGGTAAACGGGTTTCATTCTATATCATAATACCTTGAGGTAATCCATTCAGTTTATATAAAAACGTGTTTAGATTACTCATTTTTGCGTAGGTTTCTGTCTCCATTAGGCTGAATACCCACCAAGGATGTACTCTATAGCAAAGTTGTGTGAGAAACTGATGCGAGGCTGTGAAAAAATTGTTTCGAATTAAAATTTTAATGAGTTTCAAATCTGATTTATGTGCAAATGTAATGTAGGTCCGACTTTTGTGTGGACACATTGCCTTTTATGTGGGTTTTTATTTGATAGTAAAATGAAAAAAGTAAATATTTCAAACTAGCAATTTTCCCACCAGTTCGTCCCCGTAAATTATAGCCTACTAGCTGTTACCCGCGGCTTCGCCTATAGCCTTTGTCCTTCTCAGTACCCTAACCTATGTGTATGCAAAATTTCATGATGATCGGTTCAGTAGGTTGGGTGTGAAAGCGTTACAAATAAACAAACAAACTCACTTTCGCATTTATAATGTTAGTTAGGAAGGATTAGGATAGTTAGGATTAGGATTAGGATGCCTTTCGCAGATAAATTAGCTATCTATAAGTGAAAGAATTTTGAAAATCGATAGATTCCGAGCCCATTTAGTGCAAATAAACAAACAAATATTTCCTCTATATAATATTAGTAGGTACCTATAGATATGGATTCTTCCATGCTGGTTTGGGAGAAAATTAAAAACAGAATATACTTACAGAATATTAGGCTAAGGAATCACGTCAACAGGCGATGCGGCTAGCAATCCATCACTATTGTAATTCCGCTTTCCACCCACGCTACACGTGGCCTTTAGGTTTTAAGATATTGGGCTCTGTCTACCCTGCAAGGGGAAAGAACGTGATAATATGTATGTATGAATCACATTTGGAGTTTGAGAAAAAGCGTAAGGATCTTCGAACCTGACCGCACGATCCTTATGTTCATAGCACGCCGCCTCGTTCCCAGCACAGCTTTGATGTAAACTCAGCCTTATGTAACGACGAAAAATTTTCTCGAAACGAATTTTATTTAGAAGCCCGAGATAATTTCGTCTGTGCATACGTTAAATTTTATTTATAGCAATTAAAGCTCTGTTATTTATAGCGATTATTTCAGCAAGTAGGTGATTAGTATTCAAACCAAGCTCATTTTAAACCCTCCGAAAGGTCAAGCAGTATTCGTTTGTTCTTTACAATGTTTTAGGCACATTTATATACATACATACATACTATCACGTCTTTATCCCTTGAGAGGTAGACAGAACCCACGGTTATAAAACCTACAGGCCACGTTTAGCATCGTAGTGGGCGTAAAGGTGGAAAGCGGAATCAAAGTAGTGATAGGTTGCTAGCCGCATCGCCTATCAATGTGATTCCTTAGATTTTCGCCCAATCCCTTGACCGGCTTTTACGGTCCGCGCGGGAAGAAAAGCAGCTGGTATATTGTGTGTTTTTTCTTTTCCCCAAACCAGCATGGAAGTGTTTTAGGCACATTTACGAAGAAAAATAACGAAATGCGCGTGACATATAATATGCTGGTAAGCCAGCTTTTAGCTGTATGTTAAGGATAACATATAATAAGCTTACATAGGATTACGAGCAGGATGGAAAGGGCTTACAATTTTCTGCTAAACATTGTTTTTGCAAACTTGGATAAAAGAAACATTCTATAAGGCCTAGTTCGCACACGGCTACTTTACTGGAGTAGCGAGTATTTTAATAACTCACCAATTTTAAACACCAACATTTTAGTCGAGTATATAAGCAAGGAATTTTAAGATAAGTACCCTATTAGAAACCGCGCCTTTGAGACTCGCCCAGGGGTACTAATTCTGAACAGGTGACAATCGTCTTCGAACGATTTTGTATGGAAATACCGCTCGTTTGCGAACGGCGAAATTTCAAAAATCGTACCCCTGATACACCAAAATTTTAGTCGAGTGGATTAATAAGAAGTGTAGTCTGGTTAATATATAGACTAGTAGTGCAGAGAGGGTCGTGCTCCTGCTGTAGAGACTAAAAAACCTGATGATGAGATTAGTGAGGAATTTAATTAGGGGTGGGCATTTCCGGCCTTCACGCAAACAAAAAACAATCCCGTTAAGTCCCACAACAATCATTTTATAGTAGGGATTAACCATGTGGTCTCAACACCTTAGTCATACAATTTGTTCTCAGAGACTCGCATAGATGGCGCCACTCGAAACTACACAACATTGTATCTACCGTATTACGAGAATATAAAAACATGATTTACAGAATGTATATTTTTAAAAATCAAAACAATATTTTAGGCATAATATTTTAAAATGACACCGTATATTTAGTAAGCGAAAGGCCAACGCAGATTACCGCCATCTAGTATCGAGTAGCAAGCAACTCTCCTGCGCCATACATTCGCCTGCTTTTCGCAACCTTAATTTGGTCCAATATTTTTGTATGAGGTGGGCAGTCTTTTACGTTAGTATTATATTGTCTTTGGTAAAAGCTAATATTTTAAAAATGGAAATGAATGTCAATATTTTTTTTAATTTCCATCATTGGTCAGGAAAAGTTGTTCATATCGACGAGCTGAATCACCCCTTTTAAGGATCAAAAGTGATAAAAATTTCGCCTCGTGGGTACACTTACATATTATACTCAAATACCTACATAAGGAAATATACCGTTGAGATTCTCTAACGGTACGGTAACTTTGGTTTAAAAAAGACTAAAAACTATCTGAAGCGAGCAAAAGTGTAGTCTAGCAGAACTGAGAACATCGTCTGGTTGGCTGGTTCTCGAAAACTTTAAGTTTTATGATGCATACTATTCACGTTTATATTCCGTACGGGGTAGATAGAGCCGATGGTTAGAATTTTTGTCGAGACGAAACGGTTGCATTTAATATCCTTTGACCAGTAATTAGCTTCTTCGATCACCTTATTATTTAAGTACTACGTTGAGTAGGAAAAAACAACCCAATCATTGGAGGGGTTGCGTTACATCACCTGTTGATATAAAGAAATTTAAATGTGTAGGGCAAACCACATAAATTGAACTAGCCCCACAGTAAGTTGTGTGTCGTTGGATTCTAAATCATCGATTCCATTATAATTCCATATTATATAAAAGATACTTTATATTGATAATATAAACTAAAATTTATACTTTATATTGTTGTCGAGCTCCGTGGTGCAGCGGTCAACACGCTAGCCTGCGACACGGGGGTCCCGGGTTCGATCATCGGTCAGGTAAAGATGGAAAAAGATCTTTTTCATATTGACTGGGTCTTGGATGTTTACCTAAATAAGTATATATTATAAAATATAGTATCATTGAGTTAGTATCCTGCGACACAAGTTCACAACTTACTGTGGAGCTAGCTCAATTTGTGCGATATGTCCCTATATATTTATATTTATAAATTTCCAAGACCCAGGCCAGTTTGAATATAATCGCTTTCAATCAAGACCGGACTGGGGATCGAAACCGGGACCGTGTCGCAGGCTGGCTTGTAAACCGTTGCGTCACGGAGATCGTAGAGGTTAGTTATTGTAAGTAAGAAGTAAAGTATATCTGATGGAAGCAGTGCTATAATATAGTCTAGCAAAACTGAGAACGTCGTCTGGTTGTCTGGTTCTCGCGAACTTTAAGTTTATGATGTCGCTTAAAAAGGCATTAGGCTACATCGTACATCGGACTCACATAAAATTTGAATTCGCTTCACTGACAGTTACTTGCGATCTTGCGAATACAATTAGCTATTACAGATATACCTCTTGCCATAGATCCTTACCAACCTCGGTTTTAGACATGGTGGGTTAGGCTTGCCAGGCAACTTATCAAAAGCAAGAAAAAGAAAGTCATAAATTGTAACAAATGTTGATGATTAGTTATCGTTATAATTAAATTTATGTGTAGCTCTTCTATGCTGCTATAAAAAAATGCATTGAATATACCAGCTGCTTTTCCTACCATGTAAACAGAAAAAACCAGTCATGAAATTGGGCGAAAAACTAAGGAATCACATCAATGGGCGATGCAGCTAGCAACTAGCAACCCATCAATAATTTGATTCCGCTTTCCAATTTTACGCCCACTAACACGCTAGTGGCCTTAGGGTTTTATGACCGTGGGCTCTGTCTACCCCGCAAGAGATGAAGACGTGATCATCATCATCATCATTTCGTGTAGGTGACACGGTCAGTAGACCATGCACACCCTGGTGTCAGAGTTCTTCGGAACCGCCTCTCGGCCTCTGACGTGGATCCTTTAACGACTACCAGATGGCAGCCGGGACCAACGGCTTAACGTGCCTTCCGAAACACGGAATCATCTTTCTTATCAGACAATCAGGTGATTCATGCCTGCAATGTCCTAGCCAAACTGGAAACAACTTAACAAAGTATGCTTCCCGTGGGAATCGATCCACGACCCCCGGGTCGACAAGGCAAACGTCTTAACCACTAGCCCACGGAGGTGTGACACGGACGTGATAATATGTATGTATTCCTCTCGCTATAGATACAAAACACATTTTCAGGACCAATTTATCCATAGCAAGAAAATGGATTCAGAAATTGTAATAGATGTCGATGATTTATTATCGCTTACTATTTTAATAATTACTAGGTCTTCCATGCTGCTATGGGAGAAAAAGAATAACATAGATTATACCAGCAGGCCTATTTGCTAACTTTTGACAGCTACGGTGTACATCATTTTCATGGTAACTTCAATATTCATTACAGCCTCTGAATGAATGACTATTTTTATTTATGATATGAAAACCATAATGGATGCTAAAGTGACAATCAAATCGTTGTACACTGAGTTAGCAAATCGGCCTGCTGGTGCTTTTCTTTTCCCCCCAGACGGTAAAAGCCGGTCCCTTATTGAACGGCTGTTTTGGTGACTGGGCGAAAATCTAAGGAATCACCAGGAATCACATCAATAGACGATAGGGCTAAACCCCTCACTAATTTTGATTTCGCTTTCCACCTTTAAGCCGACTAGCGCGCTAAACGTGGCTTTTGAGTTTCATGACTTTGGGCTCTATCTACCCCACGAAGGGAAAATGACTGGTTTAAAAAATACGCTCTGACCTAAGCAGTTTTGGAAAAATAATATAATAACGATATAAGATGGTGAAAAACTTAATCGCATTGAACTATTTGATACCAAATTAACTTTCCATCAAAAATATTAAAAACTAAACTTAAATATAATCGATATTACCTGTCCTAAAATTTGGATTTCAGGTTTTAAAGTCCCATTTATTTTATTGTTCAATACAAATGTATGTAAGCAAAATTAAAATAATACGAAGAAAATTAATCTAAGTACTATATTCATATATCAGTAAACTGGATTCTAATAAGAATCAAATAAATCAAAATTTAAATCAAAAATCGGCTCTTTTGAAGTTGACGCGTAGGCTTAAATAGCTTAGCTCGAATTTAGATATTCTGCGGATTGGAATCCATAGAACTCACTTTATTCAATATAACACCATTTTCAAATCACGGAGTCGCGCCTTCTTCAAATGATAAGATCTTTAACTTGCATACTTTGGCTACCTATACAAAATGACTATAACAAAAACAATTTGGTCACAAAAGGTAGGTTAGGTTTCCTTGTGAACAAAACAGAGCGAGCGAACTTCGTGAAAAGCCCAATTTCTTTATGAAATAATACTACTAAAGTGCGTTATTGTATAATTTTTTTGGTACAATTCCGCGCTTACAAATCATATTGTGAAAATGAGCAAAGCGACTTCTACTAGATCAAATCTTCACAAATCATCATCATCGTCATCATTCCGTGTAGGTGACACAGTCAGTCGACCATGCGCACCCTGGTGTCAGAGTTCTTCGGAATCGCCTCTCGGCCTCTGACGTAGGAACCACGTAAACGACTACCAGATGGCAGCCAGGACCAAAGGCCTTCCGAAGCACGGAACCATCTTTCTTATCAGACAATCAGGTGATTCATGCCCGCAATGTCCTAACCAAACTGGAAACAACTTAACAAAGTTTGCTTGTCGTGGGAATCGAACCCACGACCCCCGGGTCAACAAGGCAAACGCCTTATCCAGTGGACCACGGAGGCTCCTCACAAATAATAAATTCGTGCTTTTCTAAAGCTCACCTGGAGATAATTCTCAGGTAAGTATGCCTGTTTTAATCTGCTACTCGTACATCTCCCCATCAAAGATAAAATCATTGTCGACGTCAAGATAAAAGTGAAAATAATATTCTATTTGGCGATGCGGCTACCAACCCAACATTTCTTATTGCTATTTAGATTAAGATTTCTACCTCTGAAGGAAACCTTTTAGAGGTAGAAATCTTAATCTAAATAGGCCTCACCTCGAGGCCTTCCGCTAAAGATAGTTTGGGTTTTATGGCTTTAGGCCCTGTTCGCACCGTTAGGGATAAAGACGTTATAACTTTGTTTATGTATATAATAGGGAAAAATCCTGTTGGTGTGAAAATTGGTTCCATGTCGGTTATTATAAAATACACTATTAATCATTATTACAGGTTTACATATTCTCACGCTACAAATAGTAGCATATAATTAAATACTTCTTTAACATAAGGAAAGTGGCCAAGTAAGAGTCAGCTAGCCAAAATACCACTATTATTCTTTGCCAGAAAAATACCCTTGATTTTAAGTACTGCTGTTTATAAAAATATGTTTTATCTCAAAACTGCTGACTTTCTCTTTCAAAACAATTTTCGTTGAAAGTATTTATTGAAATCTATGGCATATTTTTTTAGATTTTCCCCCTTATAATATATATAAAAAAAATATTTTTTTTTGTTTACTTCTGTGTATTTAGAGCCCCTAACTTTTTTGTAAAATTTTGTAAAGCGGTTCTAAAATACATCTACCTAACAAGTTACAATAGTGTAGCTTTAACAGTTTAGGAATAAAATTACTGACAGACAGACATGACGAATCTATGAGGGTTCCGTTTTTGCCATTCGTCTACGGAACCCAAAAAAATGGAGTACACCACCTAAATCAGTTATTAAAAGGTAAGAAAACCTCATATAAGTAGGTAATTACATAAATAATATATTTCAAGGTTCCGTTGGCCCCACACACACTTACATAACTCCACAGTAATTTTCACCCCCAGAAGCCAATTCACCCCGTAATTTAATTAATTAGGTAGTTTAATTAGTAGTTACTAAATTTAGCCGAGAATTCCACGAGTTATCGAGCACCCTTAAGTGCAGTCTGCTATTAAATTTATAAAATTATTGTTGTGTGTGTTTATTTAAATTAATTTTATGAGGATACTTTAAAGGTTTTCAGGAGGGATTACGGCTTATTCTCCACAAAAATTGGTTACGAGCAAAACCACCTATCGCCATGATTTCTTATATTTCAACCCATCTCCTTGACCAGCTTCTACGGTCTATGCGGATTGAGAAGCAGGTATATTCTGCGGGTTTTATTTGCCTCCCAGTTGGACAAGAATTTTCTCGGAGATCAGCATGGAAGAGGTGACTTTAGAAAAATATCAATAATAAAAAAATTAAATTAATTTCATTGCCATCACTCTATACAAATAATAGTAGCAGAATTTAGAAAATGCATAACATGTAAAGAAAAGTTAAGTACATTATTTTTAGAGATCCGTACCTTAAAAGGTAAAAAGGAAACTCATATACGATCACTCGTTCGTTCGTATGTCTATTTGTCAAGGTCACCTTTTCTCAGGATTTCATGAACTTATCATGCCACGTGTGTTTTGTTTACAATTTAATTTTGTCATATTTTAATATATATTGTTAATCTGAATGAAACTCTTAGAAATATTTAAATCCGAAAAAAAAAAAACAAACCTCGAAGTCAACGCAATACCTATGGCCGTTAACGTCGCAAATTTAGCGAATTTGCTCTAAAAGGCAAAGGAATCAAAACCTATAAGATACTTCCCATTGACCTAGAATCGTAGAATCTGGCATGAAACAAGATCCTAAGCTCAAACTAAGGAAAATATCCGAAGATTTGAAACTTTAATTACAAGTTTACGTATTGAGTCTACTAAAAACATTTTTTTTTATAACATTGTAAACCAATTGTAAATGTAAAGTGACGTTCACCAAATGATATTTAAAATATCTTAAGATGAATAAAATTTTTGACTATTGACTATTTATTGACTATTCTGAATTTTCATTTTTTTTGCTTTTCATATAGCAGGTTTATTATTGCAGAGTAAGCCTCAAAATTGTTTTGTCTAACCACTAATGTTTTATAAATATTTGCAACTAAAAACTGTTATCCCTGCACTTTTCTCGATTCTTATACAAGTACTTTGTTTAACTAATGTTTTGGTTGGTTAAGATTTTCTAGTATCTTGTTTTTATAAAAGCAAGAGATATGCTGAGAATAGAATCTTTGACTGTATACTCTCTAGACGCCGTAATGCCTCTATTTCAATGATTAAAAAACTGGCCAACTTGCAAATTTGTATTATTTGAATGATAGATTATACGTTGGACACATTTTTTTTCTTTGCTTCTAGGCTTTATATAATCTAAGAATAGAATATGTATTCGTCAATACTGTGGGCGTCTGTAAAAAGCTTGCAAATATTAGTTTTGCGTGGGAGTATCGACTTTTGTAAGATTTTCGCAAATACAGCTAATATTACATTGATATCAGGTATTTTTCGTAGGTAAAGGATTTTTGTTCAAAGACCTAAGCCTGAAGCCAAAATATGCATATTTAGCGTTCAGAAAGGTTAATATATGTAATATATATATAAAGGTTCTTTGGGCGTAGCTCGTATTTTGGAAGACACGTTAAGCCGTTGGTCATTTAGCTGTCATCATTGAATGGCAATCGCTAATCTAGGCTATGTGAGATGTATGTATGCAATTTCAAAAAATACAAGTTACTACGAAAATCATTACTACATATGTATGTGTGCGATAAACTCATAAACTACTGCACTGATTATCATATGGTTTTCACCAATAGATACAGTGATTCATGAGAAAGGTTTATAGGCATAATTCATATCCGGGTGCAGCCGGGGCAGGCTGCCAATAAAAGATAAACAAAATAGTAACAGGTATAAACTTGGAGAAATGTCAAAAAACAGATTACCTTCAGCAAAGACAATATTTTTAGCAACCAGAAGTAGTTTAATTTAAAAAAAAAGAACAATTTCTTAACAAACTTAAGTTTAATTCAATAATTGATGTAATTTAAATAACAAGTATTTAACAATATTTCAAGTAATTTTCAATATCACAAACAACCGTTACTTTCAATCAAAACAAAAATCACCACAGAAAAATAAATAGGGAAACCTTGACTCACGCAATGTTGACACCAACGACCTTACAGACCGACAGATGAGCAGCAAATGAGCTCGTTCGCGAATGAACGCCTGTATTTATAGGCAGAGGTGGGGGTCAACACTACCCGAGCCAAGCATAGCTTATACGGCCTCTCCTGATCGTGTGCCGTCCTCGGCCACACTGGAGATGTCTTCTGCAGAAGCACAGGCAGGCATGGCGGAATTTGGCTCGCCATCTTCACCTGTACGTGGCTCGCCTTCACCTGTAGCGCTGGCGAGATTAGCAGGGGCGTCATCATCATCGTCGCTATCTGCATGAGAAACAAATAGGTTATTCTCTGTGACGTTATACACTTTTGCCTAGTCTGTCATACGTCACACATACAAGGCCCTCATACAGAATTACACTTTCGAGACAGAACTAAAACACTTTGCTCTCATAGGTATGCATACATCTTCACACAGAATATCTCAGTTATACTCATACTTGAACTTGTACAAGTTCCCCCCCGTTACGTAACGTAAACCAGCACAGCGGCTGCCAGGACTGCGCCTGATATGCGTTCGAAGAACACATAAACCGGGACAACACCCGCCGGGACAGCGCCCGATATGCGTTCGAAGAACACATAAACCGGGACAACACCCGCCGGGACAGCGCCCGCCACGCGTACAGAGTACACGTCTTCCAGGACAGCGCCTGCCACACGCACAGAGTACGTGTCCACCAGGTCAGCGCCTGTCACACGCGCAGAGTGCGTGTCCACCAGGTCAGCGCCTGTAACACGCGCAGAGAGCGCGCCCGCCGGGGCTGAACACTCCACGGCGCCGACCACCTCGGTAGCATGCCCCAACTGGGCCACCCTGGCGGTTGGTTCCAGCCAGCAAAGCACGCACGCGTCTCGCTTCCGCGCGCATACACACATCATACGTGCTACTGTAACATAAAAATATAGCAAAGTTAAATTCCGTCGGGAACTTACTTTCAAAAAATGCAGCACAACTCTCAGGACACCATTCGCCCTTCCAGGGTACCATGTACTGAGCAGCAGCCTGAGACGTCTTGCCTCTAGCTCCACTTAACAGCTTTAGCTCATAACGATCGCTCGGTAACGCCTTTATGACGCGGTATGGACCCCTCATGCCAGGATCGAGTTTCCCAGCAGATTGTGAATACTTTATCACAAATACTTGATCGTCAACCTGGAATTTTCTAGGCGGGTGTCTCTGACGATTCACCCGTGCGTCCTGACTGTCTCGATTCTTGTCCAGCAATGTTTTGGCAGAGCTCCTGCAGAGTTCTCTCGTGGCTTCCCGATTAGGGCTGGAGTTCTCAATGGCAACATCGCGGATCAGGGCACGTATAACAGGAGTGGTTGCATTTGTACCGATTAGTAGGTACAAAGCAGAATACTGGGTGGTTTTTTGTTTTGTTACATTAAGAACTAATTGGATCTTACATAAAGCATCAGACCAAGTACATTTTTTATTGTTACTCTCTACACAAATAAGATTCAACACACTCCTTATATAACGCTCGGCCTGCCCATTAGAGTGATGCATTTCGGGCGTTATATAGTGGATGTCGCAACCCATCTCAGATATCCAACTAGTAAAAGCTGACGCTTCAAACATACGACCACGGTCGCAAACTATTAGTTTGGGCGTCCCAAATAAAGATATTGCGTTATTAAAAACCCGTTTTAATTCGTTTGTGTCTTGTCTGTACATAGGATAAAGTAGACAAAATTTGGTGAAGGAGTCAACCAAAACAAGTACAAATTTATATCCGTTGGATTCTGGTAAGGGTCCTAATACGTCAACGTGCACCGTACTAAAAGGTACATCGGACTTTTCCCATGACGTAATAGGTTGACGGGGTGCTCTTGGAACACGTTTCTTAGAAATACAGATCAAACAATGAGAGGTATATTTTTGAACGAATTGTTTTAGACCGGGGAACCAAAAATGTTTTAAAATAAGATCATAAGTTTTATCAGCCCCGATATGCTCATGCTCGTCATGGAAGACTCGCAGTAAACTGAGCCTGTGCCCTTTAGGGATATAGCACAATAAGCGCGACTCCTCACCTACAGGTGAGTAGCGGTAATAAAGGACATCATTTTGACAAACATATCGATTGGAACCTAAAAGACCATCTCTAAGTTTTTGTATGAGGTCAAGAGTCTCGGAGTCAGCAGACTGAGCCATTTGTGCCCAGTTAAGGGGTCGCTCAATATTATTGACTTGCGACGTTGGTGGATTCCTGCTTAGATAATCTGCGTGGCCCATCATCACGCCTTTACGATATTCAATTTCAAAATTGAAATCTTGCAGATAAATCCACCAGCGTGAGACTCGTGGAAGGAGATCCTTTTTACGCTCGGTGGCTTTCAAGGCATTGCAGTCAGTTATGATTTTAAAATTAACACCGATCAAATAATGACGAAAGTGTTGCAGTGCCTTGACGACCGCCAGCGTTTCCAATTCATATGAATGGTACTTTGCCTCTGCGCCTTGAGTGACTTTACTGAAATAGGCTACCACTCGTTTACCGCCATCCGCGTGGACTTGCATAAGCACTGCGCCATACCCTGCACTACTGGCGTCGGTATGTAACTCAGTGGGAAGGTTAGGGTCAAAAATCGCAAGTATAGGCGCACTAGTTAACTGTTTAATGATATCCCGTCGGACTTGATCTTGATCAGGTCCCCATTCAAACTTAACGTCTTTTTTGGTGAGACGCGAGATACAAGCGGTTTTTGTTGCGTAACCTTCGATATAACGTCGAAAGTATCCAGCAAGGCCTAAGAATTGACGCACTTGCTTGACGTTAGCCGGGGTAGGTCCATTTACTAAGGCCTCTATTTTGTGCGGGCTCGGCCTAACCTGGCCATGACTGATAATCCGACCCAAGTATTCTACCTCGGTTGTAAGAAAGGTACACTTCCGCAAATTGATAGAGAATCCGGCCTCAGTTAAAGTCCTCAAAACCTCACATAACAAAGAAACACCTTCATCGGCAGACATGCTTACGATGAGGACATCATCAATATACACAAGTACAGTCCCAGCTTCTATGAATTTGCGTAAGGTATTATTGATGATACGTTGATAAACGGTAGGAGAATTACATAAACCATACGGCATCTTTAGGTACTCATAGTGAGCTTCATTAGTGACAAACCCGGTCTTGTGTATCGAGCCCTCATCAATAGGGATCTGATGGAACCCTGAAGCCATGTCTAAAGATGAGAAGAATTTCGAGCCTCCAAGCCGATCAATGTGGTCGTCAATCAAAGGCAAGGGATATCTATCCTTTACGGTTATACGATTCAATGCACGAAAATCAACGCACATTCTGTCTGTGCCGTCCTTTTTCTTGACCAGTATGATCGGGCTTGCATACTCGGAATTAGATTCCCTGATGATCTTTTTGTCTAATAAGTCCTGGCAAATCTCACGAACCTTAAGTTTCTCCTGGTAAGACAAGCGATAAGGATGGTACGCTACGGGTACATCACTAGTCAAGTTGATGTGCATTTTACCGGTCTTCACAGTCGTAGTCGCTGTACCAGATATTAAAAACGGAGAGAATTCTCTTATGACAGCCATCAACTTGGCGAGTTCAGCACCTTCGAGAGGCGTATTTATTTTATCAGGCTCGCTAGCGCTTATCGTATTTGCCTTAAGTACCCTAGCCTGTGCATGAGTCAGATACTGACCATGTTTAGTCCGAATAAACGTAACACCATCGCGGTTTAAAACATCTGTCCCTATGATAATTGGCGTGTTCATGTACGACGCGGGCACTATAACAAAGTCAACTTCAAGCGCTATATTACTAAACTCGACCGTTAGAGTAATGTATTCACGAGCAATAAACCACTTATCGCCTATTCCCTTCAAAGAACAGTTTATCTGTTTTCGCGAACCGGAAAAATAATTCACTACGGCAGATGATATCAAGGACACGTTAAGCGCACCACTGTCTATAAGGATATCAACTGGTATGCCCTGAATTACAGCTGTACTTATGTCACTGTTACGTTCTGCACTTGAAAGCTCACTACATAAATTAACTTTTCGTTGACTGTTGTTGTTATTTTGGGCCTCAGAGCGAGCCTTTGTAAAACAGTCACTTTCTTTGTGCCCCACTTTTTTACAGAGAGAACAAACCGGTTTAGCGCTACTATCGGTTTTGTCGGTAGCACCGCGCCTTTTCGGGCACTTATCTTTATAATGGCCCATTTGGCCGCAAATAAAACACTTATTTTCGGGTTTACCAGAACTATTAAAATTACGCTTCTTAGCTACACTGGAATTTGATGGCAAAGGTTTATCATAGTTGCGACTATCAAACTTACGGGTAGGTTTTACATAAGTGGCTAAAAATGACACTAAATTTTCTGTGGTTAAGTCAGCATTAGTGGCCGCTGCACGCACCTGAACATCACTGATACCGTAGATTACTATTTGGACCATAAGTTCCTCGC
Source organism: Rhodophaea formosa (assembly GCA_963082605.1). Classification (NCBI taxonomy): domain Eukaryota; kingdom Metazoa; phylum Arthropoda; class Insecta; order Lepidoptera; family Pyralidae; genus Rhodophaea; species Rhodophaea formosa. The sequence goes on along the minus strand of OY720217.1, from coordinate 16,657,702 downwards.
TTAATCCCTTTATTACTCGTAAGCGTAGTAATGAACGACGTGCATACTCTGCGTATGACATAAACTTTTCAGACGTGGAGTTTATAACCTCATGAAGAATTTGCGCGTAATTCCTTTTTTGCGGACACAAGGACTTAAATTCACTAACGAAGTTAGACCATGAGCGGTCATTAGTAGCCCAGTCATTTAGCCAAGTTTTCGCGTCACCCTTCAAACAATGAGCTACGCGCGAAAAGCACTCAAGATCATCCCAACGGTTCGCGCGCCTAGCCCTCTCCACCTCGTTGCACCACACCTCAAAATTATTTATAGCCGGATCAAAATTTGAGACATAATAATTGTTAGACTTGTTTTTTGTTAATGCACCTAACGCATCAACAAGCGCTTGGGTTGTCGAGGCGTTATTTTTATCTAAAAGGGGTGTGTTACCACGAGCGGATGACGGGACACGCGAATCACTGGCCCTACTTTCCTCAATAGCGGTTAATCGCGACATAATCGAGCCCAACGCAACTTTCACCGAGTTGTCGTAAGGATAGGAGCGCGATTTGCTCCGATGATGCCGCGGGTTAACCGAACGTGACCTTGATCTATCACACGAACGATATATGTCACTAGAACGCGAATGAACGTGGCGGGAACGCGTTTTATTATGACGCGACCGCGACCTGGCACGACGCGAATCGACACATGGAGAACGAGGCCTATCACGACGCGAACGCGAGCGCAACTTATAGTGACGTGAGCGCGAGCGCGTGCCACTACGACCTAGCCGCACACGCGGTCTGTCACGACGTGACCGTGAACGGTGCCTACTATGGCGCGAGGATTCACTGCGACGACCACGCTCGGCTTCGGAACGAGGTGGCGTCTCAATAATACGATCACGCGACGCACGTGGCATTTTAATTTGAAAATAACGGTTGTTTACTACTAGTTTGAAACGGGAAAATAAGGCTAATTGTGAGCGAAATCCTATCCCACTTCTGATTTTAGCAACCAGAAGTAGTTTAATTTAAAAAAAAAGAACAATTTCTTAACAAACTTAAGTTTAATTCAATAATTGATGTAATTTAAATAACAACAAGTATTTAACAATATTTCAAGTAATTTTCAATATCACAAACAACCGTTACTTTCAATCAAAACAAAAATCACCACAGAAAAATAAATAGGGAAACCTTGACTCACGCAATGTTGACACCAACGACCTTACAGACCGACAGATGAGCAGCAAATGAGCTCGTTCGCGAATGAACGCCTGTATTTATAGGCAGAGGTGGGGGTCAACACTACCCGAGCCAAGCATAGCTTATAATATAATACTAACGTAATAGACTGCCCACCTCATACAAAAATATTGGACCAAATTAAGGTTGCGAAAAGCAGGCGAATTCGTATGGCGCAGGAGAGTTGCTTGCTACTCGATACTAGATGGTGGTAATCTGCGTTAGCCTTTAGCTTACTAAATATACGGTGTCATTTTAAAATATTATGCCTAAAATATTGTTTTGATTTTTAATAATATATATTTTGTGAATCATGTTATTATATTCTCATAATACGGTAGATACAATGTTGTGTAGTTTCGAGTGGCGCCATCTATGCGAGTCTCTGAGAACAAATCATATGACTAAGGCGTTAAGATCCATGTGTTCAGCAAGTTTTGGGAAGTTTCACGGAAGTTCAGAATTAACAAGAACTGTCGTCATATTTTTATGTAAACAGGTAATAAACTCAAGTCAATCTTGTGGTTTAGTAGAATTTTGTATCAAACAGCTATTTCTCTGAATTGCTGACTATAAGGAATACATTATAGCACCGCTACAAAGAGAAGATTAGGTTTCTTCCCAGACACTTCGCCTATCTATCTGCGACAGGTGATTTCTAGGAAAAGGGGTTACTTAAAGTGTCCGCGTTTAACGTTTTTGGGGTGAGTTTATTTAGATTTTCATGTGGTTTTCACCAAAAGATAGAGTGATTCATGAGGAAGGTTTATAAGTAATACATGCCCAGGCACAGCCGGGGACTGTTGGTAAGAGATAAACAAAATAGTAATTGAATACCTTTTTGGAGAAATATCAAAGAGCAAAGTACCTACAGCAAGTTTTGATTAATCTAGAATATATTACAATAATTTGACAAATTGACAAAAGCAATAACCGACTGTACTATTCTTTCATTATTAAAGAGAAAGACCTTCAGTTTTGTTAGTAACAACAGATTAAAGAGACTATATTATGTGATACCATTTCATTGCAACAGTCTACAAAAGTCAGCATAAACTTTTTAAATATGGCCGGGTTCTCAGTAAGATTCGTAAATACGTTATTATGAATCATAAACATTGAAACGAATGGTAACCTATAAACGTAGGATTCCAACATATACGAGTCGGAGTTACGATAAGGGTTGCGCATCGAAACTGCTGTTAATCATGCTAGGGCCAAGGTCAAAGGGCGAACGCTAAAATACGAATATGGCTTAGTATAAAACCGAAGTGGGAAGCATTTCTTGCCATTTCAGATGGTAGAAATTTATTCTTCGGAATGTAGGTATGTTTAACATACCTACTACCTTTATCAAATTATTTCTGTAACATAGTATGTTATAAGGAATGTGGTCCAGTGGGTGTGAGCTCTGTGAGCGCTTACGTATGTTAAGCAACCCCTGGTGCAGTCCCTACTTGGATGGGTGACCGCAAGTGGCATAAAAATATCTCGAGCTCCTCCGTGCTTCGGAAGGCACGTTAAGCCGTTGGTCCCGGCTGTCATCGTTGATGGCAGTCGTTAAGCTATGTCAGATGCCCTAAGGCAGCTTGAAAAATCTGACACCAGTGTTGGCCACTTACACATACGAAAAAACAAACAAAAAAAAAAAAAACAAAACAAAAGGATACTTATTTACTTTGTAACATACTATGTTACGATGTAAGGATACTTATTATCCTTGTAACATACTATGTTACAGAAATAATTTGATAAAGGTAGTAGGTATCCTCAATTTTGTGTGAATTTATTTTCGTAAATAACTAATTATAAATATCAAACAACCACCACAAAAAATGTCTTTTTATACAAATTGGCGGGCTGGTCAAATACTTATATATGAAAATGTATTTTTTTTCGATTTTCCAGTATTAGTTACATAGGAAAAGTTTTTATTTTGACGGGACGATTTGATGGTCTAAGGCACAACGGCCTTTACCCTAACACCCAGTATTTTATAACAAAACATAAACATTAGACCCAAATCAATCTGAAAAAGATAATTTTTAGGGTTCCGTAGTAAACAAGGAACCCTTATAGTTTCGCCATGTCTGTCTGTCTGTCTGTCTGTCCGTCCGCGGTTTTACTCAGAAACTATAAGTACTAGAAAGCTGTAATTTGGTATGGGTATGTATATTAATCATGGCAAAAAAGTGGTAGAAAAAATCCTGAAAAAATTTTTTTTTAGTTTAGCTCCCATACAAGTAAAGTGGGGGAGTAATTTTTATTTCTCTATTTAACCATGGTCGCAGGTAGTCTACCTGCGACCACGAACACTGTAAAGTGCTCGAAACGTTAGGTGTATAAATAATGTAATAAACGCGATAAAAACCGTATTAAAATAATTTTATTTAAATATAAAGTTATAGGCAACCAACTCATAAAATGTACTGGAAAATGTAAAATTGCATACAATTTTCATTGTTAGATGTTTTTGGTCGTTAAACTGTGAGGTGCGAGTGTAAACATTGTGAACTCAAAGTTGTCATTCGCAACTACGGAACCCTACACTGCGTGTGGCCCGACACGCACTTGGCCGGTTTTTCATCTTGACCTGACCGAGGATGGAACCCGGGACCTCATAGTATTCACTAGGCTACATCAGTCTTAGTGTAATCGAAATATCAAATATCAAGTAAAATATGTTTTTTATAACAACATCAAATACAAAATAAACCCAATAAAACTGTAGATAGATGAAATAGAGTGTTTTGTCACTACATAAATATTAAGCAGTATATTGTTCACATCAGTCAAAGTCGGAGCAATGCCGAAGTACATCGAAACCGAATTGTCTCATGTTTTTATGCGAATTGACAATATTTCACAGAAATTGGATAGAAAAAATATTACATTCGTTTTAAGATCGATTGCACGAGTTATGAGAGTGTATGCTTTTATATTACGCCATTGAAAGTACGCAAAAGGCGGTATATGTTACTGTTACTGTCGGAACTATGGTATCCGAAGATGATATAACTTTCTGCCAAAACTTTAGATATTGGTACTCTATACAATTGAAAATATTTCACAGAAATTTGATAGAAAAAAATATTAAATTCGTTTTAAGATCGATTGCACGAGTATGAAAGTGTATGCTTTTATATTACGCCATGGAAAGTAAGCAAAAAGCGGTGTAATATGTTACTTTTATAGTCGGAAGTATGATATTGATGGGTATTATGACTTTCTGGCAATACCCAAGATGTAAGTACTCTTCACAATATTAAATATTATTATTTTGCATTTTACAGTAATTGAAGAAAAAATTATGTTAATGTCGTTTTAAGAACATGTTATGAGAGTGTTTGCTTTTATATTACGCCATGGAAAGTAAGTAAAAAGCGGTAAATTTACGGTTATTATCAGAAATACGTATATGGGATCGGTAGATGTATGACTTCCTTATTTAATATATAGTCTTCTAGTCGTGTTTTGTGACAACAAATGTTTAGGGCTCAAATTTTAGCTCGGTTCTTAAGCTTATTGATAAATAAATATAATAAATAAACTTACAAGGACCAATATTACAGTTTGAGCTTGCTCTTAGTGGCCTACGTGCCAATCTTTGCAGCGAACGCTGGCACAAAACTTACGTCAACACACCATCGACATAACTATAATTTTCTATTAAACAAAATGTAGAGTGTTATACCATGTTCTTATAACAGACTACCGTCACTGACCCATCAGAAACAGACATAAAAGCCTATGATGGAAATAGCTCTTCGGGCGGTACGGCGTCAAATTGACGAAGCATTTACGATTTGATCGTGCAGCGTCGGGCAACATGTCGTCGCCTCAATTATGGCTTCAATTGAGGATTTCGGACCGAGGAATTGACATGCCAGAATATATTTCATAGAACAGAGGCGGATGAACTGATTTGCCACCCGTAGGTATTTAATTATTGCCGCCTACCATCAACTATTTGACGTGATTAATATTATTTTTCATCACACCTACGTAAAAGAAAGAAGCTCACGGCTCAAGGTTCTCAAACGGCGACCACGTACCGGCAAGCGCAGCGTCGGGCAGATATCGACCAGGTGGTCGGACGACCTGACCAAGGTCGCAGGGAAGCGCTGGATGCTGGCCGCTTCCACTTCAAAGTGAATTTTTTGCGGCTGAAATGATCACACCTACCAGTATCATTAAATGCAAGCAAAGAGGGAGGTCGTTATTATGACCCCGGGTTGTAAGATTCCATACAAATTCTATTAAGCCTGAGAGCGCGTAAAGGACCACCATGTAATGGACCACCATGTGTTTAGATGTTTGAATCTCTCAAAAACCTCTCCCTGGCTACGTCCGGGAACTAGGTGTACTACAAATAAGTATTATAATTCCGATATTAAGAAGATAGACTACCTGAAAATTTTCATACAAAAAGCTATAACGCTTCCCACCCCTTGAACATAGTCCAATTTCAATTTTTTTTAATTTTTTTTTAAGAAAAAGTTATGAGCATCTAAGTAAAAATCCATATTTTTTACATAGAAAATACCCGGGGCATTTTAATTTATTAAAATGAATCTAAACCGAATCAATAAAAAAGAAAAACGGTTAGCCCTAGATTAGGATGTGCTAAATCGAATAACACCAAAATTTCTTAATTTCGTAAAGGTTAAGGGGGGTGGAACAGCTATCGCTTTTTGTATGAAAAATTACAGGTAGTGTATCCTCTAAAAGCGAATTCGAACTGATGGCACACTACATTACCATCGCTAAACGAATCAACGCATTCGTTATCACGCGCTACGGTGATTATTAGCATCCAATTTGGATATAAGCGAAATGAGTCATTGTTTGTTTGTTTTCGTGTGTGTTAGTTGCGAACACTGGTGTCTGATTTTTCAAGCTGCAAGGCATAGTTGACATCAATGCTTAAGGCCCCACACTAGGCACACTAGCGACGCCAAGAATTTAATTCTAATACTTTACAAATAGAAAGAAATTCCAGAATGTAAATCATATAAGCCTTAGTAAATAGCCTGAAGTATTTTTAGAATCGTGTTTAAAGTAAAATAGGACCACTCCAAGTCTTTTCGTGGATGTCGTATAAGGCGACTTAGGAAACACAAGCTAAACAAAGCTTTTAAACATCAAAGAGACCTCTCCAACCCGTCTGGCCAGCGTGGAGAGTGTAGGCCAAAACCTCTGACTGCTCTGGCTAATAAATGGCTCTGGTAGTACAAAGAGGGTCGTGCTCCTGCAGTGGAGACTGAAAAGGACCTGATGATGATGATGATTTCATTCGAATCCGTCGAATATATCCGGAGATAAACGGAATTATAAATACAGACAGACAGACAAGAAATTCTAAAAAAAATTTTTTGCTTTCTATTATTCTTCTTAAGTGTCCCTATATCCATTTTAGTCAAAAATACTAAATGTACACACAAAATATTTTTACTATTTTATTATATGTATGTATAGATAATCTTGCAAAACTATGTAAGTGTAGGAAATAAGCATTTTGAACCTCCATATTTACGATAGCAGCAATCAACGAGGGAAAATGTAATCATTATTAGCGAACGTTATATTAAAAGGAATGTATAAGTTGACGTCTTAAGAACCTTACTCAATGTACAGTCAGGCGTCTAAAGTCGAGTCAGCTATAGCTGACTCCACTTTTGACGCTTTACTGCACCTACAAATCTATGAGTGAGTACTGAAGTTTTTATTACTATAAAGCACAGAACCAGAACAAAGATACACACATAGCAAGGCAAATAAAAACGTTCATGTGAAATCTTGTAACTGAAAAGCAATGATTTTTGTTGACCGTTTGCATTTTGCCGAATTTTTGCACACACACAAGTATGTACTACACTACATGCTAGTTCGGGAGAAAAAGAAAAACATGGAATATATCAACCGCTTTTCTTCCCGGCCAGACCGTAAAAGCCATTCAAGGGATTACGCGAAAATATAAGGAATCACGTCAATAGGAGTCATCACACTATTTTGATTCCGTTTTCCACCTTAACGCTCACTAACACACTTAACGTGGCCTTTGAGTTTTATGACCTTGGGTTCTGTCTACCCCGCAACGGATAAAGACGTGATAATATGTACGTATGCATAAGTTTGTGAATCGGGTGACTATTCAATGGGCTAGGTGGGGTTTCACGAGAGACAATCTGTGTGACTGCAGTGTCAATGAAACTATGACTCACCTTTTTTGTGTCCTATGCACTACTTGAAGCCAACGAAATCGCGATAAGCGTGGCCAAATATTAGTCAAAAGATATTTAAAGGCAACCATTTCGACTCACGATGCTTATGTATATTTGTATGTTTCAAGCGCGCATGAGTATCTAAAAATTTATAAGTCTGATTACAAAAACCATTTCTTTATATTTTCCAACATACTCGTAGTTTCATTAAAATCAGTTTCTTAGAGAGAATATTGAAGTAGGTTTTTTTTATATGTTTCTTCGTATCTACGTTTCATTGTCACCTATGAATAGGTCAGTGTAACCGGTCCCTAACAATTTTTCCGTTGCGTGAAGCGAGGGCTACTTTGATTTATTCGCCACATTTGTCAATTCTGATGTAGATATATAATAATGTATGCATGGCTACTCTGTCATTTATATTTTCGGAAAGAATAATGTTATGCTGTCCGCTTATGGGTGCGAATGTAGTAATGGAGAGGTCAAGTGAGGAAATATGAGGTACATTTTTTAGTTTCAACGTTGGCTTTTGGAGAAATGGAGGGAAATAGTGGAAGGCCATTTAGAGGTTCATTTTGGGTTAATTAACTTTTTTTTTCTACTAAGTTACAAATGCTTACATAATATATATGTTTATAAACGACTTGCTTATGGTCTTATTGGATTATTGTTTACTTTCTGCAACCTGCCACTTATTAATTAGTTGTTAAACTGGGAAACCTATAATTGGCCTTACTTTTTAGATAAAAAATAGTATAAGACTTTTGTAACGCTGTTGGTTTTCATAATAAATAAATAAAAACAAAATAAATATAATTTATATTTTTATATATAGATAATTTGCGGCTAAGAAACGTGGTTTACTATGGCCTCATAAGAAAGCTCACTGTCGCTCAAAGAGCAATGAAGATCGGTGTTTGTCTACGAAACTACAGAACAAACAGTATAGTTCAGCGGATTAGGTATTTGAAGTGGTAGTGGGCGATGCACATAGCGAGTAGAACCGATGATCAATGGGCCGCAAGGTTCTTAATGGCGACGTTACTTATAATTTCAGTATCACTAACGTGCACAGCAATAACTACTGAATTTCACGGAGAATTCTTGGAGCCCAATGGCCCAATAGGCGTAAGGATTATTAGCGCTTACGCATGTCAAGACGTGTGGTTCCCGGCAGAGTAGAATAGGACCACTTCAAGTCATTCCGTGGATGTCGTAAAAGGCGACTAAGGAAACACAAGCTAAACAAAGCTGATTAACATCAAAGAGACCTCTCCAACCCGTTTCGCCAGCGTGGAGAGTGTAGGCCAAATCCTCTGACTACTCAGGCTAGTATATGGCTCTGGTAGTACAGAGAGGGTCGTGCTTCTGCAGTGGAGACTAGAAAGACCTTATGATGATGATGTCAAGCACCCCTACTCGGATGGGTGACCAGAAAAACTATCTCGAGGTCCTACGTGCTTTGGATTTGATGTCAGTCGTTAAGCTATATCAGATGCCTCTGGCAGCTTAAAAATCTGACATCAGTGTTGGTCACTTAAACCCACGCAAGATAAACAAACAACTGAATTTTGCAGATACCTGAGTAGATGAAAACGGAAAATTGGAACACGAGTTCACTTTATCCGGAAAAATTCATAATGAAATGACTCTGAGAATTTCGTCTATACTAGGAAACGGGAGTGGAAATCTTTTAATTAAATTCATTTACATCTATTGTATTTAGTATTTTCTACCTCTGTTATATCAATTTAACGTTTGCAAAGTCACGACAAAAGCTATGAGGCCCTATTTTTTTAAATTTATGTGCTTATTGATAAATTATAGGAATAGAAAGTAATTTACAATGATTAAATAAATTAACAAATTAAATAAAAAAATTAAACCTATATATTTACAAATAAAAACCGGCCAAGTGCGTGTCGGGCCACGCGCAGTGTAGGGTTCCGTTGTTGCGAATGACAACTTTGAGTTCACACTATTCACACTCGCACCTTACAGTTTAACGACCAAAAACATCTAACAATGAAAATAGTATGAAATTTTACAGTTTATAAGTTGGTTGCCTATAACTTTTTAGTTTGTACTTAGTACTCAGCTCTGATAGTTTTCCTTTAAACTTCAGCATATATACTACTGCTGTAATTTTTTTCACGTATCTATATATAACCGTTTAGCAGATAGAGGGGGGGGACACTTACCTCTAACAAAAATTCGCACTTTAAAACCAAATATTTCGGAAACGGATCCCTAAATCGAAAAATGGTGTTCTCAACCACACAATATTTTTGAAAGACCTATTTAACGATACCCCACACGATGGGTAAATAGAGAAAAAAAAATTACTCCCCTACTTTACTTGTATGGGAGCTACCCTTAAAAAAAATATTTTTCAAAATTTTATTCTACCACTTTTTTGCCATGATTAATATACATACCCATACCAAATTACAGCTTTCTAGTACTTATAGTCTCTGCGTAAAACCGCGGACGGACAGACAGACAGACAGACAGACAGACAGACAGACAGACAGACAGACAGACATGGCGAAACTATAAGGGTTCCTTGTTTACTACGGAACCCTAAAAAAGGCCGGGTAGATCGTTGCCCTGTGGGAGCGTGTCCAGAAGGCTGGCAGCATTGCCACGTTGTATTGCAATGCTGATCTTTTGGCCAAGATACTGGCCAGCCCTCTGGTCACGAGAAACCTCAATCAATTTTTGGGCAATGGCACTGAATAGCTTGTGGGCTGATGACCCCCACGGTCCCAAAGTTTCAACCTAAAACGGTTCAAATATGTTGTTGTTTCCTAGGCTTGCGCCACTTGAGATCTTCTGCCGCTGCCGCCGCTGAGCCGGCCTTAGACCCAGTGCTTGGGAGATGTGATGGTGCCAGTGTGTTAACGCAGGTTGAGTCCCACACGAGCGCCCGCCCCAATCTCCATGGCACAAGGGTCATTACATCTGGGGCCCGATTCTCGTTTCTATAGAGATTTGTCGAATTCGATAAAAATGTCGAAGATTCGATGTCGAATGAAAAATATCATTATTGCTATTCTGGGGCTTAATAGACATGATATTTTCACATCTCTACTGAAAAACGTTCCGTATTGCTCGATTGTGCCAGATCATAATCGATAAAATGTCAATTTATTTTGAAATTATTTATTTCTGTAATTTATCGTATAAAATGGAAAAATATCTTTGTAAAAAGTATTTTTTTACGTTTAATAATAATATTTTATGGCTTTGTATTATTCTTCATGCTAATAAAATGTAAATAATAATAAAAGTTTTCATACTTTTGATAGCGTGTGTGCATAAAACGAAACGCATCATCGCAAATATCGCAATTCGATATCAATGAAACGCGCGCTTTCTGTTTTTGTCAAAACATCTTTCTTGTCCCTATTTAACTTAATTTATGAATTAAAAGTGTTACTGGATGTGTTTTCCTTGTAATTTGCGTATAGAAATGTTAACCTACGCGTCTACTGTGCCTATTTGTTGGACGGGGAACCATCTACACCTTGTTGGAAAAATTTAAATATCTTTTTTCACTCCGAAAATAGTCTGTGTCTGCTGGATAATTTGATACAAAGAACTTGAAAATGATGGAGTCCGTGACTAAAGGTAAAACATACGATGTTTTCTAATAGTAATAGGTATATCTATGTATAACTACGACTTACCAAACAAGTGTTTTAAATTTGTTTACTCACTTCGATCACCCATGGATCACATAGTGAAATTCTTCAAAAACTACAGCCTTACACATGCTTTAATAGCTAAATAAAGAGTTATTAGATTGTAGCTCAAATTTCCGTTCCCTTTTATCTTAAGTTTTGTCTCATTGTAATAAATAAACAAAGGTACCTACTTAATCAAGATAGTTTATAAATGAAAGAAGTAAAGTTGTATACTATCTTTATCATCATCAAGTATTTTTTAGTCCCTACTGCTGGAACACGACCCTCTTTGTACCACTTACCAGAGCAGTCAGATGATTTGGCTCTCTCCACGCTGGCCAGACGGGTTGAAAAGGTCTCTTTGATGTTTTGCTTAGTTTGTGTGTCATAAGTCACCTCTGTAGGAGGTGACTAACATCCACAGCAAGACTGAGTGGAGGAATAGGAATGCTACTTTGCTTGGATGTTGTATGCATAGATTTTTCTGTTTTAATGTTATTTAATTATGTAAAATACAATTTTTCATTAATTAGCATTATCTTTTTATTTTCAGTTTCTAGCAGTAAAGGTCTCAACATAACATGAACATGAGAAAGATGACTTGGAAATAAAACAAAACAATCTGGAACACTTGGAAAATCATAAAAATCTTCAAATAATTAATACATATTGGAGCATAGATCAATAAATAAACATTTAAATACCAATTAATGACATTTTATTTATGGAATTCCAACTTTTAACAATATCTGACCTAACAAGAAGTATTTTTAACCAACTTCTGAAAAGGAGGTTATCAATTCAACACATATGTATGTAATATATAGTCAGATTTATCCAGTTTTTGGATAGGTAGGTATGTTACTCTATACTATCTTCTTAACATTTGTGCCAAATTTCATAAGTGTTTAATATTTGTCTGTTTGTCCTCACATATCTCAAATAAGCAGTGGAATTGCCAAAATTCTTTTGAACTTGGCTTAAGTAAAGTAAAATAAGTTTATTATAAACTGCATGCTGAATAATTACATTAAGTTTATATCATTAGAATCTAAAAGTAGGAATAAGACATGCCATTTGGTATTAACAAAATTTCTCACACTAGGCTAAGCCTGCTTAGTTGGTAGGTAGTCTAACTTTTAAGGAACAAAGTTTCATCAAAATCTGTTCATTCCTTTTGGAGATACCTAGTGTTAAGTGTCAATAAGTCACTAGGAAAATTGAAGTTTGTTCTTTATTATTTATAATAACTACTTGTAGGGATACATGTCAGTCTTTAATTCTTTATCAGCTTCTAAACATACATGGCAAATTTCATAGGTGTATATTGTATGTTTGATACGCATAGTTATCTCAGAAATCACAAGTCAGTTTGTAAGATTCTTGTTTTTGTTGGACTAGGTTTAATCCAACTTAGGGAACAGTGCAAGTTTCATCAAAATCGTTTTTGAGATAGAGAGTAAAGTGTGTATCAGTTATTGGGAAAAATTTGGTCTGTTAAATTTACAAGAAATACTTGTCTAAAAATAACCTAACTTCAATTTTGATGAAATTTGCTCTTTCCCTAAGTTGGGTTATAGTTATATTCCAACAAAAAAAATTAACAATCCTACTAATAGTTTCCGAAATATTCGCAGATAAACAAACATACATGCATACATACATGTTGAGAAGCTAATAATGACTAACATATACAAAACTCATGCAATTCTGACATATTACATACAAACGCGTCGAATTCATAACCTCTTTCTTTAAAGTCAGCTGAAAATAATTGACAAAATATCGAAGTTATTGCATGAGACATGCCATGTCGAGTGCTGCCGACCACTCGATGCATATCGAGCGCTGGGAGTCGATAAATATCGACGGTGATATAGTGAGAATATCACAATTCGATATCCGCCATGTTTTTTCGATATATATCGACTTCGACATCATGTCGAGCGCGCGAGAATCGCCCCCCTGGTCTCTTGCCATCATCCCGCGCCAGACCAGTAGGTTCTTAAACCAAAGGCAGGTGAATGCTGGCAAGAGCCCGATGGTTTATGTGGTTAGTTACGACATAACTGAATTTGTATAGATAGCAATAAGTTTAGACGTTTAATTTTTAATCTTTTGATAGATAAAGCATACTATTCTGTTAATGAATTTCTAAACGATACCCTGCAATAACTATTTCATACTAATGAATATTTTGCATGAATGTTTTTCTTTTTTGACTTGTATAATTTTTGATTTATCGAATTCAAAATATTTATTGTTTGTTTTAAACTGTAACTTAATACGAAACTTAATAAGAAGCACTGTACTTATTTATACTAACAGTTACACCATGTAGTACCTATGTCTGACAAAATAAATGAATCTGAATTTGAATAGCTAAACGAGCTTACTTAAAATACAAAGTAAACACATATAGTTCGAAACGCCACAAATTCAGCTTGTTTCCTAAACGCGTATTCCCGCTAACTATCGTGTCTTTGGAACATTAAAGCCGACGAGAGCCAGTTCCAGCGATTTACACGCCAACAATATTCAATATAAAATAACTACGTGCTTACTCATTGTAAGGTCGTAACTGGAAGCGTCAAAGAACTTGAAAAACGTAGCTTAAAACGTAAAAACGTAGTAGCTTAATAGAAGAACATCATCGAACCCTGCCCGCGTGGTATCCCAATCCCAACTTCTCAACTAATATTATAAATGGGAAAGTGAGTTTGTTTGTTTATTTGTTCGTTTGTAACGCTTTCACGCCTTATCAATTGAACCGATTACCATGAAATTTGCATACACATAAGTTAGGATACTGAGAAGGATATAGGCTATAGCCTATATCCTATCACGTGGGCGAAGCCGCGGGTAACAGCTAGTTTTAATATAAATGGACTAATAATAAAACCTGAGCGATACGACACACAAAGTTCCTATTGCTACCATGGTAAGTTGTGAACTTGTATCGTAGTATACTAATTCAAAGACTAATGTTGGACTCAGGAAAGTCTAGTAAAGGTCCCAGATGGTTTTTTCCATATAAAATGTCTTAGTTTAAGAAAACTAGCAATTTTTCCGCGCCTTTGTCCGTGTAAGGTATATCTGTATATAAAAAACTAGCTGTTACCCGCGGCTTTGCCCGCGTAATTTATAGCCTATGTCCTTTTCGGTACCCTAACCTATGTGAAGTATGCAAAATTTCATGATGATTGGTTCAGTAGATACGGCGTGAAAGCGTAACAAACAAACAAACAAATAAACAATCAAATAAACAAACAAACAAACAAACTCACTTTCGCATTTATAATATTAGTTGGGATAGCTTTCTACACGAGAGAATTATGGAAATCGGTCCAGTAGTTTCGGAGCCAATTCAATTCAAACAAACCAATAATCAAAACTTTCCAATCCATAAAAAATCTACTTACATGTTAGCAGTGTCTGCGAACACTTCTTATTCAAGTCAACATTCAATTTTTTTTATTACGTATTGATTTTTTTTGTTTGCATGCCTCATCTAGTAATCAGTGACATCTACAACCCCACCGTTTATGTAAAAGAGCGACCCGGTTCAGCAGAAACGGAATAAAAACTGCCAAATCACTAATGCACTTCATAATTGGCTGTTACTACAATTTTCCGGTTAATTGTCGGAAGGGCCATTACTGTGGAATTCCGGACGGAAATGAGACCGCTCGGATGTGGGGCTTAGTTTATAATGCGCCAAGTGGGTTCTATTCTATGCGTCATCGCAGTTGCACCATTAATGGTACAATAGCTTCAAAGTGACCGTTTTTCTGTTGCAGTGACTTGTTAAATGTTCGATACTTACTGAAGATATTGTGATAAAGACCCTTATCACGCGCCTTTCCGATCTGAACGGAGAGAGGTAGGCATTTCAGTAAACTTTATAGTTTTTTTCCCCCTTTTTGAGCATATTTCCAATTACATCTATATCTGTGATGTTTTGGGCACAGGGTCCACGGACATGCCATCAGAATTATTCTATTCACGTTGATACATACAAACAAAAAATACAGCCAAATTACTAATGCACTTCATAATTGGCTGTTACTACAATTTTCCGGTTTATTGTCGGAAGGACCATTACTGTGGTATTCCGGACGGAAATGAGACCGACCGGATGTGGGGTTTAGTTTTTAATGCGCCGAGTGGGTTGTTGAGTAGAACGGCTTATATGCGTCACCGCAGTTCCATTAATTGTACAATTTTATGTTGCAATGAGTTGTAAAATGGTCAATATTACTATATATATATAAGTATATATACCTACTAAAGTATCTCACCAAACATTTTTCTAGTCAAGTTATAGGGCGGAAAAGATATGTTTTTCAGAAAATCTTTATTTCTCTTCGTCTCTATTTGAGTATCGTTCCAATTGCATATCCATACCTGTAATATTTTGCATCTGGGTGGACTCCGTATCCAAGATATATTTCTATAGGTGTTTTACTGCGTTCACAATGCTATTATCATATATTATTATTAAATTAAGAAATCAGATATAGGAATAAAAACCACGCGGGCAGGACTCGAACTGCGGCTTTGTCTTTATACGACAACGCCCTACCAATGCGGCCACCGCGGTTTTATCCTACACGTCGAGTTTTTCCACTGTTTCCCATTCCTCTTTACGCAGTAGGGTAACTTTAATCACTATAGTGCACATCAACGAGCTTTAGAACCAGCTCTTATTAAAATTGAGTTTCAAGCGGTCACTATAGCCGAAAATCGCCTAGAAGGCTTTATGTGAGATGCTTGAGATGTTTCCGAAGCCGGGGGCGGGGGGCTGGAAGTCTGCTCAGGGGCACGGAAATACTGTTTGATATAACATATTTTTTACAAAAAACAAAAACCGACTTCAACCCTATCAATTTGTTTGAATAAGCATAAGAATAAAATGGAAATAAGTGTAAACTAATTGGCATGCGTGTAAACATTTTTTTGGTTTTTGTGTTATTTTTCAAAAAGCGCTCGACGCATTTCGATGAAAATTTTATGGGACTATTTGTAAAAACTTATCGGACAAAAAATATTTTTTAAATCGGTCTAGGCATATTCGAGAAATCGGGAAACATACATATAAAAAAAAGATTACGACGAATTGAGAACTTCTTCTTTTTTGAAGTCGGTTAAAAACTGATACTCACGCGGACGATGTTGTGATAAAAATTGTACTTAATAAAGCAAACACTAGTAACACAATGTAAGTAAAACATAAAATAGCAACAACAAATGTAGCAATTCGCAACGAGACGTTGAAGGAACAATTCGGAGTGATTGCCCCAAAGTATGTTATTAAGAACTACATCTCTCTTTTTATCTGCAGGAGTTACGTGAAATGGACCCGACGAAATGGAGCATTGTAAAAATAAAATGCAGTATAAAGTAGGGTAATCTTGGGTAATAATAGAAGTAGATTCAGAGCTATGTTTGTCTTTGTATTTATTTACCCCA
This sequence comes from Rhodophaea formosa, assembly GCA_963082605.1. NCBI lineage: Eukaryota > Metazoa > Arthropoda > Insecta > Lepidoptera > Pyralidae > Rhodophaea > Rhodophaea formosa. Next base: position 16,641,088 of record OY720217.1, on the reverse strand, counting down.
ACGGGTTTATACAAGTAGGTATTTTTGTGAATAGTCTTTCAGTTGAGTATATTTCAGAAAAACGTTTAGTTTGAAAAATGTAAAAAGGAAACAGAACTACTTGACGGCTGCCATTTATTTTGTGGTCCATAGATATTACTTTTTCCTCAATAATCTAGAATTAGCTTCGAAACAATGGGCCCGCTTTCTAACGGTTCACTATCCGAACGCATAACTTTTTTTGGTATAAAAGTTGTTCCGCATAAAAAATATTTCGCATGAAGGTATGTTACGCATAAATTTTCCATACAAATTTAATGCGTAACATACCTTTATGCAAAGTATTTTTATGCGAAACAACTGTTATGCCAAAAAAAGTTATGCGTTTGGATAGTGAACCCTTTCTAACACTTAATTCTCAACTTTAGGCAGTCTTTTTGCAATTTGTACACCAAAAATGGCAACCGTGATCTCCCTTTTTGGGACATTTCACTTTAAAATATCCCTTAGTTTTAATAAAAGTTACATTTACGAGTAATTGGCTATCTATAAATTCGAAGAATTTCGAGTAATTGATCTTCTATCGAGTCGTAGAATGGCAATATTTGTACATAGTCAATATGTTTTAACCAGCGCTTTGCAACTATGATTGCCCGTTCGTTTGCCTCATCATGCATCAAAGAAGCCCCTAAGGTCAGAGTGAAACAATGGCTAAACAAATACCAGCCATTACCAAACCAGTTACCGCTGGTGAGAAACTACCACCGGGTAACCGGGTCTGCCCTGGCCAGTCTGGAAGTCTTTAAATAGACTGCGGGCTGGTGTTGGCAGATGCAACGAAAATAGAGCAAAATGGGGTTTCTCCAGCAATACTGAATGCGACTGCGATGCTGTCCAGTCTATGGATCACCTTTTGGTGTGCCCAGAAAACCAAACTTCTTGCACTATGCAGGATCTCAATGAGGCAAACAAAATATGTGATGATCGATGAAAATTACTACATAAGTTAAATTATCAGTTGAAGTTTCAACTGGGTAAATTTACATACAAACATAAACTCTGAAAACATTACTGTAATTTTTTTGATCAGTTGTGTAAAAATAAACTTAAATACTTCTGTTATCTATAGATATTCGTGAATTTCCTCCTCGCTAGATCAAAAATTAGTATTCTAGAAGCGTTCGCAAGTAATCAGTGCCTGGTTATCTAAAAACTGGGTTCTAAGGTTTGCTATTCAGATCCGGCTGCGGGCAGTCTAACAAGGACTCGAATTATTGAAGCATTCTAACTAATATTGCGCAAAAGTGTTTGTCTATTAACGAGTGCTAAATTTTCTATAGATGTTGTCAAAGATATGGAAAGGTAAATAAGATACATTATTATGTGATATCAAATTATATTCGATTATTATGTGAATAAATTAAAAAAAAATTGTCAATAAAGGTCTACTCACAGATACAGTACTAAGTAAAATTCCTAACGAATGTTTTACAAAAACAGGTAACAAATAGTTGTACTCTTGTACTCATCATAGCTATTTTTAAATATAATCACTTATCCCGCAGAAAAGACTAAAAACATGTATTAGCTAATTCTCATTCTTATCACACTTGGACCTTATGCCAGCCGAGGGCCGAAAATAACAAGGAGTTGACAAGAAAATAAATATTTATTCCCATTTTATGTGTATGATCGAAAACTAATACGACCTATTAAAAAAATTCCCTCTTTTCCTTGGAATTGTTTTGAAGAAATGACTCAGACCGTTAATATGAACAACTTTTCCTATTACCATAGGAATCCCAAAGTAAAAAAAATATTACAGTTTCCAGTACTACTAATTGCCCGGTTGGCTTTTCCAGTTCCCAGCATTGATCCCATAGGAAAAGTTAACATGTTGACGGTCTGAGTTGCCCCTTTAAGGGAATGTCAAGAGTCAATTTAGATGCTGTATATATGATTATTTATTGTTGTTAACCGCGGAACCCTAAAAACGCAGTCATCAAACATCTAGTCTTTAGTAGCATTTTTAGTAGCACCGTAGCAATTTTAGTAGCACTCATTGTAGCTTCGTTGCTACGATCAATTATCCGTAGCATTTGCCTACGCAAAAATATAAGATTTGTAGACACACACTTTTGTTTCATTTTCAATAATCATTCTCATCATAATCAATCTCCACTGCTTCATTTGGTATACAATAGGCCTTATACATTTTAAAAGTGCACAAAATGAGCCCTTTTATAATTAAACTGTAAAAATTTTTCTTCGATACGTGACATTTCAATGATTACAAACGTAACTAAAATAATACCCAAAGGGTTAGTGTTAGGCAGGCGGCCTACCGAAAAAACTTTTTCAAATCTTATTACAGTTTGTGCATTACAAAGTCTACCGGGATTTAGGTACTTACTTGTGGTAAATACACATCTGTGTATGTTAGGAATACAACATAAATCATTGTTATATGTATAGTGTACCAACGGGTAAACAAATTTTAATTTTAAAAAATTATTTATAGTTCTGAAGACTAAAGATAAAATACTGGTAAGGTTTTAGGGGGGCAAATGTTTGAGTAATTTTGATACTAAATTTAATCTTAACGGCCCTTATTAATTCACACTGTTATTTACATTTCATATTAAATATTTAGCCACTTTCTCAACAAGAAAGTATAAAACATAGGAGTATTTACACTTAATTTACTGATTAATGATGTTGTGGGCGTTAGTGCTTCAGCATTAGCTAGATTTTAAGATCACAGAAACAAACAGATACGGTTTGTTTTTTTTTGTTTTTCGTATGTGTAAGTGGCCAACACTGGAAATTACAGATACGGTAAATTATGAGTTGATACATGGGTCAGGATATTTTCAATAATATTCAAAAAATACGTAAAAGGAAACCTATTATAGTGGGTGATATGCAATAACTTAGTCAAGTTATATTTATTTTAACAAACTTAAAAATATAGCTGTGAACTAGCTAAGATAATAAAAAACCAAAACAACGAGTAGCTGGATGGTGCTACAAAGGGTTTAGGAGTTCATTACTCGTTTGTTACTGGTTAATCAAAAGCCAAATTCTTTATGAATAACTAGTGGTTACCCGCGGCTTCGCCCGCGTAATATATAGCCTATGTCCTTTTCAGTACCCTAACCTATGTATATGCACAATTTCATGACAATCGGTTCAGTAGATACGGCGTGAAAGCGTAACAAACAAACAAACTCACTTTCGCATTTATAATATTAGTTGGGATTGGGATTGGAATATTATAATATATTGTAATATTATATATATTATATTATTATATATAAATTTATATAAATAGTGCCCATGGGGATATATATATATCCCCATCCACATATATATATATATATATATATATTAGTTAGAAATTAGGATAGGATTAGGATAACAGAGTGTGCCTATAACGCGCGACTGACACAGTGGAAAAATAAATACCCGTCTACCTCTTCCGAACTTCCTCTTGCAGAGAAACTCCCACCAGGAAGCGATCTCCCCTGGGCAGTTTGGAAGTCCCTCAACAGACTCCGAGCTGGTGTAGGGAGATGCCAAAAAAAACCGAGTAAGGTGGGGTTCTCCAATAATGACCTCTGTGACTGTGGATCCAGAGTATGGCTCACCTAACGACGTGTCCTAATTGTCCCTCCACTTGCAGTATTAAAGACCTAAATGAAGCAAATGACAAAGGTATCGCCGTGGCCACCTACTGGTTAAAATCAATATGATTTTTAAACAAATATAACCATATCGACTCGAAAAGAAGATGTGCCTATAAGGAAACAGTCATATCATCATCATCATCTTCATCAGGTCTTTCTAGTCTCCACTGCAGGAGCACGACCCTCTCTGTACTACCAGAGCCATATACTAGCCTGAGTAGTCAGAGGATTTGGCCTAAAAAAACCCAACAGACGGGTTGGAGAGGTCTCTTTGATGTTAATAAGCTTTGTTTAGCTTGTGTTTCCTTAGTTGTCTTTTACAACATTCACGGGATGACTTGGAGTGGTCCTATTCTACTCTGCCGGGATCCACACGGCGGGACAGCATTCTATGGTGGGATAGCAGAACAGAGTAGAAGTAAATGTCACGGGTATCTAACAATACAGTGAGATTGCAGGTTTTTTATTCTCATCGAAAATGCTTACATTAGTGTTCTATTGTTTTTAGCTACCTAAATGCATCAGACGTAGCCGAGCTTACATAGTTGAAGGCTAAGCCCTTTGACTATTTATGTTCTAGAGTCTTTTATGCATTTATTTCAATGATTAAAAAATTGGACAATTTTTTAATGCTTGTGTGTGTGACAGCTTTGTGTTAGCACACGCGTCCTGTCAATTAATGCCATCAAAATCTGTTCAATGGGCATGTTGACTAAATTTTTTTTCATGTTGCTATGTAAAGACCTGCCAAAAATTAACACAATAGTGACAGAAATACACTTCTAAACAAAAAACTCTTTCAGTTATAAATGTTTTAAAGACACATGTTTTTAGACGTAAATTTTTAAACGTGAAAACGCGCCGCTGAAATGTCTACATATTTATGACGTCACAAGCTTGTATTTTGAATGGATGGCGTGAGAACTTTGTTTGGTAGCTATACGAAATATTTCGTTTATGGTAATAAACTTGCAGACTAAAATACAGTATAATTGTAATTAAAGATTTTCATACTTTAAAAAATGGTCCTATTCACCCAACTTTAACGAAGCTTTAAGATCACTTAATGAATCGATATCAAATTAAAAGTGTTCTTTATAGTGTTTTTAAATAGAAATTAGTCTCATTAGAAACAAATTTTATATAATCTTAACATTAGGCAACTACCGTATTGGTAGCTATATGTTTGCATCATTGGCTATGGGTTTGACTCATTTTTTTCTATGCTTTCAGGCTAATGGAGTCTATCTAGGCTTTGTATAATCTAAGGCTAAGCCTTTATGCATTAGCAAATCCTTGAGTGTCATTTTTGACACTCAAGCTACATCTCGATGTTTCTCTGATCTAATATTAGATTAACACACGTACAATTAGCCACTAATGTAAGAGAGGCAGCGAAGTGAAATACATTTTCTAAGAATATTGCGGCTGACGTCACGTAGGACTAGAATACACTGTAATTTGGAGATACGAGTATAATATTGACATTTGCTTGTTTGTCAAGGTAAAATATGAATGTTTGTTGCTAAATTGAGTTACTCTTTTTAGATAGCGTTGATGTTTTTCTAGCGTAGTTAGTGTGTTTTTGATAAAATGTCGAAAATATCAAAGCAGAATAATAATATGAAAGCATGATTGAGCTCTCATCATCATCATCATTTCGTGTAGGTGACACGGTCAGTCGACCATGCACACCTTGGTGTCAGAGTTCTTCGGAACCGCCTCTCGGCCTCTGACGTGGTTCCTTTAACGACTACCAGATGGCAGCCGGGACCACCGGCTTAACGTGCCTTCCGAAGCACGGAATCATCTTTCTTATCAGACAATCAGGTGATTCATGCCTGCAATGTCCTAACCAAACTAAAAACAACTTAACAAAGTATGCTTCCCGTGGGAATCGAACCCACAACCCGGGTCAACAAGGCAAACCAACCACTGGACCACGGAGGCAGATCTGAATGAATGAGAGACACAAAAAATTGAAATTACTGTTATAATTGCTTAAACAAATTATTATTTGCATATTTTTTACTAGCCTGTTAAATCCCACAGCTGGGAAAAGGCCTCCTTCTCCGCTTTTCATTCATGTCTGCTTTGGGCTTTGGTTGGCCAGTCTTTGGAATACGCATCTAGGTCGTCGCGCCATCTCCGTCAGGGTCTTACTTGTATAGATTTTTTATATTAATGTCTGTAAAAGCAATCTCCAGTGTGCTGTATGACACTTGGAGATTCTTTGACAAAGAGCTATCGAGATGGTTATGGTTAGTGATTTTCTGTGAGATCAAATTAGGGACGAATAATAATTTACAGCACGCACATGCATGAAAGTTAAAATGGAGGTGGGCCGGTCACATAGCGAGGCCATAAGACAATAGATGGACCTTTAATACCACCATATGGAGAGGTCCTCAAGGAAAAAGAAGGAGAGGAAGGCCCTCTACCCGATGGGACGACGAAATAAAAAAAGTCGCCGGCTCTAACCTGGGGACCTAGCTTAGGATATATTATTAAGATAATTAGAAGTAAAAAAATTTAGTTTATTCAGTAAAACGAGTTAGTACTCGTAAATGAAAAATGTAGCGTGGTCAAATAAAGGCTTTTTTATACTAATTTACTGCTGTGTAATTTATTGACGAAATGTAATCATAAATGTTTTTTATTTGATTGATTTTAATGTTATGTGTGCAATAAATAAAGAAGTCTTCTAACTGAGAATTTACTGCTAAGATCCTACCTAGATCACCAGATCTTAAAAAACACCCTTTATTGTTCAGTTGATTAATGATTAAAGCACTCAAAACCAGCTGAAAAATTGCCAAACAAAAGTGTAATAATTATATCTAACAATTGTCTTTAAGAGGAATTATAGGTATCCAGCTGTCCCGTAGCTAAGTGTCCTTTAATGGAGATTTATCCTCAGTACAGCCAAATTTCTTGCCAATGAATATTTTATTAAGTCGATACGGCTGTTTAATCGACTTTTAAGACAATTTGTCCAATGTGATTTTAATAAGAAGAAAAGTATTTTTCGCTGTTCAAAGAATGTGGTTTATTTATCGCCGAAAAGAAGTCCTTATGTTATACGTATAAAAAGAGGGGGTTATATTAAACAGATGTAAAATGTACATATATTTCTAAAGTAAGTCTATTGGTGTTTGTTGATAGCACTGTAGCGGCTAAATGGTTTTGGTTAAAAACGGTGTGAATTAACCTATTAATTTTAATAATTGACCTCAGTTTATAGAGCTGAATAGTTTCTTTGTTTGTTGGGTTGAAAGCGGTAGTCTTAGGAACTACTGGAACAACTTTAAAAAACTTACACTGTCAGGTAGATAGGTACATCATTCCTGAGTGCCATAGGCTGGCTAAGTATGTACCACGGGCAAAGCCGGGGTGGACTACTAGTCTATATCTATATCTATATATATACATATTATAAAACAGTAAAAATATTTTGTCTGTACATTAAGTATTTTTGATTGAAATGGATAGAGGGACACTTTAAAAGAATAATTGAAAGCAAAAAAAAAATTTGAGTTTCTTGTCTGTCTGTCTGTCTGTCTGTCTGTATGTATGATCACGTTTATCTCCGAAAATATTGGACGGATTTAAATGAAATATGCTATATAGCTTATAAGCCGGGGCAACATATTAAGTAGAAATGATTTTGAAAAATGGAACACCTGATGCAGCATCCTAATGGTCCAGCTGAACTATAAAAAATATAAAAGTGGAGCCTTAGCAAAATTTTTTAAGCTTGATAAGCATATTTGTTGAGGGATAAAAATCTGTGAATTGGAATACCTCATGCAGAAATTTAATAGTCCAGGTGAACTATAAGAAATATATAACTGAGGCCTTAGCAAAAGTTATTCAACCTAATGAGCATTTTTGTTGAGGTATTTAATTTGAAGATTTGGAACACCTGACGCAGAACCATAATGGTCCAGGTAAACTAAAGGAAATATAAAAATGACGCTGTAGCAAAAGTTGTTCAGCCTGATAAGTATTTTTAGTGGAAGAAAAAACATCAAAGATTTAGAATATCAGATACACTACCATGTTAAATTTTATATCGACAATTTTACAGAGTCACCCTCTCTTCTGGGATAGAGTGCGTAGAGTATGAACAGCTCATATTACTGGTGACCGCCCAGCGGTCCCCCTTTTGGCAACGTAGTTTTAGGCCATACGGCAATACATGAGAGTTTGCTGTCTCTTCAAGCCTTGAACACTCAGGCAAAACTTAAAGCCGAGGTCCGTCCCTCCCGAAGGCCCTTTGTAGATGTGCGATAGGTTGAAGGCGCTCTGCCCAGACCTCAAAGTTTGGTAAAGTAGCGCAAGCTCACTTGGAGCTAGCTATATAGTCTTCTTCTTTTCGTGTTGGTGGCTCAAAAAGTCTAAAAGAATCCTATATTTTCTCCCTCCAGTATTTAGCAGCAGCCAATGCAATGCCATTCAATTTTTTAACGCTGCTACAAGTATTTTCTTATGTATGTTTAGTTCGTATTAAGGTATATTAATACGCCGGAGACATAAAGTCCACGCAAACGAAGTTGCGGGCATCAGCTAGTTAATCATAAAAGTTTGAGACCAAAAAATGTAAGGAATCATGGCAATAGGCGATGCGGCTAGCAACCCGTATTTTGATTCCGTTTCCCATATCCACGGCCACCACCATGTTAAGCGTGGCTTTCCTGAGCTCTGTCTACCCCGCAAGGGAAAAAGACGTGACAGTATGTATGTATTAATGTGACATCTATACCTTGAGTAATAATTAAACATATTTTGATCGATTTTTTTTCCCCAAGGCTATTCGCTATATTGTCATACCCTTGTTAGTTACTAGTATATTATTAAGAGTCGCCTGGAAGCGCATGTCTCCATACAAACGGAAAAAGGGAATTGTGGCAATATTTGATAATTTTAGGGCAAAATTAAGCATCCAATCAATTAATCTCATTATAATCTACGTACGTTCCTATACAGTTTGGTTAAATTATCAAATGTTTGAGAATTATACGCCTCTCAAGATTTCCATACAAATTTGAAAAGGCTTGTAATTTTCAAACCATTGGTATTTTAACCAAGCTGTATAGGAACGTACGTAGATTATAATGAGATTAATTGATTAATTTTATTCCAAAATTATCAAAATCCACAATTCCCTTTTTCCGTTTGTATAGAGACACGCGCTTCCAAGCGACTCTTAAGTAATCCAATAAGTAGCTTCGCGCCATCTGCATAGTTCTCTGCAACTTCATATAATTTGCACTGTTATTCCGTCCTAATCCTAATAATAATATTATTGCCAAAGTTTCAGTATTAAGTTGCCCAGTCCATAATCTCCATAAGTTATATATACCTATATACAGAGTGTTACATGACCCTCGACCGACATACCTTTGAAGGGGTGACTCAGACCGTCAATATGAACAACTTTTCCTATGGGGTCAATGTTGGAAACTCGATAATTTTTTTATTTTCCCGTACATTTCGCCCGGGCGGTGAAACATTTTTATATGAAAAGTTCGAATTTTTTTTTGAGTTGCCAGCATTGATCCCATTGCAAAAGTTGTTCATATTGATGAGCTTAGTCACCTCTTTATTTTTAATTAAAATAGTGGTTTACGCTGGCTGTGCCTTAATTTATGCAGTTTTCAGAATAAAGGATATTCCAGTAGTTTCCAAGATATACAGACAGACATACACAGAGGGGACATCAGTTTCAACTATTTATTGATCCCAATAATAGCAACATTAAGATTTAAGGTGTAAGAGGTAGTTAAAAAACATTTAAACTTATAAATATCACAACAAAGTATATACTTTTTGTAATATTTATAAGTGTTTTCTTTTAAAACGTTCGATATTTTTATACGTTGCAATTTAATTCTAATCCAGCTCTATTTTTCAGCCCTTTCACTTCAAATCCCAGGCTCGGCAACCCTTAATCCACGCATAAAAAGACAATCACGTAAAATTGTAATTTTATATTGTAAAAAATATTCAAGACACCCAAAACTATCACAACAAAACATAATTTTTCTCACAGAAAAAGCGATTTTTCTATCCTTTTTTGCCATTTTATCCTAATCCAATTTTTCAGCCCTTTTACTCTAAACCCCAAAGTGACACCCCCAAATCCGCGTATAAAAAGATAATTGGGCCGGGCGGTATCGCCGTCTTTTTGCCGTCGACGGAGGTCCCAATAAATAAAGCGAATGGCGATTCCCGAATGCTATCACATGCACCTGTCGATTTTTCAACGAGGCCCGTTGAGGGATGGTTAGTGTGGAAACAGCTTTCCGATTTCTTGTTCTAAGTTCTCACTGATGTTATAATGTATCGGAATGTACCTTCGCTCTCAATTCACACTGATGCTGTGATGTAGCATATTGTTAAGAATGTAACATATTATCAAGAAGCAATAATTCAGTTTATTCCCCTCATATAGAGCTTTGAATATGACATTTGTTTTTCTCTCTGATTAACATTAAAGTATTTTCTTTTTAAAGTAGCTGAAATTATGGAATGACGTGAACGTAGCCTTTGTTACTCTTTAATTTTGATTTGTCTTTTTTATACTTACCTACCTATCGTATCTGATGTTCATATTTCCTGTCTTCCGCTTCTTTCTCTTCCGATGAACACACTATTTGCATAGTCACGACGCTCCGCTTTTTATTCCTCTAAAATCTTATCAACTGCTATTTATACTAAACTTTAATCCAGTTTCATAAAATAGTACCCTACCTTCACATGTATTGCAAGACATTTCAACTATTTTCAAGCTTAAATAAAAAGAGACGCAATCTGGCACAGACGATCTTGATAATCGCCTTTTATATTCTCTACAGAGCAGACGGCGCGTGGCGCGAATTTCGTTAGTTAAGTCTGCCAAAGTTGGGAGACACCTCCAAACTATAACGAGGACATTTGAATTTTGGAGTGTTATCTGATGCGATCGTATTTTTATTGTGGTTGATAATGGGTTTGTTGTTCTTTTGTTAGGACTACAATGGCATTGAGCTTCAACTTTCAATATTAAGTTTTTATCTTGTATATTATTATATGTAAAAGGACTGACCTTAGTATCTCTTGGCATAGAAATTCTACAGGTCGCTCGCACATATGCAATTGTATAAAAACTTTAGTCTTGATTTGATACAATTGCATATGGAAGAACGGAATCAAAATAGTGATGGGTCGCTAGCCGCATCGCCTATTGACACGATTCCTCACACCCATTCCCTCGATCGGTTTTGACTATGCGCGCTTTTAATTTCTGTATTATCGAATTAGCAGTTTGTAATTAATTTTTATCAAGTTTTTATTAAAAAATACCTTAACATGTATTACAAGACATTCAACTATTTTCAAGCTTAAATAAAAAGAGTCGCAATCTGGCACAGATGATCTTGATAATCGCCTTTTATATTATCTACAAAGCAGACGGCGCGTGGCGGGAATTTCGTTAGTTAAGTCTGCCAAAGTTGGGAGACATCTCCAAACTATAACGAGGACTTTTGAATTTTGTAGTGTCATCTGATGCGATCGTTTTTATTGTGGTTGATAATGGGTATTTGTTGTTCTTTTGTTAGAACTATACTATGGCATTAAGCTTCAACTTTCAATGCTTTTTACCAAGGATCTTGTATATTATTATAATATATAAAAGACTGACCATAGTAAGTTTTTGCATAGAAAGCGGCGAAAATTCAACAGGTCTCTCGCACAAATGCAGTTGTATAAAAAATTACTTATAATTATATATAACCGCATGTGGGAGAACGGAATCAAAATAGTGATGGGTTGCTAGCCGCATCACCTATTGACATGATTCCTCACGCTCATTATTCTCCAACTCATCTGGCTAGCGTGGAGAGTGTAGGCCAAATCCTCTGACTTCTCTATGCTTACATATGGCTCTGGTAGTACAGAGAGGGTCTTGCTCCTGCAGTGGAGACTAAAAACGACCCCTGATGAAAATGAATAAAATGATTTTTTATAAAGTTTTCATAAAAATACCCTAACAGGTTTTGCAAGACATTCCAACAATTTTCAAGCTTAAATCAAAAGAATCGCAATCTGGCACAGACGATCTTGATAATCGCCTTTTATATTCTCTACAGAGCAGACGGCACGTGGCGGGTATTTCGTTAGTTAAGTCTGCCAAAGTTGGGAGACATCTCCAAACTATAACGAGGTCTTTTGAATTTTGTAGTGTTATCTGATGCGATCGTTTTTATTGAGGTTGATAATGGGTATTTGTTGTTCTTTTGTTAGAACTATACAATGGCATTAAGCTTCAACTTTCAATGCTTTTTACGAAGGATCTTGTATATTATTATAATATAGAAAAGACTGACCATAATAAGTTTTTGCATAGAAAGCGACGGAAATTCTACAGGTCTCTCGCACAAATGCAATTGTATAAAAAATTACTTATAATTATATATAATTGCATGTGGGAGAACGGAATCAAAATAGTGATGGGTTGCTAGCCGCATCACCTATTGACATGATTCCTCATGCTCATTCTTCTCCAACTCGTCTGGCTAGCGTGGAGAGTGTAGGCCAAATCCTCTGACTTCTCTATGCTAATATATGGCTCTGGTAGTACAGAGAGGGTCTTGCTCCCGGGTACAGTCAGTACAGGCAGTTTTTTGATTTTATCCATTACAAACAAACACACAACCTAAACTTTCCTCTTTATAATCCCAATCCCAATCCCAACTAATATTATAAATGCGAAAGTGAGTTTGTTTGTTTGTTACGCTTTCACGCCGTATCTACTGAACCGATCATCATGAAATTTTGCATACTCAGTACCGAGAAGGACATCCCTACTATATCCTAACTTCCTAACTAATATTATAAATGCGAAAGTGAGTTTGTTTGTTTGTTTATTTGTTTGTTACGCTTTCACGCCGTGCCTTCTGAACCGATCATCATGAAATTTTGCATACACATAGGTTAGGGTACCGAGAAGGACATAGGCTATATATTACGCGGGCGAAGCCGCGGGTAACAGCTAGTAATATTATAAATGCGAAAGTGAGTTTGTTTGTTTATTTGTTTGTTACGTTTTCACGCCAAATCTACTGAACCAATCATTATGAAATTTTGCATACACATAGGTGAGGGTACTGAAAAGGACATAGGCTATATCTCACGCGGGCGAAGCCGCCGGTAACAGCTAGTAGGCTATAAATTACGCGGGCAAAGCCGCGGGTAACAGCTAGTATTAGTATAAAGTCAAAAGTACTTTAAAATTGAATACCAAAGATATTCAAGTAATAAAACTTAAAAGAAGTGTCCTTCATACTTTTCCGCTTTAAAGCCGATAGAGGGGTGTAATGTGACGATATCGGCAGAGTGTCAAATCTGGTTCCGGACATTTCGTACCCAATCTACTGCCCCCTTGAAAAAGAAAATCTGGCTTCACTTGCCAACCAAAATATTCTGATCCCTAGTATTTACCAAATCTTAAATCTTCCCATCCAGCTTACAGGTAGAGAGGGCCAAGTTACATTGGTATAGAGTTATAGCTATTGATCGAAGTTTTGTGTTCGCGTATAGAGCATAATACTCGTATTATTTCATGGTGAAAGGATTCCGTGATCAAATCCTGAATACATTTTGAAGTTACGCCGACGGAAGCCGATGTGATTTAGCTACTTTTTGCGTTAGAGTGAAGGCATTCGGATATATTCGTGCGAACTCAGGTGTAAAAAAGGGTTATTTCATTTACCGCCTCTGTGGTGTAGTGGTTAACACGCCAGCCTGCAACAGGATCTGCCTGATGGAAAACTATCTTTTTCAGTGATGTGATCTTGGATGTTTATCTATATACCTGAGTATTTTTTTAAATAAAATATAGTTGAGAAAGTATATCTTCTACGAGTATACTTATACATTAAAAAGCAGACCAGACTCGCTGAATTATATATCAACGCACAGCCTAAGCTACGGTAACTAGAAACTTTATATTTGATATAGGTGTTCCTTTTATGATGTAAGTGAGTACTAAAAAACAATTTTTAGAAATTCAACTTTCTAGGGGGTGAAGTTTTAAGCAGACGATGTCTCAACCAGAGAACCGAAAAAAAAACATAGAAGTTGCCCTACATTCTACGACAACATTTACTTATCGACTGTAGCCATTGGAAATAGTTTGTCGCGCGATATAAACGGCATCGCGGTCGCTAGCGGTCGGAAGCGGTGTAAACTTAGCCGTAAGTAAATTATTGACGTCACCAATAATATATTTTTGTAAACTAATTGTAATTATGAAAAAAATTGACGTTCACTAAATGATATTGAAATATCTTATGATGAATAAAATGATTGACTTTGACTTTGCTATGCTACGTATGCAGATATTTTAAGTCGTCAAATAACGAAGCTTTAGATATTTATTTCGTCAGCATAAACGCATTTGTGTACATTCATTCTTAGTTACATGTCCAGGAATCCACAGCCACCCTGAGAAAGGACATAGGCTACTTTTTCCACACGGATGAAGACGCGGTCACAGCTAGTGTTAATTACATCACTGTAATTATTTCTCTCTTAGTCGGGTGGCTTACTTTGTTTTTATATTTTGCAAGAGATTGCATGATAATAGCCCAGACAAATACTTCCGGATAAATAGTTATTGAGGCAAAGTAAAAAAGTAATTTGGATAGATTCGTACAAAATCGGTAAACAGGGGCAGCACTGAACCCCTTGTATCGTCTTAACCGTTAAGTTTATTGAATGTAAAACGAAAACATAGGTATCGTTTCCATTCAAATTAAAATTATAAATTCTTCTTCTTCTTATCGAGTCGAAATGGTTGCAATATGTAAGGAATCAATAGATTCTGCAGGAGGATTAAGAAATAAAAATAACACGTATGAAGAACAAAATACAACAGATAAGCCTCTACAAGACGGATACATACGGAACAACCACAGAGCAGAGTGTGACTGTCGCTCGCACGCTACTAGAGATGCCTCTTTTGGGTTTCAAAGTTATTGTAGAAATGCAAAAACCTACTATTTTCTTCTTATTGGTGACTAGATGTTACCCGCGGCTTCGCCCGCGTAATATATAGCCTATGTCCTTCTCGGTACCCTACCTATGTGTATGCAAAATGTCATGATGATCCGTTCAGTAGATACGGCGTGAAAGCGTAACAAACAAAAAACTCACTTTCGCATTTATAATATTAGTTAGGCGAGGATTAGGATAAAGGTTACATCAGAATTTTTGTTAGTAGCCTTTTTACTGTAGTTATGATAATCCTGATAACATATCACCGCACTTAGGGCATTTTTACGTTTTTTTGAGCATGTACTGTACGTAGGCCGAGTATGTGACTTTCACCGACTCGTCGGCCGCGGGCTGGCACACTGCATTATTTTTACTTTCGTCTCTAGTAAGGCGTGACCTTTGATTAATTATACTCTCTAGACACCGTCATGCCTTTATTTCAATGATTAAAAAACTGGCCAATATTTCAATGCTTGTGCGCGTGACAGTCAGACTTTGTGTTATCACGCTGACACACTGCATTAATTTTACTTTCGTCACTAGTAAGGCGTGACCTTTGATTATATACTCTCTAGACACCTCTCTCTCTCTCATCTGAGCGTTGTTCCAGTTGCATCCTCAGCTGGGGTGCTTCGGAGCCCGGGGTCCGCTTTCCGGCTTTTGCTTCTCCACTTCGCACGGTCTTTAGCATCCTTGCTTGTGAGACCATTGGCACGCATATCATCCGTAACGACATCAAGCCAACATTTCTTGGGTTTCCCCCTTCTGCCAGGGCGCGGGGGAGGTAGCATGGCCAGACATATGTTCCCTACGTAATACTCTCTAGACACCGTCATGCTTTATTTCAATGATTAAAAAACTGGCCAATAATTTAATGCTTGTGTGCGTGACAGCTTTGTGTTATCACATGCGTCCTGTTAATTTGTCCTCAAAATCCGTCAAATTGGTAGCTATGTGTTTTCATGCTTATGACTTATGGGTTGGACAATTTTTTCTTCGCTTTTAGGCTAATAAAGGCTTCAGACTTTTCGTGCTCTATGAGAACAACCCACGCCTTGCAGCTTGAGAGAACGCTAAAATAACAACCGGGAAATGGAACCTGGCATTTGTAAGAGCCTTAGAATAAATCTAGATGAGAATGGAATAAAAAGTTATTTCTCCATAACAATATCTGGGTCTATTTATAAGAAGTTGTCTAGTGCGCCTTCATTATTCCTGAACTAAGGCTTAATGCGCGCTGTTGACGGTCCGATTTTTACATAACTGCGAAAAAAAATACTTATGAACTTACTACTTAAATATACTTGTATGTAAAGGGTATAGTTGGTATCCTTACACAACCTCAAATAACATTAGCTATATATTTTTTTGTCAGGATAATCCTGTTTAATTGTTTAGGAAAAATAGCTTGGATTTTTCAATCCAAATATTGCAGTTTCCTTGGTTTCAACTTTAGTTGTACATGTCATAATAGTGAACGTTCACTATTATGACAGCATTTATGCTGTGATATGATTCAGCGAAGTTTTTATTGCCAGCATGACGTCCAAATCCTTTTGGTTAGCTCAAGAACTGTAAGAAAAATAATTTAATTTGAAGCTTGAGTTAGTTTATTTGAAATTGGAAAGCACAACATTTGAAAAATTCGTTAGTAAAGTACCAAAAAGGTTCCACTAAGCAAACAAATACTCGCTCTCAACAGCAAAACGTTACGTCACGTACTTTAATGAAGTACAAGTATTTGCCTGCACTAGAAATCAAACTCAGACCCCTTGTATGGTAGGCTAGCGTGTTAACCACTGCGCCAAGAAGGCCGTCCGACGATGCCACAATTTTTATGTGAGTTGTAAATTGAGTGGAGGGTAAAAAAGCCGTTACTTTTTACAGTCCACTGTGAAATAGGAGCGTTAAATGTTTTGCAAAGCCGCATTAAATATCTTGCTTATCAATGCGCTTTTCAACTTTATAGTCACGATTTGTTACAGTACACAAAATAGAAAAACAAATATATATATATATGTTTTTTACTTTATTCCATAATTCAGCCATAGTGCCCAATATTTAAGACTGTCAATATTTAAGAATCAAGTCTGATTTTATTTTTAGATATTGACCTTTTTTCTTTCAATTCTGTATTCCATTAGGGATTTTGATAACAAGATTTTAATGGAGTTCTTAGGTTCAAAATCAACCTGTATATGTCGCTAGCGATTTCATTGAATGACCACGTTTAATTGAATGACTAAAGGCAACTCGTCAAGTCGTTGAATGTAACGTTCAACGTCTTGACTGAATGAATGTCATTTAGCGAAATCGTTGAATCTTAGCCGACTTTGTAATATTTGGTGGTAGCATGATTTCCAAAGCTTTATTTAATCTCATATTTCTGCAAATTTTTCTTAGTTTTTAAAGTAGCCGGCGGCGGCGTAATAATACGTAAATCCATAATGTCATACTATTTTATTAGAAATAACGCACATTTTGTAAAATCGAAAAAAATATCAACACCGTGCCATCTGTTCGAGCTGTTTGACGCCATATTTGTTTTGTTTGGTGACTACTAGCGCCGCAGTGATAAAAAAATGAACTAAATTTGAATCATCTGACTGATTTTATGTCCGCTCTGTTCAAAGGGCTATGTTACAACCCGCTAACTAGTTGGGCGTTGAGCGTCGCTTGTTCAATCAAGGTTCGGCCTAGTCATTCAATTAAACGTGGTCATTCAATGAACGCGCTAGTCATTCAATCAAATAGCAGATTCAACCAGATGACTGCGACATATAGATGAAATCAACAAATAACGCACACTATTGTTTTTTTTTTCATTTTGCACATAACACACAGAGTGGTGATGTGTGAACTCGTGCCAGATTGATTTGCGACTTAGCCGGGCGTGGATTGAACTCGGGACCTTTCGTGGTGCAGGTTTCAAGCGAAACTAATTTAATTATTTGTTACAACAACAAACAGCTGTTTAAGCAGAACTTTCTGCCAAGAACAATATTTTAGATCATCGAAGTTACTCTAATTTAGCGCTACAGCGAAAATGTCAAGCTAACCTTTCACCCATTTGATCTTTAGCTATTGTTAATAACCTAAAGGAATAAAAATTAAAGGGTATTTCCTAATAATAGGTGCCTCCACGCCTTAAGAAGATAGATTACCTGTAAATTTTCATACAAAAAGCGATAACGCTTCCCACCCCTTAAACATTGTCCAAGTTCAATATTTTTTTTTACACATAATTGATAAATTGGAGAAGTAAGGCTGTACGTTTTGATATTTAAGATATATTGCTTACAACAAAAGTTATAATTATCTAAGTAAATATACATATTTTTTACATAAAATATACCCGGGGCATTTTAATTTATTTAAATGAATATAAACCGAATCAATAAAAAAGAAAAACGGTTAGCCCTAGATTAACGTGTGTTAAATCGAATGACATTAAAATTTCTTCATTTCGTAAAGGTTTAGGGGGGTGGAAGAGTTATTGCTTTTTGTATGAAAATTACAGTAGTAATATGAACAACATTCCCTAAGTGACCAATGCTTATGACTGTCTCAGACAAAAGTGTTGACAACTTGACACATACAATACTATTACTTTTCTATACAACACCGCATTATTTTGGCTATGAAGTACACTGTCTACCCCGCAAGGGATAAAGACGTGATAGTATGTATGTTTGTATAAAGTACACGTGTGAGCGTGTGAGTTAAAAATTCGTGTATCAAGTCACTTCATAACACTAAGTGTTGGAAATAAAATTAAAAACCCGTCTCAGACAAAAGTGTTCACACACACACAACACTTTTATTTTTCCATACAATACAGCATTATTTTGGCTACAAAGTATACGTATACGCGTATGAGTTAAAAATTCATGTATCAAGTCACTGTATGATACGGTGTATTAAAAATAAAATTGAAATCCTATATTAATTTTATACTTATTAATAAAGTGGACCGGCTGCCAAAATCACAATGAATGTACAAATTAATTATAACGAATATGTCTCAAAGTAAAACCCGTTGTATAAAAAATAAAATAATGTTCTCGTTAACCATCAAAGATTCATAACATCAAAGTAATCTGACATATCATCTTTGATTGAAGGCAATGAAAATTTTACGCTCGAACCCTTCGCCGTAGTTAGCCGCTTAAGGGGGCACACTAGGCACAGTAGCGACGCCAATCATTTTATTCCTAATACTTTCTTTACAAATAGAAAGAAATTCAAGAATGTAAATCATATAAGCACTAGTAAATAGGTAACTTGAAGTATTTTTGGAATCATGCTTTAATATTATGAGAATCAGTCATTAAGAGAAAACGTGATTACCGCCAAAAACGGCCGTTTTTGGCGGCAACCTGATTCGTCGCTACTGTGCCTAGTGTGCGGCCTTAATAACTGTTTTTATTTTCTGTCCTTACAATGAGACCACACCGTTTCTTTCTATACTTATAGGGCTAGATTAATCTGTGGGATTCGTCCCTATAAAGGTACTTAGTTCTTTAAATTAATCTGCCAAATCATCTTTATAGCCGCTTGAGTCGCTTTGTTTCTGTTTTTATTTGAGAGAAGATCTCTTGTAGTATAAAGCTTAGAATGGGACCTAACTGTTTTTTCCTATAAGCAAAGGGATAGCTCAATGTGTGTGTGTTTTTAATCCTATATATTTATTCCTTTAATTAAATCTGCCATATTACTTTATTTGAAGGCAATAAAAATGTTACGCTTTGAACCCTTCCCCTTAGTAAGCCGCTTAATAACTGTTTTTATTTGAGAAACGATCCCATGTGGTTTCTAGCTTAGAATGGGACCAAACTGTTTATTTTTATAAGTACAGGGCTAAATCAATCTATGTGAATTGTCTCTGTATATTATTTTTTTCAATTTAATCTGTCATATCATCTTTATTTGAAGGCAATGGAAATGTTACGCTTCCTTTGCCGTAGTGAGCTGCTTAATAAGAGTTTTTATTTAAGAGACGATCATGAGGTTTCTAGCTTAGAATGGGAACACTGATTCTTTCTACAACTATTAGATTAGCTCAATCCGTGTGTTTTAATCGTATATATTTATTTATTTATTCTGATACATCATCTAATGTAATGTAACACAATGAATATATGAGAATGGTCGACGCCGAAGCAGAAAATTTAGAGGCGCGTAGGGGCGCGAGAATCACCTTTACGTTTTTCAACGTGGTTGGTCCGATTTTACAGCCAGTGTCTGCCAGACACCAATTAGTTAGTATACTCGCTACCCATTCACTTACTATAGGAGGCAACAATGGAACAGACGTACTTATTGAATTCCAGGATTGGAACGGCTAGTCCTTTTGATGTTCGAAGAATTATCTAAATCTCAATAGGCTCTCTTCTAATTCAATTTAACTTTCCAAAGCTTGCAAAAGAACTGTCTCACGAACATTAAGAACAATAGCAAACTGACGCTGAATAAGGAGACAGCATTAGAAGGAAAATATAAATTGAAACGGACTGAAGTCATCCATTTCAATTTGCGCGCATCGTGAATAGGAAACTTAAAGAAGATTGTTGGAGATGCAAAGATAAATAGAGAAATGGAGGATGCGTGCAGTCTATTTTCATCGTTAATTTGATGCTTCGATATTTGGTTGTCGACAAATTAATAAATCAAATTAAAATCAAACCTATACATTTACAAATTAAAAAGGCCAGGTAGGTCGTAGTTGACCTGTGGTAGAGTATTTAAAAGGCTGGCAGAATTACCAAAGAATATGAAGGAACTTTATGAATGGCTATGAAGTCTTCGGTTAAAAATGAAAATATTACCTTTTCTACCCAGAACATATATGCAAAAGCCTGGTCTAACGCTTGAGGCAGGCAGCCTATAAATTGGACGACAATTAATGTACCCTTGGAGGTATTGGGATGACAAGCTCCTCAAAGATAATTAACCCAGTTTATCATCATCAGGTCTTTTAAATCTCCACTGCAGGAGTACGACCCTCTCTTTACCCATTGCCCTAGGGGTTTACAGGGGGTAAAGACATTATGTTAAGTAGATATGATAATATCATACTTTGATTTTGGGCTCTTATGGAAGTAACTAGTCATTATGTGCCATCTATTCGACTCGTTGGTCATCGGTCAAGTTGCATTCTTGATATTCACGAAATAAAACGTTTCGAAGCGGAATAAAAAGCGAGGATGTTAGTTGACGGTTGTGATCCACTTCTTAATTAAAAGTTGAGCTTAAAGTTTTTAGATTACTCTGAAATTCAGTCTGAATATCAATGTTGTCTATCTAGTAGCGACATAACCTTCAGAAACTTGATAAACTTTTCTCTTTGAATTTGACAAAATTCGTTCCAGTAAAAAAGGTTGACGAACGTTTGTTGAAGTTAGATTAAATATTAGAAAATGTGCATAAGATAGAGACCTCCTTAGCGCAGTGGTTAACACGCCTGCGTCACGAGCGATCTTGATCGATCTCCGATCAGGTCATGGAAATCGATATTTTTCAGATTGGACTGCCATGATGACTACTAGGCTACAGAGGCCGACTTACTATTTCATAATAAATAAATAAAATAAATATATACGGACAAATCACACAGGTTGAGTTAGCCCCAAAGTAAGTTCTTTAGTAAGACCTGTGTTATGTGATACCAACTCAACGATACTATATTTTATAACAAATACATATATGTATACATAAACATTCAGGACCCAGGTCAATCTAAAATAGATAATTTTTCATCTTGACCTGACTAAGGATCGAACCCGGGACCATCCGTGTCACAGGCCGGCGTGTTGCTCGCGGCGCCACGGAGCTCGTTAATATTTGACTTATACATATACTTGTTCTTTGTTTATATTTCCTTCAGAAAAATATACTGTTCGCGATGGAACTATATTAACGCGAGTGGAGTCGGGAGCAAAAGTTATAGCTAGATAAATATACTTCCATTATAAAAAATTTAGCAAAACTTTTGTTCGTGAACAATAAGTAATTTGAACTTTTCAAACACTTGTTTCAATAAATGTTTTGTAGTATTTTCGATAATAACTTCATATTTAGATTCTTTTTAGTTCCCTCGCTCCTTACCTCTGTTTGCAAGCGGTTGTGTCGTTAAAGTCCTTCAAAAATCTAAAATTTTTATCAGAAAAGTGCAAGCAATAAGTGTCACAAGTAGTACAAGTGCTATCGACATATGTGTGAGATTCCGTTGAAAAGACATTAACAGAAAATAAATATTCCACTACATCGATCGGCGCGGGCGCGGAGAAGCGAGCGCGGGGACACCTCCTCACCTCCGCGAAAACAACCAGCTGCCATTTTTCGTCTCCGTCTAACAGCCCGCATCGTGTAAGCTCGGGCTGCATCGCCGGGGCTGACGCATAGGTACTCCGTATGTGCTAAGTGGTTTCTACGATTACTACGCGGTGCTACAAGCCAAGCAGTGACCCACCTCCCGAGTTCTCTCCGCGGTCATCCGGTCGGCTACGAAAATTGTAGCTATCTGGCTACACTTGCATTATACGGGTACAGGTTACTTTTAATACTCTTACTTGCTACGATCCTATAGCCCTCTGTCCTTTGATAAATATTGTTACGAGTCGAAGAGTGCGCCGACTATCACACAATAAGACGTACTGCCACTTCAGATATGCTTCGCTCGCCCGTGGACAAACAGGGAACTACTTACGGATCTGCTCCTGATATCAGTAATCCTGTCGACAGTTCTGAAGTCGATGCTATCACTTTTCGATCTATAAAAAGGCGTCGCCAAGATTGCGAATGTGGTTCTAATTACGAATCCAAACTAGACTCTTTTATTAACACACTTACTAATTCGAAGCAAGAATCTGACGACAAGCTCACTAGTATCCAAACATCGATTATAGATATCCGGAAGCAAAATCTAGAAATAATTGCGACTAACACAGAAATTGAAAAATCCATCAGCTCCCTTTCCGAGAAGTACGAAGACTTATGCAGCCAGTTATCTTCCTATCGGTCTAGGACTGAGGAATGTCTCGAGCGTGTCTCCAAGGTTGAATTAGTCGTGGAAGAGACTGACAGGTCTTCCCGATCGGCTTGTATTGAGCTAAGAAATATCCCTCACAAGCCAAACTCTACACAAGAGGAATTGGTCAATATTGCGGCGACTACCTTCAAGGAGCTCTCCATCACTCTCGCCCCTTTCGACTTGTTTGATATCCGTCATCTTCCCACTAAGTCCGATCATAAGACTATCTTGGTCGCTCTTAACTCAGTTATAGCAAAAACCAAAATATTGAGAGCTTACAGAGCTTACAACAAGTCAAACAAAGGAAACAGATTAAACACCAGCATTTTTGGGTCCGAGGTCGTTCACCGGCCGATTTATATAGCAGAACACCTGACACCCAAGGCACGTCAGCTACACTACTTGGCCCGCGAGTTTGCGAATAGGGAGCAGTACAAGCACTGCTGGACCTCAAATGGAAGGATTATGCTGCGGAAGGACGACGATTCTAAATATGTCGTACTAAGATCGGAGGCAGAGCTTGCTGCCCTGAGACTGAAGCAATAGGGTGTATGTTGAAAACACTGTTAAAAACACTTATGAACAGTACTTTGTTGAATCTTTAGTTATAGGAACATCATTAGGTATTAGGTATTAAATGGTATCTCTGGATATATTATGCATATAATATATACATAAATGTATTTATAGTAGTGTAGTGTTGATTGGCTAGTATCCCATAATACAAGGCAACTTACTTTGGGGCTAGCTTGATCGTTACTGCATAATTACAATAATAATATATAAATATATGTATATCATACTAACTCCTAACTGAATATCTCTTATTAACGGAAAAAGAAAGAAATCTTAAAATAATATGGACAAAAACATCGATTTATTTAATAATATAGACAGCGTGTCTGTTTCTACTTCTTTCTCTTGCGACCCACAAGAAGTTTGCTCTCTTTTACCGTCATACAGTGAGTATTTGCACATTCTGACACAGAATATCTGTAGTGTATCTGCAAATTTTGATAACTTTCTCCTATCCTTAGAAAAACTTCAGGTTGAACCAGATATTATAGTCTTCACAGAATGTTGGATCAAAAAAAACCCCTTTTTACCTAATCTTGAAGGATATACTCATTGTGCGTCAACAAATCCCGCTAATCAGAATGACGGTGTGGTAGTTTATTATAGGTCCAAACTTAGTGGCTTAAGTATCTCAGAACCTCCCTTAGTTGATGCCAGCGGTTTGCTGATCAAAATAAACTCAGACACAGTTGTGTTGGGTATATATCGCCCTTGTGCCTTTCGAGACTACACAAATTTCACTCGATCTCTTAATGATATTCTAGAAAGCCTACGTGGCTATAAGAATATTATAGTAATCGAAGACATCAACATAGATATTATGCCCTCTCGCTTGGACGAAAATAATGACGACTACCTTAACATACTGGCTCTCCATGGCCTATTGCCTGCGCACACCTTTCCCACTCGAGGACCAAGCTGCTTGGATCATGCCTTCTTAAAATCGTCACGCACAACCGTCACATTCGTTGTCCAAACAACAACAACAGACCATTTTTCAGTCTTAATGGCTATAAAGACAAAGAAAAACATTGCTCCTGACTATTCAACAACGCGAGTAGATTTTCATAATCTCTCGAACTCTCTCTTACATGCTGATTTCTCTCCTTTACTCAATTCCACAGATCCTGATTTTGCTACAAACTATCTCATCCATACTCTCCAGACTCTTGTTTCTAAACATTCAACTAATGCTGTCCCCGTTCGACGTCGTAAAATATTAAAACCATGGATCACCCCTGGACTCCTAAAATGTATCAAAAACAGAAATAATTTGTATAAAAAACACCTGAAAAGCCCAAATAACGATACTCTTAGAATTACTTATTTCAGATATCGATCCTTCTGCATAGAACAATTAAGTCAGTTAAAAGAAATTATGAAAAAGAATTATTCAAAACAGCAAGCAATAACACAAAATCTCTCTGGAAAGCTATAAAAAACGTGACTAATTCACAGAAATCACCAACCTTTGCAAATGAGTTACTGCGCTGTAAGCCTACACCTGAAACGTCACTAGATCACGTAAATTCGTATTTCGTGAACGTTGGAAAGTCACTTGCTGAGAACATAAGAAAACAAGATGTCTACTCCTCACCCCAATCCTCATTTTCAATTCCCAATTCTCAAACACACTCCATCCCCAACTCTCTGGTTCTTCTCGAAACCACTTTCGAGGAGGTGGGAAAAATTATCAATTCCTTGAGAGAAGACTGTGCTGCTGGTTGGGACAACCTGTCCACGTCCCTCATAAAGCGTTATAAGAAGATCCTTATCCCCCTAATAACCCATATCTGCAACATTTCAATGTCTAGCGGTATTTTCCCTTCCGCTTTCAAGAGAGCAATTATTCATCCTATTCATAAAAATGGAGATAAAACACTTCCTAATAACTATCGTCCAATATCCATTCTCCCAGCACTCTCAAAAATTTTGGAACGTATTATAAACATCCGTCTAAAGTCATTTCTCGAGTCACTTTCCATTCTTTCTTCCAACCAACATGGTTTTCGTTCGGGCAGATCTACAAATGGTGCCGTTCTTGCCCTCACTGACTTTATCGTTAGAAACCTTGATGAAGGCAAAAAATGCGTCGGCCTATTTTTGGATCTGGCCAAGGCTTTTGACACCGTTTCACTACCTATTCTTCTTAAAAAACTTGAGAATATCGGTATAAGAGGCATTCAACTAAAACTCTTTGAGAGTTATATGACAGATCGAACTCAGTGTGTGTCAATTGATAAAAAACTCAGCTCAGATCTCCTTATCCAGTATGGTGTACCCCAGGGAAGCATTTTAGGCCCCACTCTCTTCTTGGTGTACATCAACGACCTTCTCTTACTGGAAATCCCGCATTGTGAAATAGTGTCTTATGCAGATGACACTGCCCTACTCTTTTCTGCAGATTCCTGGCAAGCGACATATCAATATGCACAGTTTGGCTTGGATTCTGTGTCTAACTGGCTTCAACGTAATCTTCTGACAATTAACGTCCAAAAAACCCAACTTGTAAATTTCTCAATCTACAACTTAATCAGTCAAAAACAAACCCTAGCGTCTCTCTCAATCACTGCACACACTCATTCTAATGACATCACGTCTCCCAAATGCTCCTGTCCTACTATTACTCCATCTGACACTGTAAAATACCTAGGGATCATCATAGATAAAAACTTAAATTTCAGTCCCCATGTAAATGCTGTAGCTGGAAGAGTTCGCAAATTGATGTATATATTTAAAAGACTTCGTCATGTGGCTGATCCCAACATCATTAAAATGGCTTACCTATCCTTGTGTCAGTCATTACTGACTTATTGCATATCCTCTTGGGGTGGTGCTTGCAAGTCTGTTCTAATAAAACTTGAAAGAGCCCAAAGGGCCCTATTAAAAGTATGCACTTTTAAGCCCTTTTTGTATCCTACATTTCAGCTACATCAATTTTGTGAAGTCTTATCAGTTCGTCAGCTTTACATATTAAATATTGTTTCTCAACAGCACTCTAAAACCCCATACAATCCAAATTTATTAAAGCGTAACCATCTTGTAGCTCCATCTTTCCACTTTTCCACACATTTCGCTCACAGATTCCCTTGTTTTACAGGTCCCTTTCTTTATAACAAACTTCACTCAAAGTTATCTCTATGGTCGCTTTCAAGCTATTCTTGTAAAAAAATACTCACAACCTTTTTGCAAACGCTTAATTATGATGAAACAGAAACACTGCTTGCTTATCTTAAATGACTAATAAACACACATTTAAATAACAAAAATTAAACATATATAACCTCCGTGTACAAATCACATGTATTTTCATATATTTATATATATATATATATATTTAACAAAATAAGTAGGTACACTATTGTGCCCAAATATTTTCTATTTTCTTTTTTAATATTGTATAATTAAGGTACTTAACGTAAACCGCCTCAATAATTCCTTCCAGATGTGAGAGCACTGGCGAACTGTAACACAGGTTTAACCTTCTACAGTCGTCAGTCTCCAAACTATTAGTTGTAAGATTTTTCATACTTTGTTTGTTTACCAAAGACAATATTATACTAACGTGGTTCCCACCATTTGTAAAAGTTGTTCACAATAACGGGCTGATTCACCCCATGAAGGGAATGTTGAAGGTGAATTTACATGCTGTGTAAGTAAGGTCAAGGGAGACATCCTCACCAATTCGGTGGTTGTAGGCTGTGACTATGTTGCAGGTATGGCATTGAGTGCGCACGCCTGGTCTTCAAGCTGCTATTTTCTCATCCCCAATCAATCCCAACAAGTAACATCCCAACTACCTTTATCACATTCCCCCAGATCAAGAAACTCCCCCTCCTCCCATGGTTGAAATCCTGAAATCCTTGGGGGAGGCCTATGTCCATCACTGGACTTCTTGCAGCTGAGATGATGATTAGATGTATGCAAAACACGGAAAGTTCAATTAAACCTTTTCAAATTAGCACAAACATATCGTCTCTTTCATGCTGGTTTCGGAGAAAAGGCAACACATAGAATAATAGCTTTTCTTCCAGCACAGACCGTAATAGTCGGTCAAGGGATTGGGTTAAAGTCTAAGGAAACACGTCAATAGGCGTTAGGGTAAATCACGTCACGATACAGCTAGCAACCCATCCCTTTTTAAATTCCCTTTTGTCAATTATAACCTTGAGCTCTGTCTATTCCGCAAGGAATAAAGACGTCATAATTGCATATTATAATGTATTGTATGTGTTGTATGCACAAATGTATCCTAACTCCACAAAAACCCAAAGTAAGACATAAAGTAAATAGTTTAAAAACACTTAAGGCAAAGCGTGAAAAAATGTTAATTCAGCACGTATAAGCAATATGAGGGGAGGCCTAACAAAACAGACATATTGGCTCACGTAGGGCGTATAGTGGGCCTGCCTTGGCCAAGTTACAGACCTCTGAAATGGCCGCGCACTTGATTTATTCCCCACTTTTTCATCGATAATACGCAGTACATTTCGGGAGTTTTCCTTGTTAGAAATGAGAAAATTGCAAGATGTGTTTGGTGGAATTGATTTCTTCAATTTCGTTTACCTCAGGCCTTTAGTAGGTTAGGCGAATTTAAGAAAGATCCGATCAAGGAATTATACCTAATATTCTCCGCTGCTATAGCTAATGTTATGGCTCTTTTTGTTATGGCTAAGAAATAACCACAATGTACATAAGATGAGCAGTGTGGTTCCCGGCAGAGTAGAATAGGACTACTCCAAGTCTTCCCGTGGATATCGTAAAAGGCGACTTAGGAAACTCAAGCTAAACATAGCTTATAAACATCGAAGAGACCTCTCCAATCCGTCTGGCCAGCGTGGAGAGTGTAAGCCAAATCCTCTGACTGCTCTGGCTAATATATGTCTCTGGTAGTACAGAGAGGGTCGTTGCTTCTTCAGAGGTGACTAAAAAGACCTGATGATGACATAAGATGTGTTTGGTAGAATTGATTTCTTCAATTTCGTTTACCTCAGGATTCTAGTACGTTAGGCAAATTTCTAGAAGAACCTATCACGTAATTATACCTGATAGGTATTCGCCGCTTCCATGGCTAATTATGGCTCTTTTTGTTATGGCTAAGAAATAATCACATGTTCTTATGCTTAATATCTTACTTTCTCCAACCCGTCTGGCCAGCGTGGAGAGTGTAGGCCAAATCCTTTGACTGCTCTGGCTAATATATGGCTCTGGTAGTACAGAGAGGGTCGTGCTCCTGCAGTGGAGACTAGAAGGGACCTGATGATGATTACTGGTTAGAATACCAATCAAACAAAAATACACAATATTTGTTTACTGGGATACTTGGAACTACCAGTAGTACCACGGAGGAAAAGAAAACCTGTGGTACTATGTTTATACCACGGGCAAGTATGAGGTTAAAGTTGTATGGAAAAATTAAACTGTGCATGGTATCTTTATATACAAATGCAAACCCGACTCGCTGAGTTAAATCAATGCATAGTTGGTACACGGGTTCTTTTCATGCTGAAAGTGAGCACTAAGAAAGATTTTTAGAAATTCAACCCCTAAGTGGATGAAATAAAAAGAAAGAGTCGACATACAGGGCCTACCATAACAAGGGATAATGCGAGGAAGGGGGTGAAAGAAGAAGGGGATGAAGTAGGGGTGGGGGGTGAAGTTTTACCTGGGCGAAGTCGCAGGAAACTTGCTAGTATTTTGTATATGTTTGTTGCTCTTAACTAATAAACTACGGGACAGATTTTGATTAAACTTTACAATATTTTAGCACATTAAAATGCACTTTGTTTGTGGGAAAAAGTTAGTTTATTATCAACTAGCTGTTACCCGCGGCTTCACCCGCATGATATATAGCCTATGTCCTTCTCAGTATTCTAACCTATGTGTATGCAAAATTTCATGATGATCGGTTCAGTAGATACGTGAAATCGTAACAAACAAACAAACAAACTCACTTTCGCATATTATATAATACTAGCTTTAGCCCGCGGCTTCGCTCGCGTTAAGAAGTGGAATTGATCAAAATCCTTTCTTAGCGAATGCCTACATCATAACATCTACCTGCATGCCAAATTTCAGCCCGATCCGTCTAGTGGTTTGGGCTGTGCGTTGATAGATCACTATGTCAGTCAGTCAGTCACCTTTGAGTTATATATATTAAGAAAGAAGAAGATTAGTTAGGATTATCAAAATCCTTTATTACCAAGTGTATGTTGTTCATATTCACTAGTACATTAAACTCGTACGTATGCGTAGTAAATTCAATTTGTAACTTTTGTCGAAACATAAACCACCTCAGTATTTTTAGCGTTTTGTTTTCCAAAAAGCACAAATAAACTGCGGTATGTTTGGCTTACCTTTATTTTAGCTTTGGTATAATTTTTATTAAAAATATTTTTCAATATAAAATTGTAGTTATTTTTTGATAAAGCGATAAATTGGACACACATACCACCATGCCTATTTATTCTTCTGTTACTTTCATTTATACATACTACCTCGTCTTTTTCCCTTACGGGGTAGGCAGAGCCCAGGTCTATAAAACCTGAAGGCAAAATTTAGCATGGTGAGTGAAGAATTAAAATAGTGATAGGTAGCTAGCTGCTTTGCCTATTGACATGCTGATTTTATTATTGTGAGATATTCTCCATTTCCTTTGATATTTTTTCATTTCCATACAAACATTCACCCGGTATCATCCCTATCCCGGTCATCAATATGTATGGGAATATCAAAACAATTTTTGATATCCTAGCCATGATTTTAAGCTTTTGCGATCACAATCACTATTATGTTCACTACGGGACTTACCGCGATTATTTTTGAGTTCTGTCTGATATTTCGACAACATTGCAGCTGCCATTTTCACAGACTAACTGAAGAGAGGCAGTCTCTTCAGTTAGTCTGTGAAATATATGAGTAATAATCCTAGCCATGGTCACAAAGAAGATGTTGTTCAAATGACGGGCTAAATCATCTATTGTAGAGTCTCAAACGATTAATATATTACCGTCTATGTATATAAAAGAGACTCAACCTATCTTTTCTTTTTACACGACAGCCAAAAAGGAGTTATTTTTCGAGTTTACCTATGTATCTATTTAGTATGTGAGTGTGGAAGTATGTGGTATCGTTAAAATCCTTATATCATCCCAGATTACATATTTTGCTGTTTTACATTCATCCATTCTCTCTCTCAATAAAAATCCAAAACGTTTCTCTACATTTTTGTCTATTTATTTATCAAAATATACATTTATTGAAAAATTTAGGGGTATTATCCACAAACAAGAATAGATGGTACTTCAGTTTAACGTAAAATTATGTAAAACTGTCGTTTCTTACAACGTAATTGGGACAATACTTTAAATATAAAACGAGTAAACGAAATAGAGCTAAAGACGAAACGACTAAATTCAAATCGAATTGAGCTTATCACAAACTTATTCAAATTAAATTAGGTTATTCTTTCTCTAGGGTACTTCTAAACGTTTTTGGCAGTACCTACCATTGGCGTAAATTAAAGATGGCTCGAGCAAAAAAACTTGATAGGCATTCGAGAATATTATACTTTAGGCAGCGGTCGGCAATCTTTTGCATGAACACAGTGAAAATGCTCATCATCATCATTTCGTGTAGGTGACACGGTCCGTCGACCATGCACACCCTGGTGTCAGAGTTCTTCGGAACCACCTCTCGGCCTCTGACGTGGTTCCTTTAACGACTACCAGATGACAGCCGGGACCAACGGCTTAACGTGCCTTCCGAAGCACGGAATCATCTTTATTATAAGACAATCAGGTGATTTATGCCTGCAATGTCCTAACCAAACTAGAAACAACTTAACAAAGTATGCTTCCCGTGGGAATCGAACCCACCACCCCGTGGTCAACAGGCAAACGCCTTAACCACTGGACCACGGGGGCTGTTTGAGGAGAAGTGAAAATGGTAAAACACAATTTTCAAATTTTATTTATATCAAAGCGAATACAAATTAACTTCCACGCTGGTCTGGAAGAAAAGAAAAAACGTAGAATATACCAGCTGCTTCTCTTCCCATGCAGATCGTAAAAGCCGATCGACGAAATAAGCGTCAGGAATCATGTAAATAGGCGATGCGGCTAGCAACCCATCACTATTTTGATTCCGTTCTTACCTACAAGCCCACCAACATGCTAAACGTGGCTTTAAGGTTTTACAGACCTGGGTCCTGTCTACCCTGCAAGGGAAAAAGACGTGATTGTATGTATGTATATATGGATACAAATTACCAAGATGAGTTAGATAGATAAGTTACCAAGTAACTTTACATACTATATTCAGTGTGACGTTTGGGATTGCATTTAACTGGCAATTTTTTTGTATGTCAGATTTGCTTTGCTAGTATATTAGAGAAAATACCATTATACCTGATACCATCAACTGAACCCGTTAAAATGACCAACTTTTCCAATGGGACATAAAAATTTTGGACATATTCATACAGATTCCATACTGGCCGAACTCTTTTGTATGATCATCATCATTAGGTCTGTTTATTTAGTACGACCCTCTGTGTACTACCAGAACCATATTAGCCAAAGTAGACAGAGTATTTGACCTAAACTCTCTGGCATCATCATCATAATCATCATCAGGTCTTTGTTAGTCTTCACTGCAGGAGCACGACCCTCTCTGTACTACCAGAGCCATGTATTAGCCAGGGCAGTCAGAGGATTTGGCCTACACTCTCCATGCTGGCCAGACGGGTTGGAGAGGTCTCTTTGATGTTGATAGCTTTATTTAGCTTTTTGTTTGCTTATTCGACTTCTACGACATCCACGGGGAGACTTGAAGTAGTCTTATTCTACTCTACCGGGAACCACACGGCAAACTCTCAGGCAAATAATATTCAATATATCCGGAATCAGGTTATACTATGGACAACGATATATTTCCGTGAAAGTATAATATATACTCCATGGTTCACCCTTACGAGTATATCCTGATTCCTGAATATTGAATATTATTTGCCTCGTTGTTATTTACAAAGAAGTAAAAAGGCCTACACTTTAGGCTAAGACATTAAAAGGTCAAATTTAAATCATATTATTTAATTACTTAGAAGAAACTTGTACAAATATAATTTTTTCTCCCACACATTTGGTTCTAAATGTGTGGGAGAAAAAATTATATCAAGAGAAATTTTATATGTTTATTGATAAATATTTTCAGCTCAGACAATCCAATTAGTAAGCTAGCATAAATCTTATTTTATAAGGGATCGCGATTTTATGATAGATCTAGAAATGAAATGAAATAATTGTGTTTATGCCCAAAAACTAAGGGTAATAAATAAGTAAATAAATATTTCAGGACTTCTTTAGAACCCACTAAGTTATAAAGAAAGAACAATAATGTATCCTATGCACTGAACTCTTTCTCTTTACACTAATAACAATTACCAAATATTTTATGGTAATCGAAAATTCATTGAAAAACATCGTGTGATGCTTGTACTCAGTAAGCTGGCCACTTTAGTCGTCGGTTAATTATAAGCACTCGGTGTCATTTCCCATAAATACCTCAACTATAATAATATACTATTTCGTACTAGCATAATTATTACCTACTTAAGTACAAAATAATAATACTCATAAATATTTAAACTCAAGCCTTTATAAAATCGGTAACTTTTGATTGCACTAATAAATCTAATCACCGAAACAATCAAAAGATAACGAAAATAATCGTTTATATTAACTTTAATACTGACAGAATATTAAGACTATCAGCCGAACAATTTATAAAATTACAAGTCGATTAGCTCATTGAAGTTTGTTAAATGCTATTAATTGTTATTATATCGTCTATTCACTTTTTATTGTATCAACATAGAACTATTTCTCTTGGGAAAATAAAAAAATAAGCCATGGAAATCATCAGAATATGTAATAAAAGATTAACTATTTAGTAAGAATACTGACGCCGTTTTTTAAGTGAATACTACTTTAGACGCGTTGGGCATTTTTGAGGTGGGAAAAAAACATTGAACTAGCAACACCGTTACCAAAAAACCAACAACTCTTTTTACATATATAAAGTATTTCTTGCATAATATAATATTCCCTGAAGATTAAAAAAATACACATGTAAGTGTTCAAGTTTTTACTTCTATCGGCGTCCCAAATTACCACTGTATTTTGATAATACACGCTTCAACTTGCCCCATTCATTGCTGTTGATTTGTTTAGTTTTAAAATGCAACAGTGAACCACAATTGTGTGAGTTTGCAGTTTAGCCAAATTCTCAACTGAATGAGCTGAATTTTCACATATTTCAACATATAATAAAACAATATTATGGATTATTATGTTGGTCTGATGTTTGAGTTAAAAGGTTGGAGTGGTAAAACTCCTATCGAAGATGATTTTTTGATTTTTTGATACGTTTAGACACCATTATTTTACTAAACATTAAGCAAAGGTGCCTAGTCCGTTACATACAACATCACGATCCAATTTTTGATCCATCCATCCATCCATCAGGTCTCTTTTTTTAGTCTCCACTGCAGGAGCACGACTCTTTCTGTACTACCACAGCAGTATATTAGCCAGAGTAGTCAGAGGATTTGGCCTACACTCTTCACGCTGGCCAGACGGGTTGGAGAGGTCTTTTTGATGTTTGTAAGCTTTGTTTAGCTTGTGTTTCTTAAGTCGCCTTTTACGACATCAACTTGAAGACTTGGGAGTGGTCCTATTCTACTCTGCCGGGAACCACACGACGATCAATTTTTGATATCAATACCGAATTAATAGCAACTACAGGAAAGTAATTTCCTTAATTCACAAATACAACGTTTAGACAACTTTTGTCACTTATCAGCCAAACTAACGTGGTAAATCACAATTTAATCCGAATTTCCAATACGCGATACTTACTATCACCAATTAACAAAAGCATCGTCAAATCACTCTCAATTATTCGAGTGACTCCAATTATACTACGGTTCAGTTAACGTCCCTAACAAAAGTTCCTCCCTCAGTAATTTTACTTCTCAGTCGCACCGGTAACCCCGTTGTAGGCACTCGCCTCTTCGTACTGTGACGGTCGCGTACGTACGAGTACGCGTACTTCGATCGAGTGATTTTAGGTACGGCATTTTTTTATATTTTAAAGTCTTATTAATACTCGCGTGAGTTAACGTAATTGGCTACTAAAAATAAATGAGTAGCGTTTGTTTTTAGTAGTTAATTTTTAAATGTTTGAATGAGGTGTTCTATTTTTGAATTTAAGTTTTTTGCGTGTGTGCCAGTTACAGGTAACGTAGAAATTTTATTATACTTTACATTGTATTTTTCACAATCATTTATAAATACACAATTAATATGATAATCAATTAAAAAAATATATAACATTTCTATTTGCTCTTCCTAATTTTATGAAAAATTAATTATAAATCCTTTTCATTGTTTACTTATTTTATTTATTTATTGTTAAAAGCAACTGGTTTTAAATATGTTTTCATTATTTAAGATATCTTAAGAATGATACAGTAATTTAAGTTTTTTTAGATATTTGAATAATTACCACAGGAATATTAATTAAACTAATTTCCAGTATAGATCGAAACAGTTAAAATAAAACAAATGCTAGGTATATAACCGCAGTAAATTTAAAATTTCATTAATTTATTTGTTGAATATTAATTTATTTGTTTTTAACTTAAAATTTAATAACCACGCTATACCTTTTAATTATTGAAATAAATATTTTAAGTAATAGTCAAATAATATTAATAAAATATCAAATGAGTCAATCCGTAAATGTTTTGTCAGTTTGAAAAATTCAAATAATAATTTTCATTGACAATCTAAAATGAATGCTTCTATTTATATACTTATTAAATTAGTAATTATCCGTTCTTCATTTTATGTATGAATTTCTGTTTTGGTTCGACAATGGCATGGAATTTTTCAATCAATTAGGTTAATTTACAATAATCTCTGACTGTGACCCCATATCCTCCTACCCTGACTTTAGTCATGATCATCATCATCAACAAAAATTAAGCTCTAATCGGTCATGGTAGGTATAACAAAATATTTACCTCCTTTACAGTATCCTCATTTATCAAATTCACTCACAAACACAAATGTTCATTCACAATACAGACCATCGCAGGTACATTAGAACATTTATTTAGATATATATACCTACAGTTATATACAGGGCGGAATCGAATTCGTTAGCATACGCAAAAAAAATTACACGTAAAAACATTTCTTGCGTCATTATTAAATCCCTGGTTGTGTATCGGTCTAAAGTCACTTGTTTTGCGTAAATTTCACCGACCGATTGATTTAATACTGTTTAAATGAATTAATTTTTCGGTGTTTTTGGAAATTCAGTCCTGTTTTAATTTTTGGTTTTTATCTAAACTAATAGCCTCTTTCAAAGCGTTTGAGGTAGTTATTGAGTTTTTCTTAAATTTGTAAAATGTATAATTTCAATTTACTCGATAGTAAATTACTTTCAATCATGGGTATAGTCTATATTTAAAAGGATGCCAATGAATTAAAAAACACTATATACAGCAATATATTATATTTTAGTGTTATTGTTTTTTAATAATTTCTTGCTGAGAACAACAAAACCGTAGAGTCAACAAGCTATTTCTTATCCCAAAATGAAAAAAAAAACAGATAAAAAATGGGTGAAAGTCTCCGAAATCAAATCATGTCAAGAGGCGTTGCAGCTCACAACCATTTCGATTTCATTTAACCAACAGCTAAACGCGGCCATTAGGCCTTATATATCTAGGCTCCGCATACCTCGTTAAGGATAAAGACGTAACTATGTATTATTTTTTCAAAACTCTAAAACACTACTAGGTACCTGATATTGTATAGGAAACGTTAAAAATTTTCAAGCCCTAAAAATCATTTCGGCTTTAGGCCATCACCATCACGTGCTTCGTACAAATAATAATAAAAATGGAAATAGTATGTGAAAACGGCACAGTGCCATTGGCAGATAAAAATATAGGTGGACATAAAAATGTAAATGTTTTTTTGAAAATAGGTCATACTGCGGAATACTCGTATCGTTTAGGAAAGCTTATAAAAAGCTTTTATTCCTAACTAGCTGTGTCCGCGAGTTTATCCGCGTTGAAAATTAGCAGCCTTTGTCCTTTCTCAGGCTCTAGACTACCTGTGTACCAAATTTTATTTAAATTGGTTTAGTAATTTTTGCGTGAAAGCGAGGAGGAGCGCGAAAGGACATAGGACATATATATCGCCCGCATGATATATATGTCCTATGTCCTTATCGGTACCCTAACCTATGTGTATGCAAAATTTCATGATAATCGGTTCAGTAGATAGGGCGTGAAAGCGACAACAAATAAACAAACAAACTCACTTTCGCATTTATAATATTAGTTAGGATAGTAAGGATTATTATAATATGGAAGTATAAATATGAAAGTTTGTAGATGTGTGGTGTAACCGTGTAAGAGGTGTGTCAATATGTATGGTTATTTCTTTTTTCTTAACGTATAATATATATAGAAAATTCACTTTTTCCACAAATAAATAAAATTATGTGCCGCTTAAATAATTTACAACCTTTTTATATTTATAAATTTTTATAATGTACTCTTTTTTCTAATGTATTGAGTTGATTGTATTAAGGAAATGGTAGTACTAACTGGTAGTAGAGATATCATATACCTATTTAATAGGGGCCCTCGTACATAATTCACAACCTTTTTATATTTATAATTTTTATAACGTAGGTACCTATTTTTGTTTCTAATGTGGGTGGTTTTATCTACTACTCACAAGATTACATTCATTTTTAAGGAAAACAAGGCGAGCTACTTTTAATTTCGTTATCGGTCGTGTTTTAATGACTAACTTTGTAAGATAACTTTCTTTGGTTATTTTAGTATTCAAAACCAAGAATAATATATTATTTTTACGTGTAAACCTATAATTATTCCATTTCATAAGACCAAAAGCGTCGTCTTAGTATATTCATACATATCTGGTTTTTAAAATAAGGAATGCCAGTTGTTCTATCTATAAACCAGATGTTGAAGCATAATCATATCTTAAAAATCAAAAAAGTTCCTTTTAAATATGTTTTGACTAGTGCTCCGCTGATCCTCGGCTTTGTTCGACTCAATTTTCTTAGTAACTAACAGATACTTAACTCTCTATCTAAATAATTAAGCGAAATTAAAAATTTTGAAAAACACCCACGACGCAACATTGTTTTGCACAATATTGTGGTGCCCCCTAGTGAGTTACAGCCATGACACCTGTCTAAGAACATGAACTCATCAAACACAAACCCGTTATTGAAAACCGCATCAAAATCGGATCATTAGTTTAGAAGATAGTAGGGAACATTACTTTGCACAAACGCACACACAAACAAACATCTCTCACCCTAAAAGCATATACCTGCTCCGTTCCGTCGTGGGTAAAAACTACATTTGGATGAAACTTGCAGTGTTCCTTAAGCTGGGCAGTTGAATTATAATTTTTTGCAGTCGGACTTTTAGTTTTTTAAGATATTAGGGTATAAACATACAAATAACATACACTTCTGAAATTTTGCACACAAAGCTGAATAAGACATATACATTGTTCTGTATAACAATGTGTTTTTTAATTCATTGGCATCCTTTTAAATATAGATTATACCCATGATTGAAAGCAATTTAAGACTACTTTTGAGTAAATTAAAATTACACATTTTCCTCAAACGCTTTGAAAGAGTCTATTACTTAGATAAAAACCAAAAATTGAAATAGGACTGAATTTTCAAAAACACCGAAAAATTAATTCATTTAAACAGTATTAAATCAATCAGTCGGTGAAATTTACGCAAAACAAGTGACTTTAGACCGACACACAACCAGAAATTTAATGTTGACGCAAAAAATGTTTTTACGTGTAAATTTTTTTGCGTATGCTACCGAATTCGATTCCACCCTGTATAAATCCATGCAATTCTGACAATATTACAAACATACAAGTCGAATTGATAACCTCTTTATTTGAAGTCAATTATAATGACATCCAACCGGGAACTATAGTGTCAAGTCTACTGTCTATTGCTTACTTATATTTATAATCTCTAAGTTACCTGCATTGACCTTTCTGACTATTTTGAAACAAATTTAATAGGTATACAGTTTATTATAGAAATCCGGCTTTACTTACATTTAACACTCGCTAAATTCGCCGACTAGTTTCAGTCCGTTACGAAGACCATCATCGGGGCGAGTGTTAGGGATGATTACACTACACAACTATTGCGCTTTCCTCAAAGCACTTGGGTTTCTATAATGAATTTATCTCTCCGTATTTTTAATATTATTATAGATGCACTTCTTGTTCATTGTAAAGTATAGTTTACACTTTGTAGCAATGTTTATTTACTGAGTTTAGCTCTCATATATTTTACACTATAACAAATTCTTTATTGTTGTTATATTATGTTTGTATTATATTGAGTTATTTAAGGGGCAGACCGGTCGTCCAAACATGATAAGCGGCGTGTTATCAAACTGCCATTCTAGAGAGAATCCGAAACAAACATGTTTTTGATTGTGCTCCCTAGAATTGCAGTGTATTTTGATTGTACTGTAAATGTACGAACAAATGACGATATGAAAAGTATTCAGTAAATTTCACACTTCCATGCTGGTTTAAAAGAAAAAAAAACCATAGAATATACCAGCTGCTTTTTTCTTCCTCTTATTCTAGGGCCTTGTAGTTTGAAATTTGAAATGAGCTCTTTTAGGGTTCCGTAGTAAACAAGGAACCCTTATAGTTTCGCCATGTCTGTCTGTCTGTCTGTCCGTCCGCGGTTTTACTCAGAGACTATAAGTATTAGAAAGCTGAAATTTGGTATGGGTATGTACATTAATCATGGCAAAAAAGTGGTAGAAAAAAACCTTGAAAAAAATTTTTTTTTTGGGTAGCTCCCATACTAGTAAAGTGGGGGAGTAATTTTTTTTTCTCTATTTACCCATCGTGTGGGGTATCGTTAAATAGGTCTTTAAAAAATGTTGTGAAGTTGAGAACACCACTTTTCGATTTAGCGATCCGTTTCCGAAATATTTGGTTTTAAAGTGCAAATTTTTGTTAGACGTACGTGTCCCCCCCCTCTATCTGCTAAACGGTAATATATGGATACGTGAAAAAAATTACAGCAGTAGTATATATACAGAAGTTGAAAGGAAAACTATCAGAGCTGAGTACTAAGTACAAACTCAAAAGTTATAGGTAACCAACTTATAAAATGTACTCGAAAATGTAAAATTTCTTACAATTTTGATTATTTGATGTTTTTGGTCGGTAAACTGTGAGGTGTGAGTGTGAACAGTGTTTTTTTTTTTTTTTTATGTCATAGGACGGCAAACGAGCAAGCGGGTCACCTGATGGTAAGTGATCACCGCTGCCCATGGACTAATGTAACACCAGGGGTATGACAAAAGCGTTGCCGGCCTTTTATTTTTCCCTCCCCAGAGGGGAGGGGGGATGGGCCTCCGGCGCTCTCACTCACCGAACGAAGCATAGAAGCTGTAAAGCTACTACTCAAACGTCGATTTTCTGTGAGAGTGTGGTACTTCCCCGGACGAGCCGGCTCATTCATGCTACAAGCAAAAGTGATTTTCGCCGGTAGCGTGGCTCTACCACAAATAAAACTAAAAGTGTGAACTTAAAGTTGTCTTTCGCAACTACGGAACCCTACACTGCGCGTGGCCCGACACGCACTTGGCCGATTTTTTAATTGATTTATTCCAAATGGACCACCTGACACAGAAAAAAAATCATGTATTCCTTTAACAACATTTGTAACATTTAATAAGAAAAAGGATTAAATCTTATTTTATTGGGTGAAATTGAATCTGTCTCATTTTATTGTAAAGATCATAATTCAGTTAGAATCTAACTAAAATAATGCGCTAAACGGAGTTGAAACTTAAAACAGATTCTCAATAACTCATTAATTTGAAACGAATTTAGGAAATAGCGTAATATTATTAACAGTGGCTGATCTTTTGGGAATTGCTCATTGTTATTTCAAGTTTAATAACTTGTGAATTATACACCGCTTTGCTATTAGAATATTTTCCAAAACATAACGAAGGTCGATGCCTTTATAGAAGTAGTAATTAAGCGTGGAGAGTGTAGGCCAAATCCTCTGACTACTCAGGCTAGTATATGGCTCTGGTAGTACAGATAGGGTCGTGCTTCTGCAGTGGAGACTAGAAAGACCTGATGATGATGTTGAATTAAGCAAGCAATGCTGTAATCAATTGTTGGTTGTAGTAGAAACATACATTAAATGTAGCAAGTAACGCCCTCTATCTTTAGTTTCAGCGCAACTTTGGATGACCTATATTTTATTCACATATCAATATTAATTTTATTGTTCAAAGTAAAATACAAACAATAAAACGTTCCCAGGAAAAAAGCAAGCGATGTCGTGTGGTTTCCGGCAGAGTAGAATAGGACCACTCCAAGTCTTCCCGTGGATGTTGTAGAAGGCGACTTAGGAAACACAAGCACAAAGCTCTTACAAACATTAAAGAGACCTCTCTAACCCGCCTGGCCAGCGTGCAAAAGTGTTGACCAAATTCTCTGATCTGGCTAATATATCATGATCATCATCAGTGGCGGGTCGTGACTCAAAGACCAGGTGGTGCACATCATAAAACATGCCTAAACAATATGGATAATTTATATATGCAGAAATAATTCTCTCTCTTATTTAGATAGGCATTTTTTATTTACATAAACTGAATTTACCTATGATAATAAGATTAATAAGTAAAACAAAACATAATAACAGCGAAAGTAAGTATAACACGAACAAATACAAACGTATAACAATTTACGCGAAAACTACCTAATCCGAACATTTCCGAACGTCGGCGTTCGTCCCGCGTCGGGCCCCGTGCGGCGCACGAAATTTCGCTAAACTTCCATACTAATCTTCCGTCTCACGCGCCAGGCGTTTCGTCGCCTTCTCAATAGTAGCTGTATGGGCGCGCTGTGTGCGCTGGAAGCGGGCGCACGGCAAAATATTTAGTCAAGCGAAAATAATACTTATTTTGTTATTAACATGACTGATTATCATTTGACAAAAAAAATACATATATTTTTTACTTAAAACTGCTTATTTATTTTTAATATCTATGTATTTTTATTGTATATATTTAAGCTTAAACTGGTAGTGCGCCGCACGAGTGCACTTAAGGGGGAGCTGCCACTGATCATCATCATCAGGTCTTTTTTAGTCTCCACTGCAGGAGCACGACCCTCTCTGTACTACTAGAGCCATACATTAGCCAGAGCAGTCAGAGGTTTTGGTCTACACTCTCCACGCTGGCCAGACGGGTTGGAGAGGTCTCTTTGATGTTTATAAGCTTTGTAGCTTGTGTTTCCTAAGTCGCCTTCTACGACATCCACGGGAAGACTTGGAGTGGTCCTATTCTACTCTGCCGGGAACCACACGTCTAATATATGGCTCTGGTATAACAGAGAGGGTCATGGTTCTGCAGTGAAGAAAATAATATATATTTTGAAAAGATATAATGGTGATGAATTCAACATGGGACTAGAAATATTAACAGATGATGATAATAGACATCTGCCTTACGGTGAAACTCCACCACCACCATGCTTAAAAACGAAAGAGTTTTTTTACCAAAGTCTAACATAAAGTCCAATGAGTCCAAAAAAAAAACTAGGCTCACATGATGGAGGACCAAGTATCTACATTCCACACGCTAATCAACCTGACGAGAAGTGCCAACACAGTCTACCCAAGGCAGTCTGAAATTCGGTATTTGCCTTATGTTAAGATTATATAAAATTTGTTTCCAATGATACTAATTTTATATCTTAAAACACTATTAAAAACACTTTTAATTTGATATCGATTCGTTAAGTGTTCTTAAAGCTTCTTTAAAGTTGGGTGAATAGGACCATTTTTAAAAGTATGAAAATCTTAAATTAAAATTATACTGTATTGTAGTCCGCTAAATTTATAGCAACTTTTATTATGAAACCATTACCACAAACGTAATATTTCGTATAGCTACCAAACAAAGTTCTCACGCCGCCCATACAAAATACAAAGTTGTGACGTCACAAATATGTAGGCATTTCAGCAGTGCGTTTTCACGTCTAAAAATTAACGTCTACAAATATGTGTCTTTAAAACTTCTATATCTGAAAGAGTTTTTTGTCTTGAAATGTATTTCGGTTACTATTGTGTTTATTTTTGACAGGTCTTTACATAGCGACACGAAATTTTTTTTAGTCAAGTAGCCAATTCCCTAAACCATTCGACTTCGTGGCGCATTGGTTAACACGCCGACCTGCGATACCAGAGGATTCTGGTTCGATGCCCCCTAAGGTCATGATGGAAAACGATCTTTTTCAGATTGACTGGTCTTGGGTGTTATATACATATGTATTAAACCTATATAAATAAATAAGTATCCATTATAAATTATAGTATCGTTGAGTTAATATCCTACGATTTAAGTACACAACTTACTATGAGGCTAGAACTGCAGAGGGATTTAATTTCTTAAAAGAGATTTTTACACTTTAATAAGTTTTAACACCTATTTTTAATCTTATTCATCGATGTTCAAAAAGATTTTATCATTGACTTTCTCATACAGCAGCTTTTCATGTTGGATTAAAATTCAATGTGACTTTCTGTCAAAAGTTGATTACTTAAAAAGTTTATAAGGCCACCTTTGAACTAAAGTTTATGAAATGTGATGAAGTAAAACACAGTAATACATGTATAAGAAAACTTTTACCGTTGCCCGCTACAAGTTAACTGATTTAGATGATAATTCTTTTAGTTTTATCTGAGAAGTTTCTCGTGAACTTGTGTCATACACTGAAGATTTGAACTAGAGCTTTTTGACATGTGTTACATTTAAAAAGCTTTTGTGTACTTATTATTTGTAAGTAAGCACTCATCGGTGAAGTAAAGGGACTTTTCTCATTTAAAGAATAAAAAATATAATATATATATGGACAAATCGCACAGATTGAGCTAGCCCCAAAGTAAGTTTGAGACTTGTGTTATGGGATACTAATTAACGAGACTATATTTTATTTTTATTTAATATATATATATATATATATAAACAATTATCCAAGACCCACGTCCATCTCATAAAGACCTTTTTATATCTTGACCTGACCGGGTGTACCTTGACCAGACTGGTGTGTTGACCGATGCTCCACGGAGCTTGTCAAAATGATTGAATGATTACATTATTATTTGATGTAATTACGTTATTTATTATTGAAATACAAAATATAAGATAAAAAGAAAATATCCTTAAGAAACTGTCAGCGAAACTAGCGTCACCCGTAGTTTTATTCTTGTACTCCTAAATAAGATCAAATTGAAATCTTCGTTAACACTTCGGTAGTAAATTAGTTGTAGTATTTTTAGTGTAACTAATTAAGGGGCTAGCTCAATTTGTGTACATTGTCCCTATATATTTATTTATTGGCTATAATATCCTCATAACATTTCGTAACAAAAGCTCCGTGGCCAGTAGCAATCAGGGTGTAGCCTCATTCTCCGCTATTGCTAGGACATTGACCTAATAAGGCTTTAGCTTCATGAGCTTTCGGCGTTTGGGGAATTCTTATCTATTCTATTACTATCTGATGTAGTTTGTTTTGACTGCCGTCAATAATGACAGCCGGGATCAGGCTTAATGTGCCTTCCAAAGCACGTTACACTTGCATTCTGGCAGGAATATCGATAGATCGTGGAATTCAAAGAACATACATGTATCTACTAATCCTATGTACACTGAGTACTAGTAAAAAAAGTTTCTAAGAAACGTTAGATGTATAATAAATAATGTAATATTTATAATACTCATAACGTTTAGAATGAATAATGTAATATTTACAATAATACGCCTTTTTTTTCCTAAATTTACAGTGTTCATGCTCGTAGATAGACTGTGAGGTGTTCGATTTGTGGGAATTGAACTTAATGTGTATAAATATTGTAATTAACGCGATTGTACCGTATTAAAAGTAATTTAAT
This sequence comes from Rhodophaea formosa, assembly GCA_963082605.1. Lineage (NCBI taxonomy): Eukaryota > Metazoa > Arthropoda > Insecta > Lepidoptera > Pyralidae > Rhodophaea > Rhodophaea formosa. The sequence goes on along the minus strand of OY720217.1, from coordinate 16,596,661 downwards.
GTAAATATTAAAATCGCGAAGATTTACCTTAAGGCGAGGTGAGTTCACACACTAGCGCCACCCAGCAATTAATTCTATAAGTCCTAAATCATATCATATTTAAAAAATCTAATAGCTGAATGCCCTAGTAAATAATTACTTGTAGTATTATTGGTACAAGTTTTCACTATTTTTAATTTGAAGAACTAAGAGAACGAATTTTTACCGCCAAAAGTAGCCACTTTATGCAGTAAAAATTAATTCGTTCTCTTATACTTAGATTGTAATATCTATGAAAAGTAAAAAAAAGAATTCTACAAGTAATTTACTAGGGCAATCAGCTATTAGATTTTTTAAATTTGATTTGCTTTAGGAGTAAATGAATTAATTGCTGGGTGGCGCTAGTGTGTGAACTCACCTCGCCTTAAACGATAAAAGTTTGCGGTCAAAAACTTCACTGGTAGTGGTTTATAATAACGGCGTCTGATATCATCAAACATATTTATACAACGTGTCAATTGACCCTCGACATTGCCTTAAAGAAATAGACCGTCAATATGAAGACATTTTCCTATGGGACTAATGCTCGAAATTCAAAATCTTTTTAGACTTTTCTAACTAACTGCCCTATCTATAATCTATCTATAATTTAAAAACTGTGTTTTTGTTCTCGTCTTCTTCGATACTAATTGGACCCGGGCGGCAAATGTTTTTTGGGTTCCCAGCACTGATCTCATAGGTAAAGTTGTTCATATTGATGGGCTGAGTCACCTCTTTAAGATTATGATGAGGATCAATTTATAGGCCGCTGCTATCGCAGTTACCCGCGGCTTCGCCCGCGTGATATATAGCCTAAGTCCTCAGTACCCTAACCTATGTGTATGCAAAATTTCATGATGATCAGTTCAGTATGTTGAGCGCAAAAGCGTAACAAACAAACGAATAAACGAACAAACAATCTCACTTTCGCATTTATAATATTAGTTAGGATAAGGATAGTTAGGATTCGGATTTTATTAGAGAAAGCTATCCGTTTTTGAGTTTGTCTGCCTCCCCGGTGCGACTTATCTAAATGAATCTTTATTTTATAAGCGCTTTGTTGGTTAATGGGCTATTTGCGGAGGCAGATAACGCTTAGTTCCAACTTAAATTTAATGCTAAGCATAAGGCGGTGAAACTTAATAGGCAAGCGTTTCTAAGCGTTTGCTTTATTTAATTTTGTTCTTGTGTAAAACAATCATGTAATTTTAGAAACAATAAATTTATTTCTAAATATTTTTTAAATTATGTTAAATTCGTACATGACCATAGTATCTATAACATTTTTAGGGTTCCGTAGTAAACAAGGAACCCTTATAGTTTCGCCATGTCTGTCTGTCTGTCCGTCCGCGGTTTTACGCAGAGACTATAAGTATTAGAAAGCTGAAATTTGGTATGGGTATGTACATTAATCATGGCAAAAAAGTGGTAGAAAAAAAACCTTGAAAAAAATTTTTTTTTAGGTTAGCTCCCATACTAGTAAAGTGGGGGAGTAATTTTTTTTTCTCTATTTACCCATCGTGTGGGGTATCGTTAAATAGGTCTTTAAAAAATATTGTGAGGTTGAGAACACCACTTTTCGGTTTAGGGATCCGTTTCCGAAATATTTGGTTTTAAAGTGCAAATTTTTGTTAGACGTACGTGTCCCCCCCCTCTATCTGCTAAACGGTAATATATGGATACGTGAAAAAAATTACAGCAGTAGTATATATACTGAAGTTGAAAGGAAAACTATCAGAGCTGAGTACTAAGTACAAACTCAAAAGTTATAGGTAACCAACTTATAAAATATACTCGAAAATGTAAAATTTCATACAATTTTGATTATTTGATGTTTTTGGTCGGTAAACTGTGAGGTGTGTGTGTGAACAGTGTGAACTTAAAGTTGTCTTTCGCAACTACGGAACCCTACACTGCGCGTGGCCCGACACGCACTTGGCCGGTTTTTTTTGTTACCTTTATGTTAACTTCATACTTTTCAATTACTTATGAATACAGCATGTAAATTGACTTTCGATGTACTGTTCAGAGCGTGTCCTAGCAGTGTGTTTTCCATACTAATGTTTTTCTTTATTTTCTCGCTGAAAACTGCTTCTAGGGACACAATCCTTTTTTCATAAAGTCTATTACGGTACGGCCCTATGTTTAATTTTTTTCTTAAAACCTTTTAAAAATATAAAAAAAAAACAAAAAAAAAGTTAGAAAAACAGTTTTTTAGAAAAAAATATTGGGGCATACTTATTTTAGTACTAGTGCCTCTAGAAACAGTTTTCAGCGAGTAAATAGAGAAATACATTTGTATGGAAACCATACTGAAAAAATACTGCTAGGATACGCTCTTCAAATGATCAATGTTTTCTAAGGGAATGCTGACTGACTGATGAAATGCTGGGAACTCAGAAGATTTCGACATTTTTATAGAAGTGTGAAGCCGCCCGGGTAATTAGTATAGAAAGTCAAAAATGTATATGACTATAAAGACTAAGTTAGTCGTATAAAGGTAAGGTTTAGTTGTGGTAGAGCCTCGCTACCGGCGAAAATCATTTTGCTAGTAGCATGAATGGGCCGGCTCGTCCGGGGAAGTACCACACTTTCACAGAAAATCGACGTTTGAGTAGTAGCTTTACCGCTACTATGCTTCGTTCGGTGAGTGAGAGAGCCGGAGGCCCATCTCCCTCTCCCCTCTGGGGAGAGAAAAATAAAAGGCCGGCAACGCTCCTGTGACCCCTCTGGTGTTGCAGTTGTCCATGGGCAGCGGTGATCACTTCCCATCAGGTGACCCACTTGCTCGTTTGCCGTCCTATGACAAAAAAAAAAGAATTTTGACCAGCTCCATCGCGCAGCGGTCAACACGCCTGACTGTGACACAGATGGTCCTGGGTTCGATTAACGGTCAGGTCAAGATGGAAAATGATCTTTTTCAGATTGATCTGAGTCTTGGATTTTTATCTATATAAGTATTTCTTATAAAATATAGTACCGTTGAGTTAGTATCCCATAACACAAGTCTCTAACTTACTTTGGGGCTAGCTCAATTCGTGTGATTTGTCCGTACTTATATATTTATTAAAAAAAATCCTGCTTTCGTAGAATTTCTTCTTAATAAGAATATATCAGAATATCATTGAAAATGCGTAACAACACCTTAAAAAATTATAGCCATGCCATGTATAAATATGTTTATTGAATTCCTTCCGTCTCTACAATTATTATAATGGCTGTAATTTAAACGTCTGTAGGAAACTTTGAAAATTTAATTCATTGGCCACTTCGTATCATATCTAACAATATTATACACCATTTCCCAAAATTACAAAACACTTATTCGTTTTAATCTACCATTTAATTCAAAACAAGCGTTTACCCTCGCGTTACAGCGAGTCATTCATCATTACCGAAATCATTACTCATTCATTATTTTCTTCGCCATAATTACCACTATTACCCACTCGTATTAATAATTCTGCTGCTGAGACGACGCTAACTAAAATATTCAGGGCTAGAGTGGAAAAATAGCATTTTTACCATTCTGAGTAAAACTAACCATAGATATTATTTCTAATAGATAACGCAGTAAAAATCTTACAAATGAAATGACTATAAAGAAGTTAAACTTGTTTGAAACAATAATTCGTTTCAGACAAACGTGACATACTTACCTACCTATATTTATTATAGGTACCTGTTTTTGCCATTAGAAACAGGAGGGACATGGCAGAGTCACTTTATACTTAAAAAAAAACGCAAATAGAATTGCAAATATTGCCAGTTCCCATGAACCAAGAATCCTTTTCGATTGAATGGTAAATTTGATAAAAAGGTAGAAAAAAGTGAATGCTTCCTTACTAAATGATCAGCTGCTTTTATTGGGCTTCTTTAATCTGACCCTGAGTATATGAATAAATGCCTATTATACACAGAGGGTCAAGCTCCTGCAGTGGAGACTAAAAAAGATTTGATGATGAAGCATAGAGAATATTAAAATTGGCCCAAGTTTTATTTACTTCTTGCATAAAAGCTCTTTTACGTCAATGCGCAAAAATGTAAGGAATCATCCTACACAACCACCATCACGCTCACGTATGGTCTTAACCCTGTCGAACTTACAAAGGAATACGTCCTTCCTCGAGTTCGATTCTGCACAACCAGTTGGTCGGAGTGGAAGTAAAGGTATGTATAGGTGTTTTATTTACTAACATTCATACACATATTCCGGTTTTAAAGTAAAGTTAATAAATGACAGGTTAAGTAACCTTAACTTATCATTTATTAATACGATGAGAGTTACTATCTATAGGAATAGTTTGTCAATGTTCATCTATCTGAATAATATAGCTCTCCATTTTCCTTTGCATAGGCTGCTTAAAGATGTTAATATTTAATTAAGTTGTAAAAATAAGACATGTAAGACGATTGTCAAGTATACTGAATATTCTTTCGGCAAAAATGTTTTCTCGTTTGTTTGAGAAAATAATTCAAAGTATATTTATTCTAATGCAGAGGTGGGCTTGTGTAATGTTATTACATTTCTAGAATGAATTGCCTTTTAATTTGGGACCTAGATACATAAATTATATCTGTGTTTCCGAAATTTAAACTAATGTAATTATTTATAAAGGAATCTGAATCTGACCTATATACGTTGCAAAATTAGTAAGTTTCTTACGTTTACAAAAATTGTAGAGAAAGTATGCAGATCCATCGTTTGCAAATGTAAAGTAGGCATTGTTGAGTAAACATAAACGTTGATTATATAATTATGAGAATCATTCGTGGCTCAGTATAGATAGATAATATTGTCAATTTATATTATTTGTAGATATTATATAAATAGTAGAAAATAATTTGACAGTTTACCTTCTTTGGTAAAACTATTTTTGTTTTTAAATATGATTATAATTGAAAAACTGTATATGCATTTTTACCAAAAGGCGTCATTTCAAAAAATTTTATTTTTTAAGAACTACATTTTTCAGCCCATCGTCTCTTTGACTTTTTGTCAAAGAGGCTTATTGAGGTATCACGTGACCAAAGGGCTGGCAATTACTTGGCACAAAGGATAAGCATTGCCATCCAACGTGGCAATGCTGCCAGCCTTTTGGGCACGTTACCGCGAGGTGATGGTTTGCAGGGACTATATAATTTGTAAATATTTTAATTAATTTTAAGTAGTTTTAATTATTAACATCTGATATGGACTGTATTTGAGCAAATAAATGATTTATTTTACGGATGAAAGAATGTTTATGAAGACTCATAATAAAAAAAAAATATAGCTTACATCGTCATAGTTGGCACACCAAAATAGCATATCCCAACTTCCCAACTAATATTATGAATGCGAAAGTGAGTTTGATTGTTTGTTACGCTTTCACGCCGTAGATTAGGGTACCGAGAAGGACATAGGCTATATATAACAAGGGCGAAGCCGCGGGTAACAGCTAGTAGGCTACAAACGCGGATGATGTCGCGGGATAAAGCTAGTAAAGTATATCTAAAAGACACAGTACGCGAGACGCCACATTATCAGCCAAGGTCAGTCCATCCCGCGCGGTTTGATATCACAACTCCCCCCACCCTCGATCCTTATTAATACTATCCCTAATTTGTCAAATGGTGAATGTGTTTTCACCTAAAAGAAAATACAACCTAGAAGAAATCATACAACTTTGAATTAAAAAGATATATAAAAATCTAAATTAAGAAGATAGACTACCTGTAAATTTTCATACAAAAAGCGATAACGCTTCCCCCTCCTCCTTATAACCCCTTAAACATAGTCCAATTTCAATAGCTTTTTACACATTATTGATAAATTGGAGAAGTAGGGTTGTACGTTTGATATTTAAGATATATTGCTTATAACAAAAGTTATGAGCATCTAATTAAATATCCATATTTTTTATATAAAAAATACCCGGGGCTTTTTATTTACTTGCGGTGTACATGCTAGGCCCAGCTGCTAAAATGCCATATCGCCTAATATTGCCAGTCCAATGTTGAACCAATCAACGTTGAAATTTCTGTAGACTACATTTTAGATTTGAGTTTCAGATCCTAACGAAACTCCAAGTTAAGGTAAAGTATCAGTTCATATATTAAAGATTTTTTTAACAGATAGTTTTATCTTTCAGACAAAAACACTGACTTCAACCAGATTATTAAAACAATTTCGAAGAAATTTACATTGAACTAATTAGAAAGAACAAAAAAATATAAAAGATTTTATCAAATCGGTAAATAATTGATGAAGAAATGAGGTATTATGTATAAAAAAAAAAAAAAGATTCCGACAAATTGAGAAACTCCTATTTGAAGTCAATTATAAAAATAGGTATTGTATTGTAATTATAAAAACATGAGGTATTTATTCATCATCATCATCATCAGGTCTTTTGAGACTCTACTGCAGGAGCACGACCCTCTCTGTACTACCAGAGCAGTCAGAGGATTAGGCCTACACTCTCCACGCTGGCCAGACGGGTTGGAGAGGTCAGTTTGATGTTTATAAGCTTTGTTTAGCTTGTGTTTCCTAAGTCGCCTTCTACGACATCCGCGGGAAGACTTGGAGTGGTCCTATTCTACTCTACCGGGAACCACACGGCTAATTATTGTAACGTTGCCATTTGTTTGATTTGTTCTTACTATTCGGTTTTAGTATTGAAAAGTCGCTCGTAAATAGCAGTCATTTATTCAAAAATAGTATCCCTCTGTCTAGCCGCACGGGACGAGCTGACCTCACCTAATAATGTTAGACGTGCCTTTTGGGTATTGTTGAATTAGGTGTGAGCTCCTGAGATTTGGTTCAATTATTTTTGACCAAATAGCAATTATTTATCTACTGGTATAATTATTCCCGACGGTGTTTGACCTAGACGTTAATTTTAGTGTATGCAAATGTATTCTTGGGCATCTGTCGCATGTTCTTTTTTATTCTAAAGTTCTTTTCCGTCTTATGAACACTAATCTAAGAATGTACTGTATAAAAAAAATGTACTTTCTAATTTATGCCGTGTGGTTCCCGGCAGAGTAGAATAGGAACCACTCCAAGTCTTTCCGTGGATGTCGTAGAAGGCGACTTAGGAAACAAAAGCTAAACAAAGATTATAAACATCAAAGAGCCCTCTCCAACCCGTCTGGCCAGCATACAGAGTGTAGGCCAAATCCTCTGACTGCTCTGGCTAATATATGGCTCTGGCAGTACAAAGAGGGTCGTGTCCCTGCAGTGGAGGCTAATAAAGACCTGATGATGATGATGATGACTTAAATAAATAAACATGTGTACAATAACTTAAATCATATAATCTATTTAGAATCAGAACCACGAGATTATCATTTTTAGGGTTCCGTAGTAAACAAGGAACTCTTATAGTTTCGCCATGTCTGTCTGTCTGTCTGCCGGTCCGCGGTTTTACTCAGAAACTATTAGTACTAGAAAGCTGTAATTTGGCATGGGTATGTAAATTTACCATGGCAAAAAAGGGGTAGAAAAAAATCTTGAAATTTTTTTTTATGGTAGCTTCCATACGTAAAGTGGGGGAGTAATTTTTTTTTCCTCTTACCCATCATGTGGAGTATTGTTAAATAGGTCTTTAAAAGATATTGTGAGGTTGAGAACACCATTTTTCGATTTTATTTTCCGAAATATTTGGTTTTAAAGTGCATTTTTTTGATAGAGGTAAGTGTCCCCCCCCTCTACCTACTAAACGGTTATATATGGATACGTGAAAAAAATTATAGCAGTAGTATAAATACTGAAGTTGAAAGGAAAACTATCAGAGCTGAGTACTAAGTACTAACTAAAAAGTTATAAGCAACCAACTTATAATGTACAAAAAAAATTTTAAATTTCATACATATTTCATTGTTAGAATTTTTGGTCGTTAAACTGTGAGGTGCGAGTGTGAACAGTGTGAACTCAAAAGTTGTCATTCGTAACTACGGAACCTTACACTGCGCGTGGCCGGACACGCACTTGGCCGGTTTTTGAAAAATAATATCCTTTTCACCTGACTTCATGATCCTCCGGTCTGCAATTGTGGTAGAGCCTCACTACCGGCGAAAATCACTTTTGCTAGTAGCATGAATGGGCCGGCTCGTCCGGGGAAGTACCACACTCTCACAGAAAATCGACGTTTGAGTAGTAGCTTTACCGCTACTATGCTTCGTTCGGTGAGTGAGAGAGCCGGAGGCCCAGCCCCCTCTCCCCTCTGGGGAGGGAAAAATAAAAGGCCGGCAACGCTCCTGTGACACCTCTGGTGTTGCAGTTGTCCATGGGCAGCGGTGATCACTTCCCATCAGGTGACCCACTTGCTCGTTTACCGTCCTATGACATAAAAAAAAACTCATAATACTTAATTCAATATGGCACCAGCTAGATACCGTAATGTACATAGCACTAAAATATTTCTTAATGTTTGATTTAATGTTAGGTATAAATTAAAGTTATTTTTTTTATACCAACGATGGCAAGAAATAAAATACGAATAGACTATATATAACTGATTGGTTTTTAGTTACGGAAATTAATAGTTAGTTAAAATGCTGTTGACGGTTAACACATTGCTTCCCGCGCTGAGTGGCTGATGTGATGTCCACAGAAAGTTAAATGTTATTCAATGCGACAAAGTATATTGGTGTAATAAGTTGTTATATTCAATATTTGCATCATATTCAAACGAAATAAACAATACAGCCGGTGCAAAGTAGACGGCTGCCGCCACGCCATTTTAATATTCAATTATCTACATGTTTAGGGTTCAATTTCCTTTGTTCCATTAACCGATTCGTTACGACTACGATAGTGGAAAGTATACATAATGCGTATATTGAGCAAATCATCATAAACGGTGCAAAAACTTCAACAGATAAGACAATGACCAATGACCTGTTTAATATAGCACAAGGTCTCTTTATCATATTGTAAATCTGCGTTTACACATAGCGGAGCTGTGCAAGACTGCATTGCGATTGCGAGGATGTGAAAATGTTTGACTTTTACCATCTGAGCTACGCGGGGCAATAGTTTCTGGCAATAACGTGACTTACAATATGCCCCAAAGGTTGGCAGTTACGTTGATTTGTCTTTCGGAAAGAAAATGCCACCAAAACTTTTTCTTCCAGTTCATGGGAAGTAGCAAAGTGGTGGCAGGGAGGGTATCAAGTTGCGAGGCTGTGATAATGTGTGTCTGTTCAGCATTGGTCCCATAGGAAAAGTTGAACATATGGACGGTCTGAGTTACCCTGTGAAGTTTCGAAGTCTGTTAAATAAAATCTAAGTCTGTTAAAAAAGAAAAAAGTCGACGTGACCGACGTTCGACGTCCAGTAGTAAGTACGAAAAAGCCATTCCAAATTAGGTCCAAGTTTTCTAGATCTGTATCACGGATTCGGATCGGAATCGGATCGCACGTAGTGTGAAACCACTTTTGGGCTACCCGGCTTCCTAGCTGTAAGCGATATCATGTTTTGTTAGCGAATTAATTGAGGTGTTCCGTACTAAGGCAACAGTTAGAGATAACATTTGGATACAAATTACGGCTGACCTGTATTCAGATATCATTTGTATAGAAAATAGTTTCCTTACTCTATACAATCCACACTATCCAACTTTTTAGGTACGACAATATGGCATAGATTTTCTAATAGGGTAATCGATAATAATATTAAAACTTACGCGAGATAAATTTATTATGAAAACACAGATTTACTCACGTTTTATTACGTCGGATCTGCCGACTAGTTTCGGTCTGTTACGAAGACCATCATCGGGGCGAGTGAAAGGGGTGGCGACACGACGGTTACGCTTCCCTCAAAGCACTGAGGGCCGCCTCGCGCGTCAGACAGACCGAAACTAGTCGGCAGATCCGACGTAATAAAACGTGAGTAAAGCCGTGTTTTCATAATGAAGGTTAATCGACTTTTACATACTGCCAAAAAGGAGTGTATTGTTTTTCGAATTCATAGGATTTGAACGATTGGGGTAGCGGTGGAATCCTTACACCCTCCCAAGTCATTTAGATTTTTTTTTTGCCAAGGAATTCGTGATATTTTTTTTTTAAACTTGTGCGCCAACTATAGATATGACTTTTGCTAGCGAAATTTAGTTTTGAAAGAAAAAAATTAAATCCGTTTTTCCGTTTGGCACCCTTAGAGGATTCGTGAAAGTGGCTTTGAATCGCAGGGTCCTAGGTGGATCCTAGTTGCAAAAATCAGCGGCACTAAAGTTTCCTTTATAGGTAATATCAAAGTACCAGACTTTGTAATATCCCGATCTAACAAAAAACCGGGAATTTTCGATACACGTGTACCGCCGATAGATCCGTCACGTATCATGTTATCATGAAAATTACTTTCAGCTAACATAATAAGAAAAAGGAAAAATTGACAAGCTGAAATTACGGAACTGAAAAGACACTGTTTGGTAAAAATAAACACTTCTTACTTCAGTAAATAGTATGTAACAAAGTCTGCCTACTCATATTAAATTAAAAAATAAGATCATCGTCGTCATCGAAAAAAAAATTCAAAAAATTAAAATGTTTATTCTGAAAATAGGCCTTTCAGGCACTTTTTCACGTCATATGATATTTAAAATTATCTTATTAGATAATATGTATTTATTAACTGTTCAAAAGCTACAGACTAATAGCATCATCAGGTCTATTTGTAGTATCCACTGCAGGAGCAAGACCCTCTCTGTACTACCATCGCAATTTATTAGCCAGAACAGTCAGAGGATTTGGCCTACATTCTCCACGCTGGCCAGACGGGTTGGACCTCTTGGATGTTTATAAGTTTTGTTTAGCTTGTGTTTCCTAAGTCGCCTTCTACGACAACCACGGGAAGACTTGGAGTGGTCCTATTCTGCTCTGCCGGGAACCACACAGCATACTGCTGTAATTACCATAAGATAAATTTCACAAAAATTCTGTAAAATATGTACGAGTATAGTAAGACACAGAATTTTCGATATATTGTCAGCCACCGTATTAAGCCGTAAAGCCTGTACTTGCCAGTTGAGTCACGTCAGCACCAAAGGCGGTCGGTATAGCTACAGTCTGTTTTGTGGCTAACCGGAACCGGTTAAACTATAAGTATATAATCACTGGTTATCGATAAGAGATAGATAATTTTGATATGAAACATAATATTTGCAAGGAAATCACCTAAAACTTAACCAAAAATAAAGAGAAAAGCGGAGGATATATCTTAATTTTTATCCAATTTTAAAATAAAATTACCTTTAGATACATATCTCAAAAATTCTGGTAATACAGACAGATTTTCCGATATATTATCCGCCAGCGCTTTCAGCTGTAAAACATATTCTTTCTAGTTTAGTCACGTTAAAAGCGGTCACTATAGCTACATTCTGATACGTGGTGCTGTTAAAAAAATTGAGTATCTACCTATCCTTTTCTTTTTAAAAGAAATGATAATTACCTCCAGAGACTTTCCCAAAATTTCTGCAAAAATGTATAGTAAGACACAGAATTTTCGATATATTGTCAGCCAGCGTATTAAGCCGTAAAGCCTGTACTTGCCAGTTGAGTCACGTCACCACCAAAGGCGGTCGGTATAGCTAAAGTCAGTTTTGTGGCTAGTACAAAACTGGACATTGAACTATAAGATATATGCAAAGTTTAGTGACGATCAGCTTCGTAGTTAAGGTATTAAAGCGTAATAAACAAACTTCATCAAATTACCTATAGATTCCTCCGTTTCGTAAAGAAATAATTTTTTTACTAGATATTTGTCATTATGAATATTCTTCTTCTAATTTTCTCATTACATGACAGTGAACGCCCATAGAAATTATAATAATTAAAGTTATTGTGTCTCGTTGAGTGTCCTGTAATGGAAAAATTGTAATGTACATACAAACTCTAAAACGTTGATTATGTCAAAAGTATTTATAAAAAATTCCAACTAAATTACGGAGTTAGAAACTTACTATATTACTGAAATACATTATGATAGTTTTTGTTTAATATTTTTTATGTATACGGCTTCATTGTGATATCTTTAGTGTTAATTTATCTAGTGTGTTCCAAAGAGAAATTATACAGTCCGCTACATAAAAATTTGAATAAACATACTTCGAAAACTTCAAAACCCAGGAGTAACTAAAGCGCGACCTCACTCAATTACAGTCATTCACAACTTTTTTATTAATATGACAAGCGATGAGGAGCCTATAGAGACAAACAAGTCATTTTCGGCAAATTTACTTATAACTTGAGACTTTAGAAGTTTATCATAAAGGGGCATGAATAGCATACATTCTCAGATCCGTGCAACTTTTTTCAATTATTACATTAACCATTAGGTTTTTCTACGAAATACCTATATCAGGAATGCGTTACTTTACATAACTGGTTAAAAATCTTCTGATAAATCTTTCTGGGATTTAGCGCTTTAAAAATATTTCTTCTACTCTTAATAAATTAAGAAATAAGATGTTTGCCCGCGTTTATCCCGGCCATGCGTTACTTTGTAAACAGTCAAAATTGTAATGAAAAGCAGGGTATACAAAGTGGATACCGCAGCTGGGACGCATACAGGGAACGGGTGGGGTAGAATGCATTGAGGCAGATGGGGAAAATGTTCACGTGGGCAAGATTTGAACCAGCAGTCTTAGTCTTTGTACTACTAGTGCCTTACCTATCAGGCCACTGCGCTTTGATCCTTCACGTCTCATACCTATTTCTTAATTTAAATAGAATATAAGAATAGTATGGTGAATGCATAAAACACCATAAAAATATCTCTTAATTTAATGATCGTGAACTCATTGAAAAGTTTTAGGAAAAAGCATCAGCTTTTCTTATAACATGGGTAAAAAGAAACAGTACAAAATACTGATGTATTATGTGGTGAAAAGGTTAATAACCGATAAATTGACCCTTTAATATCGCAACCTTGTTTTCCGAAAGTTTAGGACCCCAAGGGTGCCGAATATCGGGGCCGAATAAGAAAATGTTTGTTTCTGAATTTATTTCCGGGCTGTTAAGTTTTGTCAAAGTTTGTACCAATGTGACACGAAATGACGTTACGGTTGGGTTGCTGGTTTATAAGTTTTGTGACACAAGAAATAAAGTTAAATTAGTTTTGTAGAGTCAAGCAAAACCAATAAATAAACTTAGTTTCTAAGCTCAATTATAATAGAAATCATTTTTCACGACTGCCCAAAAATGACTATTTTTCCTTTGCCCCAACAGGAGTATATTAATATAAGAGTTAATGTCTTTGTGTAAATTTTAGAATATACTTTTATATAACTCTAGATAGATACAGTCACGTTACAAAAAAAAAGTACTATAAGTATACTGATGTAGTACTTGGTGAATAGTTTGATAACCGATAAATTGACCCTTTAATATCGTAACCTTGTTTTCCGAAAGTTTAGGACCCCAAGGGTGCCGAACATCGGGGCCGAATAAGAAAATGTTTGTTTCTGAATTTATTTCCGGGCTGATAAGTTTTGTTAAACTTTTACCAATGTGACATGAAATGACGTTACGATTGGGTTGCTGGTTTATAAGTTTTGTGACACAATAAATAAAGTTGAATTAGGTTTGTAGGGTCAAGCAAAACCAATAAATAAAGTTAGTTTCTAAGCGCAATGATAATAGAAAACGTTTTTACGACTGCCCAAAGATGACTATTTTACTTTTACCCTAACAGGAGTATATTGATTTAAGAGTTCATGTCTTTATGTAAGTTTTTAAATATGCTGTGATATTACTCTCCTTCAGGCGTAGTTGCGTTAAAAGAAACAGTAAAAAATTCTTACGTATTATGTGGTGAATAGGTTAATAACCGATAAATTGACCCTTTAATATTGCAACCTTGTTTTGCGAAAGTTTAGGGCCTCAAGGGTGCCGAACATCGGGGCCGAATAAGTATGTTTGTTTCTGAATTTATTTCCGGGGTGATAAGTTTTGTCAAAGTTTTTACCAATGTGACACGAAATGACGTTACGATTGGGTTGCTAGTTTATAAGTTTTGTGACACAATAAATTAAGTTAAATTAGGTTTTTAGGGTCAAATACATTGAAAATAGAATTTGTTTAAGGCCCCACACTCGTCACACTAGCGATGCCAACAATTTTATTCCTATCTATCTATCTATCAGCCAGTGACGTCCACTGCTGGACATAGGCCTCCCCCATAAATCGCCACAAATTGCGATCCTGTGCATATTGAGTCCACCGACTCCCGGCGACCCTAATAAGGTCGTCCGTCCACCTGGTCGGGGGTTTTCATACACTGCGCTTCCCTATTCGTGGCCGCCACTCCAGCCGCCTTATTTACTAACTCGGATGACAGGTGTCGATGCCTATCAATCTAGAATTCAAAATATGCCTATCAAAATAGAAGAATCCCTAAAAAATGGAGAAAAGCTAAAGTCATTGCCTTACTCAAGCCGGGAAAATCAGCCGAAGACCCAAAAAATTACCGCCCAATTTCCCTTCTTTGCCATACGTTCAAGCTTTTTGAAAGACTCATACTTGTCAGACTGACGAAGACAATAGATAAAGTTAATCCCAGAGCAGGCTGGTTTTCGACCGGGTAAGTCTTGTTGTGGGCAGGTGTTAAATCTGACGCAACACATTGAAGACGGTTTCGAACGCGGTAATGTCACGGGTGCAGCATTTGTCGACCTAAGTGCAGCGTACGACACAGTGAATATTAAACTATTACTGCACAAAGTGGCACTACTAACAAATGATCCTCTGTTCATCAATATCCTTGGGGAAATGCTACGTAACCGGCGGTTCCAGGTTTCACTACATACAAGTAAAAGTAGGTGGCGAACTCAAAAAAATGGTCTCCCACAAGGTAGTGTCCTTGCACCTACCTTATTTAATATTTATACAAATGACCAACCCCACCACCCAGCAACCAGACGTTTTATCTATGCTGATGACTTGGCTCTGACATCCCAAGCCAAAACTTTTGAGGAGGTAGAATGTAACTTAACGGCCGCGCTAAGTCAGCTCTCAGTTTACTACAATGCAAACTCACTGCGCCCTAATCCCACGAAGACGGAGACTTGTGCTTTCCACCTGCGGAACCGAGAGGCTTCTAGAGTACTCAGGGTATCGTGGGGCGGCTAGATATTAATCACAACCCAACACCAAAATACCTCGGCGTCACTTTGGATCGGTCTCTGACATACAAGGCCAATTGTAAAAAATTGAAGTCCAAGGTGACCTCACGCAATAATATTCTGCGCCGTCTCACTGCCACTCAATGGGCATCACCTCAAGTACTTCGGACGAGTGGCCTGGCTCTGTGCTACTCGGCTGGCAAATACGCATGCCCAGTGTGGGCGCGCTCCGCACACGCCAAAGAGGTTGATGCTGCCCTTAACTCCTGTTGCCGGTTAATAACGGGTACGCTAAAGCCTACACCATTGCACTTTTTATACTCTATGTCAGGTATTGCTCCCCCAAGCGTGAGACGTAATGTTGCATGTGCCGTGGAAAGGTGCAGGCAAGCGCAAGACCCTCGACATCCATTATATGGCCATAACCCTCCACCATCTCGATTAAGGAGTCGTTACAGTTTCCTCAGGCAGCCTGGTCTCGGAACAAAGGAAGCCCCGAAAGCAAGACTGGAGCAGTGGCAAAACTTGTATCCACAATCTTCATCCTCCTTACCGCTAGCCGAGAAGCTTCCACCGGGTGGCAGTCTTCCCTGGACAGTATGGAAGTCGCTGAACCGGCTTCGGGTCGGTGTGGGAAGATGCCAGGAAAACCGGGTTAGGTGGGGTTTTTCCGGCAACAGCATGTGCGACTGCGGCGACGTCCAGTCAATGAGCCACCTTTTGACGTGCCCTAAAGCCCCTACTCACTGCACACAAAGGGATCTGGAGGAGGCAAATGACCGGGCAGTGGCCTTAGCCGTATACTGGGCAAATCTAAATATATAAAACTCAAAGGTGACTGACTGACTGACATAGTGATCACGCACAGCCAAAACCACTGGACGGATCGGGCTGAAATTTGGCATGCAGGTAGATGTTATGACGTAGGCGTCCGCTAAGAAAGGATTTTGATCAATTCTACCCCCAAGGGGATAAAATAGGGGATGAAATTTTGTATGAAACTTTGTCAATTTTAAACCGCTATCGTTGTGTTTTCACTGAGCTACGACAATACCCGATGATAAGTGGCCGCCGTATCTAATAGTACATACTATGTATAATATAAATATAAATATTTCTAGCGTATTATATTTGATGACGTATTATATTTGACGATTTTGGCTGTTTTTTTTTTCTTGACATATTTTGGATTGCATTTGCTTTGTTTCGGTTTAGTAGTTTTGGTTATAGACTGTGCTTTGTATTTGGCATTTGTTTTGTTTTCGTTTGGTTTAAGTATAGGTTTTGTCGGTTAGAGATTTTTTAAATACCTTAAGAAAATCTGAACGTTAATGGAGAAGTTATTGTTGGTGATGGTGCATGTTTGTTTCGTGCTCTCTCTCACTTAATTAATGAACGGAACACAAGATAGAGCGATGGAGGTGCGTTCAGAAATTGTCAGACATGTGGTTAATGACTGGAGCAAGTTTTCAATTACCCATGGCTTGATAGTAGTAATCTCAATAGTGTACAAAGAAGTTTTGTAGGCCCTAATTTTTTTACACACGCTAAACAAAAGTAAAGCCGCAACAACTGTACTTTTTAACGCGAGCGAAGCCGCGGGCAAAAGCTAGTGTACTATAAAGCAGGACATTACGACTCGAAAAGAAGAAGAAGAATCTAGAATTTACAGTTACAATGCGGGTTTTGCTTGCTCGAAATTTTTATTTGAAATACAAAAACCGCGTTGTAACAGCAAATCCTAGATTGATAGGCATCGACACCTGTCATCCGAGTTAGTAATTATAAGTTTTTTGATATTTACCCATTTTTCCGAATAAGCAATACAGAACGAATTATTAATTTTAGCTTTAACAGTCAAGCTTGCGGCATATTTATTATGCATGCTAATGAGATTATTTCGTTTAATATATTAATACGTTAAAACCTATTATTACTAGTAACATTATTGACCGAAACATTATGTATGAATTCTGAAACCATGTTTTATTTTACCTATCTTATTAGCTACATTGTTCCCGGTGCAATATTTCTTTTAGACATTTTCATACAAAAATATTCAATATCTTTGTCACTTTAAAAATTTTTTGACCTCCCAACAGTTGTTCAAATAAACATAAACGGGCTGAATCACCCCTTAAAGGGTCCAAAACGATCGATATTTCACCGTGTATATTTTATATTATAATAGCCGTTTGCCCTCCCGTTTCCTTCCTAAAGTAAACTTTCCAAAAATAATTTGAATGGTCGCTAACATTATAATTCAAGGCTTTGAGCCAGGATTGGTTGAGCAAAAATTTGATACCATTATCACTTTATACTTTATGTTACCTATTCTACTTACAATGCGAGGAAGAGTAAAAATAAAACAAGTAGGTTCGCGAGAATACATTTAAAGTAAAGTAGAGTACAAAGGCTATGGTCTAAACGACACACCATTGACGCGTTTTATAATTTTTCCATGCTGGTTTGGCTAGAAGTAATTTACTTCCGACGACTTGAAATAGTTTTTTTTTTTTTCAATTTGATCAAATTTAGGAGTAGCTACAAGAATAAAATGGCGGGTTGTGCTACTTTCGGTGATGTAAGCCTCTTTACTACCTTCACAGTACATATCATAATATATGGAAATATCTGTCGTGTGGTTCCCGGCAGAGAAGAATAGGACCACTCCAAATCTTCCCGTGGATGTCGTAAAAGGCGACTTAGCAAACTCAAGCTAAACAAAGCTTATAAACGTAAAAGAGACCTCTCCAATCCGTCTGGCCAGCGTGGAGAGTGTAGGCCAAATTCTCTGACTGCTCTGGCAGTACAGAGAGGGTCGTGCTCCTGCAGTGGAGACTAATAAAGACCTGATGGTGATGATGATGATGATGATGATGGAAATATAACCATCTTAACACAGTCGAGTAAAATATATACTTACGTAAAACTTTGTTCGTAACAATATTCTTTTTATAGTTTTCGACATTATTTAGTATCGTAATTACTCGGTGTAAAAGTTTGGTGTGTTAAATAACAATTGTGGGAAATCACACATACTGTTTATCATAAATTGGTTTTTATTTGAGAATGTTCGTTGAAGTGGTTCGACCTAGTTTTTTGTTCGAAACTTTTACTAAGCTACACGATTATGAGGTGTAATAATTTACACGTAAATTCAAACCAAGCAGAGACAGTTTTAGAACTCGAAGTTTGATACTTGTATATTGGTCTGAAGTTTTAGTGTCATGATCTCTAAGTGTTGCGAGTATGATCTCTAAGTGTTATGATGGAAATTATGAGGGAGTTAGAGTATCGTGAAGTTGTTATGTGCTTTTTAAAACCTAACCTAAAATTTAGATTTAATTTGATTTTTTTTACAATTTTGGTTTTTTATAAGTATAGTTTACGTTGCGTTTCGTTATCCATATAATAGAAATAAACCAAAAAATGTTTACCAAAATTTATGATTTTACCCATTATATATCTGTTGCCTTATTAATCTGGATTTTAACGTTCCTTTTACTTAGGAATCATTTATGAAATAGGGAGAGTCAGCTTCTCCACAATCATTAACTTTACCGTCTCTTTCTTATTTAAATTAAATTAAAAATTAAATCGTTAAGATTAAGAGGTATTTAAAAGTGCATAGAATCAGCATTACAAGTTTTGCATCTTCACTTTGCACGTTAGTCATCCTTGTTTTTTTTTAATTTAACAAAGCCATCCTTAAAATGGCAAAGCCAACATCAGGTTTAAAAAATTCCATTTCTTTTTATTTCTGAAAAAAACTTTTTGTTACTTATATTAAAAATAAAACCATATCAAACGATTAGAATTCAAATGGCTCCCGCGCGTTTTAATAACTATAATTGAATGCTATCAATAATTAAAGTTCCACCTAACGGCGGCCGTGCGTCGCGTATATTAATAATTCATATAAAATTTAATAGGCGTGTACTGTGTTGCTTTGTCATTTTTATCTATGATCTAGGGTACTTTAGTGTGGCAACTATAAAGTCTCGTTTAGTAATTATAGTATTTAAATAAAATGGTGTACAATTTAAAAATGTTAGCGTAATACTGATTTGATTTGTATATTTTTATGTGAAATATAAAAGTATTTATTATTAATTTGACTTTGCTTTTAGGACTCATATTCTGTTGATTCGTGTCTGTGGCTAAAACTTCATATAGGTTGATAGTTAGCCTCCTAACATAAAGTTAAATAAATAAAATAAATAAATAGTTATTTATTCTATATATAGACTGTCCTAGGCCGCGTCTGTCTGTCTAATCGAAATAAACTCAAAAACTACAGCACAGATGTTCATGCTGTTTTCACCAATAGATAGAGTGACTAATTGAGAAGGTTTATAAGTATAATACAATAACTAAATAAACAGTTATTTATTTATTGTATTATACTTTTATACTGTCACTAACCTAATTTTCTGTTTAATTTCCTTCTCATTTGAGCATAGTACCAGTTGAATCCTCATGAGTGGTAAGTCAGAGCTTTAAGTCAAAAATTAGGTCAGTATCAATGCAGTTATGATTCGACAAATATTTTTATGGCCTGCCACTTATCTGACGGATCTTCCTTAGGTATCCAGGCAAATATATATACCTAAAATAAGTTAAACTTTAATCAAACCCCAAGACTCTTGTTTAGCAGGCTAGCACCACTGACTCACAAAGCTCATAGTTTTTTTTTAAATAATTGTCCGTTTTCAAAGCAATTAATGGTCTTGCTAAATGAAAATAAAAAAGAAAGAAAGAAAATACTCTTTTTTGCACCTACATTCAGAAAAAAACAAGTTATCTACAGGCAACTTTAGCTTAAACAGAGACGGAGAACTCTACCAAATACTAATACTCAATACAATGCAAGTATTTAGTAAGCAACATTGTACATCAAACTTTTTGTTCAAAACGTATGTTAAGCACTAACAAACCTAACGACGTGCCCAAATAGCATTCTACAAAGAAACTAAAACCTAGAATTCCCGCACATTTGAGGCTATTGAGAAAAACTATTCAGCAATAATCCAGTACTTCGGTGTTTTACGCCCGCTAACGAGGGTGTAAAAGTTTACGGTTATGCCCCTAGTTTTGGCAGCTGCTAACAATTACACGTGGAATTGAAACGGATGGAATTGTTGAATAAGCTTGAAAGTATTTTTAACTAACCTCAAATAAAAGAGTCTGTTCTCAATTCATCAAAATCCCCTTTTTTTTTCCTTTTTTTATGTGTGTAACCTAATAACTCCGTCGGTTATCAACCGATAAGGAAATTCTTTTTATTTTATAACACACTCGCACAATCACCGTAGTTAAAAAAATAGTATGCAACCATTTCGACTCGATAAGAAGAAGATCAATTAACCGCGTTCCTAAGCTGCTGTGTGTAGTTACGTAACATGTATGTTTGTTTGTTTCTATCTTCAACTGTTTAACAAGAAACAAGAAATAATGTGATGTGTGCGTGAGCTTGTGTCCTGCATTGGTATTTACCTCACTGTTACGTTTCTTCTTCATTCCTATCCTCCATGATTCACGGTTAGAATATACTTACTATATACGAGTAGGATTCATCTAGTCTTTGTTAGTCTCCACTGCAGGAAATTGACCCTCTTCTCCCTCACTGCAGGAAGCACGACGAAGTCTGGTTAGACAAGCTAAAACAGAAACGATTTCGAGATACTGTAGTCCCTCCCATCTCACGTTTTGTTTGCAACAATTGTGGAAAAAAATGCAGTTCCGCTATCGGCTTATTCAGTCATAACCGAAGATGTGGCAACCTCAACTAATGAAATTACACAACACAGCTGCTGCAACAATCATCTGTAAAAGATGTAGTGGCCATTGATGTATTACCAGAGCCATATATTAGTCAGAGTAGTCAGAGGATTTGGCCTACACTCTCCACGCTGGCCAGACGGGTTAGAGAAGTCTCTTTAATGTTTATAAGCTTTGTTTAGCTTGTGTTACTAAAGTCAACTTCTAAAAAATCCACGGGAAGACTTGGAGTGGTCCTACTCTGCCGGGAATCACACGGGGCAATGATTAAACGCAAATTACTTTGGGTGACTCACACTCCCTTGTTGTCCCGTGTTTAGAATACCACAAAATATCCCCTGTTTGTTCTACCCTGTATGAAATGACTCACAGCAAAGCCCCGTGGTAATGTAATGGGGAGTTTATGACAAGACTTCTTGGGGAGGATAATTTATGCTACGAAAAATTCGGCCTGAAATTAGAAATATTACAGCCGCGTGGTACAGCTGTTGCGGTGAAAAAATTAATTAATTCTTTGTCTGATTTCTCATTATTAATAATTTATTACATTACAGCGTTTTGACAGGTAATATCGGGATTTAGTTTGGATTTTAATATTATAAAATATTAGGAGTGATTTCAGAGAGACGAAATTTTTTTTTTTAAATCTATGGGAGTGATATTATGAAATTTTGAATTATCTCGCACTTTAAAGGCGATATTTTATGATGTTAAATGATACTATAATATTATGCTTAAGGTTGATATTGTTATTCTTTATAAATAATATAAATAAGTAAGAGGAATGGGATATGGTGGAGAAATTCGGCGCCGGGGCTTGAAGCGCGGTGGCGTAATTGGCAACGCATAGATGGTACTGAGATCTAGACGCAGTTCAAGTCCTGCCCGCGTGGAATTTTTCACCATTTCTTATTTTCTTTATTTAATAAATAAGGCAAAATAGCATTGTGAATGCAAATTAAATCCCATATAAACTAATATAAATAAAAATAAAATTTTAAGTTAGTTGACAAAGAAAAAATAAAAAATGCACTTAAAGGACTCGTGCTTGGATATATTTAATTTTGATTCATTATGATGATGACTATTTGAGTCATCACATCATCAGGTCTTTTTTAATCTCCACTTTAGGAGCACGATTCTTTCTGTACTACCAGAGCCTTATATAAGCCAGAGCAGTCAGTGGATTTGGCCTACACTCTTCACGCTGGCCAGACGGGTTAGAGAGGTCTCTTTGATGTTTATAAGCTTTGTTTAGCTTGGGTTTGCTAAGTCACTTTCTACAACATCCACGGAAAGACTTGGAGTGATCCATGAGTGATCCTATTCTACTCTACCGTGAACCATACGGCACCATTTATTTCCATTATCACTCATTATGATAATGAGTATTCCAGTATAAATGGAAGCGAACACAAACATTTGTTCCAATCAGCCAACACATGGCCACACATAGCCATTACCACCCCATATGCACTCGTGTCCATATCAATATCCCCTTAAAAACTATTTAACTAATTAAAGGGTCAGCCATCACCTGCCTTTTAATATAATAAAAGCACATTCCATTTAATTAGTGATTGAGTTGATTAATATTGATGGCGCTTTCGCAGCAAAAATGTAACAAATTGCGGTAATATTTTCGTAGTTATAATCTTCGATGCAAAAAATGAAGGTACCTATAAGTTTCACCAATATTTGAGGTTACGTACGTCTCTCTTTGTCTCGTAGCTTAGGCGTTTGTATAGTATGGAAGAGACATAAATATTGTACATCATTTTTATTAACATTTCTATCAGGTTGCTAAGAGAAGAGGTTTACTATACACCCTTATTTTAAATTCAATACACAAACTTTAAGAGGTGACTAAGCCCATAAACATACTTTTGGTATGGGACCAATGCTAAAAATTGACAGAAAATAGATTGAAAAATTAAAAAAACCGGCCAAGTGTGAGTCAAACTCGCGCAATGAGGGTTCCGTACAATATGCTTCGTGAACACACACACAATGTGCAAAAAATGTTTTATTCAATTGACTAGCGCCATCTAGTGGTGTTTTAGTGAACTATTTCCCTAGATGAACTTATTATTGTGAGTTTACCACTTAATTTTCAAGTGATAGAATTCTTATTATTTTTCCTGTAATCTTCAAGGAATGAACTATATTTTGTAATTTTTTCAAAATTTTCGGCTCAGTAGTTTCGGAGATCAGGGGGGGGGGGAATGGTCAATTTTTGCCTTCTTTCGTGAATAAAATCAAAAGTATTGATTTTACCCGAACAAAAAAAATATTTTTGAGATCCTCATAATGAGCCCTTTCATTTGATATATGACACAGTAAGGTTTGCAAAACTTTTTTATTTAATTTTGTAATTGGGCCCCTCAAAGTGACCCTTATTTCAAAAAAATCTTTATTTACTTTGCACATCCGTGTTTGGGTCATAGGATTACACTATCTTACCAAATTTCGTCTAATTTGGTTCAGTAGATTCGGAGAAAATCGGCTGTGACAGACGGACGGACGGACAGACAGACGCTCGAGTGATCCTATAAGGGTTCCGGTTTTCAACTTTTGTACGGAACCCTTAAAAGATTAAAATTATTAATTACAAAAATTATTACAGATTAAAAAAAGGATGTATAGATGCTCCCATGCAGTGTAGCCCGCGCGAGGGATTGCGTTTTGTTTTTATTATGTTTTTGACGGCATCAGTGTGAAAGTGTTTGCAGGGTTTGCAGATACGCTATTAAATTATATTCCAGAACATAATTCAATTAAATCACGTACAATCCATCGAACTTATCATCTTATGCCTTCGCTATCTCGTAAATACATCATGCACGAAAGTAAATAATCCGAAAGAGCATTACGCATGCAAACATAAATTATCTGTGGCCTTATTAATATTCTGCTCGATAACCTGCGGAGTTCAAAGGCTTTGTCTATTGTGTGCTTAAGTTCAAGGGTAAGGCTGCGTCGTGGCCGTAGCGGAAAGAGATTTTAATAGCGAATGTATAATGTTGTTGTTTTTCGTATGTGTAAGTGGCCAAACACTGGTGTCAGATTTTTCAAGCTGCTTTAAGGCATCTGACATAGCTTAACGACTGCCATCAATGATGACAGCCGGGACCAACGGCTTAACGTGCCTTCCGAAGCACGGAGGAGTTCGAGATATTTTTATGCCACTTGCGGTCACTCATCCAAGTAGGGACTGCACCAGGGGTTGCTTAACATACGTAAGCGCTCAAAGAGCTCACACCCACTGGACCATCGGGCTCCAATGTATAATATTAGTGGTTAATAGCGGATCAATTGAGAAGGAAACTGGCGTCCTTTCCTTTTCATTGCACTGCGATTTCAATAATAAATAAAAATAAATAAATAAATAAATATATACAGACAAATCACACAGATTAAGCTAGCCCCAAAGTAAGTTCGAGACTTGTGTTATGGGATACTAACTCAACAATACTATATTTTATAATAGATACTTATATAGATAAACATCCAAGACCCAGGTCAATCTGAAAAAGATCATTTTCCATCTTGACCTGACCATAAGAAATACCTGAAGACTTTAAATACTTTGTTTCCTGCGAGGCATATGATTTGCCTATTCTATGGTCGAGTTAATGATAACACTAATACACAATGCATTTAGCAAAAAAATAACCTTGGTTTTTTTGTGCACATTTTGTGTGTTTTTTTAAATGGCTTACAAAATATGAAAAAGTTCGTTTCCCGTCATGACGTAGCAGGGGGTCAAACCTGGGATCCTTTGGTTTGCAGGTTGGTGTGTTACCCAATACGCCACGGGTTGAATAACTATGTATTTACCATCGGTTTCGTTCTCGCGGTATTTCAGGCCTTGGCCTTAGGTATCAGCCTTAGACAAATAGATGCTCGATTTTGTAAAGAGTATTTTGGTAGTGTTCATCTGAAACACCATCTGGTAGTGGATAGGTACTTTGTTTATTTTGAATTCTCATGCCTCATTGTTTGATAATTCAGTATCTTAGGTTTCGAAATAAACATAACATTGTATATGCTTTTTGTCGGCTCGTAACTAAATTTCAATATTTGTAAAAAAAAAAAAAACAAAAATTGAGGATTTCGTCTCAGTTGAGAGACGTCAGGTGTCCGCCCAATTAACTGCATAAATTATAACGCAGACAAAAAAAAAACTGTTTTTTACGAACGTATTCAAGATTTATTGCAATATATTCAATACTAGCTGATACCCGTGCTATGTCATTTTCGGTACCTACCCTAAACTATGTGTATGCAAAATTTTTAGGATGATTGGTTCAGTAGGTAGAGCGTGAAAGTGTAACAAACAAATAAGTAAACAAAAAAACTCACTTTCGCATTTATAACTTTATTTAGGAAGTATAATATACGTATTTATTATAGGTTCTTGCATGCAATATGTGAATAAAATTGGGACAATATCATGTAATGGCAACAGTATTTCAAATCCTCACATACACCGATAAATAAATTCCTTACTTGGCTTAATGTATGTTATTATTAAAACGAAAGCTGTGTAAAATCGCTTCGGCGGCAGCGGCGTCATTTGTCCGCCCAATTAACTGAATACATTATAAAGCAGACAAAGAGGCTAATATTCACGTACTTATTTAAGTATAATTCAATAATTTGTTGTTGGTTCTTGAGTGCAATATGTGAATAAAATCACGAAAAATCAGGTAACCGCGCACATTGCTGCGAAAATAACTTCCTGCCTCGGCTTAATGTGTGTTATTATTAAAACGAAAGCTGTGTAAAATCGCTTCGGCGGCAGCGGCGTCATTTGTCCGACCAATTAACTGAAAATACATTATAAAGCAGACAAAGAGGCCGTTATTTACGTACTTAAGTTGCAAAAAAAAGGTGATGACAACAACTATTTATTTCAAAAATAAGCCATGTCAACACATTTATCGCCGTTTAAAAAACTTCCTATCTCGGCTTAATGTATGTACTTATTAAAACAAAAGCTGTGTAAAATCGCTCCGGCGGCAGTAGCGTCAATTGTCCGCCCAATTAACTAAACACATTATACACGAACAAAGAGGCCGTTATTTACGTACTTATTTAAGTATTTCGAATTTGCTGTAGGTTCTTGATAGCAATATGTGAATAAAGTCACAAAAAAGGTGATGACAACAAATATTTAAAAAATCAGCCAATATACATACATTGCTATGAAAATAGCTGCTTGCCTCGGCTTAACGTGTGTTATTATCAAAATGAAAACTATGCAAAATCATTTTGCCGGCTGCGGCGTCAGTTGTCCGCCCAATTAACTGAATACATTATAACAAGGACAAAGAGGCCATGGTCACGCTATGTATTAGGACTGAACCATAGCTTCTTCTTTCTTCATCTTCATCACGTCCTTTTAGTCTCCTTTACTAGCCAGAGCAGTCAGAGGATTTAGCCTACACTCTCCATGCTGGCCAGACAGATTGGAGAGGACTCTTTGATGTTCACTAGCTTTGTTTAGCTTGTGTTCCCTAGGTTACCTTCTACGTCATCCGTGGGAAGACTTGGAGTGGTCCTATATTCTACTCTACCGGGAACCACACGGCACAGAACCACAGCGTATAAAATGATTTGTAGATACTTCAAAACAAAGAGTTATCTGTTAACTGCGAAACCCTAAATATCGAGACCGGAAATTGTAAGCAAAAAAAAAAAACAAAAATCCTGTTATAAAATGCCTCTGAAATGACTTCCCTACTCGGCTTAATGTATGTTATTAAAACAAAAGCTGTGTAAAATTGCTTCGGTACGGGCGTCAGTTGTCCGGCTAATTAACTGAATACATAATGACGCGGACAAAGAGGCCATGGTCACGCATATGTATGAGGACTGAAGCATGTAAATGACGAGCTCCATGGCGCAGCGGTCATCACGCCGGCCTGTGACACGGATGGTCCTGGGTTCGATCCCCGGCCAGGTCAAGATGAAAAATGATCTTTTTCAGATTGATTCGTCTTGGATGTTTGTCTATATATGTATCTGGTATAATATAGGTATGATATGGTAAAAATATAGTATCGTTGAGTTTGTATCCCATAATACAAGTCTTACTTAAGAACTTACTTTGGGGCTAGCTCAATCTGTGTGATTTGTCGTATATATTTATTTATGTTAATACTGCAGAACATATCAAGAGAGCTCACTGTAATTTGCTATCAGTAATAAAGGATATCAGACGACAAAGATTTGTTTTAAATACTGAATGACGCAGTAAAAATATTTGTGATGTGATTTGGCTAGTATTTTGTTATAATATAATACTAAAATCGCTTTATGAACACGAATGCTGGGTAAAATCACTTTTGCGGTACCGGCGTCAGTTGTCTGCCTAATTACCTGAATACATTATAATGTGGACAAATACACAGCGATCACGTGATCGACGTATGGCCTTAATAATAACAAAATGTTATTGGTTGATATTTTTAATGTGGTCAAAAAGACAGTTGTCACGTGTTTTAGGTATGCTTTGACCCGAATAATAACATTGACTAATATTTTGTTATAACAACAATATTGGCTAATATTATGTTATATAATACTAAAATGCTCAGTAAAAGTATCTATTCTTTGTGAAACCGAATGCTGTGTAAAATTGCTTTGGCGGTCCCAGCGTCAGTTGCCCGCTCAATTAACTGAATACATTATAATGTGGACAAAGACACAGTGGTCAAATGATCGACGTATGGCCGGAATAATAATGTAATCTGTTAGGATACAGAAATATCCAAAACTGGAAATTTTTCTAAAAATAGAGATCAAGTTCTGATTGTGAGCGTATGTTCACAAATTTAAAAGTACAAGGTTTGTGATTGAGCTGTTCAGCAGCGGACTTTTTAGAGATACTTTTTTTTATAAAAATATATGTTACTAGCTTTCGCCTAAGGCTCCCGTTGAGCGAATTTAAATGAATTCGATAGTTTTTTTTTTATTTATGTCTGATCATCGTGAAGAGTGTAGACCAAATTCTCTGATTCTTTGGCTAATATATGACTCTGGTAGTACTGAGAGGGTTGTGCTCCTGCAAAGGTGACCAAAAAAAGACCTGATGATGATGTATGTTTTGCGGCAAACGAGCAGACGAGCCACCTGATGGAATATGGTTACGGTCGCTCATGGATATCTGCAACACCAGACGAGGCGAACAGTGTTTCTGGGATAAAAGAAATAATAATCACTGCCGTTTGGTTGAGATAGATGAAAAATAGTGTTAAATTGTTTTTTTTTTTTTTATATTTACAAAAGTCTTTCAGGTCTTTGATCTAAATTGCATGATAAAAATTTATATAATTTTAATCTATCCAAAGACAGACTAGCAAGGTTTGCAGCCGACAAAGCTACTATAGTTCTTAATGTATGAATAGTATGGGTTGCTAGGGCATTATTTATTTAGCTTGGGCTATTGTTATTATTAGGAAACTAGCAGTCTACCCTGGTTTTGCCCGTAGTACATTATTAGTTTATAACACTCAGGGATAACGTACCTATTCAATGGAGAAAGAATTTTTGAAATCGGTCCAGTTGTTTCTGAGACGAGCTCCGTGGCGCAGCGGTTAACACGCCGGATGCCTGTGACTCGGATGGTCCCGAGTTCGATCCCCGGTCAGGTCAAGATGAAAAATGATCTTTTTCGATTGACCTGGGTGTTGGATGTTTATCTATATATTTATTTGTTATAAAATATTGTATCGTTGAGTCAGCATCCCATAACACAAGTCTTATTTAAGGACTTACTTTGGGGCTAGCTTAATCTGTGTGTTTTGTCCGTATATATATTTTTTTTTATTTATTATTTAGATAAGTGCGTTTAACCAAACAAAGAAACAAACCAACTCTTCAAAAGTCATATTAGTATAAATTATACCGCAAAAATGTGTATATATTGATTACGTAAAAATATTTGATATCGAAAATATGAACAAAACACTACATAACTTGCTAAGCAAAGAAGCATTATTACTGATCCTAAATACCGAAAATGTTACATCAAAACGACCTCTTCATAGAATATTCCCACAAAATATTTATTTTTAATTTGTACGGTCTCGTTGATATTAAAATGGTCTACCCTTCATACGACTTAACTACGATTTATTGACCCCTGCATGAAAACAACTGTGATCTCCTTATGAATTATGAATGAGCATAATGTACCGTCGACAAAGTAATTGCTGCTCACGGTCTTATAACCGCAAGCCAGAAACCGTATATCTTATGAAAAGTAAGTATGTTACTTACTTACTCTGCTCCGTGGTTCAGTGGTTAAGGCGTTTGCCTTGTTGACCCGGGGGTCGTGGGTTCGATTCCCACGGGAAGCATACTTCGTTTAGTTGCTTCCAGTTTGGTTAGGACATTGCAGGCATGAATCACCTGATTGTCTGATAAGAAAGATGATTCCGTGCTTCGGAAGGCACGTTAAGCCGGTGGTCCCGGCTGCCATCTGGTAGTCGTTATAGGAACCATGTCAGAGGCCGAGAGGCGGTTCCGCAGAACTCTGACACCAGGGTGTGCATTGGACACGGATTGACCGTGTCACCTACACGAAATGATGATGACTTACTCATAAATACGAATTTTCACTACGGGTCTAACTTTAAAATCGCAATTTATTAGAAAAAAATATCATCATCATCAGGTCTTTTGCACGCTTCATAACGCAGAGCGTTTGAGGTTATGCATTACTTTCGACTTCTCAAGGTCAACACATTTTCAGAACCTAAATTGGCTTTTTAGGGTTCCGTACAAAAGTTGAAAAACGGAACCCTTATAGGATCACTCGAGCGTCTGTCTGTCCGTCCGTCCGTCTGTCACAGCCGATTTTCTCCGAATCTACTGAACCAAATTAGATGAAATTTGGTAAGATAGTGTAATCCTATGACCCAAACACAGATGTGTAAAGTAAATAAAGATTTTTTTAAAATAAGGGTCATTTTGAGGGGCCCAATTATAAAATTAAAAAAAAAAGGTTTGCAAACCTTACTGTGTCATATATCAAATGAAAGGGCTCATTATGAGGATCTCAAAAATATTTTTTTTTGTTCGGGTAAAATCAATACTTTTGATTTTATTCACGAAAGAAGGCAAAAATTGACCATTCCCCCCCCCCTGATCTCCGAAACTACTGGGCCGAAAATTTTGAAAAAATTACAAAATATAGTTTATTCCTTGAAGATTACAGGAAAAATAATAAAAATTCTATCACTTGAAAATTAAGTGGTAAACTCACAATAATAAGTTTATCTAGGAAAATAGTTCACTAAAACACCACTAGATGGCGCTAGTCAATTGAATAAAACATTTTTTGGACATTGTGTGTGTGTTCACGAAGCATAATGTACGAAATCCTCATTGCGCGAGTTTGACTCACACTTGGCCGGTTTTTTTGAATTCATGTTGCACTTTTAGAATAATATTTGTACGTTCGAGAATATGGTAAGGTTCAACAGATTTATACGGTGTAAATACTGTAAACTATAAGGGTGTATAATAAATAATATAAAAATAAAAAAGCCATTTATTCAACTACCTTTGCATTACATGATTACAGTTAGTAATTTGTCACTCCTAGAGACCAATAATTAAGCTTAGTATTAAACATTTTATACAAGGCCTACGCCAAGGAGGCGACTACTACCTAATTAAATATGGGTGTATAGCAACAGAAAAAAAAACAATATTAAAAATAATTAGTTATAAGGTCAAGCATTTCGGCCAGAAAGGTAAAAATGCTGCTCTCCAAAGACTTGCTATAGTATCTCAGATTAGCCCTTCAGGTTTTGCATGGAATCGCGGCTCATTAGGTAATAGGTATATGAGAGTTTGCTATCTCTTCAAGCTTTGCGTTCACAAGCAATGCCCAAAGCCGGGGGGCCCGTCCTTCTTGGAGTCCTTTGGTGATGTTGCAGGTTAAGGTAATTCTGCAACGTACTCAAAAAATAAAGTCTTTTGAGCAGACTTCTAATTGTATTCACAGATGTGATGCGTCAGGGTCCACTTTTATGACATTTTGGGTTAAACTCTCTCACTCTCTATCTTTTATTTCTCATTTCAGTGTTTTTCCGCATCCTCAGCCAATATGCTTCAAAACCATAACAAAATGAATTGAGAAAAGTCAATTCATTTTCTTTTCTGACTGTACTAAGATTATCTTTGAACACATCGATATAATAAAACAGATATATGCGGTTAAATTAATTGATTGTTCTTATTTGATTTCAGATACTGCTGGAAAAACCAAAAAAAGAAGCAACTAAACTTGTGAATAGGTATGTTATTTTATAGTTATTGTCTGAAAATTAACTGCAATATCTATAGTACATTGTGTACCAAGGGCGGTATAGAAAACATTACGTAACAAGCGACAGCGAGTCCGAGTTTGTAATGTCTAATACCGGCCGTCCGTGATACACACAATGTTTTTCATCTCACCGAATAAATAGTAGAGTAAACAAAAATATTTGTCATATTATATTGGTTAAAATTGTATAGTATGAATATAGGTTACCTTGAAAATTAATATTTATGCGTCGTCAAGCTAGCTGATTATATTACCTAAATCAACATTTTTGACCATTAATTTATCATAGGGAACGTATTCCATGCAAATTAATGAAGATTACGATTACTTATAAATATTTTGTCTAAAAATAAATAGCGGCAAACTAGAAAGAGCAGAAAATCTATCCGAGGATCCACAGATAATGAAAATGTTTTATCCAAAAAGTGGAAGTCAAAGATCGATGAATACAAACAGCCCGCGGTCGTAATAGCGACCATACAGCTCACTTTGCTTGCATTTAATGACACTGTTTAAGGGTAGGTAAGATGAAAATAATATTATGTATGTCGTTAAGTCTATAAAAAAAAACATCCTCTGATACATACATATCATGTTTTTTCTTTGCTGGTGTTAAAAAAAGGAATCAAAATGGGTTACTATTTTTATTCCGCATTTTAGATTTTGGCACAAGATTTGGTTTAAATTTTACGACCTTTCAAAATATATTTTCTTTTCTTCTAGACCTGGTATTATATTCAAGTATAAAGGCTTACTGTACATATTTCCTTCGTACTGTTACATATTTAATCTATGACCTTCGATCACAGTTAATATAATATGTAATCGAATTCTATGACGGTATATTGCTGATTTGCAGTATTGCCAAAATTGTAAGAAAAATTAATTAAGTGTAGTGACATTATAGTGCGTTGTTAGTGATGAATGGTAGTACGTGGCAGTTGGTCCCATAGGAAAAATTGTTCATATTGACAGACTGGGCCTTAAAGGGCCGTTCAGGGTTTATTAACGTATTGTATAGTCAAGAAGAAGCGAGAAACATCACTGTTTCAGTACGACTAGCTTCGTGCCCGACTCAAGTTAGTTTCAGCCATTAGTTCACTCGCGTTAGGCAGTCGACTAATGGGAGAAAATAAATCATCTAGTCATTAAAACAACCTTGAAAACAAAACAATCCTTGTCAAGTGGTGGTTTACTATAATGTTCAGAGTTGAACTATGTTTAGATAGAGAAGTCCAGAATTTTATAGTTTAATTAGCACCACCTCAAGAGGACCCTGCTTGATATGTGGATAAAATGACAGATATTGGTGGCACTCTCGGACACGATATACAATATGTTATTAAAATCATTTTCAATCAAGGCCAACTCAGCTCGTCAAAATGAACAACTTTTCTTATGAGAGTAACGCTCGAAATTCGGCAGAAAAATTATATTGTTCACCCGGCCGGGAAATTTTAATGTCAAGCAAAGTTGTTCACAATAACGGATTGAGTCGCCCCCTTTAAGTAAGGGATTGGGTTTTATTAACATATTGTATAGTCAAGAAGAAACGAGAAACATTACTCTTTCAGTACGACTAGCTTCGTGCCCGACTCAAGTTAGTTTCAGCCATTAGTTCACTCGCGGACAGTCGATTAGGCAGTCGACTAATGGGAGAAAATCAATCATGTAGTCTCCACTTTGTTCTAGCGCTAAAACTAGCAGTTTTAGTTCGACATAAATAAAGGAATAAATGTAAAATAGACTAGTAA
The DNA here is from genome assembly GCA_963082605.1 of Rhodophaea formosa. Classification (NCBI taxonomy): domain Eukaryota; kingdom Metazoa; phylum Arthropoda; class Insecta; order Lepidoptera; family Pyralidae; genus Rhodophaea; species Rhodophaea formosa. The sequence continues at coordinate 16,563,641 of OY720217.1, read as the reverse complement.
TTGAAAAGTAGTACTTAGATGAAACTACAATTGTTTGTTCAAAAATATATAGGAGGTAAAACGGGTCACTTTTATTTTCATTTTATTTAAAACTAGGTATTTTTCCGCGACTTAGTTTACGTAAATTATAGCCCATGTCACCCAAATATAATTAAGATTTGATGTTTCGGAGCTGGTTCAATGCAAACAAACAAATCTCTCATCTTCATAATATTATTTATTAGTATATATTATTTCATTTTAAATAACTTTTAATTTATGAGACATCTGAATATCCGACGTATTGACGAGCTCCGTGGCGCAGCGGTCAACACGCCTGCCTGCGACACAGGTCAGGTCTAGATGGAAAACGATCTTTTTCCATAACACAAGTCTCGAATTTACTTTGGGGCTAGCTCAATCTGTGTGATTTGTCCGTATATATTGATTTATATTGAGCAATTTTAATAGTAATGCGCATTATCTTTGATCGATATTTTTATTATCTTTTGGAACCCATTTTTAACATGAACCTACATGAACAAAGAAAGTGGCGGCCCTGACTCAATGTGGTTTACTTAATTTTTCTTATTATACTTCTTGTTTGATTAAGTTCTTACCCAGACTAAAACAAAAAGAAAATAGTACTTTCACGTTTTCCCTTGCGGGATAGGCAGAGCCTAGGTGTATAAAACCTAAAGGCCAGCATGTTGGTGGGCTTGTAGGTGGAGAACGAAATCAAAATAGTGATGGATTGCTAGCCGCATCGCCTATTGACATGATTTCTCACGCCCATTCCCTCCATCGGCTTTTACGATCTGCATGGGAAGAGAAGCAGCTGGTACATTCAAAGTTTTTTCTTTTCTCCCGGACCAGCGTGGAAAAAAATGGTAAGTTTCAAATATGTAGTCTTCTTGAAACTAGTTTAAATGTCTGACTTTTATATTTACGGCTTAATAGCAAGATTAGGGTGATATATTCGACTTTTTATCAGGTGAGAAATAGTGCTGAGTCAGCGGGACCAACGCGTTGACACTAAGAAGGTCTTTAAGGTTGGATCGAGGGTGAAATTACGTAGTCGAAATGGAATAGTAAGTCGTATGAATCTTCGGAAATGAATGTTTAGGAGAAAATGGGATTGGAGTAGACGATAGACGAAGCCATGTTTTAAATAGTATTATTTTTAAAAGAGGAAGGCAGATGAAAATTAAGGCGTACATTTTTTACCATAATATACAGAAATCAATTAAAATATTTAAATACTCTCTTAATATATTGTCTTTGCATTTCCACTGGATATATTCAGAAGTATCAAAATTGAGCAATGACTCCTGTACGCATTCCTAAAATACGTCCGATTTTCGTACTTATTTGAGAGTCTGGATCAAAATCCACACTAGAAATGCTATTACTATTTCTAATCAGTCCTCGACCATCCGAGCTCCGTGGCGCAGCGGTCAATACGCCGGCCTGTGACACGGATGATCCCGGGTTCGATCCCCGGTCAGGTCAAATGAAAAATGATCTTTTTCAGATTGACCTGGGTCTTGGATGTTTATCCATATATATGTATTTGTTATAAAATATAGTATCGTTGGGTTAGTATCCCATAACACAAGTCTTTCTTAAGAACTTACTTTAGGGCTAGCTCAATCTGTGTGTATAGTCCGTATATATTTATTTATTATTTATTTATCCCTCGAGAACCTAGTGTCGGGAATTTGGGATAAAAAAGTATCCTATAGGTACATTTGTCAAATCAGGACAATGGTTAACAGGCTCCTGTGTTTTCAACTCAAAAAAAAGTCGAGTCCATAAGTAACAAGGTGGTAATTAGTATGTACTTTTGTTACGTCTCAATACCACAAATTTTAGATTTTTTACTTTTACTACTCGCCTATTTGTGCAACTTCGATGTTATTTAACAAAAATTCATTCATAAGTGCCAACATTGAGCATTGGCTCATCCATTGCTCAATGTAAGCACTCCTGAATAAACGTAAAACGGTGCGATTGCTCCGCAAACACGTGAAAATACGTTCGATATTTGTACTCACTTGAGAGACTGGATCAGAATTCAGACTCTAAAGTACAGAGGACTATTTCTACTCCATCCGTGACTATCCACGAGAACCTAGTGTCGGAGTTAAAAAGTATACTATACCTATGTTAAGAGCGTATTCTAGCAGTATTTTTTCAATATGGTTTCCATACAAATGTATTTCTCTATTTTCTCGCTGAAAACTGATTCTAGAGCCACAATTCTTTTTTCATAAAATCTAGAACTAAAATAGGAATGCCCCTATTTTTTTACAAAAAAACTAATTTTTACAATTTTTTTTTTCTTTTAGACAAGTTTTTAGAAAAAATAAAACATAGGGACATACCTATTTTAGGAATAGAATGTATGTAAAAAAGAATTGTGCCTCTAGAAGAAGTTTTCAGCGAGAAAATAGTGGAATACATTTGTATGGAAAACGCACTGCTAGTATACCCTCTTAAATCAGGATATGGTTAACATGCTTCTGTGTTTCCAACTTTGTCGAGCTCCGTGGCGCAGCGGTCAACGCGCTGGCCTGTGACACGGATGTCACGGGTTCGATCCCCGGTCAGGTCAAGATGAAAAATGATCTTTTTCAGATTGACCTGGGTCTTGGATGTTTATGTATATATGTATTTGTTATAAAATATAGTATCGTTGAGGTAGTATCCCATAACATAAGTCTTATTTAAGAACTTACTTTGAGGCTGGCTCAATCTGTGTGATTGGTCCGTATATATTTATTTGACCTACATGACTACTATGAACTCAAAAAAGGTCATACGAGCCTAGCCCTATCCCTATCAAGCCCGTAAGGAATAAAGTATTGTTTAGTATGTTCATATGTAGATTATTATTAATTTATATATATTAGATTTTTTAGATTTAATTTTGTGTCCCTTTGTGCTACTTAGACATATTCACCAAAAACCATCCATGAGTGCCAACATTGAGCAATGGCTCACCCATTGCACAATGTTGGCACTCCTGAATAAACTTGAAATGGTGCGATTGCTCCTCAAACACGCGACAACTACGACCGGTGTTTGTATTTATTTGAGTCTGGATTTTGATGCGGTCTCACGAATATTTTCCTCGGCTTGAAGGAATTTATCTTATTTTTGTTAGTAGTAAGTAGAATTTTTCGAATTTTAAAAATATTACTTAACTAGATTATTAGCCATATAACCTCTCCTCTCCAGTCACTATTCCAAGTTATTTTTATAAAATAAAAATATTTTTAACACTTAAGGGGGCACCCTGGGCACAGTAGCGACGCCAAACATTTCATTCCTGATTGATGATCAGATTACCGCCAAAAACGGCCGTTTTTGGCGGTAATCTGATTCTCATAATTCTCACTGATTCTGATAATATTAAACATGATTCCAAAAATACTTCAGGTTATTTACTAGTGCTTATATGATTTACATTCTTGAATTTCTTTCTATTTGTAAAGTATTAGGAATAAAATGATTGGCGTCGCTACTGTGCCTAGTGTGCGGCCTTAAACATAACTTCGTGAGTTTTGTTGTCGTTCTCTTTCTTCTTTTAAACTCAAACTCAATCCGTCTTATTATAAAACGAGGACTAACTTTAGTACCTACCTGGTTTGAACCATTACCCTACCAAAACAAATTGACAGTGACACTTACCAAATGCCAAGTAATATATGTTGACTTATTTTGGCCGGATATTGGTTTAAACCAGGTACTAAAGTTAGTCCTTGTTTTATAATAAGACAGAATATGTTTATTTAATATTGGTTTCTTTGAAGAGTTATAATTGTCATATTTAATTTTATAACTTAACTAGCAGCCCGACCCGGCTGCGCCCGGGCATGTATTATATCTAAAAACCTTCCTCGTGAATCACTCTATCTATTGGTGAAAACCGTATGAAAATCCGTGGAGTAGTTTTTGAGTTTATCGCGAACAGACAGACAGACAGACGCGGCGGAGGACTTTGTTTTATAATATGTAGTGATAGTGATAGTAAAATTTGTTGACATCAATAATTTACTTATGGCTAAGTTTAGGCCGCTTCCAAAGCGGAATGCAGAAGAAGCGACAACAAACTGCATAGTGCATTTTTAGGTTTATATAATCAAAATAGTGGTGGGCCCAAGGCCTTTCAGCTGGCTGTTACGGTCTGTGTGGGAAATAAGGAAGCTAGTATCATCAACATCGCCGTGTGGTTCCCGGCAGAGTAGAATAGGACCACTCCAAGTCATCCCGTGGATGTCGTTAAAAGCGACTAAGGAAAAACAAGCTAAACAAAGCTTATAAACATCATAGAGACCTCTCCAACACGTCTGGCCAGCGGGGAGAGTGTAGGCCAAATCCTCTGACTATTCAAGCTTATATATGGCTCTGGTAGTGCAGAGAGGGTCGTGCTCCTGCAGTGGAGACTAAAAAGACCTGATGATGATGATCATCAACATCTCAGCTGCAATAAGTCCAGCGCTGGACAAGGACTTCCAACATGACCAGCTACAAGCGGCTTGCATCCAATGCTTTCCTGCGAGCTTGTTTTTTCATCAGAAATACGATATATTTCGTAAACGGCTTTTATTTTCTCATAATATAGTAAATACATAGATAGTTGTGAAGCTTTTTAAGATATTATAGATACAATACACTGCTGATGCTATAACCCAATCCTTAGATATAAAGGAGTGTGTAGGATTTAAAATATGAAAAATAATGGGATAAATAAATAAATATATAGGGACATATCACACAAATTGAGCTAGCCCCACAGTAAGTTGTGAACTTGTGTCGCAGGATATTAACTCAACGATACTATATTTTATAACATATACTTATATAGATAAACATCCAAGACCCAGGTCATTCTGGAAAAGATCGTTTTCCATCATGACCTGACCGGGGATCGAACCCGGGACCCCCGTGTCGCAGGCTGGCGTGTTGACCGCTGCGCCACGGAGCTCGACATGATTGAAACTATCGTTAATAACTTTCCACTACACGTCATTAAATATGATTAATTTTAATACTTTGTAACACGAACATTTTAAAGTTTTGGAAACGTAAAAGGCGATAAAACCGTATTAAAAAAAATATATATTTAATAGTGTAACAATCGTGAAAACATTACAAAACATTATACACGTCATTAATTTAGCGTTTAGCAATATCGTGATAATTGGCAAATCGCTATGAATTATCTAATTATCCGCTTCTAATTAATCATTGGTTGCGGTCTGAGTCATTGAACACTGCAGTCAATGCACTCAATACGAGCTTTTGTTGCTCAGTAATGTACTTATCTTCACATCATCATTATAAATCAGTCTCTTGTAGACCACTTTGGACGAATATCTCTTCATTATGTATAACATTGGGTCACTCACATGCTATTTTGTCAAGATTGCCGACTATAGCGGCTCTGCAAAATCTCTTTCTCCACGTAATCATCATCTTCTTCTTCTTCTTCTTTTTCAGCCCTTATTAACCCACTGTTGGGTATAGGCCTCCTCATTGACACGCCATTCTTTCCTGTCGTGGGCTTTTTGCATCCAATTTTTACTATATGCTTTGGTTATGTCGTCAGCCCATCTCGCTGGTGGACGCCCGACATTTCTACGCCCAATTCTCGGCCTCCACTCTTACACCTTTCTATTCCACCTTCCGTCGGATCTTTGGCTAACGTGGCCTGCCCACCTCCATTTCCTTTCTGCAATCACACACGCTACGTCGGATAACTTGGTGCGCCTGCGGATTTCAGTATTCCGTATTCCGTATCATCATATCAACCGTCAAAAGTCAACCAATGGATACAGTCTCTCCCAAGGATTTCCATTGTGAGAGGACTTTGCCATACTCACCACGTCGTGCAGATGGGTTGGTGAGGTCCACGTTTTACCAGTCACTTTTTAAATGCGACTCTACTGGTTTGTTGTCAGTTTTACCAGGTTTCTATGCTTCATTTTTGACGATGCAAGAATCTCTTTTATATTCTAGACTCTATCTATGAACTGTGCTTTTCATTATTTAGGTCTTTAGTCCAACTGTCACTTTAATTAGTTTATCGTCTCCTTCAATGTCAACTACTCCAAAGTCATCTCTTGATATCTGCATTTCGTGTCCAGTCTCCGAGTGATACTCACATCATTGATTTCTCCATAGTTTTATCAGTCACAATACAAGAAACAGGCCAAATGCGAGTCACACTAGCATACCGAGGGTATCACATTTATTTTTTGTGTGTAACTTAACATCATCATCATCATCTGGTCCTCTCTCGTCTCCACTGCAGGAGCACGACCCTCTCTGACTATCGTACTCTACTCTAACTTAACAAAACAATCACATTTTCTGGATTTTATTCTTAACCTGTGCTATGAGACCTTGCTTCAAGCCGTATATCATGATTCTAGGTCAATGAGAAGTCATCATCATCATCATCTCAGCCATAGGAAGTCCACTGCTGGACATAGGCCTCCCCTAAGGATTTCCAATATGACCGGTTAGAAGCGGCCTGCATCCAACGCCTTCCTGCGACCTCTATCAGGTCGTCTGACCACCTGGTCGGTGGGTGTCCAACGCTGCGCTTGCCGGTACGTGGTCGCCATTCGAGAACCTATAGAGAGTACACGCAATGAGAAGTACCTATAGATTCTGTTTCCCCAGGAATTTCAAGCAAATTTGTAACACTAGTTTCATTGTCGAGTTCAACCACATCATGATAATGGGCAAATTACTGTGTAATATCTAACTACCCGTTCGAATAATCATTGACTACCGGTTATAAATAGTGCAGACCAATCAATGCGGCGTCTTATCTCACTAGCACCATGCGGACACCTGGGGCGGCTGCGCGGGCCGCAGCTACCCAAAAAAGAGCAAAATCTTCAATTCTAGCTTCCAATTATGATTTTGTGCCCGTCGCCGTAGAGACAGCTGGCCCATGGTGTCCGGAAGCAAGAGACTTTGTTAGTGAGATAGGACGTCGTTTAAGAGACCGTGGTTATGACAACCGCTCTGGCTGGTACCTGGTTCAAAGGATATCCATTGCAATTCAGAGAGGAAATGCTGCCAGCATAATGGGTACCTTTGAGCCGGGTACTATCCGGGGAGGGGGGGCATTTTTGAGTGACTTGTTCTTTTGTATTTGTCTCTGTTTTTTTGTACTTTTGAAATAAATATTGATCACATTAGGTACTTATATATAAGTTCTAGTAGTTAGGAAGTTAAGCCGTTGGTCCCGGCTGTCATCGTTAATGGCAGTCGTTAAGCTATGTCAGATGCCTTAAGGCAGCTTGAAAAATCTGACACCAGTGTTGGCCACTTACACATACGAAAAACAAACAAAAACAACAACAGTTAGGAAGTCTTCTATGAGTATTATATCTGTTGAGAATATGTGATCAAGAAGCTATGAAAAGTGTTATATACAATACTAGCTTTCCCCTCGACTTTATCTACGTAATTTATAGCCTATACCTCCTATATGCTATTCTGATGTGTTAGCTATATTATAATCTAATACAGTTGTATCAATTCAATATTGTAGTCCATTGTCTGTCGAGCTCCGTGGCGCAGCGGTCAACACGCTAGCCTGCGACACGGGGGTCCCGGGTTCGATCCCCGGTCAGGTCACTATGGAAAAAGATCTTTTTCATATTGACCTGGGTCTTGGATGTTTATCTATATAAGTATATAATATTATAAAATATAGTATCGTTGTTACTGTGGGGCTAGCTCAATTTGTGTAATATGTCCCTATATATTTTTATTTTTTTATTTTATTGAGCACTTGAGCAGGGAATGTGACTGTCGCTCCGGCGCTGGTAGAGACGCCTTTTAACACATTTCATATGAAAGAAAGAAAGAAAGAAAGAAAGAAAGAAAGAAAGAAAGAAAGAAAATTTGTTTATTTGGTACCCATGAAATACAAAAAGAACAATAACAATTATAAATTACACGCATAGTACCAAAATGGTTTCCGCTCAGCATTTTGTCATGGGGCTACCATGACGCTGATCTTCCGCGAAAGCCATACTTATACTAAACAAAATGTTAAAAGTGATTAATAAACATACAATAAACTAGCTACTAACTGAAACTAGCGAGAGTTTTGAAGTGTGAGATTTCATTAGATTCGTATTCTTTCCCGGAGTGTCATAGGCTATATGGAGGAGCCCGATGGTCCAGTGGGTGTGAGCTCTATGAGCGCTTACGTATGTTAAGCAACCCCTGGTGCAGTCCCTACTTGGATGGGTGACCGCAAGTGGCATAATAATATCTCGAGCTCCTCCGTGCTTTGAAAGGCAAGTTAAGCCGTTGGTCCCGGCTGTCATCGTTGATGGCAGTCGTTAAGCTATGTCAGATGCCTTATAAAGCAGCTTGAAAAATCTGACACCAGTGTTGGCCACTTACACATACGAAAAACAAAAATAGGCTATATAGCAAAAATTCAATATGGCGGACGTAAATTGTCAAGAACGGCAGTCAGGTTGCTTAATTTTTTAAATAATGCGTTTCGTTGTATAAATAAATATACATAATTTGCTTTACAATTATACTTAAATCTCATACTGATAAATGATTTCCCAATTATGACGATTCGGGTAAAGCCACGATGAAGCCGAATTGAAATTCGGCGCGCACTAATGAAGCCATTGTAGGAATCGCTTCGGCACCGGTTTTTGCTCGCAATTAACCGGAACCGGTTCGGTTGCGGTCAATTTCATCAGTTGTTCTGCCGTGCTACAATTGTCGTGCGTACTCTTAATTACTGGCGACACAGATTGAATGATACGGATTTTCCAAGAAATACTGTCTATGTATACAGTTTCTGAAATGTAAAATTTATTAAACTTATCGAGAGAATTACAAAAAGTGTTAGGTATTTTTTTTTGAATAAAATTATTTAAACTACTGCACTATCAAAATTTTTGACACCAACACTACTCTGAATAATTTGAAAAATGTAATGAGGTCAAGCATTTAGAAATTTTGTTAATTTTAAAAAATCACATCTATCTACAATAATATAATTATTTTTAACAAAAAAGTAATACTTCAACCCGATACGTAAATGGGTGTGGTAGTTCAATCAAAATAGAGGAACAAAGTCGTCATCAGCTTGTGTTGATTCGCGAAAGAATTAAACAAAAATAAAATTAAACCAAACGGAATACTTGTAAATTTTTTTTTTGGTTTTTGTTCATTTTTTCTAAAAGCGGTGGATACATTTCGATAAAAAAATTATAGGACCACTTTTGAAGTTCAGTCAAAACATAAAAATAAAGAATTTTGAAAAGCCTGAGAAAAGACATGGGGTACTTTTCCATGTGGATGAAGGCGCGGGCACAGTTAGTAGTAAGTACATTAAATATCATTTTTTTAACTAGCTATTTAGGTCCCACTGCTGGGCAAAAGCCTCCCCTTCTGTTCTCCACCTAGTCCTATCCACTGCCCTGTCTTGCCATTCCTTATTAAATGCACACAACTCGTCTTTCCATCTCATTTTTGGCTTCCCTCGAGAACGTTTGCCATCAGTAGGAACCCATTTGGTGACTGAACGTGCCCATCTTATTATATAAATATCATTATTCTAATAAAAATTAAACTTTATTAAAATTATGTTCACAAATAAAGGAGTACAGAAATAAACACAAAGTATAAATAAGCCTTCGTAAGCATAAAATTGAGTTCGAATCCTTGGGGTCCGGAAGGATACCGAATAAAGAGGTTAAGAGGATTACTTTATATTCTCATTTTGATTTGTTAAAAAATAATGTTAATTTAAAATTATACATTTGCCAGTATAACCAATTTTATTTGAGTTGTGAATCGTTAGCTTCCATAATACTAAAATATAAAAACTGGCCAAGTGCGTGTCGGGCCACGCTCAGTGAAGGGTTCCGTAGTTGCGAATGACAACTTTGAGTTCACACTGTTCACACAGCCATCACAGTTTACCGACCAAAAACATAATAACAATGAAAATTGTATGAAATTTTACATTGTCGAGTACATTTTATAAGTTGGTTACCTATAACTTTTTAGTTTGTACTTAGTACTTAGCTCATATAGTTTAACTTTCAACTTCAGTATATATGATACTGCTTTAATTTTTTTCACGTATCCGTATATAACTGTTTAGCAAATAGAGGGGGTAAGGTACAGGGGAGGTAACTCTAACAAAAATTTTCATTTTAAAACAAAATATTTCAGGAACGGATCCTTAAAGCTAAGCTAAGCTAAGCTTTCTAGTACTTATAGTCTCTGAGTAAAAGCGCGGACGGACAGACAGACAGACAGACATGGCGAAACTATAAGTTTACTACGGAACCCTAAAAAAGTGCTAGAAAGACAGCGTTATGGAAATTGTCAATACTGTTTTATTTTTCTCCGGCTGACCCTCCCCGAAGGAGGGCAAATGATTGTCACGCGTATTTATCTTTATATGTTTCTCTATATTTCTATGTAAGTACGTCTGTTCTATTGTTTCCTCCTGAAGCCTAAATAGCTAGATCGATTTTGAAGTATGTGGTGTTATTAGATTCGTATTCTTCTTTTTTTTTTAATAATTCTAATTGTTCCTTGTGAAACGGGACGAAAGTATTTGACAGGAAGCCGCGCTGTAAGAGGTATCAACCAATACAAGAATGACTGTCAGGTGTTATACTTACGTTAATTATTTTTAGAAAAATCAATTTCCTCTTCTCTTCTTCGCTGACAATGTCACACATTTGAATATTAAATAGGTATTTTCATATTATTTATATATATATGCATGCAACTATTGCAAAACTCGCTCTTTTTTAATGTTTTGAGAAAAAAAGGAGTCAATTTTTTGGTCTTTGGAATTTTCTTTTCTTTTGTCTTTGAAATTCATATTTTGGTTTGAAGGGTCAAGCTTTGGCAATTCAGAAAGAATTGCTGCCATTCTTTTGGGTTTTATCTGTGACTGTATCGTTGTCTAGTAAAACTTTTTTTACGATCAAGTTGGTGAACAGGCATACGGTCCACCTGATGGAAAGCGGTTACCGTAGCCTATGAACGCCTTCAACACCAGGGGTGCACTCACGCGTTGCCAACCCAGAATTCTTATTTAGGTCAATAATAATTTCAATTGTTACTATTACTGTACTTAGTGTTACTAATACTACTGTAATAAATGAAACCTTTTTGACTCGATAAGAAGAAGAAAAAACTGTTAATGCAGTTATTTATGAACTATTTTACATTACCTTAAATAACAGCGTCGGAGAATCTTAATTATGGAAATGCAAGAGTCAACTACGTCACGCTGCAAATAATATTTTTCAAAGCAATTTTTCTACAGAAATATCTCGTATTCATCGAGGAAAAATTATTACGAAGTAATTATGCCGTATACGTATGACAAAAATGTTTTATTTAGGTCTCAGTAATACCACCCACGCCGTGTGGTTCCGAGCAGAGAAGAAAATGACTACTCCAAGTCTTCCCGTGGATGTCATAGAAGGCGACTTAGGAAACACAAGCTTAAAAAGCTTTCAAACATCAAAGAGACCTCTCCAACCCGTCTGGCCCGCTTGGAGAGTGTAGGCCAAAACCTCTGACTGCTCTGGCTCTGGTAGTTTAATAGAGGGTCGTGCACTAGAAATTTTATTTTATTAACTACGAAGATGCGATTGATATTGTTGAATATTAAATGGTAGTACCGAACCATTTGTGGTATTCTTACCACAAATGGTTCGGTACTACCATTTAATATTCTAAGTGTGAGTCAGAAGACTCACACTTAGCCAGTTTATTTTTTGTCCCAAGGCTGCGTCAGAAACAACGCACATCCTAAACACACAGAGCCTGCAAACAGATTATTTACTTTAGCTCCTGTTCCTTTGTTCCGCATAAAAACCAGGTAACTAGCCCGTTTACTTAGCCAACTAACGCGAGCTCGTTGAAAGTTTGTAAGATGTTGTTATACCAATATATTATAAATCGAACAAAACTCAGTTAATATAACCTTATGTATTATTTTAGGCACCTTGCGCACTTGACAAACGCGACCACGATTAATAGCCTCAACGACCAGTGGTACTATTTTTGAACGTATGACCAATCGTCTTCGAACGATTCTTGTATGGAAAAACCGCTCGATGGCGAACGGCGTAGTTTCAAAAATAGTACCCCAAGAGCTCAATTTTTAAACTACTTGTTTTAACTGTGTAGTCTTAATAGTTTCGGAATATAATGGCGTAACATACAGATGGGTAGGCAGACTGACAAAAAAGATGAATCTACGAAAACCCTAAAATCGGTCAACTGCGGGGCAGCATCGCATACGAAGGATTTCGTAGAACGTATTTTTAACTGTGTAGTCTTAATAGTTTCGGAATATAATGGCGGAACATACAGATGGGTAGGCAGACTGACAAAAATGATGAATCTACGAAAACCCTAAAATCGGTCAACATCGCATCGGGGCAGCATCGCATACGAAGGATTTCGTACCACCTAACAATGTTTAACTACATAAAGCACTCCTCCCACCTTAAATTAAAAAATATTTCGTTTTTATATTTGTTGTTATAGTGACTTAAGGCGCTCCTATAGAAACACTAGCGCCACCCAGCAATTAATTCTTTTAATCCTAAATTAGATCGAATTTTAAAAATCTACTAGTACATAACTAGTGAATTAAAATAACAGAAAAACAAGTTAACGGCAAAAGTGGCCACTTTTGGTGCTAACCAATTTTTCTCTTTAAATATGGCACTAGTAAATTACTTGTAATTTATAAAAAAAACTATAAGTAATTTAGTAGTTTTGTACTTGTTACATTTTTAAAATTCGATACAATTTATGATTTAAGGAATTTAATTGCTGGGTGGCGCTAGTGTTACTATAAGAGAGCCTTAAGATACATAACTTGTATAATAAATCAAAGTAAGAAACTCTTAAAGCAACAAATGTGCGCTACCAAAATATTGTAGCCAGTATTACTTGTGATGTTTAAGATTGTAACAATATCTCTAAGTAATCCTCAAAAATTTACATTCGAACTTGTATATAAGTTTCTATTTTTGAACGAGTATTTTAATATTTTTTAAAGACGCAAAGTCGTTATATTCCAATGGTTTCGAAATGAACATTATTGTAAAGAATAACTACATAACTATGCCAAAAGAAACTCAACCCAGCCTTCTCCTTATCATCATTAAATAAATCGATTACGGACAGTTGTGCAAAAAGTTAAACTCAATTTAATACAGTGATTGTCTTTTTTAAATCAGAATATGTCAAATTGCAAACAAAAAGCTCACAATATTGTTAAATGAAATGGACAAACACAAACAGAAATTGCGATTTGCTCGTTGGAAAGTTAATATGGTTTCGGAGAAATGGTCGCTGTCACATTTCTACATAATTTTTCATTAAAAGCCGAGATCTAAATGTGTCGCGTCCTAGTTGCAAAAATGTGTTTTTCTGCTTCGCTGAAAACTTTGTTGTGGATGCTACATGAGAAAATATACAGGCAGAGTTACAATGTGTATTGTGATTGTTACATGTAAGTTGCAGAGTGGTTTAAACGGTCTATGAAATTATCTTATACTCCAGCTACATTTGCATCGAAAGGCAAAGCAATTTGATGCACTTGGTTTATTTTAATTTAAAAACAAACTTAACCGATAAAACCTTGTTAAAAATAATATATTTAAACATCTATAACTTGTCAACCCAGCTTTTAGCAATTAACTTGATAATTTACAATTCTTATGCATGGAGAGGTCTGTTTGATGTTTGTAATCTTTGTTAAGCTTATGTTTCTTAAGTCACTTTCTACAATATCCACAGAAAGACTTGGAGTGGTCCTATTCTACTCTGCCAGGAACCACATGGCATTGCATAACAAAAAAAAATAAAAAAAATAAAGACCCTTACGTTTTTTGAAGCCGGTATTTTCTTATTACGATACGGTACAAAGTAAACGTAATTTTCTCGGCAAAGCCATAGAGGTGGTTAATTTCCTTTATTCATAACTGGTCTGTCACTCTTTTATTCGAATGGCTTTAGAAGACAAAATTTAGATTCGTGTATTTGATCATGTAGCTGCATCATATGCCAGCCGTCCGACACAGCCGCTTTTGAAGTGTGTCGGTTTAAAATGAATTTCGAAATAGATTTACATGCAGAGTTCCTGTGTGGAGGTGGAAAAAGTGTTGTCGTAATAGATGGAGAGTGGCGCGGGTAATTTGACAAGGATTAAATCAAGCGCTTCAAATGTTGCGAGACATTCAAAACTATAACTAGTAAAATGAAACCTATACTAGTTATCTATACTAATACTAGCCGTGTGGTTCCAGGCAGAGTAGGATAGGACCACTCCAAGTCTCGACTTAGGAAATACAAGCTAAACAAAGCTTATAAATATCAAAGGGACCTCTCTAACCCGTCTGACCAGCGTGGAGAGTGTAGGCCCAATCCTCTTACCGCTCTGGCTCTGGTAGTACAGAGGGTCTTGCTCCTGCAGTGGAGAATAAAGAGACCTGATGATGATGATATACGTATATTAAAAAGAGGTAATATTTGATTTTCGTTTCTTTGTTTGCATTGAATAGGCTCCGAAACTGACTGATTTGCAAAATTCTTTCACCTTTACATAGCTAATTTATCTGCGGGTGACACAGGCTTTAATTTACGCGGACAAAGTCGCAGGAAAATTGCTAGTCTAAAATAACAGTAAAGTAATAATAAATAATAAATAAATATATACGGACAAATCACACAGATTGAGCTAGCCCCAAAGTAAGTTCGAAACTTGTGTTATGGGATACTAACTCAACGATACTATATTTTATAATAGATACATATATAGATAAAGTAAGTATCTATTATAAGATACTAGCTATTACCCGCAGCTTCGCCCGCGTGATAAATCGCTTATGTCCTTATCAGTACCCTAACTTATGTCAATGCAAAATTTCATGATGATCGGTTCAGTAGATAGGGCGTGTAAGCGTAACAAACAAACAAATAAAGAAACAATCTCACTTTGGCATTTATAATATTAGTTGGGATAATATTAGTTAGGCTGAATGTAACTATATGCATTTATGTGATTTTTTATATCTTACCACAACTTTTGCCTTGCCCAACACATGAATATGTTATTCGATAATATTTTAGTAGGGTACTCATATTTTTCTTGAATAAACTTATATTTAGCTATTTAATTTACTTATCTATTATATATTCCCATTTTTATCGATTAATTTTGGATTATTCTGTTCAATATTGCATCCAACGGATGCGCTTAGTTCCGAGAAATCGGCGGAGCTACAACCCATCATGAATATTATACGTACTCGTAATACCTTAGATATAAGAGCTGGGAAGCTGGTTTTCTACTGAATTGCTTGTTTCGAATTTAGAGCATATACGTACCTAAATACATACCATAGCAAAATAGAGTAAGATATAACATTCAATTGAATACAACGAACTTTATTCGTGGATGACGAGCTCCGTGGCACAGCGTTCAGCACGCCTGCCTGTGACACAGAAGGTCCCGGGTTCGAGCCCCGGTCAGGTCAAGATGGAAAATGATCTTTTTCAGATTGACCTGGGTCTTGGATGTTTATCTATATAAGTATCTATTATAAAATATTTTTTTTTTTTTTTTTTTTTTTATGTCAGAGGACGGCAAACGAGCAAGCGGGTCACCTGATGGTAAGTGATCACCGCTGCCCATGGACTAATGTAACACCAGGGGTATGACAAGAGCGTTGCCGGCCTTTTGTTTTCCCTCCCCAGAGGGGAGGGGGGATGGGCCTCCGGCTCTCTCACTCACCGAACGAAGCATAGAAGCTGTAAAACTACTACTCAAACGTCGATTTTCTGTGAGAGTGTGGTACTTCCCCGGACGAGCCGGCCCATTCATGCTACCAGCTGAAGTGATTTTTGCCGGTAGCGTGGCTCTACCACAACTAAAACTAAAATATAATATTTTTGAGTTAGTATCCCATAACACAAGTCTCGAACTTACTTTAAGGCTAGCTCAATCGGTGTGATTTGTCCGTATAAGTATATGTCGTAGATGACTTAGGGAACATAAGCATATCAAACCTTATAAACTTCTTCTTCGGATGACCTGACCAATGTCGCAGGGAGAGGCTGGATGCAGACCGCTTCTAACCGGTCGTATTGAAAATCCTTAGTAAAAGCCTATGTTTTCAGTTCTTTTTGTGGCTGAAATGACTAAAGCAGAGTAACTAAATTAATTTTCGTGAGCTTAACAAGTCGATTTTCCAGTAAACCAACGTTCACACTCCATCAACCGACGCCATAGACGCAGACACCTGTAACGTGGACAATGCACTGGCTTAATTATCTACACAGAGGTACATGTGCTAGAAGGGAACACACACATGTATGGGGGATTTGAAAGGGTTAACGTTGATGAGGCGTGAGGCAATATTCGGTCCTGTAGATTGTACATACTTTTAAGGTGAACGATTCATGCATAATTACCTCCTGAAGTTGATGAAACAAAATATAAAAGAGTGACTAACCCCGTAATGTTAACAACTTTTCAGGAATCAATGCTGAGACCTCAAAAAATATTTTTATACAATAATTTTCAACTTCCCAGCATTGATATCATAGGAAAAGTGCGGAGCCCGATGGTCCAGTGTGCGTGAGCTCTATGAGCGCTTACGTATGTTAAGCAACCCCTGGTGCAGTCCCTACTTGGATGGGTGACCGCAAGTGGCATAAAAATATCTCGAGCTCCTCCGTCCTTTGAAAGGCACGTTAAGCCGTTGGTCCCGGCTGTCATCGTGGATGGCAGTCGTAAAGCTATGTCAGATGCCTTAAGGCAGCTTGAAAAATCTGACACCAGTGTTAGCCACTTACACATACGAAAAACAAAACAAACAAACATAGGAAAAGTTGTTCATATTGACCGGCTAAGTCACCTCTTTAAGGCAAATTTGAGGGTCGGATTTACGCGCTGTATATTATCACGTCTCCTTAAGAGTCGCCTGGAAGCGCATGTCTCCATACAAACGGAAAAAGGGAATTGTGGTAATATTTCATAATTTTGGAGTAAAATTAAGAATTTAATCAATTAATCTCATTATAATTTACGAGTACGTACGTTCCTATACAGCTTGGTTAAAATACCAATGGTTTGAGAATTACAAGCCTTTTCAAATTTGTATGGAAATCTTGAGAGGCGTATAATTCTCAAACGTTTGATAATTTAACCAAACTGTATAGGAACGTACGTAGATTATAATGAGATTAATTGATTGGATGCTTAATTTTTCCCTAAATTTATCAAATATTGCCACAATTCCCTTTTTCCGTTTCTATGGAGACATGCGCGTCCAGGCGAGTCTTAACGGGGATACACATAGCCTAAGGTCATAAAACTCGAAGGCCTCTTGCACATTTTCATGGCATTCATAATACATTTAAAAATATTTAAAGTGTCACCTGTTTCTCTCATTTGCGTTACATAACTCAAACTAATTTCCTAGTTCGGACAGCAACACTCCAAAAATCCAAATTAAATGGATGATGCGTCAATATTAGGTACCTACTTCTTCTTTGTAGGTATATGTTAGTTACACACCAGTAAGCCCGAACTCTCATGTGTTTTAGTTTAGAGATGCAACTGACAAAATGACACTAATTTATTTCCTTAGTTAGAACTGTTTTAGGTAAATAACATTAATCACCTTTCAACTTCGATCATATATAAAATTTATATATGATCGAAGCTCTTTAAAGCCTAAGCCAAAAAGATGACACGTCCAAATTTTCTCTTCTTTCTTTGTATATATTTATTATTTTTTTATTATATGTCCGTATATATTTATTATATTTATTTCTGTGTATTCGTTAGGGAACATGTCTGTGTTCACAACATTTTAGTTAAGGATGTATCCTGTTGCTTGCCTGAGAGTGTTTTCGGCTGATACGGGAAACACACTTAGGCAAGCATCATATTTTTCATCCATTAACTCAATGGCAGCAATCGCGCTTACTCTAGTCTCCCATGTTGTTAAGGGATAATAGACAAAACGTAGAATGTACTAGTTACTTCTTTTGCGGAGGCCGTTGAAATCTGCTAAGGGAATGGGGAAAAATCTAAAGAGCTCTCAATAAGCGTTGACGCAAGCTACCCATTACTATTTTTTTAGTCTCACCGCGACCAATACAGTTGTTACTCCCTTGAAAAGAGATAAATAAGTAAAAGGGTCGTGCTACGTCCTGTTTCTACTCGTATACATCATTATACCCATCAAAATTCAAATGTTTATTTAATATAGGTTGGTTAGAACTTTTATTAATCACTAGTTTTGATTCCATTTGCCTCTAATACGTTCATCCCTATGCTAAATGCCTTTAAGTTGTACGGCCTTAAGTTTGGCTACTCTGTTAGGGATGATAACGTGATAAAAATGTATGTATTTTCTTTGTATTAGCAGGTAATAATCAAATAATAAAAACATAAATGAGGATTTAGCTACAAACTTAAAAGCACAGCTGTGGAAAGTTAAAGAGCGAAACCATTGCCAAACGTCTTGGCATCGGCTCAATTTCCCAAGACAAGTTGGACTAAGATGTTAAAATAAATTACTTTTATAAAAAAAGCAGTACCCTTCGAGAAAAAGCAGAATTTTACCAATTTCTTGCCATCCCATAAAACATTTAAGCAAATTATGTAAGTGCCACTGTTTTTGCGTTTCCTCCCTCATTTGCGTTCGCAATTTATGATTCCTCCCTCATTTGCGTTTCATAATTCAAAAACTAATTTTCTCCCTATCCAAAACGGACTATTCTAGAGTACATAACAGTTAATTACCCCACAAAGCCTAAGTTTAAAGGATGACGCGCCCCTGTGACGTTGTGCACATTGCACTGGCTTAATTTATTAAACATTCTTGTGGAATAAGATTAAATGGATGCGATATTCAGGAACTCCTTGTACGTACGGAGTGTATGTGAAAGAGAAATAATATTGGAAAGGCATAATCAGTACGTTAAACGATCTGCTGTGAAGTAAGTTTTTGAATCACAAAAATTAATTGTACGCAAATCAATACACCAAGTATTGAACGAAAAAATTCATCTTTTTCAGATTGACCTGGGTCTTGAAGGTTTTTCTATATGAGTATCTATTATAAAATATACTTATAGTATCGTTAAAGTCAAGTTTATCTCAATTTGTTTAATTGGTTCTAAACATTTATTATTTTATTCATAAATGTTCCCATTAATTTAAGTTATAAATGAATTATTTTTTTATACAATTTCTTATACGAGCTGTAATGTGATCTTTTATAATATTAGGTACTCGGTGTAATATATGATTTATAAAAGATATTTCGTCGTAGTTAATTTGCAAGTAATTTACAAAATTTTAGATTAGTTTTCTTTTTTCTCGGAGGAAAAATGTGTATTTTTCCTCTTTTTAAGTTTTTAAGTATATTTGTATGCAATGATACCTAAACAGCAACCGCTTTAAAATAAAGTAAGGCGCATCTAGCAACCTAACTCCAGCATTGTATTCCCTGTTTATTATCACAGGGCACATAAATTTGTCGCCCCACGGTTTTGTCCACTCATAAACCTCTTGGGTGAACGCCACTCAGTGTTGCCACTTTAATAATAACGTATAAGGTCATTAAACTTGCTAATTGAAATATAGTGACGACCTTTTTGGAGGTTTAATTAAGCTTATAGTTCGAGTATGCAAGTAATTGAAAGTAATGATACGCATTCGTATAAGTATTTTATTTTACGAAATTATTTTGAATGACGAGCATTTTTTACTAAGTATCTCATGTACAATACAACGCATTAATTTGGTCTAGGGCTTTTTTGGTGTCTGGGTTTAAATATGAATAGAAAATACACTTATTGCTATATTATAACAAGTTAATTTTAGGATTGTTTTGAATGCCTGTATATGAGTGTTTTTTTAAATGCTTACTAAATAATTAATCTGAAAAATTACGATAATGTTACGAAAGTTGACAGTACTAAGCAATAATCGATAGCAATAAATAAAAAAATAACCATTAAGAATGCATGTACACTGGCAATCACACAGATTGAGGACACATAGGGAACGGTACTATATTTTATAACAACTAGATAAACAACTTAGACTTGGTTAATCCGAAAAAGATTATTTTCCATCTTACTTAACCTGACCGAGGATCGAACTTGGGGACTTCGATGAAAAAGTTACCACAAAAAGACGCGGGTCTTTAATTTTTTTTATGTTTGTAAATGAATAAATAAATAAATTTATACGGACAAATCATCACACAAATTGAGATAGCCCCAAAGTAAGTTCGAGACTTGTGTTATAGGATACCAACTCAACGATACTATATTTTATAATAGATACTTATATAGATAAACATCCAAGACCCAGGTCAATCCCGGGACCATCCGTGTCGCAGGCAGGCGTGTTGACCGCTGCGCCACGGAGCACGGAGCCAATAAGATGTCCGATTGTCAAGCTGTTTACGCATCTGATCACCGCTGCGCCACGGAGTATATATATTTCAATTGCAGTCACCCAATCCAGTCAACTCCACGCCTGGGGTTGCTTAACAACCACTAACAATACCCACGCACGCTCACGCTCATCATTCTCTTCGTCAGTCTTTTAAATAAAATAAAATGTTCCCATCATCGGTCCCCATTATGAAACGAGTGGGATAAGGGTGCTTTAATTTTATCGATACCCTTTTGTCCTTGATTTAAGAGTCTAAATAAAACACGATACCCAATTTAGGAATGGTGATAATGATCATGCTATTGTTATTGTGACCGAAATGTTCAAAGATATTGTACAGCAACGTGGGCGTTTAGGCTGAGTTTTCACTGAACGGGAAAGTAATCAATCTTTTCATATCTTTAAAATGACTACTATACTGACATCATCATCATCATCAGATCTTTTTGGGTCTCCACTGCAGGAGCATGACCCTCTCTGTACTAACAGAGCCATATATTATAGCCTGAGCAGTCAGAGGATTTGGTCTACACTCTCCACACTGGCCAGACGGGTTGGAGAGTTCTCTTTGATGTTTATAAGCTTTGTTTAGCTTTTATTTCATAAGTCGCCTTCTACAACATTCACGGGAAGACTTGCAGTGGTCCTATTCTACTCTGCCGGAAACCACACGGCTTATGCCACGAAAACGAAAGTTCTCAGTGACTATGCACCTTAAGTTTGTTATGCCTGAATGTAGTTCCAGGCGCCTCAAAGTCAAATCATTAATCAAGGCTCATTTTTGGAAAAAAATTATCAAATCATATTCAGGTCACATCTCAAAGGTGTCGCTTAGTATTAGAATCAAAACTAATCTTCTGGCTGACTGCATACTTTAGGGTTTGTTATATCTGGATCAAATTCCATGCGTCTTTGAATTAAATAAAAGCCAAAGCTCATTTTTGGTCAAAATTTACCTATTCATTCCTCATACATTCCCTCCACAACTTTCTGGGTATGGGAAGGCCGAGAACGTTGCGGAACGAATATGTGAGAAGAAACGGGCATCTAGTGGCGATATGGTTGGGGATAAACTTTGGAGAGAGTTGACATATGACTCGGTCACAAGTAGGGAAAAGGCAAGGTAGAAAAACGAGTTCACATCCCAAAGATGTTGTGTAATATTGGGATCAAAACGAATGTTGTCGGTGATTGCACACTTTAAAGTTGTCTGTATAAAGTTTCATGCGCTTTCAATTCAAATTATTAAGTCAAGGGTAATTTTCGGTAGAAATTTACCTAATCATACTGAGTCCACATCCCGGAGATGTTGTTTAATATTGAGATCAAAACGAATATTCTCCGTGACTGCACGCCTTTAAGTTTGTAATGTCTTAATGAAACATTAATTAGCTTTAATGGGGGCAATAAGGGATGCCGGCGGAACGAAAGGATTATTAAGCAATTCCAAGTTCGGCGTTTCAGATAAGATTATTAGGTGCGTTGATGATAATGTTTTTTTATTTAATTATAACAGCACTACCGCTGAAGACTTATTTTTATCTGCGGGTTTCTCGATTGCGTACTCAGCTGTAGCGCCTCGGAGTAGTGTTGCGGAACTATCTATAGTTTCCCTATCGTGGTAGAGCCACGCTACCAGTGAAATTCTCTTCTTCTTCTTCTGTTTTATATTATGGCTTCCACCGAAATTTCAGTGATTCTGCCAATGTTCAGTATATATCATATATATATCATACGTATATCGGTAAAGTTTTTCCAAGTAGCATCAAAGATGGCGTATGTTCTTTGACGCCTCGTGGGAGCTTGGGGCGGCAAATCTATACGAGTCCATTTATCAGTCCACTTTAACTATTTCACAAATTGTTCAGGAGCACGAGCATTTATAACACCAAACTACACCAATTTCATATTATAAAGTCCACTAAAATCAATTTGCAATATTGTCTAAGGCAAACTTCAACTGTACCCCTTGACTTCCCACCACAAACTCTCAGTGAAATTCTCATTTGCTAGTGGTATGAATGGGCCGGCGTCAGTTTGAGTAGTAACTTTATCGCAGCTGCTTCGTTCGGTGAGTGAGAGAGCTGGAAGCCCATCCCCACTCCCATCTGGGAGGGAAAAATATAAGGCCGCGAACGTTCTTGTCACACCTCTGGTGTTGCAGTTGTCCAGTCCATGGGCAGCGGTGATCACTTACCATCGGGTGACCCGCTTGCTCGTTTGCCGTCCTATATGAAAAAATCCATAATTGACCTCGAAAACTATTCCTGCTGTCGATGGTAGGTACCTATCATCACGTGTCAATATCGCGTTCCGAGTAATACCTACTACGGATAAGGGCAATAAATACTAACGATACGCAAAACTGGTACTGGCTCTGGTAGTACAGAGAGGGTCGTGCTCCTGCAGTGGAGACTAGAAAGACATGATGATGATGATGATGATGATAATGATGATACGCAAAACTTGCTAAGTAACATAGTACATATATTATTGATTGTCCGATACAATCAATAATATATGTACTATGGATAAAAGTAAAGTATCAATAGTACTATCATAATATAAAATGGAGCCACAAATGTCGACTAATTTTGCTAAAATTAACGTATAGCATTCAAAGAATAAACAAACCTATAACTCAATATCAATAACAATTTTATTTGTATATAATTAGTCAATTTAATGAGGCAGACCATATTTGCCGCCGTCAAATTAATTTATTTGAACGAAGTATTTGTTTGGTTAGTGTAAATATAGGAATACAAAAACCGATTCAATACTCTAAAACAGGGGCTCATAAACATCTTAATAAAGGAATTCATATGGATTAATACATAACTCTATGCTAGAGAGTGCTAAAGAACCGATGGCTGATGGGGCAGAAAGGTTCTTGAATGGCGACCACGTACCGGCAAGCGCAGCGTTGGACACCCACCGACCAGGTGGTCGGACGACCTGATAAAGGTCGCAGGAAGGCGCTGGATGCAGGCTGCTTCCAACCGGTCATATTGAAAATCCTTGGGGGAGGCCTATGTCCAGCAGTGGACCTCTTGCGGCTGAAATGATGAATACATAACATCTGTTTCATAATTATTCCTATACCATTTCATCATCAGGTCTTTTTAGTCTCCACTGCAGGAACATGAACCTCTCTGTACTACCACAGCTACATATTAGGTAGAGCAGTCAGTGGTTTTGACCTACACTCTCCACGCTGGCCAGACGGGGTGGAGTGGTTTCTTTGATGTTTATAAGCTTTGTTTAGCTTGGGTTTCCTAGTCGCCTTCTACGACATACATGAGAAGTCTCAAAATGCTCCTATTCTACTCTGCCGGGAACCACACGGCATATAACATTTTTTGGATGTTTATACCTGTTTTGCTCATAACACATACAGAAGCTTATTGTGCTTCCAGACTGCTGTTAAATATGTTTACAAATATTTTCTAACATGATTCAAATGCATAGTAACATAAAAATAAAATCAAAACTTTTAAGTACAACTAATATTGATTATAAATATGCTTGACAAATACCTGTAAGACCTATCTTATTTGGATGTTAGAAAATGTTTGTTAACAGTTTGAAATTAATGTTTTCTGTAACCAACTTGTAAGAAAACTGTTTTTACATTACCTATACGCAGTACGCACCCATTATGGTTAGGACTTGGGACCACATGCGGATGAAGTCACAAAGCTTGTGCGGGTTCACTTCACGTTGCGCCGCGACAGCACTTTTACACATTCCTATAATTTTACTAATTTCGCATTAGTTCGCAACATACGGCCATCAAGCATGCCACGCGTTCTCATCTATCAATAATCCATTTTATCAAGTTTTAAGTTTTTGTGTGTCGTACAATATACTTTCTCTTCTTTATCAAGACTTTATCATTTCTTACCCCAATCAGCAAATCCCCGTACAAAGCTTCTTACCCGCGTGAATGTAGATGACACAGAAATACCTTTTCCCGGTCACACCCTACATATGTTCTTTACCAGGTGTCATACTATCTCCATACTTAATTTCATCTAAAAAGTTTCAGTGGTTAAGGCGAAAAGCGACAACAGACAGATTGAAAGGCAAGAGTTAGATACTTTTGGAATTTTAATATTAGTAGGGATACGTACAGGGTGTTACAGAAGTGTGAAATTTATATGGTGTTTCTTTGTAAATATGAAAAGAAGCGAAAGATCGTTTATCAAAAGTGTTCTCGCAAAAATGTAGAAAAATGGATACAACATATCATAATTTTTTAGAGTTTAAGTATATATATATATATAATAAATAAAGGTGGCGACTCAGCCCGTAACTATAAATTATAACAACTGTTATAAAACCTTGAAATTCCCATTCAAAATTGTTCAGCCGGCTGGGCAATTGGTATGAAAATGTTGAAATTATAATTATTTTTGAATTTAAAGCATTTGTCCCAAAAGAAAAGTTGTTATATTAACGAGCTGAGTCGCCTCTTTAAGGATCGAACAGGCATTAACATGTAATTATTTATATAAACAGGACTTAGCACGAACCTTATATTTATTTGTTTCCGCTGACGTTTTTTTTGTTAAAAAAATCTCTATGTAAATGTAAAAAAAGTCATAATTATTTACATAAAAAGTCCTGTTTATGTAAATAATTATGTGTTCAAAGCGCAAAAGTTGGAAAAGAACATGGTTGTAAATATGAGATTCTTCGGTCCACCATAATTCCTAAACGTCGTAGATTTTGATGTAAATATGTAAACAATATGCTGTTGTATGTATCCAAGTAAGTGCATAAATAGAAGTGTCGTTACAATAAAACAACAACTGGCCTAATTGAAATACCGAGTAGTAAAAAGTATACTTAATGACTACACGACAGCTGTTTATTATAACAGTTCTAATAAGCCAATTGGATAAAATGATGACAATTTCCTGTGCTTAGTTAAGCTCATTTGACACAAGGAATCATTATTCGGTCGTTAGATACTTCACGTTAACAAACACATTCATTTTTCTTTTGAAACTTTTTGTTCTATAGTGATAATAAGTGTAGACCTTTTTACTACCCTTTGACGGAAAAAGAGTTATTATAAGTTTGACCATTGTGTGTGTGTCTGTTTGCATATATCTCTGTGCTACATCATCATCAGCCTATACACGTCCATTGCTGGACAAAGGCCTCCCCAATTGCACGCTATCGAGATTTATCTTCGGCTGCTTGCATCCAGCTTCTGCCAGCCATCTTGCGCAAATTATCACTCCACCGGTCTGTTCTACTGTAGTTCTTAAAAAGATAGATATTAAAACTATACTTGCCTATCTTTGGACACCACGTCCATAGATAAGTCTTTAAAAATGACATATCTAGACATTTTCAATTCATTTATTAAAGTCATTTTAAACAAATAAAGAAAAGCACTTTCAAAGTCGTAAAATGGGCCTTTTACATTTGTAATAAGATTTCACGTTGCTAAAGTGCAATAAATTGAATTAATTAAAGTTAAGGAAAAACGATTTAAAATAATTATTTTGTATCGTTTAAATGTTTACTCAGCAGTTAATAAATGTGTTATAAACTGCCAGGTGCACGTGCATAATTAATTGTGTGATTCAATGAAAAGAATAATTTAAACTCGATTTATCAGAATTAAAATGATTTCTCTCGCATTGGAATGAAAATACTAAATTACAATAAAAATCAACAGTAACTGCCACTGCCACTATTAATAAAATATAACAACGTCATCATCATTACCATTCTCAGCCGTAGGAAGTCCATTGCTGGACATCCCTCCCTCCCTCAAGGATTTACAATACGATCGGTTAGAAGCGACCTGTACCAGCGCCTTCTTGCGACCTTGGTCAGGTCATCCAACCACCTGCAGGCCTATTTGCTAACTTTGACAACTACGGTGTATAACGCTTTGATTGTCACTATAACATCCATTACAATTTAAATATATTAAATAATATTAGTCATCCATACGGAAGCCGTAATGAATATTGAAGTGACTATCAAAACCACATCGTAGTTGTCAAAAGTTAGCGAATAGCGTCGCTAGTCGGTGGGTCTCTATTTAAGAACCTTTCTACTCCACCGACCATCGGTTCTTCGGAATGAAAATGCAAAATTACAATTGAAAACATCTACCACTGCAGCATACCAAGTATACAAGTAAAATATAACAGCGTTATCATCATTGAACTGGTTGGAAGTGGCCTGCATCCAGCGCCTTTTTGCGACCTTGGTCAGATTGTGCGACCACCAGGTTGGTGGGTGTTCAACGCTGCGCTTGCCGGTACGTGATTGCCATTCAAGAAACTTACCCCATTGACCATTGGTTCTTCGGAATGAAAATCATCATCATCAGGTCGTTATTAGTCTCCACAGCAGGAGCATAACTCTCTCTGTACTACCAGAGTCATATATTAGCTAGGGCAGTCAGAGGATTTGGCCTACACTCTCCACGCTCATCATCATCATTTCGTGTAGGTGACACGGTCAGTCGACCATGCACACCCCGGTGTCAGAGTTCTTCGGAACCGCCTCTCGGCCTGTAACGTGGTTCCTTTAACGTGGTTTCTCCACGCTGGCCAGACGGGTTGGAGAGATATTTAAAGTATATGAATGAAAATACAAAATTACAATTTAAATCAACAACAACGACCATTGCAGCATACAAAGTATAAAAGTAAAATATAACAGCGTGTATTGTTACTTTTATGGCGCGAAAAAAACCTTATATTTATCTACGTTCCTTCTGGGCCATAAAAAGGCTCTTATATAGCGTAATATCATACAACAATATGCTGCCAAGATAATAATTTGAAGACTCGGAACGTTGCCTTTTCATGAGAATTTTACTTGTCACTTTTGCACGTAAAATATTATGTCGCCAGGGACGTAAATGACTGGAATCGACGTCGAGGTAGTAAAATACTAATGCAACTCAGGTACAGATGCGCTATATTCAAGGAGCTGATTTAAAATAAATATTATTATGCAGTTTGTTTCAACAAAATAATACAACACAACTCTTTATTATTATTAATTTAGAGAAAGGTGGAAACAAAAAGGGGAGGCTTTTGCCCAGCAGTGGGACTTAAATAGCTAAAAAAAACTCTTTATTACTTTTGTGTGAATGTGTACGGTTATATGATACATTATAATGTTTTTCAACCGATATATCTATCAGTGATCATATTAATCATTCTTGAATGTCTTATTAGTTGAAACTTTGTTTTGTTAATTCGATGTGGAGCCTGATTTACCTATTTCTTTATTATGTGTGTACGTTGCTTTAAATTAAACGAATGATATTGAATTTTAAAACTACCTTTCTTTAGTGTTTTCTAATATTTTCGCGATTAATACTCATTAAATATAATAACTACCACGAACACTGTAGTGTTCAAAACGTTAGGTGTATAAATAATGTAATAAACGCGATTAAACCGTATTAAAAGTAATTTTATTTAAAAACCTCCCTTTAAGTTTTATTCTATTCAATTATACTGCAAACTTTAAGGAAACAAAAAAGCTATCGCACTTACACTGTCGCAATAATTTACATCTATGAACTCATATTTTTGTATTGTCTTTGTTTTAAATATATACGACAGTTATTATAACGAGGGCCTTACATATTTATTGGCTCTAATGTACTTACGTAAATACAGAAAAATCATCGGTACAAAAAGGTGAACCTTATGCTGTAACACTCTAATCTTTAGTTTGATCAGAAAGAAAAAAAAATTAAAAAAAAAAGACTTTTCTTTCTTCTTTGTAATTATGGCTTCCACCGAGATTTCAGTGATTCTGCCAATGTCCAGTATAATGAGATACTAAGTATCGGTGTTGTACGGTATGTGGCATCAAAGATGGCGTATGTTCTTTGGCAGCCTCGTGGGAGATTTTGGCGAGAAATCTATACGAGTCCATTTAACAGTCTACTTTAACTATTTCACAAATTGTTCTCGAGCATGAGCATTTATAACACCAGACTACACCAATTTCATATTATAAAGTCCACTTAAATCAATTTGCAAAATTGTATAAGGCAAACGACAACTGAACCCCTTGACTACCCACCAAAAACTCCCAAAAAAAAAAATGACTGAAAAAAATAATAAATTGCAGTTCATGATTGCATTGTCATGGCTGGCAGGAGCTGGATGCGAGCAGCCGAAGATAGATCTTGATGGCGTGCAATTGGGGAGGCCTATGTCCAGCTGTGGACAAGTATAGGCTGATGATGATGATGTTGATTGCATTGTCATATCCACGAAAATGTACTCAATGTACTAGCCAAGTAACGACGTGCATTTGTCAATTTAACATGCAAGGTAACACAAACAGAGGAGCTAGGTATACTGTTACAAAGTACCAACTTTTAATAACGTGCCCGCATTTTTCGCCGGAAAACTTTGTTGGACGTTTGAGATTGAGTTGATGCTTTAAACAAGATATTACCTGTAATTTACACTCGATTTAGCATCAAGGACGTTAAATCCTTGATTTAGCATCAAGGACGTTAAATCCTTGATTTAGCATCAAGGATGTTAAGGGGGCACACTAGGCACAGTAGTGACGCCAATCATTTTATTCCTAATACTTTACAAATAGAAAGAAATTCAAGAATATAATTCATATAAGCATAAGTAAATAACTTGAAGTATTTTTGAAATCATGTTTTAATATGAGAATCAGTCACGCAAAACGTGATGAACGGTGAACAGATTACCGCCAAAAACGGCCGTTTTTGGCGGTAATTTGATTTTCATAATTCTCATTGATTCTGATAATACTTAACATGATTCCAAAAATACTTCAGGTTATTTACTAATACTTATATGATTTACATTCTTGAATTTCTGTCTATTTGTAAAGTATTAAGAATAAAATGATTGGCGTTGCTCGCTACTGTGCCTAGTGTTCCCCCTTAAGCATAACTTTTTTTAAGTACATAACTTATTCTTGTTATTTTTCAGTACCTTACTCATATTAAATTATTTAATATTGAAACATGATTATTTTAAATGAATTTGATGGCATAAAAATATGTATTTCTTATCATTAACGAGTAATATGAAAGCGTCAAAAGTGGTTTCTTAGAACGGTCAATCAGCTACTCTTGTGTTTTCTTTTATCTCAGATCTGTAAAAACATTATCTGTCGAGCTCCGTGGCGCAGCGGTCAACACGCTAGCCTGCGACACGGGGGTCCCGGGTTCGATCCCCGGTCAGGTCAAGATGGAAAAAGATCTTTTTCATATTGACCTGGGTCTTGGATGTTTATCTATATAAGTATATATTATAAAATATAGTATCGTTGAGTTAGTATCCTGCGACACAAGTTCACAACTTACTGTGGGGCTAGCTCAATTTGTGTGATATGTCCCTATATATTTATATTATTTATATTATCCGTGATATTAAGAAAATTGAAATTATTGTTTATATAAAAATATGTCTCGCTTCGAAATATTCATTATAAAACATGAGATACCGTTTGAGCACCTTTAGAAGAAGCTTTGAAGTGTCAATTAAGACCGACTTCAATACAATCCGATCTGAACTTCTCTAATGTGGGAGAAACGAGATAAAAGCGAAACAAAAGATCTTTCATTCTTACCATTAGGGTTCCAGAGAGAAATAGTGAAAAAAGAATAATTTTTCCTGCTGAGCTTTGGCTTATGACTTCACTTGCTAGACCTAACGGAAATATTTTTTTATTCCGTAATAAGAATGGAAGGGAAGATGTCTTTGTTCGTGCCCTTTTAAAAGTGTGTACAACATTTCTTAATAATCGGTTCAGTAGTAAAGGATGAAATCGTAAAAACAAACTCACTCTCGCTTTTATACTCGTTATTTTAATTCGGGTAGTTTTTAGGTTTTTTGTTGTGTTATTTTGTGGCAAAGATTTAGCAACTGTGATATCATATATTTTTTTATTCCTAAACGTTTGATAAACGTTACTGTATATGGATTTATCAAAAATAGAACATTAATTAGCCCCAAGAGTTAAAAAATCGACGAACCTCATCTTTGGCTTTGGTCAATACAAAATCTTTCCGTTTGATTACTACGGAACCCGAAGTTACTTTGAGCATAGTTCTTTGCTAGTAAGAAAGTTGCATTTAAGTAATTCTCTTTTTCTTTGTTACAGATGGCAATCTTGAAGAGATAGCAGATTAAGATGAATCTCAAATACCTTATCCTGATGATAGCTGCGACCATCGAAATAAACGTCACAGAAAGTCGACAAAGTGACAAAAGGAGATGGAAAAATGACAAACAATATTCTCACTACGTCAACATTTGCGATATACAGGACCGAGTCTCCAAAGTACATTGCTACTGCGAAAGTATCAAAATTAAAACAGCCACGAAAGCTGACTGCTGGGTTTTCAATGGAGGCATCGCTGAAGATGATCCCTTCTGGTCGAATTTCTATTCGCAACCGAAAATAGAAAAACTTAGCTTCAATGTTAGAGCTGACGGGGGACTGACGTATATACCGGCCAAAGTGATCGTCAGATTAGAACGCTTACAGTACCTTCATATCCAATACGCCAACATTTTCAGCATACCCTCATTTGCATTCACAAATTCCTCGACGTTAAGGGAAATAATTCTACCAAAGAACAAAATAACCAAATTGGAAAAGATGTCGTTCGCTCATCTGATAATGCTGTCAAACGTCAGCTTAGTGGAAAATCAGATAGCGGAGTTGAAAAGGGACGTATTTTACGTACTACCAAATTTGCAAAGGCTATATCTATCGAAAAATACTATAAGCGTGCTCCATGACGGCTGCTTCAAGCATCTGAACAACCTAATAAAATTGGATTTGGATAACAATTTGTTGACTGTCGTCATAAGAGAGAACTTCCAGGGCCTGTCTAACCTCATTACACTGGATATGAGGAACAACAAATTAACGATGATAGGTGACTTGGCATTCGCGGAACTTTGGAGCCTTGAGGAACTTTACCTGGATGGGAATGAAATAGAATTTATATCAGACAGGGGTTTTGGCGGGTTGGCCGGGCTCAGGAAACTTTCTTTGGCCGATAATAAGTTGGCAACATTAGACGACGGCGTTCTGGATGAAATTCAGAAGTTGAATGTTTTGGATTTGAGAAATAATTATTTGGAGACGCTGAGGCAGGAGGCGGTGCAGAATGTCTTGGAAAATATGAAGACAAATTATGCTTTAATCTCCCTCGATGGTGAGTTGTGTTCAAAGTTTGTTCCCAGTTTATCTTTACTGTACATTCCTGAATGAATTAAGTAGGGTTGTTTACACGCCTTGTGATTTAATTTTACAATTTTATTCTTAAAGTATATACTTAATTGAAAGGGAGGTACTTAAGCTTAAAGAAATGCAAAAATGTTAACAATTAGAGGAAAATAAAAAAATTGTTGTATTATTTAAACAAAAAACAAAACCTGGCTGTTTACATCCACAATATTGATTTTATGCTGCGCTTATATAGCCTTCAACATCTTGGGGAAGAACTACAATCTAATGACACCTCACGCTTTAAAATCGGCTAAGCTGCTAAGGCTACATTACGCAACAATGAAACAAATGCATATATGTGGGTCAGTCGGGTAAAAATAAAACTATAAACAACAAAAAAAAGATAATACTTTTTTTGACAAATATCGCTTCAATTCTATAAGATGATTCGTCCGCCTTACCGTACTTTAGTGTTATTAATGCATAAGTTGACCGACAAGTGTAACGAAATTTGTACAAGACTTTTTGTAAAACTAATGGTGAAGATTAATTTAATGGTAATAACGTATGTCAACATACTTTGTACGTGAGCGTAACTGCCCCCTTATTTACTAACTCGGCTGACAGGTGTCGATGCCTATCAATCTAGGATTTGCTGTTACAATGCGGTTTTTGTATTCGAAATAAAAATTTCTAGCAAGCAAAACCCGCATTGTAACGGTAAATTCTAGATTGATAGGCATCGACACCTGTCATCCGAGTTAGTAAATAAGGAGGCTGTACTGGAGGAACGTTCAGTTTCAGATGAGACAATATCTACAAACAAAATTAGTATCAAAGCAATCCGGCGAGTGTACACCGCAAACCGAATTAACACAGCGTATGAAATTACTGGCCACAACGCAATGAAGTTTTGAACCAACTTCACAAATTAGACTACGCTTTGTCTATTTTATATACATACATACATATTTTCACGTCTTTATCCCTTGCGGGGTAGACAAAGCCCAGGGTCATAAAACCCAAAGGCCACGTTTAGCATGATAGTGGGCGTTAAGATGGAAAGCGGAATCAAAATAGTGATGGCTTGCTAGTGACTAAACTACACACAGTAGATTTTTGGCCGAACCCCTTCACCGACTTTTACAGTCTGTGAGGAAAGATAAGCAACTGGCATATTCTGTGTTTTTCCTCTTATCCCAAACCAGTATGGAAGAATCCATTTTGTTTGTTATTTTCGTGTTATTTATGCACGAATTTATTGACGAGTCTAGCAGTTTGTGAATTAGTCAAGACTTTTTGGGAAACCAAAGCGAAGATTGATTCAATGTGTATTAAGTAAGTCAGCAACAAGGAGGAAAGTTCAGTTTCAGATGAGACAATATCTACAAACAACAACTGGTATCAAAGCAATCCGGCGAGTGTACACCGCAAACTGAATTAACACAGCGTATGAAATTACTGTACATTCGCACTCACTGCACTCACAGCAAGCGGACGCGCGCATCTATCTTGCCGCGACTCAATATTTTTTGCGTAAACAAGTGTGTACCGTGTTGGTCAGTATAACCTCCGAACTGTGCTGTGCCTATTGCTTTCCTGTTCTTACTTGCGCGTTACTGTATGTGCGTCTTGTTTTGTTGTTGGCGATTTATAAACATTCACCATGAATATGCTTCGGTCTCCATCAAGCAGTCGATCTTCTTCATTGACTAATCTGGCTGAAGAGAGAGATTACGTCCACCTTAGAAAGAGGAAGCAACCACCAGACAGTGAAGAGCTATCAAAAACACTAGAAGTCTTTATGGAGAGGGTTGAGACGTCGTTGCAGCAGGTGAACCGCACCATCAGCGATGTTGTCAGAACGGAGTTGAGTGAATTGGCTAGCACAACTAAAGAAATAATGACGGAACTTAGTTCACTCCGTGCAGAAAACTTAGAGATAAAAGGCTCCGTCATTACCCTGACAACTAATCAACGTGAGACGGCTTCAGCAGTCGTGGAATTGCGGGCTGCTACCGAGTTCAACTCCAACAGGCTGGATGACATCCAGAAACAGGTGGACGCTTTTTCACAAAATAAGTTAGAAGGTGAATTTTATGAAGAATTTAATATTTTAAAGAAATCGTTCCGTGAATTGAAAATTGAAACTAATAATCAGCAGCAACGTGACAGGATGTCCAACCTAGAAATCTCTGGTATCCCCGAAAATAAAAACGAAGATTTGACTATGATTATACTCAGAATTGCTGACTACGCAGACGTCAAGCTATCTCAACATGATATTGTGCATGTTAACCGTGTCCAATCACGTCAAAAGGACTCCGGCCGTCCCCGTCTTGTCGTGGTCAAAATGATCAGTCGAATTTTAAAAGATAACATTATCATAGGAATCAGGAAGAAACGTGGGATCAAGACAGTGGACGTCGGTTTGTCTGGAGACGCAAGACCGATATACGTAAATGAGCAGCTCACACCGTGTAATAAATCACTCTTGAAACAGTGCAAGGACTATGCTAGTCGAAATATGTTTCAATTTGTGTGGGTCCGTAATTGTCGTATTTATATGCGTAAGAATGAGAAGTGTCCCCCTGTTCCTATTATTTCGGAGGAGGACTTGCAGAGGCTCGGCCGCTGATCTCCGCGGCCTGAGCACTGTCTCCAATTTAATTTTTAATAAGACAGTATGTGCGTTGTATACTGCTTTATATTATAGGTATATATCAACTTGTATCCTTTTAAAAATTCCCTGTGCTTTATACAACCACTTATTTGGCCATATGAAATGGATTTACATACCCTACATGTTTCTAAATCCGCACTTAACATCAATATACGTATATATTTATGTCATAACCCTGTTCACTTGCATTCACTTGTCATCGATATTTTTTCTCCGTTCTAACATTTCTACATATGACCACCCATCGGGTGGAGAATCAACTAATATCAATCTTATTCACCTGCTACATATGGTCTATTTAAAAAAACATCTACTTAATTATTTATATTTTGATGAGTTGAAAAGTACTTTGAGCTATGTCTTGTTATCTCAATATAAAGCGTTACTCATCAAATTAAATAACAAATACAGTCACTTAGAATTCATTCTTGTTACCTGCAATTATTTATTTTCATTACTATTAAGTATCTATCGTATAAAACTAAAATCTAATTTTGAGAATATAAATTTTAATATCGCACGGTTATATTCTCTAGGAGGATGGCTGACTTTGGATGAACATGCTCGTTGCACGTTGCCCTCGCGTGATTGCCTCAGGTGTCCGATCGGAGTAAACAACTTTTTTTCTATAACTTGCCTGATGAATCATTACTCTTATGCTTACTGCCTTTTGAAATGTGTTGCATTGTGGCGATCGCACACCAGTTTAATTTACGTATACGAGGTGTTAAGTAATCCGTATAGAAATGATAAAATAATGTTTTTTATAATATATGCTTATCCAGTTTTTAATGCTCCTAGCCTCGTGAATTACACTTCACTATTACACTTTGCAATTAATTACTTTCATTTTTATGTTTGCAGCATACTTATACATTGTGGTTATATTTTAACATACCCTAAACACATTACTATTGCACTTTGTAAGTATAGTGCTTCACTTTTAACACTTCAGTGCCTAATATTTTTTTTATTCTTTCATTTAAGTAGGTACAGTTTTCTGCACCATCATTATAGTTACTCGGTAGGCATTTATTATCTAATCACGGTAAATGGTTCTTTGAATTTATATACATTTAACTTAATGCTGGAAGCCCTAATGAATGAAAGTATCAATATGTGCAGGTTTGATATTCATAATAATCACAAATATCCGACGAATTTCAAATATTTTGTACTGGAAACTTGGAGGTTTGATACTTTAAGTTTTATGACGGGATGTTTAATGGAAGTAAGTTGCAATGCATATATAAATATGAATTTTCTCGTTTACGTATGTTATTCACGTCTGGTAAGAAGTAAAGATTTTTTTATAGTACTCTGGCGATATTATTCTTTCGATTATTGCAAACCAACTTATATTTTTCATTGTATGGTATCACTATACCCGTATCCAGTTATTCGTTCATTTTTCATGAAAATAAATTGTATAAGCTGTAACTATCTCATGTACCCGGCGTTTATGGCGGTTGGAGAAAACTCGTTCTCGGTTCTATGTTGATCTATTACCAAAATGTTCGTGGACTGCGAACAAAACTGGACACTTTTTACTCAAATGTATCTCTTTTTGATTACGACATAATCGCGATCACGGAATCGTGGTTACACGATGGAATACTGGATACTGAATTATGTAACCAACAATACGAAATTTTCCGTAATGACAGGGATTTAGTAGGTTCCGGGAAGGTAATTGGAGGAGGAGCTTTTATCTGTGCTAAGCGCTCATTAGGGGCATATCAACGGTATGATTGGAAGTGTAATTCTGCCTCCATGGAAATTGTGTGGATAACTGTACCTGCAAGTAGCCTGGGTACCAACACTGACTTACACATTGCGTGTACTTACATTCCAGGTGATAACGCGACACAAACTCATGATATTGACCTTTTCTGTAATTGTGTTATTTCTAAATTTAAAGCTAATGAAAGCAGTCATTTTCTTCTTTTGGGAGATTTTAACTTACCGTGTGTCTCTTGGAATCCCGATGGACCTATATTCCTTAAGCGTGATAGGGTCGAAATTCAGCAGGCAGCATTTCGTTTGGTCAGTACTCTTAGCATGCATGGTTTTACTCAATATAACCTCTTACGTAACGCTAGTAATAATACCTTAGATCTAATTTTTAGTAATTTTGGCTTAGAATATAAGACAACAGACACTCCCTTGGTTAAAGAGGACTGCAACCACCCGACTTTTGTAATCGATTCTACAGAAGTGACAGTCAAGCCACTTCCTATGAACAAGAGGATAAAATATAAATATAATAAGGGTGATTATAGTGGTATTATTGAATATCTCCAATCAGTACCATGGGAGTCACTACTGGGGGAAGGTGATCTTGATAGTGCTACAGACATCTTATATCATCACATATTTATAGCTATCGATAAATATATTCCTAAAGTATTATGTGACGACAGTCAGTCATATCCTCCATGGTATAGCAGAGCACTAATAAATATCATACGTGAAAAATCACGTGCTCACGCCAGGTGGAAGAAATACAAAAATAGGTGGGATTATTCCGAATTTGCTTTGCTGAGATCCAGGCAAAAAAAAATTGAGGCTGAATGCTACAAAACATACCTTAGTAGTATTCAGGAGCAGATTAAAAATAACCCAAAGGCTTTTTGGCGTTATGTTAAATCAAAAAAAACATTGACTTCTTATCCTGCACAAGTCACATTCGAAGGTGAAAGGTTCACGTCTGGTGAATCAATATGTACAGCTTTTAATGATTTTTTTTCTGGTGTATTTGTTCCTCCAGCTAACAGTTACGATCATGTACCATTGCCTTCCTCTCAGCCAAACAATTTTTCACATTGTAAAATGCCACTTATCACTGTGGAGGATGTTTTCAATATATTAAATAAATTAGATGTAAATAAAGGCGCTGGAAGCGATGGTGTACCACCTTGTTTTATTGTACGATGTGCACCGGCGCTAGCTTTTCCACTCACAATCATATTTAATAGATCTTTCCAAGAGGGAACGTTCCCAACAATTTGGAAGAAAGCAAATATTGTACCAATCCATAAGAAAGGTTCCAAATTACAAGTAGAAAATTATAGAGGAATCTCAATCCTATCAGTTTTTGGCAAAATTCTTGAACAGATAGCATACGAACACATATACTCCATTGCACATGACAGCATCCCCCATCAACAACATGGTTTCTTGCGGGGTCGTTCAACTGTTAGTAATCTCTCGGTATTTTCAGACTATATTCTTAATACAATGGAAAAACGTAAACAGGTTGATGTGATCTATACCGATTTTGAAAAAGCTTTCGATCGTGTAGATCACATTATCCTCTTACGCAAATTGAAACATCTGGGTATACATGGTGATTTACTTAGATGGGTTGAATCATACCTCTCAAATCGTTCTCAAGCTGTTGTTGTGGGTGGGTACAGATCAGACTATGTTAATGTACCTTCGGGAGTTCCACAGGGATCACATCTAGGCCCATTGTTGTATAATATATACCTGTTCGATATATATACCTGCTTTAAACACTCTAAGTTCCTCATGTATGCAGATGATACAAAAGTTTTTTTAGAAGTTGGTAATATTGATGACTGCCGTAAAATTCAGGAAGATTTAGACGCATTATCAAGATATTATGGGGACAATAGGATTAATGTTAATGTTGATAAATGTCAAATAATTACCTTTTCACGTATTCGAAGACCTATAATGTATACATATACGATCCAGGGTTCCAATATAGACCGCGTCGAGAGGGTTCGTGACCTTGGGGTTCATTTTGATCATAAAATGCTAATGAATGCTCATGTAAATGTTATAACGAATAAAGCATGTAAAATTCTAGGTTTTATTAAACGTATAAGTGAACCATTTACTAACTTAATGAGCATCAAGGTACTTTTCAACGCTTATGTGCGTAGTGTACTTGAGTATGCTAGTAGTATTTGGTATCCTCAGTACACTACATACTTACAACAAATAGAATATATTCAGGATAAGTTTATTCGTTACCTGAATTTTAAGTCTCGTAACACAATAGATTCATATGAAGAGGGATGCAAGTACCATAATATGATTACGCTCAGTGATAGACGTATAGTTACGGATATGATGCTTTTATTTGATATAGTTCGAGGTGGTCTTGACTGTCCAGATTTACTTAGTCAGATAGGTCTGTCGGTTCCTCGTCGCCTTAGATTAAGGAAACATAAACCATTTCATGAACCGTGTCATAAAACTAACTACGCGCAAAATTCTGTTCTTTCTCGGATTGTTAGAACCTACAACAAAACATTCTCAAAAATAGACATCTTTCACTTAACTAAATCTAATTTTAAATTTTTAATCATTCAAACGTTAACATCGCATGACAAGTGAATGCAGGAAACAAACAAACAAACAAAAAAACAATAAAAAACAAGTCATAAGTTTGTGAAGATTACAGGTAAATTGGTTTTAATATATATTAATCATTATATTATCTTCTTACGTGCGCTAAGGAAGTGAGCCCCAATACTAAAATCTATGCATTTTTGTGGAGCTAGTTATTGAAAACTATTACACTCATTGGGCTCGATCTTTAACATAATTACTTCAATTCACGCGTAGACGTTACGTATCACTATCACTATATCTCAAGCATTCGCACAGCACTGCTTTTTGTAGCTAGTTACTAGTTGTTTTATACGAGATACTAGTTCATGATCTTTGTATTTTTGTAGTACACCTTACTAAGAAACAACTTCAACTTTAACATAGCATAATAATTTCATTTCATGTCTACATGTGTTGTATTTTACTCCAGTTATAATTTAACCTTGCGACCCTCATGTAGCGCCGCTTTTTTAGCCAGTATGTTTTTATTATTTTTGTACAACTTAAACGACTAATTGTGACCAAGAAGTACACATAAATGTCATCTTATAATCTTTAATTTGAAATGTAACCAGCTTATCTCCGCTTGCTATGATATCTATATTGTAATTTTTCTTACATGAATTCAGTAATTGGCCTTACTTCTTATATAAGTTCCTAGTTGTAAGTTCAATATTGTAACGCTGTTGAATTCATTTATAAATAAATCAAATCAAATCAAATCAGACAAATATCGCTTCAATTCTATAAGATGATTCGTCCGCCTTACCGTACTTTAGTGTTATTAATGCATAAGTTGACCGACAAGTGTAACGAAATTTGTACAAGACTTTTTGTAAAACTAATGGTGAAGATTAATTTAATGGTAATAACGTATGTCAACATACTTTGTACGTGAGCGTAACTGCCCCCTTATTTACTAACTCGGCTGACAGGTGTCGATGCCTATCAATCTAGGATTTGCTGTTACAATGCGGTTTTTGTATTCGAAATAAAAATTTCTAGCAAGCAAAACCCGCATTGTAACGGTAAATTCTAGATTGATAGGCATCGACACCTGTCATCCGAGTTAGTAAATAAGGAGGCTGTACTGGAGGAACGTTCAGTTTCAGATGAGACAATATCTACAAACAAAATTAGTATCAAAGCAATCCGGCGAGTGTACACCGCAAACCGAATTAACACAGCGTATGAAATTACTGGCCACAACGCAATGAAGTTTTGAACCAACTTCACAAATTAGACTACGCTTTGTCTATTTTATATACATACATACATATTTTCACGTCTTTATCCCTTGCGGGGTAGACAAAGCCCAGGGTCATAAAACCCAAAGGCCACGTTTAGCATGATAGTGGGCGTTAAGATAAGCAATCCGGCGAGTGTACACCGCAAACTGAATTAACACAGCGTATGAAATTACTGGCCACAATGCAATGAAGTTATAAAACAACTTCACGAATTCGATTATGCTTTGTCTATTCTGTTTGTTGTTTTTCGTGTGTGTTAGTGGCCAACACTGGTATCAGATTCAAGCTGAATTCAAAAAAGGACATAGCTTAACGACTGCTATCCACGATAATAGCAGGAACAAACGCCTTTATGTGCCTTCCGAAGCATGGATGAGCTTGAAATACTTTTATGCCAGTTGGGGTCACCCATCCAAGTGGGGTCTACGATCAGGGTTGCTTAACATGCGTAAGCGCTAATAATGCTCACATCCACTGAGCTATCGGGATCCTCCAGCTCCAATCTGTCCAATTTTTTCCAAACCCGTAAGAATATTTAACACTAGCATTTTTCCGCGGCTTCGCCCGCGTTATATTATCTTCTCAGTACCCTAACCTATGTATATGCAAAATTTTATGATGATCGGTTCAGTAGATACGGCGTGAAATACGCTTTCAAACAAACTCACTTTCGCATTTATAATATTAGTTAGGACTAGCTGTTACCCGCGGCTTCGCCCGCGTCATATATATGCCTATATGTATGCAAAATTTCATGATAATCGGTTCAGTAGATACGGCGTAAAAGCGTAACAAACAAACTCACTTTCGCATTTATAATATTAGTTCGGAAGTTAGGATTAGAATAGGATGTTATCCGCAAATAAATAAGCATTCTATAGGTAAAAGTATTTTGGAAATCAGTCCTAACTACTGGACTGATTTCTACCTTCCTATGAAGCTACCGAAACTTCAAATCTTTCCAGTTTCTAATATTAAGAGTCCCACGTAAAGCCGCAATCCCATACAAACGTAGTTTCGTTTTAGTTTTACAACAGTTTAGCCAATCTCAACCAAATTTCGTACATACGACCGGATAAGGCATATTGATGTTTATAATCAGATTTCGATTTTAAAAACAATACCTACACAAAATTACAGCTAGTTGGAGTTTCGTATCGAAAACTTGCACTCGCGGTAATTTTGTAGTAAATAAGAACAAACATCTAAATAAATGCAAAACTACACAATTATTATTAGAAGAATACAAGACCGTTGCTAAATTCATAACACATACACTTTTTGTGCAGTCGGGTAAAAATGAATCAACCCTGACGCACGTGACATTTTAATAGCAGCCATATTTCGTGGTTGAGCAACGTATTTTAAAAACAAACCTGCACTCGCATTGTTGTCTATGATTTAGGAGGCTTTGTGGTTTGTTAATATAGCTCTGTGGTTAAATTTTAAAACTTTTGAAAGAGACACTTTTTATTAAAACTTGGGTATCTGATTTGTTAGCCTCTAGCAGGAGTGGACTAAACTTGGTATGGTTGGCATCAAATATCTCAAACTTTGCTACTTGCGTTAGAAGGCGCGTCAAGCCGTCGATACTGACCGGCAGTCAAGGAACTGTGACAGTTCCTGTTGAGTCCAATCCTATCAGTCCGATTGGCGAATCATCACCATTATCATCATTAAGTCTTTTTTAGTCTCCACTGCAGAAACATGACCCTCTTTGTACTACCAGAGGCATATAGATTAGCCAGAGCAGTCAGAGGGAGCAAATTGGCGTATGACGATTACCTTTTTGGTGCTTAAGGCACTGAAAAGTATACATACATACATCCTTTAATGTATGATCAGTAACTTCATTGATAAAACGATGTAAGAATGCATCTGTTATATTAGTTTTAATAGCGGTTCGTTTCTTTTATGAAGGCAATGGCTTGGCAATGGCCTACAGTATTTCTCCATTAAACCTGCCAAAATATTAATTGTATGCGTTTATTTTCACATACCTTATTGCATTAAAAGAAGCCTTCTTCAATATGAGATAGAAATTTCGTCAATAAATTTTAAAGGTTGGATGTTTGCGTAGATACTCGCACGAGCTCCGTGGCGCAGCGGTCAACACGCCTGCCTGTGACACGGATGGTCCCGGGTTCGATCCCCGGTCAGGTCAAGATGGAAAATGATCTTTTTCAGATTGACCTGGGTCTTGGATGTTTATCTGTATAAGTATCTATTATAAAAAATATAGTATCGTTGATTTAGTATCCCATAACACAAGTCTCGAACTTACTTTGGGGCTAGCTCAATCTGTGTGATTTGTCCGTACATATATTTATTTATTTATTATACGACTAGATTTAGATTAAGTACATAATATATAGATTTAAGCTTAGATGACAATACATAATACACTTCTTAGTGCAGATAAAATCGCTCACAGGAGCGACCACAAACTACAAAGAAGATACTTATATTAGTATCAGACGACCCACTGCTTTATGTTTTCTCAGGGCAATAAAAATCATAGACAAATAAGGGAGTGAGGGTGAAAATGAAAAAAAAAAGCCACACAATTACGTTTGAGTTTCTATTGAGGGCCACAAATTCAAACTCAATTGACGTGTTAGATTAAGAGCTAGCGAACCATCTGACTAACCCGTTTCCCACAAAGCTAGAAATTTTTTAAATTATATTTTATTATCTGCTAATTATAAAAATACCGGTCTGGCAGGGATATCGTGGTTGCGTCATCATTCCAAAAATTTTTGAAAATGCAAAAAAAATTTTTTTCGTAACCGTCTGCCACAAGGCTACAATTTTAATATGTTATATTTTAAGTATTTTTAAGTGTAAAAAAAAATTGCCAACCTATTTTGAGGGTTGCAAGTGTGTGCCAGACGATAGCAAAGTTGTCATTGGGACGGTAATTTATAACCTGCTGCCACAAGGCTAAAATTTTGAGGGAACATTCTTTCAATTGTTTAAAAAATATATGTAAATAGCCAGACCATTTTAGTGGTTGCAAGTACCTGCCAGACGACGTAGGAGAGCTCGTGAACCACCTGACTAACCCGTTACCCACAAGGCTAAAATTTTAATATGTTATAATTTAAGTATGTTTAAGTGTAAAAAAAAATTGCCAACCTATTTTGAGCGTTGCAAGTGTGTGCCAGACGATAGCAAAGTTGTCATTGGGACGGTAATTCATAACCTTCTGCCACAAGGCTACAATTTTAATATGTTATAATTTAAGTATGTTTAAGTGTAAAAAAAAATCGCCAACCTCTTTTGAGGGTTGCAAGTGTATGCCAGACGATAGCAAAGTTGTCATTGGGACGGTAATTCATAACCTGCTGCCACAAGGCTACAATTTTGAGGGAACATTCTTTCAATTGTTTAAAAAATATATATAAACAGCCATTCTAGCGGTTACAAGTACCAGCCAGATGACTATATAATAGTCAAGTCGCTCGACGGGAGTGCGCACAACTTTGCTATCGTCTGGCACACACTTGCAACCCTCAAAAGAGGTTGGCGATTTTTTTTTACACTTAAACATACTTAAATTATTACATATTAAAATTGTAGCCTTGTGGCAGAAGGTTATGACTTACCGTCCCAATGACAACTTTGCTATCGTCTGGCACACACTTGCAACCCTCCAAACAGGATGGCAATTTTTTTTTACACTTAAACATACTTAAATTATAACATATTAAAATTGTAGCCTTGTGGCAGAAGGTTATGAATTACCGTCCCAATGACAACTTTGCTATCATCTGGCACACACTTGCAACCCTCAAAATAGGTTGGCAATTTTTTTTTACACTTAAACATACTTAAATTATAACATATTAAAATTGTAGCCTTGTGGCAGAAGGTTATGAATTACCGTCCCAATGACAACTTTGCTATCATCTGGCACACACTTGCAACCCTCAAAATAGGTTGGCAATTTTTTTTACACTTAAACATACTTAAATTATAACATATTAAAATTTTAGCCTTGTGGGTAACGGGTTAGTCAGGTGGTTCACGAGCTCTCCTACGTCGTCTGGCAGGTACTTGCAACCACTAAAATGGTCTGGCTATTTACATATATTTTTTAAACAATTGAAAGAATGTTCCCTCAAAATTTTAGCCTTGTGGCAGCAGGTTATAAATTACCGTCCCAATGACAACTTTGCTATCGTCTGGCACACACTTGCAACCCTCAAAATAGGTTGGCAATTTTGTTTTACACTTAAAAATACTTAAAATATAACATATTAAAATTGTAGCCTTGTGGCAGACGGTTACGAAAAAAATTTTTTCTGCATTTTCAAAAATTTTT
This sequence comes from Rhodophaea formosa, assembly GCA_963082605.1. Classification (NCBI taxonomy): domain Eukaryota; kingdom Metazoa; phylum Arthropoda; class Insecta; order Lepidoptera; family Pyralidae; genus Rhodophaea; species Rhodophaea formosa. Next base: position 16,519,245 of record OY720217.1, on the reverse strand, counting down.
GGAATGATGACGCAACCACGATATCCCTGCCAGACCGGTATTTTTATAATTAGCAGATAATAAAATATAATTTAAAAAATTTCTAGCTTTGTGGGAAACGGGTTAGTCAGATGGTTCGCTAGCTCTTAATCTATGTGTTCTATACCATGAAATTCGTAAAGGCAGTTTTTCGGCAGTGGAAGCGACTTCGTTAGTAGTAGCTATACATGTAGCAGATACTTGAGGCGAAGTGAGTCCACACACTAGTGCCACCCAGCAATTAATTCTATAAGTCCTAAATCATATCAAATTTTAAAAATCTAATAGCTGAATGCCGTAGTAAATTATTAGTAGTATTATTGGTACAAGTTTTCACTATTTTTAATTTGATGAATTAAGAGAACGAATTATGTTACGAATTATTTTACCGCCAATAGTGGCCACTTTTGGCGGTAAAATTTCATTCTCTTTAACTTAGATTGTAATATCTATGAAAAGTAACAAAAAAAATACTACAAGTAATATTACTAGGGCAATCAGCTATTAGATTTTAAAATTTGATTTGATTTAGGAGTAAATGAATTAATTGCGGGGTGGTGCTAGTGTGTGAACTCACTTCGCCTTAAATGAAATCAATATCAATTAATCTTTCCTACGAAGGCGTCCTTTCGTTATTGAGGTCGTTTAGGTTAATTATCAACATAATGTAAACAGATTAGGAACGTATGTATGATAAGTTATACCGATCAAAGATAGGAATCATCAGTAGTAGAAACTGTCTTGGTTGTGTTTCACGCTGTGCTTTAGGCATGTAAACCTATGAACCTGAGGATCCAATTCCAGCTTAAGCATCTAGCTTTGGATAAAGGCATGTCATTTGCCAAATGCCCAAGTACATACTTCTTCTTCTTACTTTATCCTATCCTACTTCTTCATGTGAGTAACTATAATCTGTCGTCTCCGATAGACTTAGTCACTCCGTTCATTCATTACCTCCTTAACACATCTAACTTTTCAGATTATTCATCATCAGGTCTTTTTTAGTCTATACCTACTGCAGAAGCACGGCCCTTTCTGTCTCTCGACTCTCCACGCTGGACAGACGGGTTAGAGAGGTCACTTTGATGTTTTTTAAGTCGCCTTCTACGACATCCACGGGATGACTTGAAGTGATCCTATTCTATTCTACCGGAAACCACATGGTAGACATTGATCTAATATATTATGTGAATTATTATATTAAATTTGAAAAATAAGATTTGGGGAAAGAAATTCTTCTCGGGCAGGATTTGAACTAGCACTCTTTAGTCATACAAAGACTTTATATCTTATTCCTTATTAATAAGAGTATATTATTATCTTAGAGCATTGTAAATACATTAAATACAGCTATAAAATATATCTTACTTTCCACTAATATCCGATACAGCCGGGTTTCGATGAAAGTAGCCATAGTACTTTTTACTGTGGACAAAGTCACAGGTAGAAGCTAGTTGGCCTTACAAATCAAACCAATTTATCGTTTACATCTCTGACACAAAAATCAATATCAATTAATCTTCCCTCAAAGGCGTACTTTTGCTATTAAGGTCGTTAAGGTTAGTTATCAACATAATGTTAAATTACCCGATTACAAAGCGTAAGCTATGGAGGCTATTATATTTTGTGGTTCTGCGGTCACAAGGCAATTAGTGGACCCTTTGGTTTCAGACTCATATGTTGTATTTATTATGTATTAGCTGTTGCTCGCGGCTTCGCCCGCGTGATTTATAGCCTGTGTCCTTGTCAGTACCCTAACTTATGTGTACGCAAAATTTCATTATGATCGGTTCGACCACATGGTTCGACAACAAAAAAAAAATCTTGCATAGGATCCCCCTTTAGTTTTTACCTGACTGACCCACTTACATGGAGGGTAATGTTTTCACGCGTATGTATGTATGAAAGGATCTCTGTTAAATTATTGCCTCTCTGTAGCTAAAGTTTAACACCTGAGCGGATCTGTATGAATGTTTGCATTTTGTTAGACCACTAACCAGACTAAGTAGACATACGAAATTTCCAGAGGATAAACGTGGACAAGTCAATTCGTCTGTAGTATTTGCAAAATATAGAAGATACCTACTTAATAAGTCATTGAACAAAAATCTGATTTGCATGACTTATGAAAAATAATCTTCATCTCAAATAATAAGTAACTACCCTTAATTTGAACATTGACATTTATTTAATGATTTTTTTTTGTTGCAGGTAACAAACTAACATGTGACTGTCGACTGTCATGGCTCCACAAGCTTCGAAACGAAACCCGCAGTAAACGGTTAAAGGTAGCTCTTAGCAGACTTAACTGCGTAATGGACGGTAAATTCAAATCAAACCTAGGAATCCTTAAAGTAGAAAAGACAGAAGCTCCACAAAGACTCAATCCAGTCTTCAACAAAAAAGACTATGATGAAATGGACGAAAATTTTGAAGAAGATAAGATGTATGATGAAGCAATGCAAGATCAAGAGACAGATATTGATCAGACCAAAATTGAATATCGTAGGAAAATTCTGGAAATACCTTCGGAGATGTTGCCGTGTCCTAACAGGCTTAGCTATGAGGCATCCTACTCGCCGCCTACTCAAGATGAAGTGAAGTACTATAAGACCTCTTCGAGTGAAAATAAACTGAGACTATCTAACTGGATAGCATTAATAATTCTCGCTAAGATGTTGTAGCGTTCTATGTGGTGAGAATTTGTAAATATTTTAGTATAAGGATTTTCATATTTAATGTGTTGATTGTTTTAAGCATTTTGAAAATTGAATTTGTAAATAGGTTTTGCATTAATGAAGTAGTCATAATAACTGGTCTGATGATATTTAATCGTACTATAGATAAATAAAACATGCGCACTTTCATTTGATTTGGACGTATTATGTCAAAAGTAAGGAACAATATTAACAAAAAAAACCGTGTTTCGATCGTTTTCTATAAACACGATATTTATTAAGCATAGATCTCATGCACTACACACAAAGGATGAAGTAACCATATGACTATAATTGTATACAGCAGCCTAAGAAGAAGTATACTATTATTCGAGTTAATGTATGTTTGTGATTATGTGAATACGTCTATCTGCCATAAAATCGAACTGACTCGATGGATTTGGGCGTGTTTTCATACGTCCCATCATCGTTTGAACTCTTATGTTCTGCAAAATGTGTCTTGATTTTTTGTAAAAACTTTTTTTTCAATTGATCTACCCGTGAGGTTGTGTTCCTGGAACGCCAGCTTTTTATCAGGTAAGAGCATCAAAATTCTCGTTGACGTTGCATGCTTTGAAGTCAAGTCAATAAATTCTCGTGTTCCACAAAGTTCCGTATTGTTACCCACACTTTTCATTCTAAATATCAATGCTATGTTGCGAAGTTTGTAAATCAACAACATTTATTGCAATGCAGGTAATAGCACTGGCGACGCCTTGTTCAAAGGCCTTGTTGATGCGTCTCTATGTTCTGTTCAGGACCATCGACATAAGCTTGTGTCTAATATTGAGTCTCTTTTCACGCTGAGTCTCATATTTTGTTCATCTAAATCTTGTCAAGTTAAATCCAAGGAAGACACAAGTCTGCGCGCTTACTGCTGAAAAACTCTTTACGTTAAAGTTATTTAGTTTTACAAGGTTTTGGTTTAGGTCTTGACATTTATTTATTTATTTTCGAATTTACAACTATTTTTACAGGCTATATACCTAATGCAATAGTTGTGCCCAATCAACAAATATTTATACACCTTAATTGCCGTAGCACAAAACGAATAGAGTTACCTTTGTGAATTCATTTAATGTGCAAAAGAACAAATCGGTTTTCTGCGCTATAACGTTCAAAGTCCGAAGAGCACATGATAGTGGCGCCTTTTTGAGTAAGTTTGTCCGCGCTCGCGGCACTACAAACAGTTGCGGCCGGCGACGCCTGGACACGTATCCATTTGGTACACATCTCGACATTAGTCCAGTTTCGCTATCATTTAGAAGATAAAGCTGAAATCACTTCTGAAAAACTTGGTGTGTTAAAAAGAGTAACGATATTTCGATCCACCCATCGACTCTACAAAGCTCAAATATGGCTAAATTTAAAGTAACTATTGTTCTCATTTGTGGGTTGGAGTCCCGCATTATCAGCTTCTTCCACTCGAACGTATTAAAAGACAGCTTTACCTAAATGCCCCATTTACTACACATAAAATAATTTTGATGATTCAAAAGACTTGTCAAGTAAATAAATTGTTGTGACTGCTCGAAAAAAAGAAGTGGACATTTATATTGATGTCAGAATCATAATTATTCATAACAACAAAAAAATATGTCAACAAGCAAAATGCCGGGATATATTAGAAGTTAATGGTATAAAGGTGCAAGTTTCCAAGTTAGCGCGTTAATTATGAGCGAAGTTTTGCGACGCCGAGTTTCAAATAAAATGACATTCAGTTTCGAGGTAAATTCTCTTGCAAGTAAGACCATTTTGTACTCAATGTCAGACATAAAGAACACTGTATTGTCATACCGAAAGTAGTTGTTTTGTTAGTTTTGTGTGTGTGTAAGTGGGAACTCATAATTTTAAAACAAATAATGCAACAATAAATTTCATATTATCAACTAAAATGTACAGCTGCAGTGGGATAAAGATAGCTATAGATGATGTTAGTAGGTTTTTGAATTACTTTAATCACTTCATTAATTCTTGTATTTGTATTTTAAAATTATTGACTCCATCGGCGTTGTTGAAATATAAATCAATTTAAAAAACACAATTTATATTAAAAATATATTATAATATAAATATAAACGACTTTAATTTTATAATATAAAGTTATTATTTCTTTGCATTATGACTTAAAATGATTTCGGAGTTCCTTCCGAATCCTTCACTTTTTTGTAGTTATAATCTGACACGACTTTCGCAAATAAAAACAAAATTTTTATCGATTTTTAATTTCAACATTGTTTATAGCTTGCATAATATAATGTACAGTGGGCCACAGAGAAAAGTATACCATCAATAATTCTCGTATAATAGTACCAATACTATAGGAATAGCATTATTTTCTCTGTGGCCCACATATTTTTATTTATTGGCATTCAATAAATTATTTAAAGTGAATGTGCTAACTTGAGAACCAGTGGAATCACAAAATTTATTGAATTCCCAAAGAATTTTTCTTGCGTATACCCAAAAGGATGCGCTCTTGATGTTAAATAAAGTAATAATGTCTTTTAAAGTTGTGAAACAATAGTATTTGTGGTTTTAAGATTTTTTTAAGTAAGTAATACGATACATTGTATTTTCATTTTTGAAAACCACTCTGATTTATATTATTCTATCTTTATTTAATTAAAGGTCTTATTCAGTTAGGTATTTAAATATAAGAAATTTATGATAAAAAAGCTTGGATGAAGATGTAATAAGTAAATAACTTAGAATAAGAGCACTGAAAAATAATATTAACAGGCTTTACTTGTAAATAAAATTCATCGTCATTTATCTGAACTGAACCAAACTAGTGAAATATTTTGTCTTAGAAGTCACTTTAAGTGAGTTGCCATTTATAAATAAAGATAACTTATTTCGTATCGATGCGATTTGGTTCAGACATTTTTTTTTTTATTTTAGTTATCATACATAACGACGTTTTAATCATTACACGTATATTATTATAATTAAGTAAGTACATTTATTACGTTTACAATAATTACGTTAATAAAACCCTCTTAGATCCTTAAAGAGTCAACTCAGGCCAAGTAACGCTAGAAATTGAAAAATAAAATATACTTATTTCCCGACGTGTTCAGCTGGCCGGGCAATTGATATGCTAATGTAAAAAAAAAAAACATTTCCTGCTGTTCATATTGGCTTCCTTTAAGAATCAGACAGTAATATATTAACATATTGTATTATATCATGTATTACAACATTCTAATAACCATATTAACGAAAATAAGATTAAAGTATTATCTTCAAAGCCATTTAACAAAGAAAAAGTGTATAAGGAAAATATCTAAGTAAATTTTGCTACTCATGTTGCCGATGTAGGTCACCCGGAAAATTGCTTAACTTTTTCTAAGAACGCAACTGTGAAAGAGCTTTGATATAAAAGTGCAATAAATTAATGGATATATTGATCTTTTTAAACTCCAGTTTCTTCTATAGAAAGTTTGGAATATTATTGTTTTTAAGGAAGGTGGCCACAAAACGTCAAAGAGTTTAACACAGACTCCTCGAACTACCTATTCCGCGCAAAGAATGATGATTTTAAAAACTGTGACGCAGAGAACGAAATAGGTACCTTTATATTCACAATTTATTGTTTATCATCATCAGCTGTTTATTTTTAGTCTCCACGACAGGCATAACGACCCTGTCAGTGCTACCAGAGCCAAATAGTAGCAAGAGCAGCCAGAGGATTTGGTAAACCAAATCTGAATGTAAACATTCTCCACACTGGCCAGACGGGTTGGAGAGGTCTCATTGATTTTTATAAGCTATGTTTAGCTTGTGTTTCCTAAGTCACCTTCTATAACTAAGACTTGAAAGTGGTCATATTCTATTCTGCCCGGAACTACACGGCTTTATTAATACAATTCTGCAAACTAATGAAATTAAGTCACAATTTTTTGTTGGTTGCTCCATAAAAAGCTGCCATTTTTCATTCTTGAACCTTAAAGTGGAAACTGTAGGCCAAATCCTCTGACTGCTCAGGCTAATATATGGCTCTGGTATTATAGAGAGGCTCGTGCTCCTACAGTGGTAGCTAAAAAGACCTAAATGATAATGATAAACCTAAAACTACCGATTTTGGCGTTTTTTGCCTAATAAATGGATACCCTTTAGATAAAGGGAAGGATGAAGGTTAGATAACCTATAGTTTATATACAAATTCATCAAATAGGTATTGACTTATTGGAAGCGACAGAATCCTTAAAGTAAATAAATTAATTTTCGTTAATTTCAAAGACTGTTTATAAGGTAGGATAGCTTGAATATTAATGCATAGTTTAATTTATTCACAAAACCACCGTGATTATCATACCAAAGATTGTTTTACAAGTTTATCATTAAAATGTATCGGTATACAGTTCATGAATTTTCCCCCATTATTTATGTAAATAACTGTTATCTATTCTATTGGAGTGTGAAACAATAAATTGATACTTTTCCATGAGATATTTATTATTTACACCCTTATCTTCGATTTCCAGGAATACGGAATTGAATTCGTAGCATGAAACATGGTTTGGACGCTGCATTGAAAAATTCAACAACCTTATTATATATAATAAAGTATAAAATGTGTCTGGTATTGAACTAGGGATAATGTAAATTCATGTCTCAGCATGAAAACGAATAAAATTTGTTCTGAGAACAAGCTCGAAATCGAGAAAAAAATATCAGTTGCTCCACACATTTCGAATCAGTAGGTATTCAACGTATTATGGAACAGCCTAATTATATTTCTCGGGAATTCAATAATTTTTTTCAGAATGAAAATGTAGGTATATTTCAGAATGAAAAAAAAAATTTCTTATACCTTGTTCACAGTATTCATGTTGAGATGCGAGTTTAAATTATTGCTAGTTCAAAACCAAACACATAGTAACTATATGCCGTGTGGTTCCCGGCAGAGTAGAATAGGATCACTCCAAGTCTTTTCGTGGATGTCGTAAAAGTCGACTAAGGAAACACAAGCTAAACAAAGCTATAAACATCAAAGAGACCTCTCCAACCCGCCTGGCCAGCGTGGAGAGTGTAGGCCAACTCCTCTGACTGCCCTGGCTAATGTATGGCTCTGGTAGTACAGAGAGGGTCGTGCTCCTGCAGTGGAGACTAACGAAGACCTGAAAGAAGAAGAAGAAGTAACTATATGGTTACGAAGATGTTGATTACTTTCACGTAAAGACTGAATGGAATTTGTCGAAACTTTACAATGACAAGAAGCATGAGCAGGCATGCGAGGTAGACAGAACTGGATCAATAAGACCTAAAGTTGTGTATAAGTATTAAATTCTGGGGGAAGTACAAAACAGAATAAAAATAGTGTTATCTTGCTAGACACATCGCCAACTAACATGAGTCCTCAGAGTTTTGGCCATTCCCTCGATTGGTTCTACGATCTGCGCGGGAAAAGAAGCTGAAAAAAAAAAGATAGTTAAAAAAATACATTCGGCGTCCAATAACATCTCACACTTAAAAATCAGTCAAGCCATTCAGGCTACAAAAGGCAATAACAGAACGGATATACTTACATATAAACTGTTGATAAGAATTTCTTTCGGCGTTTCTTCTCTGCAGTGGTCGGTTCCGAAACGCTAGTAGTCTGTAGCTTTTGAACAATTAATAAGTACATATTATCTAATAAGATAATGTTAAATATGATATGACGTGAAAAAGTGCCAGCAAACGCCTATTTTCTGAATAAACGTTTTGATTTTGATTTGATTGATACATACATACGTGCAAAAACATGACCCTCCTTCTGAATGGTTCAGTCGAGTAAAAGTACTAATAATAGCTTCTTGGTGGAACAAAATCAAATTCACGAATTAAAATTTGTCAAATTCTCCCGAATACCGATGAGCACCCTTTTCTAAACAAAGCAATCATTACACCTTTCCAGATAAATTTCCACCTTTTAGATGTTCCGAAATAAGATTGAAAACAAATGGAAGAGAAATGAGAAATTAAAACTGACAAATATTTCATTTTAATTTGCGCGGAATTCTTCCGAAATTATTTGAGTAGGACGCCATTGACATTGCTCCATAAATGTATAAAGTACAATACAAACTCGGGCCACGTGATGGTTTTGGGTTTGAGGTTAGAGCCCGTGATAATAAATAAAATAATATTAATATATAAGTATTTTGAGTTACATATATCCGATGGCCAATGGAGCAGGAAGGTCCTAGAATGGTGACCACGTACCGGCAAGCGCAGCGTCGGACACCTACCGACCAGGTGGTCATATTAAAAATTCTTGGGATAGGCCTATGTCCAGCAGTGGACTTCATGCGGCTGAAATTATGATGATAATATAGATACAAATCACACTAATTGAGCTAGCCCCACAGTAAGTTGTGAACTTCAGTCCTAAAACTCAACGATACTATATTTTGTAATTCATGCAAATAAATAAGATTGATTGATTGGTAGATACTTATAAAAGATAAACATCAAGACCCAGGCTAATCTGAAAACTATCGTTTTCCATCAAGACCTGCTGCCGTATTTACTAACTCGGATGACTGGTGTCGATGCCTATCAATCTAGGATTTGCTGTTAACAATGCGGTTATTGAATTCCAAATAAAAATTTCGAGCAAGCAAAACCCGCATTGTAACTGTAAATTCTAGATTGATAGGCATCGACACCTGTCATCCGAGTTAGTAAATAAGGGGGCTGACCAGGGATCGATCCCGGGACCACGCGTGTCATAGGCTGGCGTATCAACTAGTTACCACGGAGCTGCTTTACTACCACTGCCACTAGCCACGGAGGAAAAAGGACAAACTACAGACGGACAAAAAAGGCTTTGTAATAGGATCCCTTCGATACCTCTTGAGCACACAACCCAAAATACAATAAAAATTCAATGCATAAACGTTTCATAACTAAATTCATGTAAATTCTGCGCAGGTACAGAATTTATCAAATTTAATTTTCTAGTAAGCTTACTATATACAATGCGGGAATGCAGCGAGCGTTTTAGGTACTAAAAACTTAAATATTGGATTTTATATAAGGAAATATTTAGTTTTTTAGTTTTTGTATAGTAAATAAATATAAATACATCAAGATAAACGACACACAGTAAGCTAGCCCCAAAGTAAGTTCGAGACTTGTGTTATGGGATACTAACTCGACGATACCTACTATATTTTATAATAGATACTTATATAGATAAACATCCAAAACCCAGGTCAATCTGAAAAAGATCATTTTTCATCTTGACCTGACTGGTTGGTTGTTTTTTCTTTCCTAATTATACTTACTTTGTAGTTAATATCTTAGTCATGTTTTTACAAATAAAAGAAATTAAAGAAAAATAGAAATTTCAAGGTTACTTACGTCTACATTTATTATTAATCATTTTCAGAATTTTGTCCAATATTACTAACAATCAAAATCTAAAATATAACAGAGTCAATTAAACTTGTAATATTCCAAATATCTTATTGGAAATAGTTCCAAAATAACTAAGTTAGAATCATTATAAAAGCGTGGGGACTCATTTTGTTCACATTAGTTTCAAATCGAATTTGGGTAAATGCAAACTACGAAACATTTTATTCCCTGGGGCGAAAACTTCTCAGTTGTCTATTCTGTCACAAATACCTCTCAAAAGCATATTTATTCTTAAAATAAAGGTAAAATGTTTCAATATTTTTCATTATTATTTCATTTGAAAGTTGATGCTATATAGTTATTTGAGATGCCGAATTTTTAACTCCCTCGACAGAAGTTTTGAATATATGTCTCAAACCAACCTGCGTAAAAATATAAAACAATACTTTTATGCTTAACCAGCTGTTACCCCGCCTGCGTGATGTATAGCCTATGTCCTTTTCAGTACCCTAACCCAGTGTAAATTTCATGATAATAGGTTCAGTAGATTGGGTGTGAAAGCGTAACAAACAAACAAGCTCACTTCGAGCTCCGTGGCGCAGCGGTCAACACGCTAGCCTGCGACACGGGGGTCCCGGGTTTGATCCCCGGTCAGGTCAAGATGGATAAAGATCTTTTTCATATTGACCTGGGTCTTGGATGTTAATCTATATAAGTACATATTATAAAATATAGTATCGTTGAGTTAGTATCCTGCGACACAAGTTCACAACTTACTGTGGGGCTAGCTCAATTTGTGAAATATGTTAAAAAAAAAAAAACAAACAAACTCACTTTTGCATTTATAATATTAGTTGAATATTAGTTATCGTCGCCGTGTGGTTCCCGGAAGAGTAGAAGGACCACTCCAAGTGTGTGATGATATAAGTTAGGATTAGGATTAAGATTTGCTTCTAAAATAAGTAAATTTATAACATATATATATGTTGATTTTTTTATTCGAATTCCCAGTTTTAGTATCATGAGAAAAGTTGTTCAAATTGACAGACTGGGTCACTCCTTTAAGGATTGGTGATGGTTTCTTTAAATAATATATTTTTTCATCAAGAAAATTAAAAGCCATTAAATATAGCCTGTGCCACATTGTCTATGATACTTTGGGGATAAATAGGAATGAGACTTTAGGATAGGTTAAACCGTTTAGGCTGCAGGAGGTAAGAAATCAACAGTCAAAATAACATATCCCACCTAATATAATAAATGCAGAAGTGAATTTATGCATTTGTTTATTTGTGTTTTCACGCTTTAACTCACGAGCTACGTGGCGCAGCGGTCAACACGCCTGCCTGCGACACGGATGGTCCCGGGTTCGATCCCCGGTCAGGTCAAGATGGAAAATGATCTTTTTCAGATTGACCTGGGTCTTGGATGTTTATCTGTATAAGTATCTATTATAAAATATAGTATCGTTGAGTTAGTATCCTATAACACAAGTCTCGAACTTACTTTGGGGCTAGTTCAATCTGTGTGATTTGTCCGTATATATTTATTTATCTTTTGAACCGATTTTCTTGAAATTTGGCATACACATAGGTGGTACTGAGAAAAACATACCTTTTATCCCATAAACAATACTGCTCCTGCAGGATTTGCGGTAAACGTCTCAGCAAATGTAAAGGGTGTCCCAAAAGTAGGTAAAGGAAGATTTTTTTCAATAAAACGCGAACGTATTGTATTTTCTTCGTAGTTTTATTTTATTTTAAAGACTGGACTAGTACAATTTTATCTGAATAAAATATCCGCCAAATGGCCGCCACGGGCATTTTAACAAATGACGATTCTTTCACCAAAATTTCGCAGAAATGTGTGAAAGGGTGAAAGGGTCTGCTTATTTCACAAATAACTCTACAAATATTTTGTTTCAAGTCGTCTATGTTTTGTGGATCGTTGGCGTAGACCTTATCTTTAATGTAGCCCCAAAAAAAGAAATCCAGTTGCGTCAGATCGCAAGATCTTGGTGACCGATTGACATCACCTCTTCGAGAAATTACGCGGCTCGGAAACTTCTCATGCAGTAAAGCTAATTTTCATAAAATATTTGAACAGTTTCTATGCGCTCTTTTCTTCTTCAGTTTTATAATATGGCTTTCACCGAAATTTCAGTAATTCTGTCAATGTCCAGTATAATGAGATACTAAGTATCGGTGTTGTACGGAAAGTGTTTCCAAGTAGCATCAAAGATGGCGTATGTTATTTGATGCCTCGAGGGAGTTTCTGGCGGCAAATCTATACGAGTCCATTTATCAGTCCACTTTACCTATTTCACAAATTGTTCATAAGCACGAGCATTTATAACACCAAACTACACCAATTTCATATTATAAAGTCCACTAAAATCAATTTGCAAAATTGTCTACGGCAAACTTTAACTGTACCCCTCGACTTCCCACCACAAAACATGCGCTCTTTTATTGTGGAACGCTTCGTAATTAATTTGACATGTTGTGTCAAGATGACATGTGTCAAATTTTAACCCGCCGTATTGTATATTTTAAAAATAAAACGAAATTCAAATCCTTCACGTACTTTTGAGACACCCGTTATAAGGTAAAATTATACGCGAGCGAAACCGTGGGTAAAATACTAGTACATATATAAATACATGCACGCGAAAAACATTACGCCCTTTAGGGTGATTCAGTCGGGTATAAAATAAAGAACAAAAACTTACATACATACATACTATCACGCCTCTTTCCCATGGGGGTAGGCAGAGACCAAGGACCGCCACTTGCAACGATACTTACAAAACTCTTGCTTCATCTGCATCTATCACTCTTTTCATACATGCTCGCCAATTTCGAGTACTCCTGACTTGCCCCTTGGCAAGAATGTCTGCAATCTGGTCACGGTATGTGCGTTGAGGCCGGCCCTGACTTACTCTTCCGGTCACATCTGCCTTATCAAGTTTCTTTGCGAGTCTTCTTTCATCCATCCTTTCTACATGTCCAAACCAACTTAACATTCCTTTCTCAATTTTTGTCACTACATCCTCTTTCACTCCACATTTGGACCGTTCACAAAATCTTGACCGTCACTTTTTCGGAAAATACAACTGATTTGTAACAATAGACTTAGTTCTATAGCACTCTTGGAAAAATATTCATAGGTATGAAAATTGAAATTCAAATAAAAGTAATAAGTAGGTACTTAACAAACCCCGTTGTGAATTTCAAGACACCCCCTTTGTTGGATTATCACTGATCTTTTACATTTTTTTAACATCTGTCAGCTGCAACGAGGGTAGAGGTAGAGAATTATTTTGTGCCCCGACGATTTTCACTTTGATGGCAATTATGAATTCCTCTCAGACCAGCTTTTTTAAATCTTTTCTTATTTTTGTTAGGGATTACGAATGTTGGTTATATTAGGCCGGGTTTAATAAGTACTTTGATGTATTGACTTTTACTTTTGTTATTTTTATCACGGATGTTGCTTAGGTAAGTAAAAGTTGTACGTGGTTAGGCTATTTATTGACGGGGTATGTAAATAATTTCATATTTCTTTTTTCGTGTGTCCAACACTAGTGTTACATGTTTCAACCTATATCACCGGTGCAGTTAGGCATCTGACATAGCGTTGACGAGCTCCGTTGCGCAGCGGTCAAAACGCCTGACTGCGACACGGATGGTCCCGGGTTCGATTCCCGGTCAGGTCAAGATGGAAAATGATCTTTTTCAGATTGACCGACCTAACGACCGAAAATAACCTTACTACGCTTTGCAAACTGGTTGAAAATTTGAGTTTTTTTTAAGCCCGAACAGAATTTATTTTTGACTCAAAAATATAAAATAAAAAATATACCATATCAATGTATGCCAGAATTTGGATCCAACAGAAAATCCGGTCTCGCGAATTGATAGCATTTTGTTCGTAACAAGTTACTGTGTCCGAATTTAATCCCTTGCTTGTTTACAAATTGGCCAGCTAACGATATCATATAGCTTTAAAATCATTCTTTTGTATAAATATAAGTGTTTTGTAGAATAAAATAACCTTCTTCGTATTACTTTCTACGTCTTGCAAACTGGATGAATATTTGAATTTTTTGAAGCCCGCACGGAATATATTTCTAATCGACTCAAAAAAGATAAAATAAAAAAATATACCATTCAATGTCTGACAGGATTTGGATCCAACAGAAAATCCGGTCTCGCGAATTGATAGCATTTTGTTCGTAACAAGTTACTGTGTCCAAATTTAATCCCTTGTTTGTTTGCAAATTGGCCAGCTAACGGTGAATAAAACTGGCGAATATTTGAGTTTTTTTACCAGCCCGTATCTAATATATTACCAATTGAAACAAAACAAAAAATTAACCATTCAAAGTCTGACAGGATTTAGATCCAACAGAAAATCCAGTCTGCGAATTGATAGCATTTTGTTCGTAACAAGTTACTGTGTCCGAATTTAATACCTTGCTTGTTTGCAAATTGGCCAGCTAACAATGAAATATAGCTTTGTAAGCATATTTTTCTATAAATAAAAGGGTTCTTTTAGAAAAATAGAGGAATGATATAATAATATTCTTTTCATCAATGAATTCAACAATACATAAATAAATTATTTTATCTTACGTTTGCCAACTGGATGAATGTAAGTTTTTTTCCCTTACAGAATATATTTCCAATCGACTCAAAAAGATAAAATAAAAAGTAAACCATATCAATGTATATCAGGATTTGGATCCAACAGAAAATCCGGTCCCACGAATTGATAGCATTTTGTTCGTAACAAGTTACTTCGTCCGAATTTAATCCCTTGCCTGTTTGCAAATTGGCCAGCTAACGATGATATATAGCTTTGTAAGTTAATCTATATTTTTACATACATCATTTTAGGGTTCCCATAGACCGAAATGAAATCTTAATGCCGATGTAAATTTATATATCTTGCAAAGTGCGTTGAAATTTTGAAATTGTTCAGGCCAAATGATAGTAAATTATCCTTATTCGTTCGTAGATAATGCTAGCTTTTATAAATAAATAAAAAAAAGGTATTCATACAAACTGAATGGATTCCGAGTACGAAAATAGGTGTCTGTTGTCTGTATTGCTCTTCGAGCAACACGGAAGGGAGTAGCCATACGCTGCATTCCCCTCTGTCAAGGTACAAGCCAAAATTAGGCATATGCATGTCTATGTGTTAGTTGTGTGACTCATCTGTACACAAATTATTTTTTCTTTTTTATGTCATTTTTTGTGACAATGTCATAATTACTATCAAGTGACAGTTTAAGTTTTGTATGTAGGTGTGCGGAACTAAACTTGTGTGCACATTTCCCCCCGCAAAAAACGCCAGAAAAATTGTCATAGTAAATTGTCGCTTTGCCCACTCCCTCCGTCCGGTACGGAGGCCGTGTTGCTCGAAGGTATTGCTACATATTACGCCATGTAGAAAATAATAAGAAAACAAAAAGGATGGAAGCAGTTTAAAAAAAAACATTTGCTGCCTTCGCTTCAAATATATTATTTGAAAGAAAACGTCAAGGCGTTAGATCATCTTTCAACTACGGTTTACAATTAAAGTGCTATCGAGTGGTTTTTTACAGCATTTTTGTCAAGAACGCCTTTTGACAAAAATGCTAATTAAAGCTTTACGTAAAATTCATATATTCCCTTAAAAAAACGACTTATTAGTGAACTTAACATTAAAATTTCAAAATGTTTCTAAATTTGCTTCAAAAATTTTTCTGTGATATGAGAAGTCTGACGATAATAATGATGACAATCTCTGCATTTTAAAATAAATATAATTAATAAATACCTATTTTGGTGATGGTACGGATCCTTCGAGTGCACATCCCGACACGTGCTTGGCCAATTTAATCTATATTTTTACGAATTACTCTTTTTTCCCAAATCGTGTAATTGATGAAAATCGTAATGAGAAACAATATCGAATGTTCTCAATTTTTCAGCGGAAAATATTCGGTGTTTTTCTCCTGGCGCGCAGAGTGACAACACTGGAATTAAAATATGGTAATTTTGTACATGGGACTGTGTAGGGCTCGTACCAATCAACAAATATTATATTTCCAGGTTATAATTATGCCAGTTTATGGCCTAGATACGCTTTTATTTCAGCTTTACATTATATTATTATATTTGTACTTACGTAACTCTACATTTAAGGTTTTATTTATATTTAATCCTTTTTGGAACGGTGTTATGCAATTTCAAATATTGTTTTAGTACACAATGCAATAACTTGAGTTTTTAGTAAAGTTTTTTTTTTTAATTTAATCATGCCTTTTAGCTATGTTTCTTTGTAGAATTAGTGTGTTGTCAAAATCAGTCTAGTTATTCACAAGATTTTAGTTCATGACAGGGTTGTTCAAAATGTTTATTCTATATAACTTGTTAATCAGATCAGAAAAAGTAATTAAATTGGATTGTGAATGCGTAACTTCATCAAAGCTTCATCTAAGCAAGACCAACAAAGCTTTTGAACATAATTCAAAACTAGTTTGTTTGTTTTTCGTATGTGTAAGTGGCCAACACTGGTGTCAGATTTTTCAAGCTGCCTTAAGGCATCTGACATAGCTTAACGACAGCCGGGACCAACGGCTTAACGTGCCTTCCGAAGCACGGAGGAGCTCGAGATACTAACTAGTAGTTCGCCGCGATTGTGGACCTTCCTAGGTATAGCCATCTTGCAAGATTGCAAAATATGCTACATACTTTTATATATTTAACTAATAATCACGTTGTATTTGAAAATGGATTTAACATTAAAGAGATACGCTACTTTTATATCATTAAACGAGTCGTTTTTTCACAACAAAACCAAAACTATATCTGCCTTTGCAACGAAAATTTACCGGTTTTGACTGTTTACGTCCAAAAACTGCCTTTACGGATTATAGGGCATAGAACACACGTCAATTGAGTTTGAATTTGTTTCCCCTAATAGAAACTCAAACATAACTGTATGGCATTTTTTTCATTTTCACCCTCACTCCCTTATTTGTCTATGATCTTTATTGCCTAGAGTAAACATAAGGCAGTGGGTCGTCTGATACTAGTAATAGTATCTTCTTCGTAGTTTGAGGCCATATTTTTTTTTGCTAACGTTACGAAGCGTTTGACACTCCAAAGACAAAACAAATGTAATGACACCTCACACTTCAAAATCGTTCAAGCCATTTATCCTACAAGAGGCAACAATGGAACAGACATAAATAAATATATACATTATACATACGTGCCAAAACTTACATACAGTATACGCGCGAAACACACTATCCTCCTTCTCGGTGGGGCAGTTACGTAAATACGATAAAACGTGCACTTACTTAAAATAAAATAAAAATACACCGATGTACGTGTTAAACCGTGAAGCAGTTAACAACTAGCGTAGATATTAATTTCCCTGAGTCCGCCCCTTTCTAAGCCGCTGCTAATTAGGAATCAAGAGTATTAGGATTTATGACTTTGTGTAAACCTTGTCGTCCCACTTTAAAGCTATACTTAGCTATAAAAGTTACCAGCTATAACAATACTAGATATTTATTTTCTTGAGTACACTCTAAGCCGCTGCTAATTAGGAATTAAGAGTATTGGGATTTATGACTAATGGTCTATATAATCGAATGAGTTTTATCGTTCATATATTGCGCCTATAAAAAAGAAAATAACAACAATGTCTGGCAAACATGTACAAGTACAATAGAAATGCAATCCCATCCCATCCCAACTAATATTATAAATGCGAAAGTCAGTTTGTTTGTTTATTTGTTACGCTTTCACGCCGTTTCTACTGAGCCGATCATCATGAAATTTTGCATACACATAGGTTAGGGTACCGAAAAGGACATAGGCTATAAATTACGCGAGCGAAGCCGCGGGTAATAGCTAGTTACAAATAATGGGCAAGAATTTTCTATATTATAAAAAGTATTTATACCACTAATCTATCCAAGTATAATCTAGCCTAAGTATACTTATAACATCTAAATAAACCTAGTTTAATTATTTCCAGAATTATTATCCTGGCTTTGTTGATCATCTCATCATAATTGCTATCCTAAATTCATACGTAAATTGCAGTATAGTTTTCAATATTTATTTTATTTTAGCGCTGGATTTGTGCCCTAAGAAATATGCAAATTGATTCACATTGATTCTATTTGTTAGTAAATAAATTTAATTTGATAGCGAATCATTGCTTGAACAATAAAGTAACATTTTTTCATATGAAATGGGTTAACTCTTGACCATCATCTAACCTAGCGGCAAAGATATGGCCAAAGATGGACCGAATTCACCCAAAAATATGTATTAGGCATTTTTTCACTA
The DNA here is from genome assembly GCA_963082605.1 of Rhodophaea formosa. Taxonomy (NCBI): domain Eukaryota; kingdom Metazoa; phylum Arthropoda; class Insecta; order Lepidoptera; family Pyralidae; genus Rhodophaea; species Rhodophaea formosa. Next base: position 16,500,797 of record OY720217.1, on the reverse strand, counting down.
GCGTCCTTTCAAACATACAAATAATATGTTAATAAAACTACTACATCCTCGGAAGGGGCAACTCAGCCCGTCAATATAAACAACTATTTCTATTGAACTAATGCTGGAAATTCGGTCCAACTATACTATAGGAAAGTTGTTTATATTGACAGACTTAGTTGCCCCTTGAGGGTCGGTCAAAGTTTTATTGCCATATTGTATAAACGGAAGTTTTAAATGGTGTCAAAGAGCATATAATTAATCACTATACGTTTTAGTGTAGCTTACGTTGGTGAGCCACCCTTATATTTTTCCCTTTATTAAAGACACAACACCATTACACTATTTCTTAAAGACAGGGGCTGCAGGCGACGTGCAGCGCATAATGTCGCAAGGCCAGCTTTAAGGGGAAGTGCTGTCGCGAAATATTAAATAGTATCCGTTGTTATTAAATATTTAAAAGATGAAATTTAAGTTAGAATGAATATTTATGCATATCATGTTCATTGTGTTTATGTATGATATAGATATAGGTATATCTATGTTTTTTCTGCGATAACTCTCTTACTCGTACTCGTTTTTCAAGTTCAATGGGCATTGGTTAAGTACTCTATGACATATCTAAATATTTTTAAATATCGCGAAGTTCAAGTTCTTTACAAACTACTAATATTTAACACTCAGAGAAGTTCTCACGCAAAGCTTTTTAGAATTTATCCTTAAACTTTTTGGCTATTTGCTCAGTCCATTTGAGTACTCAGATTTTCATCTCATTATCTTTAACTGTGTTCACGAGTTGGTCTTCCGGAACAATTCTAAGGCTCCCGAAGGAGTGGTTAGTGTGTTGATCTTTGCTGGAAGTGTTTCGACGAGTTCGCAAAACGAGTTTCGGTTTTCAAGAGTTTTCTTTATTTAGGTTCGTGGTGTTGGTTTTAGGAGATTACTCAGCTAAACTAAGGAACTTATTATTTTACAAAGTAAGGTTAACTTTTTGACTAGTCTAAATTGTGTCTCACTCCAGGACAAGGCCCGTCCGTTTTTCCATTCTTTTATCAGAGCATTTTCTCGACAACACCTTATTAGGGTCACTCAGACAGTTAATATGAACAACTTTTCCTATGGGACCAATGCTGCGAACTCGATTTATTTTTGACTTAAATAAATTAATAAATAAATATATACGGACAAATCACACAGATTGAGCTAGCCCCAAAGTAAGTTTTTAAGTAAGACTTGTGTTATGGGATACTAACTCAACGATACTATATTTTATAACAAACTAGCAGCCCTACCCGGCTGCGCCCGTGCATGTATTATACCTTAAAACCTTCCTCGTGAATCACTCTATCTATTGGTGAAAACCGTATGAAAATCCGTGGAGTAGTTTTTGAGTTTATCTCGAACAGACAGACAGACGCGGCGGAGGACTTTGTTTTATAATATGTAGTGATAGTGATACATATATAGATAAACATCCAAGACCCAGGTCAATCTGAAACAGATCATTTTCCATCTTGACCTGACCGGGGATCGAACCCGAGACCATCCGTGTCACAGGCCGGCGTGTTGACCGCTGCGCCACGGAGCTCGGAGCTTTCTCATAGGTACTGATTGCCCGGGCAGCTAAACACTTTTGTATGAATTATGTCATATGAAAATTTCTTAAAGTTCCCAGCATTGATTGATCCCATAGAAAAAGTTGTTCATATTGCTAAGGGCTAAGTCACCTCTTTAAGGGTATGTCCAGGGTCAATTTATACGCTGTATAATCTTTCAGCCTTTCTTTTAGCCGTGTGGTTCCCGGCAGAGTAGAAAAGGACCACTCAAGTCTTCCCGTGGATGTCGTAGAAGGCGACTAAGGAAACACAAGCTGAACAAAGCTTATAAACATCAAAGAGACCTCTCTACCCCGTCTGGCCAGCGTGGAGAGTGTAGGCTTACTCCTCTCACTGCTCTGGCTAATATATGGCTTTGGTAGTACAGAGAGGGTCGTGTTCGTGCTAGACTAAAAAGACCTGATTATAATGATGATGATACCCTTTCAGAGCCAGAGTAGGACGTACGTTATATAGCTAAGGAGATTAGTTTTACATATCAAAAATACTACTTTAGTAGCCAGCAGGGAATCGGCAACAAGAGATGCAGAAGCAGTTTGCGGCGGAGCTGTCGGAGCGCTGGCAAATTTACGTGCTTCGGATTCGGGGCACGAAAAATCGATATTACAGAAGTGTAACTGAGATCTGTGTTTGCGATCCACATCAATTAAGTATTCAAAAGTCACATCTGCCACCTGGTGATGTCCAAGCAATTCAAAAATTATTGTTTCTGTGTTTCCAGCAGTCAAAAAGTTTAATTAATGAGATCCAAAACATTACTTTTTTCCTACACCCTAAGGTCTAAAGTAACAATTGATATTCATGACGATCATTTCAGAAGCTAACTACTGAAATGAATGAACTGACTGACTGACAACTTTCACATTTATGTTGTTTAAGATTGCTTACCAATGAATATTCTAATAGTTTAGAAATTATTCTTAAATTCTTCTAACATATACGAATGTGTAAATGCGATAGCATATTACCCGTATATTCACTTCTGTATTCTACCTATTTTGTGTTTGGAACTGTGAAATCAAGGGAAGTCGGGTTTCAACTTAGTTGCAATTCCAGATCAACTATATCTTGTATTGTGTAATATATGGGTGCTAGTTTTTGCACAATCGTTGTGAAGTCGTGGTTATACTAGCTGTGCATTAAAGTTATATCTTCACTATCACTACATATTATAAAACAAAGTCCTCCGCCGCGTCTGTCTGTTGGTCTGTCTGTCTGTTTGTGATAAACTCAAAAACGACTGAACGGATTTTCTTGTGGTTTTCACCAATAGATAGAGTGAATCATGAGGAAGGTTTAGCCGACAAGCCGGAGAGGGCTGCTAGTCTTGTAATATAAAAGGAAACATTAATTGACTTAATGCACAGCCGAAATGTTGCTCAAAAGTACTTAGAAGGAATTTATGTAAATTTGTAAAAAAAGTTTGAAATTCTGTGAGATTTTAAAGTAGAGACATAAAACTTTTATGTTCACTACGGGACTTACCGCGATTATTTTTGAGTTTTGTCTGTGAAAATGGCAGGTGCAATGTTGTCGAAATATCAGACAGAACTCAAAAATAATCGCGGTAAGTCCCGTAGTGAACATAATAGAGATGGTGACCGCGAAAGCTTAAAATCATTTAGAGACATAAAATTTTGTACTATGTTTGCAAGAGCTAATAGCATAATATTTTTAAACCCAAATCAGTATAGTTTTTAAATACCCGAAACTACTATTCAATATTTTTCAATGCGTTTTAAATAACATATAAATGAGCACTTATATCTACCGTTAAAACCTTTTAGTTATAAAATATTTATATATTTAGAATATTTATTTTTGGGCCCGTCGTTCCATCTGTCATATATTCTGATTGGGCCAATTAGTGACGACATGTTTTTAAAAGCCGAATAATTTTCGTGAGGTCGCCGTATTTTATGTTTATTTTAGCGTTCCGATAAATATCAAAGAGTAATTTGCTTTTTAACTTTGTTTCAAAGCTATAGCAAATATTTTCATCATGTAATAGGTATATAAGATAACTGATTTTGTGAATGACTAAATGAGCTAAAAGATGTGGTTCTAACATAATTAAACTATCCTTCACGGAAAATTGTTTTTAAAAACATACTTGATTTTAAAAAAGATAATTTAAATAATTCTCTCAATATTTTTTTATCTAATACAAAAGAAAAGTACCCCTCCCCTTAACATCAACATATTTAAAGCATAAAGAACGGTTCTTCGCGCCTATTACACTGCGCGACAGTTGGCACAAACATTAGCAGTGATATTAAAGTGGCGTTTTGAAAATTCCAGCTTAGATTTGATCCGTTTAGATTAATTGTATATATAAATAAATGAAGAATAAATTCTAAGCCTAGTTTATCGGCTTTAAGATACAACATAATGTATCTTAAATCCAAAAATGGGTCTTTCCGCAGTGCAGGAAATGTCTGTCGTTCGCGCGCTAATAAAGTCTTTTCGACACATTAATTCATAATGAAGTGAGAATGTATTTTTTTAAATGATCTTACTGAAAGAAGGTACATAATGCTTTAAAAACTTTTTATTTTTATTTTATTTATTAGGTTCACCAACAGGTTCAACAACTTGGTTTGTGTTAAAAAGGTCACCCGGTTTATGTATATCGTAATATTAAATATTACAAAATGCACTCCGCGTGATATTCACTGCAGCATAGTTACACTGCAGTGAGTCCGGCTAAAGTTGTGTTCAGGTTATCCGGCTTATCCGCGAGTTGGCACTGACAAGCGCCAACTTTCATAAAAACTACCTAGAAATGTATATTTCTTTGATATTTTGTCTTGGTTGACGATCTTTGTGGTTCATTGGGATTTATAGGCTGAATGAGGCTGTTGAAGCACTATCCAAATTTTATAGCTAGTTGAGTCCAATTTACAGATAAAAGTTACATAATTGAATAATGACAAAAAAAAACTTTCGCTGTACAACGTTAGTCTTATCAGCTGATTATATAATCTTTCAAGGACGGTGATTTTTTTTTCAACATGTTTTGTAGAATAATTTCACTATATATGGTACATGAAGTTGTAAAAATTTAGTTTGTGTTAAAAAGGTCACACGGTTTTATGTGTGTTGTAATGACTGAAATGGAACAAAATGGACTGCAACGGAGTTTCACTGCAGTGAGTCTGGATAAAGTTGTGTTCAGGTTATCCGGCTTATCCGCAAGTTAGAGCCGACGACCGCCAATTTTTAGCGAAACGAAAAAGTTTGCTACCACTGTTTTAGAAAGAGTAAAGCGACACCTATGAATGTATTTTCTTTGCTTTTTAATCTTGTTTCATGACCTTTGTGGTTCGTAGGTAACTTTTCGTAAATAACTCGGATATACAGGCCGTCCATGTCACAGAATTTATTTGCACAAAAAATTAAGAGAAATATGACAATAAAATTTTGCCTTAGTCCTATCAGCAGAACAGTTAATTTTTACAGGAGGGTGATTGTTTTAACAGCGTGTTTTTATGGAAAGAAGTTCATTATCAGGAACATAATGCTGTAAAAATTTGGTTAGTGTTTAACAAATCAATTATATTACAATGGATTGAATTAATTTACATCATAAAATACACTGCGCATAATATTCACTGTAGCAAAGTTACACTGCAGGGAGTCCGGGTAAAGTTGTGTTCAGGTTATCCGGCTTATCCGCGAGTTGGAGCTGACGACCGCCAACTTTCAGCAAAACGAAAAAGTAAGCCACTGCGGGATTCACAAACCCACTTTTTACAATCTGCACTGATATTTAAAATGGAAGCTATAAGTTATTGCTTAGAATCCACCCACCATTCACAGAAATCCATTTAAAAATAGGTTTAATATCACAGATTTGTTTAATATCTTTACTTCAATTATGTCAGCATCCGTAGTGCGGTAGTTTACACGCTGTCCTACTACACAAGGGGTACCGGGTTTGGTTCCTTGTTCGTCTGCTTCTCCGTCCAGGTTATATTTTCCATTCGCCTCAAACACCACATCTCGAATGCCTTTAATCGTCCTCTCTATATCCTTCTTTTCATAATCAAGTATGTGTATACTCGTACCTTAGAGGTATACACGGTTATTTGTAAAACATCAATTACCTCTATACATGGCGAAATTTTGATCGTTCTAACCCTTAAAGGGGTGATTCAGCCCGTCGATATGAACCATTTTTCCTATGGGACCAATGCTGGAAACTCAAATTTTATTTCGACATTTTCATACAAAAGTGTTCAGCCGCCCGGGCAATTTGTATAGGAATGTCGAAATTTTTTTCGAGTTTACAGCTTTTGTCCCATAGGAAAAGTTGTTTATATTGACGGGCTGAATCACCCCGTTAATGGTCCGGAACGATCAAAAGTTCGCCATGTATATTGGAATTAGAATCCCTAACTTTATATCGACCCACAAGAAAAAAGGTAAAATTCGGAAAAAACATATTTAGACTTCCCATAGAAACTCAACCAGCTGATCGGTGAATTTTTTTTGGGAGGTCCAGTTTATTTCTCAGATTTTCGCCTTTTTTCTTGTGGATATATATTATGTTAGGGATTCTGATTCCGATAAATGTTTTACAAATAACCTTGTATATAATAAGGACTAATCTTCTAAGTCAAACATACTTATAGTAAAGAGATGTAGATATGTTTCTTTTTAAACATCCGTATTCCTTTATTTATAATTTGTAAGTAAACTTTACCGTTTAAAAATCACTCTATTCCGCTATTTTTATCGTGGCTGAACAGAATTCGCATTGCGGGTCGTAATATGTTTTCCGGCGAACTAATTGCTCATAGGTACGGTCACGTTACGTCGGCACATGCAAGCGAATTCCTCGCCTCGATCAAGAAACAGTGCGGGGACAAAAGTCAAGCTAAATAAGGCGTAAGGGACGTTTCGTAGTATAGCCGTGTGGTTCCTGGCAGAATAGGATACAACCAGACCACTCAAAATCTTCCTGTAGAAGACGATTTAGGAAACAAAAGCTAAACAAATTTTATTAACATGGAAGAGACCTTTTCAACCTGTCTGGACAGCGTGAAGAGTGTAGGCGAGATCCTCTGACTGCATTGGCTTATATATGGCTCTGGTACAGAGAGGGTCATGCTCCTGAAGTGGAGACTAAAAAGACCTGATGATGACGATTGGAAAACGCATCATAAAACGCGTTTTCCTACCATTTTTAAATGTCTGTTGTGATAGTCGTGAAGGAATAGGGGTCAGAGGTGTATAAAACTATACGTATAAGTAATATAAGAATGGGGTTCAGAGTTGTATAAAACTATACGTATAAGTAATATAACTGAGGAAGAAATTTTTACAACTTTTTTCCTTTTTGGTCTGTCTTGTTTAACTGTTGGAAATCAAATCATTAACACAGTAATAAGCAATCTGTGCGGTTAGCACAAGAAAACCGAGTAAGGTTGTGTTGTTCTCCAACAATGGTCTATGTGACTGCGGCGCCATTCAGTCTATGGCTCACCTAATCATGTGTCATATATGTATTAAAGACCTAAATAAAGCAAACGACAAAGGTATCACCGTGGCCACCTATTAGTTAAATCAATATGAAATTTTAATATATATCAGCATAATGACTCGTAAAGAAGAAGTACCAAAGGATCACACATTTTTACACATTTAAATGAAAGTATTTTTTAATGCTTACGGGTGTATTGCATTATTTGCCATCATTATTTACTTAATGATACGAACACTTGGCAGTGTTCTTATTCGCAGGTTTGTTTGTTTTTCATGTGTGTAAGTGGCCAAATCTATAGCTCTTATTGGGTGTATTGTTATTACAATTTTAATTGTACTTGTTATCAGTTTTCTGAGACCCGGATCGATACAAGATCGGCAAAATGTCAGGCTTTATTCAAAATGAATCGCAATAAGTCGTCTTTTTAGTGACAATATATTTTAGCAGGGCTATTTCTTTAATTTTTTCTGATAGTTGCAATTTATGTTCTATATTCTCTTTGTTTTGTAACATTATTATCTAAATTACGTACGAATGTTCAATCTTAGTTATGTTTTTTCAATTTATCGTACTGCAGTATTTAAACATACCTAATCATACAAAGCCCTTCAGGCGAGTAGGCGACCAAAAACTGTTGAAACGAGTTTCTTTCGACATTTCTTCTCTGCATGCGTGGTGTCGGTTCCGAAACGCTAGGAGGTAGTCTGTAGCTCTTGAACAATCAACTAAATACATATTTTTTAATAAGGTAATTTTAAATTTGACATGACGTGAAGAAGTGCCTGCTAAGGCCATTTTTCTGAATAAACGTTTTGATTTTTGAAACTACTCGTGACAGTAGTGGTCTGAGCATTGGAATAAATAATTATGGTCTTCCATGCTGGTTTGGGAGAAAATGAAAACGTAGAATATACCTTAACGCCCACTTACACGATATAATGCATTTGCGTTTTTACGATCTTGGGCTCTGTCAATCCAGTAAGAGATAAAAATAATATGAATGTATGTAATAAATTAAACAATGCACTAGTAAATTACTTATATATACTTAATAATGTTCTGAGAATATGTTATAGATTTTTAAATTCGATTTATTTAGGATTTAAAAATTTGCTTGCTACAGCGCCTTAATAAGTGTTTTGTTTGTTTTATATTTTTTGACGTTACGTGTGATCATAATGTATGATATCACTAGCCCTCTTCCGCGGCTTCACTCGCGTTTATGTCAATCCCTTAGAAACAGTACTTTTCTCCAGGTTTTATGGAGCTTTCTTTCTTCTCCGCACTCCAGACAGTTCGGTTAAGTAGATAGGGCGTGAAAGCGTAACAAACAAATTCACTTTCCCATTTATAATATTGAATGGGATTCAGTATGACACGTGATTTGCTAGTCAGCCTTTATAACCTCCAAATTCCAAGTATATTTGAAAAGCCAAAATAACACAGTACTTACCTATCTGAAAATTTCAAATTCAATTCAGGTTTGGAGCTTTGTTTATGCTAATGGCTAGGTTTATATGTACTTCTATATCGAAGGCTGCTATTGCGTTACATTTCACTTGTTTCAATTCGTAAGAGATTACATTTTGTACAATTCTAGTAATGTTTTGTATAATACATATTTACAGAGTTTAATAAGAGAGAGAGAGTAATTTCAAAAGGAATGATTATTATTTTAACTTATATAATATTATAAATGCGAAAGTGAGTTTGTTTATTTGTTTGTTTGTTACGCTTTCACGCCGTATCTACTCAACCGATCATCCTGAAATTTTGCATACACATAGGCTAGGGTACCGAAAAGGACATAGGCTATATATCACGCGGGCGGAGCCGCGGGTAACAGCTAGTTTATTTATATTTATAATTTTTTACATCGTAAAAACATGAAATATTACTTGCAAATTTTTGTAAATATTGAATTTTCTTATTTCTTTGTTGTACAAAGTTGGCTTGAAAGCTAGTGAAATTTAATTTTAAAGAAACATAAATCTTATAGTAGTTACATGTGAAATTAAAACATAAATCAGAATTAGATTGAAACGATCGCATCTGCTTAAACACGCAAAGCCTGTACTCTATTTTATTTTTATTATAGAACAGTTTTACGAGTAAGCTTTCTATTTAACTTATAGATTTATAGACGTAGAAATTGTTTAAGAAAATTATATGACATATAAAAATAATTGAATTTTAGGGATTGTTTGGTTACAGATTGGTTTGGTTTACCTATATAACTTCGTAATCCATAAACTCAAGTTTTTCAAAAATCAGTCAGCAAAACAGTTATTTCAGAAATAGAATATAATATAATATATAATATAATAGTAAACTGTTAATTATTGAGATGCATGCAAAAATTTAACATGTCTATTAATGAAATATTTTAGAATAAGAAATAATTATAATTCAATAAAGTACGATAAAAATCTATGTAACTATTCAAAAAAACTCCAAACTTCATATACTTAACTGGCAGAGTTAAAAAGTAAGATTCGTAAAAATATAGGACAATTGATAAAAATATTAACAACTTAAATTAAATATAATTGATTAAAACTAAATTAACCTAAAAAAATATTGACAATTGATTATAATCTCCCAGTTTTAGGTCCCGATTACAAAGGATTCCTTGTCTATTTTTGTGCGATTCGTACAAAGATACCAATAAATAAACACCTACTTATAAGTTGTTCAAAAAAAGCTTCATTTATTTTCAACTAGCAATTTTACCGAAATTTCATCTGTATAAATTAGTGCCTATGTTACCCCAAGATAAATAAGCTTTATAGGTGAAAGAATTTTGAAAAATGGTCCAGTACTTTCGAAGTGTATTCAATACAAATAAAGAAATGAACAATTTCTCTTTTTAAAATTAGTATTGATTGATATTTATACTTTAATTTAAGCGACTCAAAAACTCATCATTCTGGCTTTTTTATGTTTAAAATAACGATTAGGTACTTGATCTTTATTTGATTCAAGCTTCGATGGATTAAAGGAATTCCTAAATAGTACTAATGTTGGCTACACGAGTCAAAATTGCATGAATATAACCATTTATATACAAAGCTGGTTAATACTGTCCAACGATATCACAAATACAATTTGCCACTCTTAATTTGAATCTCAGACAGTAAATTAATTTTCGATATTCGATTTGTCGCACCAATTCACCCCATTCATAGCATCATAATGGAACAACTAGCCTGAATTACTCATTGTTTATTATTGCTGACTGTATTGTGAGCGGGTTGTGGGTTTATACGCAAAACGACCCGTTTTCAGAAACCTAAAAAAATATGTTAATTCCTACAGTTTATGCATATGTAGCTATACCTTCATAGATGAGGCAGATTGACATATTTTCGGAGGGTCGAAGTAAAATCACTCTTAATTAAAATTCAAGTACTTCCCAACGTAACACAAAAGTAAAAAGAAAACGTTTAATTACATAAATATTTTTTTTTTATTTTTGCAAAATAGAAAATCTTCTAGCGTTCCAAAACAAAACTGTTTTTAAGATTACGGTGAAAAAAACTCGATTGCAGAAGGGCACCTGCCACGCCTTTTATATCGAATATTGAATATTGTTCAAGATTTTTTCCACCTAACAATACTATTACCTACACAAAAACATAGATTATGTCACTCCGTATAATGTAAGAATTTTCAACAATTCCCATACATCCGTCACTTGGTATAATGTTAGAATTTTCAACGATTCCCATACGTCCGTGTTTCTTTATTTGACCATAACTTTTAAATGCTTCCATGGATTTGCAATCTAAATCCGTTGAGGCATTTAAAAGTTTTAGGTTGATATAAGTGAGCTGTAGAGGTAGGTTTCATATTTATCCATATAGCAAACTACTTACTAACTAACCGATTAATTCTTCGAAAATGATACGGAAAAAATTGTTTTCGCTTTTATTACTTCTTCTAAATTTTTAAAGATGATTTTGTTTGTAAGGACGCAAATTGTTCCCCTTTTTTGCTTGATTTATGCCCTTCCATTTTTAGAGTTCTTTAGTAAACAAGGAACCCTTATAGTTTCGTCATGTCTGTCAGTCTGTCCGTCCGCGGTTTTACTCAGAGACTATAAGTACTAGAAAGCTGTAATTTGGCATGAGTATGTATGTTAATCATGGCAAAAAAGTGATAGAAAAAAAGTTTGAAAAAAAAATTTTTTTGGGTAGCTCCAATACATGTAAAGTGGGGAAGTATTTTTTTTTCTCTACTTACCCATCATGTGGGGTATCGTTAAAACGGTCTTTAAAAAATATTGTAAGGTTGAGGACACCATTTTACGATTTAGTGACCCGTTTCCGAAATATTTGGTTTAAAAGTGCAAATTTTTGTTAGAGGTAAGTGTCCCCCCCTCTATCTGCTAAACGGTTATATATGGATACGTGAAAAAAATTACAGCATTAGTGTATATACTGATGTTGAGAAGAAAACTATCAAAGCTGAGTACTAAGTGCAAACTAAAAAGTTATAGGCAAAAATGTACTGGAAAATGTAAAATTTCATACAATTTTCATTGTTAGATGTTTTTGGTCGTTAAACTGTGAGGTGAGAGTGTGAACAGTGTGAACTCAAAGTTGTCATTCGTAACTACGGAACCCTACACTGCACGTGGCCCGACACGCACTTGGCCGTTTTTTTTAATGAGTTTAAAAAAATATATAAATCACCTACTCTACTGATCGCATTTTTCAATCGATTCTCGTGAAATTTTGTACGCGGACTCGATAATTATATCGTTTTGTTTTGTCGATTCTGGTTTTCGAAATTATACAAAATACAAGGCGTTATAGTTATGATAGGCCTCCTGGAGTATACAGCTCACAGAGCCAGTATTATATACAAGATTGTATTTTACCAACAAGGTTAAAACCATTAAGAGTCGCCTGGAAGCGCATGTCTCTATACAAACGGAAAAAGGGAATCGTGGCAATATTTGTTAATTTAGGAGTAAAATTAAGCATTAAATCAATTAATCTCATTATAATCTACGTACGTTCCTGGCGGTAATCTGATTCTCATAATTCCCACTGATTCTCATAATATTAAACATGATTCCAAAAATACTTCAGGTTATTTACTAGAGCTTATATGATTTACATTCTTGAATTTCTGTCAATTTGTAAAGTATTAGGAATAAAATGCCTAGTGTGCCTCCTTAAGATGTACGACTGCGGGTCGTTTTGCGAACAATTTTAGTGACCACTAAACCGTACAACCTTTTGGGTTAATTAATCTGTAAGCACTAGGTATTAGCTATTCTGTTAGGCTGATTCACTAAGTGCTTTAAGACACTACGTTTAATTTGAAGTAAAAATACAAGGTCTGTTGGTTTAGTGTTTTTTATTAATTAGCCTAATTGGGTGTTCACTTCCGGGTAACCTAAAAATCATGTACCTATATTCAGATTATGTATATATTAATAATAGTATTTATGTATTTATTTTATATCTTATTTTTTAAGTATGTATGTTTATAAGTTAAAGTATTTATATCCGTTTTGTAAAACTTTGTTGTATCTTTCTTTGAACAGCTTTCTTATTCGTGAAACCTATTTATTTATTTTCTGTTTAAGTTTTCCCGAAGGTTGACTGAGAGATAATGCACTAAGTATTAAGTCCACCGATTGTAGCTTTCATAGGCTCAATAAAGTTTTTAAATAGAAATAAATAAAAGTCATATATTTTAGCTTTGCCTATCTTATGAAATACCTTTAATAGGTTACACATATGTACCTATAACACCTGACCTTTAAAAGCGCCACTAACGGAACCCTTTCTAATTGGCATCCCTCACGTCTGCCACTGAAACCTAAAGATTACATCTGCCGTGGTCTCAAACTACTTGTTATCAGCCAAACAAGCCCCAAGTTAAATTGCCGCCGCCTCAAACCCTCATATCAGGATCATTCCAGCCTTAACCGCACTGAACCGGTTTTGGTTAGTTCTCGTTTCTCTTTCATATAAATTCGATTAAATATGCAGGATACGAATACGAGTTTGTTAATATTTTTGTTCAAATAGTTATTCGTATTTATTATAAACTAGCTTTTGCCCGCAGCTCCGCTCGCATTAGTGTCGATCCCTCGGGAACAGTTCTTTTTTCCAAGATGAAAGTTAGCGTATGTCCTTCTCGTACTCTAGACAACGTGTATGCAAAAATTCATGATGATCGGTTCAGTAGATAAAGCGTGAAAGCGTAAGGGATTGGGATGAAAATTACAGTTCCTTTGGACAAAATATTCATACAAAATACAAAAATACTTTTTCCTCGACCTAATATTATATACTGTTGTCTAATAAAATATCATAATAGATTATTCATATGTGTAACACCTGACCTTTAAAAGCGGCTCTAACGGAACCCTTTCTAATGGCATCCCTTTACGTCCGTCACTGAAACCTAAAGATTACATTTGCTGTGGTCCCAAACTACTTGTTATCAGCCAAACAAGCCCCAAGATAAATTGCCGCCGCCTCAAACCCTCATATCAGGTTCATTCTAGCTTAAACCACACTGAACCGGTTTTGGTTAGTTCTCGTTTTGATTTCATTTAAATTCAATTTAATATGCAGGATACCAATACGAGTTTATTTAATATTTTTGTTCAAATAGACTTTCACGCTTTATCTAGATTACACTGCCGTGGTCTCAAACTACTTGTTATCAGCCAAACAACCCCAAGTTAAATTGCCGTCGCCTCAAACCCTCATATCAGGTTCATTTCAGCCTTAACCGCATTGAACCGGTTTTGGTTAGTTCTCGTTTCGCTCTCATTTAAATTCAATTTAAAATGCAGGATACAGATACGAGTTTCATTTTGTGTAATATTTTTATTCAAAAAGTTATTCGAATTCGTCATCATAATCGTAACTATATAATAATAATCATACTCAATTTTTAAAATATTATGTTACAACCTTAACGAGCTGGCCACATAATTCTCAGCTACTGGCTTAATTTAGTAATTTGTGTTATGTGATCTATGAAACTAGACATTTTCCCGCAATGTCATCCAAGTGAATATAGCCTATGTCACGCGCAGATAAATTAATTTTCTATTGGGTAAAGAATTTTAAAAAACGGTATGTATCATTAGTTTTAGAGTCTATTTAACGCGTCAAAGAATAAATTTTTTCCACTTTATAATATTAGCATAGATATAAGCAGATCATTTTAGATTTTCTCTTCCTCGCCAACTAGCAACTGAATAGGTATTACTAACACAGCAAACCCCAGTAAATTACAAACTTTTCAACATTATATTCGCATACTGTGTAATATATTCGTCCGTTCCCACGCATTACGTTTCAGTGTGGCTTGCTCCTAATTGTAGGTTGGCGTGTGTACGCGATTAAGTACACTGTAGTGACCATTTCTTATTGCTCTGCAGTGTATGGCGTCTTTCAGCGGTTATTAAAAAATGTTTAATGCTTGATGATTTTGTTTTCTTTAGGCTGTCTGCTACGTTATGAACAGCGCGACTATGAAGCTAGCTTCAAGTGAGCTTTTACTACTTCACCGGCTTTTTGAGGTGAGGGTAGATGGTATCCTCAACCAGTAAGGCTTACATCAAAGGGCCCCAGGAGAAACGGACCTCAGCTTTGGGTGTTGCCTGGACATTGTCATGTGCTCTCAACCTCTAAGTGGTACGATTTTTTCTGGCAGTTAGAAGAGAACACCACTTAATAACGTCACAATATTGTATGTAACATATTTAACGTCACAACTTTGTATCTAACATTTATATTATGAGAAAATGAACGCATCTATCTATCAGCCGGGGATGTCCACAGCTGGACATAGGTCTCCCCCATAGATTGCATTAATAATAAAATATGTCTAATTTTTGAGTTAAAATAACACTTTTTTTATCTTATTCCACAGTCTTTTCGGGCCAATGCTGGGGCCTCTAGATTTCGGTTTCTGAATTATTTTGTTATATAAAATAAAATATTTGCTTCAAAGTCTTCAAATTAAAAAGAATAAGATTTTAATCACTGTGCCAGTTAGGCCGTATTTATGCTAGCCTGTTAAGTCCCACTGCTGGGCAAAGGCCTCCTTCTCTGCTTTCCATTCTTCTCTTCTTCTTTCTTCCACTCATTTAGGCCGTAATAACTATAAAATTAATAAGTAGAACACTATTTATCTAACCCCAAAACGCGAGCATCTCTATCGATTGCCGCGCTGAATAAATTAGGATGGTGGCGTATTTACTGTCTATCCTGTACGTATTATGTATTCACTTACAGGTCATTGTTTAGGCCACTACAGTGAGCGCATGAGGTCAAATGCTAAATGCCGTCAGTGGTACATAGAGTTCCAAAATCTACGGCATTTGGACATGCTATTTTTTAAGAATAGCTTATAAAGTTAATGTGTTTCATCATCATATACGCCCTGGACCGATGACCTAAGAAATTTCACTGGTAGTAGCTTGATGAGAAAAGCGAAATATTGCGCACTGTGGCGTGCCTCCGAGGAGGTCTGCTGGATATAGACCTCTCCCAAGGATTGTACAAGGACCGGTTGAAAGTGTCCTGCGTCTAGCGTTTCCCTGACCTAAATCAGGTTATCTGACCCCGAGGTTGCTAATTAAAAATATCGTTTTGTTTATTACTTTAAAACGTTATATAATAAGTAACAATCTGCATAGGTGGTATATTAAGAATAATTGTTAAAAATAAATTTAGTTTATGTATCTCAAAACATTTTTTGGTGCCCAATGCTCCTTGTTAGGCAACAAGATATAAGACATGCATCCTTATCATGATGAAGTATGGTTCAAGTTGTTGGCACTATACACTCCCGTTATGTTAGGATCATATCCAACATCACTCACTTATTGAGTTATTGCTGTGTGTGGCTGGCTCGTGTTCTGAGATTTGTGTTATTAACAACCGTAGATACGTTATTCAATGCCGTCAATAGATATGTTAACAGGCTAGCTCAGTATTTATTTACTTCAAGAGTTTTTAAGGAAAATAGTCAAAATGACAGGCTGACAATAAAGTCACTACATAAGGATTTATTTTGTTAATATTGAGGTCATAGGTCCCATTGAAGATAAAATGATAAAACAAAATTCCTTAGTTCAACTCCCAATATGGCTGTAAAACACACCCTGGACTTAAGAGTCGCCTGGAAGCGCATGTCTCCATACAAACAGAAAAAGGGAATTGTGGCAATATTTGATAATTTTGGAGTTATCATCAAGTCCTTCTAGTCTCCACTGCAGGAGCACGACCCTCTCTGTACTACCATAGCCATATACTAGCCTGAGTAGTCAGAGGATTTGGCCTACACTCTATACATACTTTAATATTGAGGTATGGAACCTAAAATATACCTGCTCGTACGCAAGGAAACTGTCAATTATAATGAGTGGTTGGTTCAAATTACTGGCATTATACACGTCCGCGCCGTGGCATTAGGATCATATCCAACATTACTCATACTCATTGAGTTATTGCTGAGAGTGGCTGGCTCGGGTTCTGAGATTTGTGTTATTAACTACCCTAGGTATGTAATTCATAGACGTCAATAGATTTTAGAATGGGCTGCTCAGTATATGAACATAAAAGAAAAATAGTCTTATAGATGGATGGATGGACAACAAAGTCATTAATTATATAAGAATTTAAGAAACGTGAAATATAACCCCTTGTAGGCAAAGTCAATGTCAATTATAATGAAGGGTGGTTCAAGTTACTGGCATTATATACGCCGGCTTTGTGTCGTTTGGATCATATCCAACATAACTCACCCATTGAGTTTTTGCAGTGAGTGGCTGGCTCGTGTTCTGAGATTTGTGTTATTAACTACCCTAGGTATGTAATTCATAGACGTCAATTGATTTTAGAATGGGCTGCTCAGTATATGAACTTATAAGAAAAATAGTCTTATAGATGGATGGATGGATGGACAACAAAGTCATTAATTATATAAGAATTTAAGGAACGTGAAATATAACCCCTTGTATGCACAGTTAATGTCAATTATAATGAAGGGTGGTTCAAGTTACTGGCATTATATACGCCGGCTTTGTGTCGTTTGGATCATATCCAACATAAATCACCCATTGAGTTATTGCAGTGAGTGGCTGGCTCGTGTTCTGAGATTTGTGTTATTAACTACCCTAGGTATGTAATTCATAGACGTCAATTGATTTTAGAATGGGCTGCTCAGTATATGAACATAAAAGAAAAATAGTCTTATAGATGGATGGACGGACAACAAAGTCATTAATTATATAAGAATTTAAGGAACGTGAAATATAACCCCTTGTAGGCACAGTCAATGTCAATTATAATGAAGGGTGGTTCAAGTTACTGGCATTATATACGCCGGCTTTGTGTCGTTTGGATCATATCCAACATAAATCACCCATTGAGTTATTGCAGTGAGTGGCTGGCTCGTGTTTTGAGATTTGTGTTATTAACTACCGTAGATATGTTATTCGTAGTGTTAACAGATCATATACAGCCTCTTTAGTGTATTGGTAAGCACGTAAACTATCTAAGTTACTAGCAATCCAACTTAACTCAATCATTGAAATTAACTATCCTAATTACGTTGTTTGTTCATGATTTAAGCACGGGCTAGCTCAGTATACTGTTGTTCAGAGTTTACAAAAGCAACGTCTTATACATAGAAAAGTGGACAATAAAGATGTTATATAAGGATATCTTTTTACATTTTGCGGTATAGAACCTAAAATATATAATAATATTATAAATTCACTATAAAAACACGGCTTTACTCACGTTTTATTACGTCGGATCCGCCGACTAGTTTTGGCCTGTTACGAAGTCCATCATCGGGGCAAGTGAAAGGGATAGCGACACGACGGTTACGCTTTCCTCAAAGCACTGTGGTCAGTGAGAGAAAAGCGTAACCGTCGTTGATCCGACGTAATAAAACGTGAGTAAAGCCGTGTTTTCATAATAAAATATACCTCCTTGTAGGCAAGGACAATGACAGTTACGATGAAGGGTATTTCAAGTTACGTCGGCTTTGTGTCGTTACGATCATATTCAATAAAACTCAGGCATTGAGTTATTGCTGTGAGTAGCTGGCTCATGTTTTAAGGTTAGTATTTTTTGTTCCTTAGAAATGTTAATTATACTGTTAAAAGATCATATACCTACCACATCTGTTGTGTTTTGGTAAGCACATAAACTAGCTAAATGACAGGCCCGGGGCACAGGATTAATTAAATTAATTAGCAAAGGGGCACTACTAGACTGATTTAGACCTATAGAAAGTTACGTTCTCAGCAAGTAACAGGCTATAAGCATATTAAGCAATTAATTTAAAAATAGGGATTCGTTCGACAATAACGTTACCAAATAATTTTACTGCATTCGAGAATTACTGTTTGTATACTTTAGTCTCCTTCTAATCTGGAACCACTCTTTAAAAACTAACACGAAAGATCGAAAGAACAACAGAAAATCAGATGTTATAAAGTGCCACCTGCACTAAAACGTTCTCTTTCATTCATTATCATCATCGGATCTTTTTTAGTCTCCACTGCAGGAGCACGACCCACTCTATACTATCAGAGCCAGAGCCTACCAATATATTAGCCAGAGCAGTCAGTGGATTTGGCCTACACTCTCCACGCTGTCCAGACGGGTTGGAGGGGTATTTTTATGTTCATAGGCTCTGTTCAGCTTGTGTTTTCTAAGTCGCCTTCTACGACAACCACGGGATTTGGAGCGGTGGTATTCTACTCTGCCGGGTTCCACACGGCCATGAAAAGATGAAATAAAGTGCCACCTCCACTAAAACGTTCTCTTCCATTATCGCTGCCGTTTAAACAACAGTGTCCAAATCCTGAATTATTAGTAAGAGCGTTAGGCATTTGATTTAAGCCCCAGGCCATGCGACGCTCCGTTAGTGTATTTTCATAACATACTATTCTATTTGTTGAAGTTTTCAAGATATCTAAATGTTTCCGATAATTTTGTTGCAATTTTCCTCAAACCAACACCTGTACGGAATATTTTTGTATGAGACGTTTGTACTAGGACTTAGTCCTTTCATCATCATTATCATCAGGTCTTTCTAGTCTCCACTGCAGGAGCACGACCCTCCCTGTACTACCAGAGTACTTAGTCCTTTATGAGTCTCTAAATAATTAATTTTAGAAGAAAGATTTTAGTGCTATCCTTGGAAGGAG
This sequence comes from Rhodophaea formosa, assembly GCA_963082605.1. Lineage (NCBI taxonomy): Eukaryota > Metazoa > Arthropoda > Insecta > Lepidoptera > Pyralidae > Rhodophaea > Rhodophaea formosa. The sequence goes on along the minus strand of OY720217.1, from coordinate 16,481,497 downwards.
ACCACACAATAAAGACGTATTTATATCAACAAGATAGCCGGTAACAAACTCCGGACTCCAAAACACCACAGTCAAGAATAGTAATTTAGAGCAAAGAAAATAAAAAGAATTTTGATGACAAATAAAAAGAAGGCTTGATTAGAAAAAAATTAGCTGCTCTGTCTAAGAAAAGACTTAATTATTAAAATATGTAACAACGGGTTACTCACGTAAATAGTCAGCTACTGGCCGACATGTTTCAACCTCATCCGGAGGTTTATTATATATTCATGGTTAACCTCCGGATGAGGTTAAAACATGTCGGCCAGTAGCTGACTATTTACGTGAGTAACCCGTTGTTACATATTTTAATAATGTCTTTATCTCACGTTTGTTTTAATCAAAAAAGACTTAATGTCAAAAATGATAAAGTGTCACCTCCACTGAAACGTTCTCTTCCATTATCGCCGCCGTTTAAACAACAGTGTCCAAATCCTGAATTATTAATAAGAGCGTTAGGCATTCGATTTAGGCCCCAGGCCATGCGACGCTCCGTTAATGTATTTTCATAATATACATCTAGTTGTTGAAGTTTTCGATGTTTTTGTTTTATACGTATTATATTATACGTATGAATAGCAATATTCTTAGAGGGGAATCTACGATGGAGGGCTGATGAAAGCGGACCCCGGGTTCCAAAGAACCTCTGCTGAGAGCAAGGGAGAGAGAGAGAGAGGGGGGTGTAAAAATGATACTGAGCAACATTTATATTTGCAAAGGATGAAATGAAAAAAACTTGTTGGTCTTCCCATATTAATTCGATAGGCTGATTGGTCAATTTACAAGTAAAGATTTTTGCTTACATATTTCGCTAAATTATCAGTATATCATCAATCATCATCACCAGGTCTTTATCAGTCTCCACTGCAGGAGCACGACCCTCTCTGTACTACCCGAGCATTATATTAGCCAGGGCAGTCAGAGGATTTGGCCTACACTCTCCACGCTGGCCAGACGGGTTGGAGAGGTCTCTTTGATGCTTATAGCTTTGTTTAACTTGTATTTCCTTAGTCGACTTCTACGACATCCACGGGAAGACTTGGAGTGGTCCTATTCTACTCTGCTGGAACCACACGGCGATGAAAATGTTGATCAGTATATATTTAGATATTATTGTCAAGGTAAGAAAAATCTTTAGAATTTTGTATGTATACGTATGTATCTCCCGATTTAAACTCGCCCCGATCTGCACTGTTCATCTGCGCTCTCGTTTGACATTCGCTCTGTGAAATACCTACCTCTGGACTGGTCGTTAATTGCTGGCCAGTACAGTCCGAACCAAATTTTACTGCGGCTCGGATATTAGATGTAAGCTGCGCTGTACGCACCCCACCTCCCCGCGCGCGCCCCGCTGACCCTAATATTGTGTACTGCGCATCGACTCGCGCGATGTTCCGAGTCTCCACAAAGTTTGGTTCGGACGCTGACTTTGTTCGTGAGTAAGTCTTTGGCAAATATGATAATGTTCTTCTTCATGATCCTTAAGGGAACGACTCAGCCCGTCAATATGAACAACTTATCGTATGGCAAAAACGATGCAAAATGCAAATAAAAATTTGACTTTCCTTTACAAAATGGTTCAGTCGGCAATTTGTATGACATTGTTGCAAAATTTTAATCTTCTTGTTTTCTTTCAAAATTATTTATTTTAAATTGGAGCAGAAGGCTCTGGACACGTAAAAATTTATGCTTGGTAAATAAAAGATTGCGGCAAACTCAAAACAATATATTTTAAAATTGTCTGGAAGACATAGAAATATCATGTACTACAATCCCAACTAATATTATAAATACGAAAATGAGTTTGTTTGTTTGTTTATTACGCTTTCACGCCGTATCTACTGAACCGATCATCATGAAATTTTGCATACACATAGGTTAGGGTACTGAGAAGGACATAGGCTATATATCACGCCGGCAAAGCCGCGGGTAACAGCTAGTGACTTTATAAACTCACGTTGCTTAAATAAAAGAATGTACTTAAGCGTTTATGTTGCTGTACTTATACAATATGTTAAAAAACCTAGTCTCACTCTCACCCTTAAAGGGGCGACTCAGCCCGCCAATATGAACAACTTTTCATATAGGAATAATGTTGCAAAATGCAAAAACAAAATTGACTTTCCGTTACAAAAGGGTGAAGCCGGCAATTTGTATGAAAATGCTGCAAATTTTTAAATAATAACTTCTTATTTTCTCTCAAATGATATTTTAAAATGCAAGCAGTTCATGCTTTCCCTTAAATAAAAGATTGCGACAAATTCAGAACAATATAATATTTTTAAATTGGTAAGAAAACATTTAAATATCACATACAAGTAATTAATAGCGAAAACCAAAGTTTTAAGTCCGCCAATTGTAACATTTTTTTTGGTACAATAAAGTTTTTTAAATAAATAAATAAATAAAACCTTTTGGGTCCTATTTTGTTTTCAGTAGTATGACTTAGCGACGGGACATTATGTGGAGCTACTTTATCTGAGTGCAGTAAATTCTTTATTAGCCGGCTAATGCTCGGGGCAGCTTAGGCCAGGATTAAATAATAATTAGTGAGCCATTAACTCGCTGCAAAGGAAATTTAGCAAGCGTACACGATACTTTTTGCATACATTTAGATCAAAGATATTAAAAAATATTAATTGTTAGTTTGCAAATTTTCAAATCAGCAATTTAAAAAATAAGTTAATCCCAATTTAACAATAAGACTAGATGAGAAATCAATATAAAGAAATTCAAGTCTATAAAGTGAGACCATAGACTAAAATCAGCGGAGGTCTGACGGCAGTCGTTAAGTTAAAACAAATAACCTCGTCAAATCAACTAGGTAAGGCAGCGAACCAAGTTATAGTTTAAACACTTCCCGTGTTATTATAAAACGAGGCCTAACTAGTGCCTGGTTTAAACCATTCATCATCATCATTTCAGCCGCAAGAAGTCCACTGCTGGACATAAGCCTCCCCCAAGGATTTCCAATATGACCGGTTGGAAGCGGCCATATTGGAAATTAAACCATTATCCAAAAAAATAATACAGTGACACTTACCAATTGTCAAAATATTAAATGGAGTTCTTGGCGGGAATTTTAGCGTACTACACGGTGTCTCTTTTGGATTGTTTTGCAAATTGATTCTAGTGGACTTTATAATGTGAAATTGGTATTATTTTGTTTTATAAATGCCCATATTTAAGAACAATGTGTAGAATAACTAAAATAGACTGTCATTATGCGGCTGTAGTGAGATTTACATAGCGGGCTGGTGGTTGTCCGCCTTGCTGCGTCGTCAAAGATGAAACCAGTGGATTCGCGAAGAGTTGTCGCCAGGGGCTCCGTGAAAACAACGAAATGAATTACACCATAATTTCGTTGACAACAATCAAGAATATCTCGCCAACTGGCGAAATAAATGAAGAAAGGCTCAAAAGGACTTGTATCCAGGGTCGTCTATGGCGGGTCGGATAGTAGTTGCAAGCTGCGCAGTACGCGCCCCGCTTCCCCGCACGCGCCACGCTGAGCCTACTATTGTGTACTGCGCATCAACTCGCGCGATGTTCCAAGCCGCCATAAAATTTGATTCGAACTGTACTAATATTAATATAAACTTGGCGGAGGGGGGAATAGCTTTTTCTACTTTTGCTGACAAGAAGGACTTTCAAATAACTTATATTTTGCCATTCTTGAATGGCGCCTTAGTTATGATCATTATCGCGTAGTAGTAGTAAGTAGATAATATACTTTTCAAAAGCAAAATATAATGCAAAGTCATACGAAGAACTTACTTATAAAAGGATTCTCTCACATGCAAATTAATTAGGCTCTCTGTGCGTAATTTTAGTAATTATGTTCAATAGTTAAAGTTTACTCAAGGATTAATGTGTCGCTAAGTGTAAATAAGTATCATAGAGTTCTTACTCTTAATATTGTTTAAGTAATTATTTTTAAGATGTTTTGTTCTGTTCTGTTTTTGGGTACTAACTCAACGATCAACAGTAAAAATATTTGTTGTAAAATAATGTAATTTTACAACAAATATTAAAAAAAACATCGTTTTCGATCAGGACTTGGCCGAGGATCAAACCCGGGCATACAATCCAATGGCACTAGAGGTCGTCTTACATTCTCTTTGTGATTATCGTTGTGTACAAATTTCAAAATTTCTATATCACCTAGGTAAAATAAGGCTAGTTATGCTACAGGTAATTTATTGCCCTCGGGTGGATAATAGAGAGTATTTATGGGGGAAACTTAACATAGATAACCGTATCTATGTCTGTACGTATTCGCTACCAAATAGTGATCAGCATCATATTGAAAAGAAAAGTTCATATTAGGAAAGTATCTTAGCTACAGGAGTCAAGTGTGTATTTGTTTAGTGACTAAAGAACTTTTCAAGAAAACTGATTCAGCAATAGATTCCAACGAGTCATGGAATCAAACTAAAAATGAGATTTCGTATTATACTGTGGTTGCTAATTGTACTGGACCGTTAGTGCAAGTACAATAGGGAAGAGTTGGGTACCGACGAAATAACCAAACTCCACGAGTGCTGTTTGTTCGCTAAATTTATTGAGTAAATTAGCATAAAGAACATATCGCAAGATACGCAAATTACAATTATGCACAACACTCACATACCTATATTTTATAAATTATTGATGACATTGTATCTAAAATGCATGTACTTTGTACATCCTGCCCTCTCCAGAAACAAGGAAATTGTACAAGATATAGTTAACATGAGAAAATCTTAGTTTGATTACAATACCCATTGCATGAGCGTCATAATTGGTCTGTGAATTTAAATTACGTTATGTATTAACAACCTCAGCATAAAAATTATAGGTAATTTTAGTAAAAGTAAGGTAAATTTAGGTTTAATAGGTCTAGTCCCATTAGATTTTACTTCACTACACTTCAGTTCATCACTTCTTTCACTATTCACTATCACTCACGGCTGGGATATTGAGTCGCACAGACCGTGGAATAGCCACCGGCGTTGTAAGTGTCGCCTTATCCACGCTTAATGTAGAGGTGCCTGTCTCATTATGAGCCGCATGCGAAACCTCCTCCTGTTGAGCGTGCGGGCCTGCGCCCGTCTGGAACACCACCGGAGTGGTTGTTGCCGCCGCCAAGCGCCACCCGCGCCTCACCTTGCGCCACCGCATCGCAAAGTACGTACATGCCAACAGACCTAGTATCGCTATTATACTATACATCACCGAGTATTGGTGGATATCATGCATGCTTAGTGATCCGTCAGACTGCGACTTCATATCTTCGATGCGTCTCTGTAGATCGCGCCAGGTGTTCTCGTGGTTCTCTGATATGAAAGACTCCGGTAAAGACGAGTTAGTTATATTGTTTAGAACCGATGTAGTTGGATCGATTAATAACTTGTTCTCAACCTCTATCTGACTGAATAAATTCTTGTGGCCGTAAAGTGAGAACGATTCTCCTTTAATTACACAACCTTGACCTATGTCAATGAGTCCATTGCCGGTCAAGGTAATCAGCTGTACGCTATCCGAACAGAAAATGCGTAGCGAGCGTTTCTCACAGCAGGTAAATAGCCACCTGTTATCAAAGTTTTGCAATTTGATCCATCGCTCCTCGCACCGCGTTTGTTTCGCACTGCATATTGTTCTGTTACTTATAAGCATGTCGCATATGTGTTGTGTTATTCTAACACTATAGATTTGTTTATCTAGGGAGCACAATGTTTTTTGTGAAGATACGTGGATACATGATTCCATTTCTTTTTCAGTCAATAGGAGAAGTAAGTCTTTCTGCAAGTTGAACGCGAGATACGGAGTCAGGGTTTCCATTACATAGTTATTAACAGGCAAACTGAAAACTTGGTCAACTTCATATTGTTCCTTTTTAACTAATGGTATTCTTACTTCTATGATTAGAAACCTAGTTCCTACCTTAGCATTAATTTTAAGTAGTTTATACAAAGTTTGTATATCATTCTTATCTACAGGTAAAGATAATTCATTAGGAATATGACCTGATATCATATTGATCTGTTCTTCAAATTGCTTAGGAGGCAAAATGTGTGGGTCCATATGACCTTGCCAAATATCGGTTACAGTATTAATTAAGTCCTTTTGAATACTTTTAATGTTCGATATAATTATTTGAGCAGATAATAAAGACGCTAAAATATTTAACTCATTTTGATTCTGTAACTGAGCATGATTTAATGTTACTGACATATTTCTAATATGCTCATGTATAATACCAAACTGTTTATTCATGATATTTTCATTTCTACGTAAAATATTATACTGCGCCTCTACAACACTAGTCTGGTTTTTAAGCAAAAGACGCAAATGGTTCTCGTTCAGTTCTACCTTCTCTACATCCTTCTCGTACCGTTTTAAAAAACTGTCATCGAGCACACCAAACAAACTGTTTGCTAAGTAACCAACTCCGTTGATCAAGCCTCTTTTTACTCTACTATTTTGGTTATGAATTGTAAGAATATCATTATAATAGTTTATTTCAGATAACTCATGTTCTAGTTGGAATTGGATACCTTGGTATTGTGGTGGCAACTCTAGACCACGTGTATTTTTATTTAAATGATTGACATATTTATTTATGCTCTGTAAGCCTGTCCAATAACTGGACATATTATAAAATACGACTAACTTCCATTCATCACGGATGAGACTCATGTCTTTTATTTTATGAAAGTAAATGCTTTGATTGTTATCAAAGTAGGAAATATTGTAAAATCCATGTACAGAAGGTAAAGTAAAGAAAAATAGCATAAAAAACGTTAGTATAAAATTACAAAGACGATTACGTGGGCTTGTGCGTGTTCGTTGCTGAGGCCTTTGTGATGCAGCGGTGACGTCACAAGCCTCGGTTTGATCATCACGGGGCGACGTCATTGTTTCTGTTTCCTCTTTCACCGGCAGAGGGACAAGTTTAATAATTGGCCTTTTAATAACGCCATTCTTTGTTTTTACTGACACGACTCGAACTAGGCCGTCTTTGCCGGCATGAGTCGCCACAATCCTCCCGAGAGCCCACTTACCAGGAGGCAGATTTTCTTCTTTGATGACGACTACATCGTCAATCTCTAAATTTTTTGTTGTTTTTCGCCACTTTGAACGTGCCTGCAACTCCTGTAAGTACTCAGCAGACCATCTTCTCCAGAATTGTTTATTCATGGATTGTACCATTTTCCATCTGGTAGTTAAATTAATAAGCTCGGGGTCTGTCTGTGGTCGAGAGAGTAAAGATCCGCCCACCAGAAAATGTCCAGGGGTCAGATACTCATCCTCTAGGTTTTCAGTTAAAGCAATTAGCGGGCGAGAGTTAAGACAAGCCTCTATCTGATGGAGGACGGTGATAAACTCCTCATATGTGAGCCTTTGCTCACCAAGCACTCTTTTAAGGTGGTATTTCATTCGCTTAACTGCCCCTTCCCACAGACCCCCTGCTTCAGGATTCCCGGCCGCGTTGAATACCCAATCAATGTTATAGGTATTTATATCACGAAAAAAATCTTGATTTATAGTTTTGATGATCTCCTCGTACTCCCTTTTAAGCAGCCTGTTAGCGCCAACAAAGTTGGTTCCGTTGTCGCTGTAAACTCGGCTAGGACACCCTCGTCGAGCACAGAACCTTCGGAACGCAGCTAAGAACCCCGGAGTACTGAGATCCGAAACCAGCTCTAAGTGAACTGCCTTGGTGGAGAGGCAGACGAACACTGCCACGTAGCTCTTTGAGGTTTTAATCCCACGACCTTTATTTATTTTGGTGTCAAAATGTCCCGTAAAATCCACCCCACAGTGCATGAAGGGACGAGGGGAAGGGGTAACCCTAGGCCTGGGAAGATCAGCCATCAATTGCTGTGACTTCTGTTCGCTAAAGCGTCTGCATTTGACACATTTTCGTAACTCCCGTTTGACCGTGCGCAGGCCACAAATGATCCAATATTTCTCCCTGATGTACGAGAGAGTAAGGCGAGGCCCTCCATGGAGAGTCAATGTATGTGCCTCAGAGATTATTAGATTAGTTAAGCGGCTGTGGCTCGATAGTATTATCGGGTGTTTCGCCGACGAACTTAAAAGTGAGTTATTAAGCCTTCCCCGGACTCGCATAAGTCCATCTCTTTTGTCTATATAGGGGCATAGGCTTGATAATTTACTGTTTTGCCGAACGTTTTTATTGTTCATTAAGCGTTGATAATCCTCTTCAAATTCATATTTTTGCATAGTTCTTATAATGACATCATACGAACATTGCATTTCCGAGGAAGTTAGGTAGCTAAGTCGTGGCACGCTTTGTTTATTGCGCAACCACGCTACGTAACGTGATATCCAGCCCAGGTTGATGGCCGCGCGTCTCAATGAACTGCATTCGTTTATTAATTGAATAATAAATGCATTATTATCTCGTAGGGCTACGTTTACACTGAAGTCTAAGGCTTTACCTTCGACCTCAATATCGGGGGGAGGGTAACTTTCGCTTTGTATGTTTTTAATGTCGTATTCATGAAGCCATTCTGGGCCCTTCCACCACAAAGAATGCCCTTGTAATTGTGCTGCGGTCATTCCCCTCGTTGCACAATCTGCTGAATTTTGCTTTGACTCTACATGACGCCAACATGAGGGTGGAATGACGTCAGCAATTTTCTTGGTCCTGGTGGACACAAATTGCTTCCACCTGGTTGGGTCTCCGTGGATCCAGCCAAGTACAATCATGCTGTCTGTAAAAGCGTATATTTTACCTATTTTATCTTGTAATGCATCCTTAACCTTCATCATAAGGCGTGATAACAATAATGCACTACAAAGTTCGAGTCTTGGTAGCGACAATTTATTCTTTACTGGCGCTAACTTTGTTTTTGCGGTAAGTAGCACCGTTATGCACTCACCTTTAGCATTTCTAGTGCTAACAAATATTGCACTCGCATACGCCTTTACTGAGCTGTCACAGAAAGCATATATGTTTAATTTATCGCCATCGCCAAAATATCTGGGGATTTGGAACATATCAATGTTCTGGAGATCTCCCTTAAGTTGTTGCCACTCTTCTAGTAAGTGGGGCGGCAATTCTTGATCCCAGGACAAACAGTTCTCTGCCCAGGTTTTTTGAAATAAAATTTTAGCCCTGATGGTCAGCGGAGCGAGCCATCCCACAGGGTCAAAGACTTTAGAAATTACTGACAACAATTGTCGTTTAGTAAAATGTTTTTCGTCTTTGAGATCATGGAAAATGTTTTTAAAGGAAAAGGTGTCTGTTTTAGGGTTCCATCGTAAGCCCAGCGTTTTCCTGGACTCCGAACATCTGAAATCCAAGGAAGAGGAGTCCACATCCTCCGATGACAAATGTTTAATAAGTGCGGGATCGTTACTACTCCACTTACGTATTTTCATGCCAGCCCCCTTTAAAATATCGATCAGCTGTTGCTGAAGTTCCCTAGTCTGTTCGATATTTCGGCCTCCTTCTAGAAGGTCATCCATGTAGAATGAATTCTTCAAGGCCGCAGCAGCTAAGGGATACCTTTGCGCATCATCATCTGACAGTTGTCGTAGTGTGCGCATGGCTAGGTATGGGGCGGATTTTGTACCGTAAGTGATGGTGGTAAGCTGATACTCTCCCAACGGATCATCTCGGGACTCCCTCCACACTATGCGCTGAAGATGCTGAGCTGACTCATTTACGAGAATCTGTCGGAACATTTTCTCGATGTCCGCAGTAATTACGTATTTATGTTGGCGCCAAATTAAAATAAGACAGTGTAGATCCTTTTGTAAATTTGGCCCCCGCTCCATCAAGTCATTCAGGCTGTTACCTGATGATGTTTTTGATGAAGCGTTAAAAACCGTCCTTAACCGTGTTGTAGTTGAGTCAAGCTTTATAACTCCGTGGTGTGGGAGGTAACATGATGGCCCTAGTTCATTGTTATCAACAGGTTTCATATGACCGAGGTTCAGATACTCGGCCATGAATTGTTTATAACTTTGCGAAAATTGCTCATTGTTAGCTAATTTCTTTTCCAAAGTTATGAATTGGGCAATGGCCTTGTTTTTTGAGTCGCCTAATTTCTGTTCAAAATTGGGTTTCATGGGAAGCGCGACTTCGTACCTACCACTTTCTAAACGTTTGGTTGTACTTTGATAAAGCTGTTCGCAATACTTCTCTTCTTCGGTCATATCCGTGACAGACTCGTTTACTTCCTCAATTTCCCAATATTTTGATAAATCAGATATATTATTAATAACAACACTGCAATTGAAAGTTCTCACGTTACCTGATAATATCCAGCCCATCCTTGTTTGTTGGGCAATGGGCGCTTTGCTAGGGCCTTTAATTAGGCCGCTCATTAAGATATCAGAATAAACACTAGCGTCTAATAATATATCTATGGGCCTTGAAATGTTATATTCCGGGTCTGCCAGCTGGATACGCTGGAGGTGTTCCCAGGTCTGTTTGCCGAAGGAAATATTAGGTAAATCGTTTATTATATGATTAATGACTAGCGCTTGTGTTTCAAACGCATAATCATCATATATTGACTGACACGAAAGATTCATTACTCCCTTACTCTGTTTTGCACCATAACCTATACCGGAAATAGATGCATGGTAACGAGACCTCGGTAGACCTAACCACTGTGCAGCGTTTTCTGAAATAAGCGAAATTTGAGAGCCCTGATCGAGTAAGGCCCTAAGTGTAATGTATGAACCGTCTGCCGCCTTCACCTTAACTAATAACGTGGTGAGGAGAATCTCCTCATCGTCATTAGTAACGTAGTTAACGTTATGTTGTTTTAGAGTTGAATTTTGCGTCTGCTGGTACTGAGAAGTCCCAGGACTCAGTTTCAAGCTCGAATCAACAGTGGGTACAGAAACTTTGAACGGTGCGTGAGTGGAAATGGGCTCATGTCCCGAATTACTATTGATAACGGCTGAGGAAGGAGGGGATAGATGTGACGTAAATGAATCGTGTAATATAGAATTATGTTTGCCCTGACAAATTTTACACAACTTTGTGGAATTGCACGCGTTGCCATTATGGCTAAATAAACAATTGGCGCAGATATCCAATTTCTCTATTGTTTTTAGTTTTGCATCCGGTCCCAATTTCGCAAATTTGTTACATTTAAATAAAATATGTTTTTGCTTACAAAATGGACAATTCCAAACACGTGTAGCATTAGTTTGAAATTTTCCATTGTTGTTCGACGAACGGAATCGGTTAACATTATTTGATTTGCTTGATGACGCTTGAGATGTATTAGAATTAGACTTATAAACAAATGATATATCCTTTTTGCTGATCTCTTCGAGGGCCGTAAACTTGCCTTCCAGGAAACTCATGAGCTCGTGAAGGGAGGGCAAGTCACGAGGTGACTTACGAGCCTCTTTGTAATCATTGTAAGACACGGAATCCAATTTCTTGCAAATTAAATGAACTAATATTGGATCCCACGAAGTGGTGTCTACCCCTAAATTTTGTATGGCGTGTATGCACTCCATACTAGTGTCATAGAGACGTTTTATTTCAAAAGCTGCTTGCTTTTGAACACTAGGTTGATTCAGAAAAGTCTCCATGTTTTTTGTAAATAACAGCTGGGTATTATTATACCTACGGGTTAACAGCTCCCAGGCAGTATCATAGTTATCCGCAGAGATGTTAAGATGCTGTACTAACCTCTCCGCTTCCCCTTTCAACTTCCCCTTTAAGTGTTGCATCTTTTGGCATTTAGTTAAGAAGTTATTATTGTGAATAGTTTCATTAAATAAATCAAAGAAAGTAGGCCACTGAATATACTTTCCTGTAAAAACCGGAATTTCGATTTTAGGGGTTGATTGTTGGAGATGGGAAGTGGATGACAATTTTTGATTTATTGACCTTTTCATGTTTTTATACATTGTTTCATAATAGCTAAATTCACCATCATATTGAAGGTTGGAACCCTGGTATATGTTATCGAGTTTGAGATGTAATTTATCAATCTTTTCCCAACGCGTTTGCAAAATGCGCAGTTCGTCTTCCAGCTCCCACTTATCTGTCATGATTTCAAGATCCATACCTTTTATTTGCCTCGAAAGAGCTCTAAAGTTAGTTTGTTGCTGCGACAATAGTTCAGCTGACTCTGGCGCGGGTGCGGGTGCGGGAGCGGGCTGCTGTTGAAGGGCGCGCGGCGCCGGGGCGGCGGGCGCGCGCGGCGGCGCGGGCGGGACGGGCGTCTCGGCTGTAGGGGTTGCGTCACCTGGAGTGCTGACTCCTATTAAAAACTTCTCAGTCGTGTCCTGGTTACTTACGCCCGGTTTGATGTCAAACGATGGAACTGGTTGATGTGATGCTATCATATAGCGAACCCTGTTGTAAAATTCTTTCGCTTGGTCGTATTGATTTTCCGCGAAATAAGCAGAATCATCCCTAAACGCCTCTAGTTTGTTATCGTTTGTGTTAAATTCCGACCAAAGCTTGTCGATAGCCTCAAGCCTAGCGTCTAAGTATTGACGTGTTTTACGGCTACTAGAATCTTTCTTAAAATTACGCTCTACTTGTTTGATGGCCTCAAGAATCTCAGACTGACGTTTGATCAGCGTCTCCATGGTATGAGAAGTAAATGGAAAGATCTTACTTGAAAGGCTCGAGTTGTTACGCCTTACGATCGGGTCCCTGAGTCCTCAGTCAAAGTGCGTAGAAGTCACACCGGAGCTTTCCCTAGCTCACAGTGCAAAAATCCAATTCCAACGAAGCAAACACTGTGGGTCAACGCTAATGTCCTGCGTTTCACTGAACACCAAGACACGTGTTACAAAATGTGAATGTTCTCCACTTGTTAAAATGTCCAAAATCCGAACAAAAAATATGCTGTAAGCACGTTTGTGACTGTTATCACTAATATCGAAGGACCAAAAAGTTGTACTGGACCGTTAGTGCAAGTACAATAGGGAAGAGTTGGGTACCGACGAAATAACCAAACTCCACGAGTGCTGTTTGTTCGCTAAATTTATTGAGTAAATTAGCATAAAGAACATATCGCAAGATACGCAAATTACAATTATGCACAACACTCACATACCTATATTTTATAAATTATTGATGACATTGTATCTAAAATGCATGTACTTTGTACACTAATAGTTTGAACTTTGTGCCTAAGTTGGCATAAAATATCTTATGCTGTGCCGTTCTTCGAATGGCTCATTTAATTGTTAAATATATGAACACACTAATGGCAAATTGCTTTACGAACTATTTATCTACAAACACAAGGGGACTGTATATGTTATACAAATATATTTAATACTAACCACTCGACCAATGCAAATCTTATTGCACTAAAGCTACGCATGTGTAGCGTTTAGCTATTACGGAATTCGAACATTTTCAATGCATTTTCAATGGCTGATTCCTAGAAATGCAATATGCTATCGAGTATTTAGACGGGTAAACCAAAATTTTTAGTCAAATATATTGTAATATAAAGTTACCCAATCCCAACTAATATCCCAATCCCAACTATAATATTATAAATGCGAAACTGAGTTTGTTTGTTACGCTTTCACGCCGTATCTACTAAACCAATCGTCATGAAATTTTGTATACACATAGGTTAGGGTACTGAGAAGGTCATGAGCTATATATCACTCGAGCGAAGTGTAGTATAATAGTAATGAGTAGTGATGAGATTAATGCTATTATTTATACTACCAATTTAATACCCGCAATTACATCTGGGTACATTATTGTCTATGTCATAAATTATTTATCTATCATCAATCCAGTTGTTTCGGAGCCTATTCTATCTATCTATCTATCTATCAGCCAGTGACGTCCACTGCTGGACATAGGCCTCCCCCATAAATCGCCACAAATTGCGATCCTGTGCATATTGAGTCCACCGCCTCCCGGCGACCCTAATAAGGTCGTCCGTCCACCTGGTCGGGGGTCGTCCCACACTGCGCTTCCCTATTCGTGGCCGCCACTCCAGGACTTTAATGCCCCAACGGCCATCTGTCCTCCGGGCTATATGTCCAGCCCATTGCCACTTCAAACGAGCAATCCTGCGAGCTATGTCTGTTACTTTGGTTCTGCTGCGGATGTCCTCATTTCTGATTCTATCGCGCAGTGAAACTCCCAGCATAGCTCGCTCCATTGCACGTTGAGTCACTCTGAGCCGTCTAATTAGTCCCATTGTGAACGACCACGTCTCGGATCCATAAGTCATCACTGGCAACACGCACTGTTCGAAGACTTTTGTCTTCAGGCACTGAGGAATGTTGGACGAGAAGATGTGACGCAGTTTCCCGAACGCCGCCCACCCGAGTTGGATTCGACGAGTGACCTCTTTCTCGAAGTTGGACCTACCCAATTGAATTGTATGTCCCAGGTATACGTACTCGTCGACAACTTCGAGTGCAGAGCTTCCAACGACAACTGGGTAAGGTGCGACATGGACATTCGACATTATTTTTGTCTTGTCCATGTTCATTTTGAGACCTACCTGTCGAGAAACTCTGTCGAGATCACCGAGCATAGAATTCAGCTCCTCCAGTGACTCCGCCATTATCACCACATCATCAGCAAACCGAAGATTAGTAAGATACTCGCCGTTAATATTGATACCGAGTCCTTCCCAATCCAGTAGCTTGAAACAATCTTCCAATGCAGCGGTAAACAATTTTGGAGAGATAACGTCTCCTTGTCTTACGCCTCGCTGCAATTGGATGGGCTCAGAGCTCTGGTCCTGGATTCGGACTGACATCGTGGCGTTCCTGTACAGACTCTTCAGCGCTTCGATGTATCGGTGATCAATGCGGCATCTCTGGAGGGACTGAAGCACAGCCCATATCTCTATGGAATCGAAGGCTTTTTCATAGTCCACAAACGCCAAGCATATTGGCCGGTTATACTCCTCGGTCTTCTGTATAACCTGCCGCAGCGTATGTATGTGGTCTATGGTGCTAAAGCACTTCCGAAACCCGGCTTGCTCGGGTGGCTGAAATTCGTCGAACCTACGCGCGAGACGATTCGTAATGACTCTGGAGAACAGCTTATATACATGGCTCAGAAGCGAGATGGGTCGGTAGTTTTTCAATAGGGTTTTGTCACCTTTCTTGAAGAACAATACCACCACGCTTCTGTTCCATGCTTCAGGCGTTGTACCCTCGAGTATGACGGAATTGAACAATTTCTGGAGGACCTTGAGTACCGGTTTTCCACCCGCTCTCAGAAGTTCGGTAGTGATTCCGTCATCACCCGGCGCCTTGCTGTTTTTAAGCTGTTTCAGAGCCATTCTAATCTCGTATAGGCTGACGTCCGGGATATCCTCGGTGTAGTGTCGAGTTAATCTTGATCTTGGGTCTGTAACTGGATTGATAGCGGGCCTTTGCACAGACGTGTATAACCGTCCATAGAATTTCTCGACTTCCCTCATAATCTCGGATCTAGACGAGACGATACCGCCAGTGTCGGTCTTGAGCTTCGTCAATTGGCTTTGCCCAATAGACAAATGCCTCGCGAACACTTTGGAGCCTTTGTTCCGCTCGATGGCATCTTTAATACTGTTTGTATTAAATTGCCGTATGTCCTGCCTGAGGGATTTAGATATTTGTCTATTGAGCCGCCTGTAAACCGACATATCAGCCGGAGACTGCAGTATCATTTCGCGTCTTTTGTCCAGTAGATTAAGAGTTTCAGTCGAGATCTTCTTGGTTCTATCCGTGCGTCGTGGCTTGCAGAACTTTGCTCCGACGGCATGGACAGTTTCCACTAGCCCACCATTAATCTCGTCCACTGAAGTGCAGTCTGATAGGCATTCGAAGCGATTTTGGAGTTCGAGCTGAAATTGTTCAGGGTTCCGGATATCGGCTGGTGTTGGACGAAGCGTCGACTTCATCATTTTCGACCTTTCCAACGCTGGGCTTACATTCAGCGTGCCTCTTACCATGCGGTGATCGCTGCCGGTTTTTACCCTATTGATCACAGAGACATCGCTGAATATTTGCCTTTTATCGGAAATGATAAAGTCGATCTCGTTTCGGACGGTACCATCCGGGCTTATCCAGGTCCACTTCCTGTGGGGTTTCTTCTCGAAGAAGGAGTTCATCACAAAGAGTCCCTCCTTCTCCAAGAAGTCAACCAGCTGTTGCCCCCTAGGGTTCCGCTTGCCAATCCCAAATCGCCCAACTCTCACCTCGTCACCGCTTCGTTTGCCCACCTTTGCATTAAAGTCACCCATCAACACCGTGTAGTGGGTCTCGGACGTATGTATGGCTCTGGAAATGTCCTCATACATAGTCTCCACTTCCGTGTCTGGGTGTGTCGACGTTGGAGCGTAAACCTGTATCACCTTCAGCGAGTATCGCTTGGTGATTCTGAGTATGAGGTACGCCACCCTTGACGACACACTCTCAATGCGGATCACGTTGTTGACGAGGTTCTTGTGGACGATAAACCCGACACCACCTTGGGACAGTTGGTCGCCCTCTCGGTAATAGAAGAGATTTCCAGACTCAAGGATTATCGTGTCCTCTCCCTCTCTTCGGACTTCAGACAATCCCAATACATCCCAGCGAACTCTCCCTATAGCGTCTTCTAGCTCGTTTATCTTCTCGTCGGTCCTCAAAGTGCGTGCGTTATATGTTGCCAGGGCCAGTTGTCGTCGTTGGTAGCCGACTCTCCTCCGGGGATTATTAGCACCCCCTGCTCCGCCACTGACCTGACCGCTACCGTAGCCAGGAGCGGCGGCGCTACCGGAGACTGGGGGCCGTTCTCTATTTGTGTCTGTCATTTAGGGGGGATATTGCCATAATCGCCACGCTGGGCATGCGGGTTGGCGATCGCAGGATGGGGTTTTTGATGTTGGGCTCACGGTGCTGCTGCCCACCGAGAGCGTGGTTTAGTAGTCCCTTAGTCGCCTTTTACGACACCCGCGGGAAGAGTAGGGTTGGAGCTATTCTTAGCCGGACTCCACACGGATCGCCTATTCAATGATTAGTAAAAATAGTCTTTTTAAAAATACATATCTGTGACGTTATCAATTTGGAAACTCGAAAGTTGAAAAAAAAAGTCCCAATATAATTTGTAAATTTAATCTTTTCTTAATTAATAAATGTAAAAGTTTCTGAGGAAGGGTGTTTGGTAAATGTTTAGTACTCCTTGTAGCTCCTTTGTAATAAGACATTTTTTTTATTGACTTTATATTCTAGCAGAAAAATACAGCGATGTACGATACATTCAAGGTATGTATGATTAATAATGATAGATTTAAAATAGACTTGAAATATTTTTACCGAAATAGTCATAAATTTTTGTTACAAAGTTTCTTAGAAAGATTAATTATTAAAGGAATGCTGAGATGGTTAGGACATGTAGAGAGGATGGATGAAAGGAGTCTTACATCATCATCATCATTTCGTGTAGGTGACACGGTCAGTCGACCATGCACACCCTGGTGTCAGAGTTCTTTGGAACCGCCTCTCGGCCTCTGACGTGGATCCTTTAACGACTACCAGATGACTAGGAGACTTACGAAAGGTATATATACAGCAGATGTGGTTGGGACAGTTGGTCAGGGCCGGCCTCGACGAACATATCGTGACCAAATAACGAACGTTCTTGCAAAAGAAGAAGTAAGTAGTACCCGAAACCGGCGAGCATGCATGAAAAGAGTAATGAATGTGGATGAAGCGAAAGAGGTTTGTAAGGATCGTAGCAAGTGGAGATCCATAGTCTCTGCCTACCCCTATAGGAGAGAGGCGTGATGATATGTATGTATTAATTATTAACAATATTTTCTATCAGTGTTGGCTCCAATAAAATAACACCATCCACTTATGTTTTTAATTACATTTGTTGTATATTTTAAAATCCATTTAATTTGATAAAAGTTGGAACTATTTGATCTTGAATACTAAGGCAGCTGGTTTTAATATTAGTTAACTTATTCGGCATAAAAAAGACATTCATTCACATCAACAGTATGCAATTGCTAGAATTACCTTTTAATAGCAGAAATAAAACTATCGGGGCACAAAATTAAATGTTTTATTCATGCAAGTTAAATTTTTAGCGCGACAATAAAAATATCTATCTTGATTTATTGCTTGGGTGTTTTATGGTACCACTACAAAGTAATCAGTGTGCAGAAGGATATGTGGGTTTGATGTGCAGTCTCGAGCATTTATATGTAAACACTTTGAACACTGTTCTTAAGTCAATGTGATAAGGTCTGAGGTGTATACAATTGTATTGTATACAATTTTACATAAATTAATAATTACTGTATTCTCTGTAAGTTTATAATGTAGTGCGTGAGATTACAATCACTGTGGGTGTAGGAATATGTCATAGAAAGTATTTTTGTATTTTAATCATTTAATTAATAATTCTTTTACACAAAATACAATGTTTGGTAAAATATAACTTTAAATTTTTTGCATTTTGGCAAGTATAAACTGTTTGACCAGGGCTCGCAGCCAGTCAATATCTTCTTCGATCGATTTACTTACTCGACACACTATGTACACTTCTATGCTCTCCATGTTTTATACTATCGTCATGCAGGGATTATGGTAATGGACCCTTTTACAGCACATTTTAATACGATCGAAAGATATGGGAGTGATTAACTTAGTACTTAGTTTAATGTCATAGATTATTTTGAGGTTGGATAACAAGTGGCATAAAAATATCTCGAGCTCCTCTGTGCTTCGGAAGACACGTTATGCCTCAAGTCCTGGCTGTCGTCATTGATGGCAGACGTTCAGAGTCGCCTGGAAGCGCATGTATCCATACAAACGGAAAAAGGGAATTGTGGCAATATTTGAAAATTTTGGAGTAAAATTAAGCATTTAATCAAATAATCTCATTATAATCTACGTACGTTCCTATACAGCTTGGTTAAAATACCAATGGTTTGAGAATTTTTTCCAAGCCAACAAGCCTTTTTAAATTTGTATGGAAATCTTGAGAGGCATATAATTCTCAAACTTTTGATAATTTAACCAAACAGTATAGGAACGTACGTAGATTATAATGAGAATAATTGGGTGGATGCTTAATTTTGCCCTAAAATTTTCAAATATTGCCACAATTCCCTTTTTCCGTTTGTATGGATACATGCGCTTCCAGGCGTCTCTTAAGCGGATCGACTACCTATAATTTTCATACAAAAAGCGATAACTCTTCCACCCCCTAAACCTTTACGAAATGAGGAAATTTTGGTGTCATTCGATTTTGCACACCTATATCTAGGGTTGACCGGTTTTTTTTTATATTGATTCCGTTTAGATCAATTTGAAAAAATTAAAATGCCCTGGGTATTTTTTATGTATAAAATATAGATATTTACTTAGAAGCTCATAACTTTTGTTATAACCAATATATCTGAAATAAAAAAACGCACAGCCCTACTTCTCCAATTTAACAATAATGTGTAAAATATTGAAATTGGTCAATGTTTAAGGGATGGGAAGCGTTATCGCTTTTTGTATGAAAATTTACAGGTAGTCTAAAATGCTTTCGCTGCTATGCTAGTCTGGGAGAAAAGAACAAAGTAGAATGTACCAGTTGCTTCTCTTCCCGCGCAGATCGTCAAAGCCGAGGATAGTGATGGGTTTCTAGCCGCATTGCCTATTGACATGGACAAACCATGTTGTATAAAAAAAATACGTTTAAATTCAAACACCGTGAATTCAAGATTTTGGAATTAATAGCTTGCATAAAAGGCAAAAATAAAGATCGGTATTCATAATTTTGTTACAAAAATTAGTATGCGCATCTATAATTAGCTTTACGTTGCCACCCCTACTGGTTTGATTAGTTAGCTTATCCATTGTATTTTTTTTACTTATTTTATTGATTGAATGTTCAGAAATAGAGATATTTCCTTTTAAAAAATACTGTACACTGTACTCTTAGATGGACGAATTATAAGTATCTAGTTTTCCATTCCTTGTACTGTTCCCCAGACAAGCTTGAAATATAATGCAAAATACACAGAACAATTGGTGTACAGAATGCGCGGTAATCTCTCTCAGAGCCGCAGTTAATTGGGTAATACATTCGAGATATACGAAGCGAAGTACATGTGGAGCAAGTTTTGCAAATAAAACGCATTTCAGAAATTAAGAGTTCAATTTTATCACAGTTAAAAAAACATACTCGCTTTCGCCGAGTTCTACTCGAGAGGATATACTAGTGAAATTTGATCGTTTTAAGTCTTTATGGGTGATTCAGCCCATCGATAGTAATACTTTTTCTTTGAGATCAATGCTGTAAAAAAAAAATTTCATTCCGGAACAAATTGACCGGGAGGTTGAATATTTTTGTAAATGGAAATAATAAATAAATACGGACAAATCACACAGATTGAGCTAGCCCAAAAGTAAGTTCGAGACTTGTGTTATGGGATACTAACTCAACGATACTATATTTTATAATAGATACTTATATAGACAAACATCCAAGATCTTTTTCAGATTGACCTGGGGTCAATCTGAAAAAGATCATTTTCCATCTTGACCTGACCGGGGCTCGAACCCGGGACCATCCGTGTCGCAGGCAGGCGTGTTGACCGCTGCGCCACGGAGCTCGTCTAAATGTTTTTTTTTTTTTTTAGTTTCTACCATTGGTCCCATAGAAAATATTTTTGAAATCAACAAGCTGAATCAATCATGTAATGTAAGGGTCCAAAACGATCAAAATTACATCATGTATGTAAAGGTGACCCATTTATAGGTTGCCGTGTGGTTTTCGGCGGAGTAGAATAGGACCACTCCAAGTCTTCCCGTGGATGTCGTAGAAGGCCACTTAGGAAACACAAACTAAACAATGCTTAGAGATATTGAAGAGGCCTTTCAAACCCGTTTGGCCAGCGTGGAGAGTGTAAGCCAAATCCTCTGACTGCTCTGGCTAATATATTTCTCTGAAGTACACAGAGGGTGGTGCTCCTACAGTGGAGACTACAAAAGACCTGTTGATGATAGGTGACTCCTATACATGTAGTGTATGATGCACTGCTGAAAAACTGACTTTAAGGATATTACGGCATAAAAGAGCGTCAATTGAGTTTGCATTAAAATGGCTATGACATACGGACAGACAAAAAAACAGACAGACTTGACGAATAAATAAGATTTCCGAGTTTTTGGTGGGAAGTCAAGGGGTTCAGTTGTCGTTTGCCTTATATAATTTTGCAAATTGATTTAAGTGGACTTTATAATATGAAATTGGTGTAGTTTGGTGTTATAAATGCTCGTGCTAGAGATCAATTTTGTGAAATAGTTAAAGTAGACTGTTAAATGGACTCGTATAGATTTGTCGTCAAAATCTCCCACGAGGCTGCCAAAGAACATACGCCATCTTTGATGCCACATACCGTACAACACCGATACTTAGTATCTCATTATACTGGACATTGGCAGAATCTCTGAAATCTCGGTGGAAGCCATAATTAAAAAGAAGAAAGAAAAGAAAGAAAGAAGGTTTCCATTTTTTGTCATATATGAAACATATACATTATACATACCTTTAAGTTATAGAGAAATTAAAAAAATATATGTGATAACCATGTTGAATAATAGATATATTTCTTTATTATTTAAGTTCGAGAATAATATGAATGGAAACTAACTTAGGTAATATTTTACAGAATATTGTTTAAAGTTTTTTCTACTAAGTGCTTATAAATAAGTACTTCGTTGAAAGTATTTTCTAAATACTTTAAAGAAATTGAGAGCTTAGTAATGCTCATTTCTGGAAAATTGGAATTTAAATTTCTTTCAGAGCGAATACGAATGTTGTTCAATTTGTTTTCGTTATACCGCTGCTTCAATACAATATTATAAACTGTAGTTACGTAGATCATTTAAAGACTTTCAATTTACCTGTGACTTTGTCCACGTAAATCTTGGCCATGTCATCCGCAGATAAATTAGCTTTGTAAAGGTGAAAGAATTTTGAAAATTGGTCCAGAATTTTTTAAAAATCGAATGTTTCTTCTTAATTATATAAGTGTAGATAAACAAAGCAAAAGTTAATAAGGCTTACATAGAATTTGTTTAACTGGTTCGTTTCTTACGCATTATAAGCAACTCAAGCTTGATTCCCACTTGAATTGGTGACCACATGTCACATGAAATGTCAAGTTTCTTTAATCTTAGAGGATTTGTTAAATTATTACTCCCGTCTGTTATCTACATCTATGGTTGGCTCAATTTGTGTGATATGTCCCTAAATATTTATTTATTTATCTGTTGTTGCTAGCTATATCGATTGTCGACTAAAACTCACGATTAACAAATAAATAGGGACTTTTAATAATCAGGTATAAAATATTGAAAAAAAAATTGTTTACCGTTAAATTGATAATTCATTAAATTTATTTGATTAACGATACTTTTTTAATTGTTTCCTTATCCAAAATATAATTATTCTTTTAAAGGAAATTAATTTATAGCCGATTCTGCCTCGAGGATTTTCTTGTCATCCTTAACAAATTTAATTAAAAGTAGTTATATTTTTCCTGCAAAGAAATATTAATAACTGGCCTTTATCTGTGACTTCACCAACATTTTATTTAATTATTATTGAAAACCATTTACTTCTTTCTAGTTTGAGTACTTTCATCCAGAATTACTTCTACCTCTACTATATCTTGATAATTTTTATTATTTATATCTTTTTTTATTTGATGACCTCCGTGGCGCAGCGGTCATCACGCCGGCCTGTGACACAGATGGTCCCGGGTTCGATCCTCGGTTAAGATGAAAAATGATCGTTTTCAGATTGACCGGGGTCATCTATATATGTATTTGCTATAAAATATAGTATCGTCATATGTCCTACTAAAGAATTTACATTGGGGCTAGCTCAATCTGTGTGATTCGTCCATATATATTTATTTATTTATTATTCTCAGTACCCCGAAAAGTTTATCACGATCGTCATGAAATTAAACCGTCATCAAACCTCACGTCTGGATACTTAACGGAGTTGGCATAACCACAAGCCAAGTTGAGGGAGAACATGTGTTTTTTTTATACAACTAAATAGGCAAACAGACTAATGGCCATCTGATGGAAAATTGAAGCGAAATAAATTAAGAGAACAACTCATTGGTATACTCAAAGTTGATTCTTTTGGCGGTAACTTAAATAAGTAGTTCTCTTAACTGCTATTCATGGATACCAAGTATTGAAGTAGATTCTTCCTATTCGGTCTGATTTAGTAGCGAAAGAAAAATGATAAGTGTACTCGTAAATAATGTAATTTTACAATCCCCACGAGAGGTGTACGGTTGGCAAAAGTGAAATTCTTTAAAACTACCAAATAAGCTTAATTATTCTAAGCACTTGCTACGTTATCTAGAGAGTGACAGAACGAGAATGGTTTTAGGGGGTCTTTCCGGTTACATCCCACTTTTTCATCCCAGTTTTGTAAAATTCCGCTACCATACCAAAATCTTTTCCGCTTTCAACCCATGTTTAAAAATTATTTTTAATTCCGTATTCTACCCAAAATTCATTCCGCTTTCGCCCCACACTGTTTTTATTTATAAATTTGTACCGATCTTTAAGTATTATGGCGTAAGTCACATAGCTAGCTTTTAGTTAGCCAGTGTGATTTTTTTAAATGATCAAATAAGTTAGAGTACACATGAGAGATTGATGCGTTGCTAACAATCCGGAAGAAATACTTATCGGTAGTAATTCAATCGCTCGCTTGACTGCTCACCGTTTAACAAGATCCGATGTGCGAGATATCTAACTTTTTGATATATCTTTACGGAGCAAACAGAGCCTAGAGTCTTAAGACCAAAAGACCACGTTTATGTAGAATATAGAACGATAATAGTGATGTTAGGTAGGCAAGATCATTTTACAGATATGCTGATATTTTTGACTGGCTTCTACGATTTGCAAAAGGAAGCCGCTGGCCCAGCTGGTAATCTGACTGGCTGGTCGTCTTTGTCTTGCTAGGTCATATAGTCAGTATCAGAACGAGACTTGCGAACGATTTTAGTTAAGATGTAACTAAGATACCTCTGAGTTTCGGCCTCATAATAATATTTGACAATCCGCACGGATGCAGATTTTTTTTGTCAAAGTGAGGGTGGGGCAAAGTGTCACCATTCTGCAGATTTTTGGTCGTTCTCTTGACTGGCTTCTTCGATTTGCAAGGGAATACCCAGCTGTTAATCTAGCTGGCTGGTGGTCTTGGTCTTGCTTCGTTATCTAGATAGAGACACAACGAGACTACTTAAGATGCCTTTGAGTATTTGGGTCAACGTAAAATAAAAATGATCACGTGGGTAAGTCAGAGTACACATACCAGATTGATGCGTCGTCAACAATCCGGAATAAATACTCATCGCCACTAATTCAATCACTCGCTTGACTGCTCGCCGTTAACAAGATCCGATGTGCGAGATACCGAACTGTTTTAATATAATTTTATAGAATAGTCACCGCCTAGAGTCTTAAGACAAAAATATTGATGTCAAGTATGCCAGTCTAGTGACTAGCATAACAGACACACTATCTTGATTCCTGAGTCACTATTTTGGTTTTGGTAAGAGCTAAAATCTGCAAAATGACATCATTGTGCAGATTTTTGCTGGTTCTTTTGACTGGCTTCTTCGATGTGCAAGGGAATACCCAGCTGTTAATCTAGCTGGCTGGTTGTATTTGTCTTGCTACGTTATCTAGATAGTGATACAACGAGACTTTAGTTAAGATGCCTTTAAGTATTCGGGTCAGCGTGAATTTTTTTAAAATTTTCACATTAAGTAAGTGTACCCATGAGAGATTGATGCGTCGCCAACAATCCGGAAAAATACTTATCGTTACTAATTCAATCACTCGCTTGACTGCTCCCCGTTAACAAGATCCAATTTGAGAGATATGTAACTGTTGATATATCTTTACAGAGTAGACAGAGCCTAGAGTCTTAAGACCATAAAGACACATTTTGCATGACGTTCATGTGGAATATGGTACGCAAAAAGTGATGTTAGATATGCTAGTCACATCATTCTGCATATTTTTGCTCGTTCTTTTTCTAGGTTCTACGATTTAAATAAATAATAAGTATATAGGAACATATCACACAAAATGAGTTAGCCCCACAGTAAGTTGTGAACTTGTGTCGCAGGGTACTAACTCAACGATACTATATTTTATAACATATACTTATATAAATAAACATCCAAGACCCAGGTCATTCTGAAAAATATCGTTTTCCATCATGACCTGACCGGGGATCGAACCCGGGACCCCCGTGTCGCAGGCTGGCGTGTTGACCGCTGCGCCACGGAGCTCGACTCGATTTGCAAGAAAAGACGCAGTTAGTAATCTATCTGGCTGGCTGCGACCATGATAGATGCTACTCCATTGAAACACCAGCGGAAACAAATAAATAAAAGGTTCGTGCTAAGTCATGTTTATTGTACTAGTGAAAGTACTCATCAGAAATTGATGCATCGCCAACAATCCAGAAGAAATACTCGCCGTCTGTAATTCAATCACTCGCTTGACTACTCGCCGTTAACAAGATCCAATATACCTCTATCGAACGTCTTTGATATATCTATGCGGATTAGACAGAACATAGAGTCTTGAGACGAAAAGGCCATGGTTAGCATGACGTTAATGTGGAATATGGAAATAAATAGTGATGTTGGGAAGGCTAGTCACGTTATTCTGCAGATTTTCACTCGTTGCAAGGGAAGACCCAGCTAGCATATCGTATAAGTTTTTTCTTCGGAATAATTAACCTTCGAAATTAAAAAAACGGACAATATCAAAAACGATCTACAATAATAGTAAAATACTCATCCTTTTTACTAATTCAATGATATGTTAGTAGTTGTGTAAATGACTTTTCATCTATTACTATAATAATACTAATTTAGTCTATTTAGTATATATTATATTATATACTAAATAGACTAAATTATTTTCATAAAAAAGCAATAAAGTTAAATATAAACCATAATATATTATAAAAAAATAAACCGGCCAAGTGCGTGTCAGGCCACGCGCAGTGTAGGGTTCCGTAGTTGCAAATTACAACTTTGAGTTCACACTGTTCACACTCGCACCTCATAGTTTACCGACCAAAAACATCAAACAATGAATATTGTATGAAATTTTACATTTTTGAGTACATTTTATAAGCTGGTTGCCTATAACTTTTTAGTTTGTACTTAGTCCTCAGCTCTGATAGTTTTCCTTTCAACTTCAGTATATATACTATTGTTGTAATTTTTTCCACGTATCCATTATATAACCGTTTAGCAGATATAGGGGGGGACACTTACCTCTAACAAAAATTTGGATCCCTAAATCGAAAAATAATGTTCTCAACCTCACAATATTCTTTAAAGACCTATTTAACAATACCCCACACGATGGGTTAATAGAGAAAAAAATATTACTCCTACTTTACATGTATGGGAGCTACCTTTAAAAAAAATTTTTTCATGATTTTTTCTATCACTTTTTTGGCATAACTATTTTACATACCCATACCAAATTATAGTTTTCTAGTACTAATAGTCTCTGAATAGAACCGCAGACAGACGGACAGACAGACAGACATGGCGAAACTATAAGGGTTCCGTGTTTACTACGGAACCCTAAAAACGAGACGCTGAATAAATGTGTGATATTGTGAAGGAAGGTAAAGCCGTCCGTATTATTACTTTCAGGTAAGTATATTGAATAACGTTGTATGATTTCTTGTGAGCTGTTTTGTTCATGACGTTTCATAACAACTCATATTTACCTCACTCTCATCGCTTGTTCGCTGCTCATATTACTCGTATTGTAATGAACAACTTTGCTCACTAGAATCGAAATACACTATTTCTACATATTTAGCAGCATCATGTCAAAATAAAGTCTAATTTTATGACGATTGACCCTGTTTTATAATTAGTTTTGGGATTCGCCTAAAAGTTTGTAGGTTTGAATAGTTTGTCGCTGGATTTTATGTGGATATTATACTGTATATTACGCACTACTGTATGTATACTGGATATTATGTGTATTCGCAATGTTTTTAAAAACATAACATATGAACGTTTCTTATGTGTTGGTTAGAGGCCCGTCTATCATAATATTTACCACTAACTGTTACCCACGGCTTCGCCCGCGTAATTTATAGTCTATGTCCTTCTTGGTACCCTAACCCATGTGTATGCAAAATTTTATGATAATCGGTTCAGTAGATACGGCGTGAAAGCGAAAAGAAACAAACAAACTCACTTTCGCATTTATAATATTATCATAAAAAAGAAATAAAGTTATATATAAACCTATTATAAAAACGAAAAATTGTGAGGGAAGGTAAAGAAGTCCTTATTATCACTTTCAGGATATATTAAATAACGTTGTATGATTTCTTGTGAGCTGTTTTGATCATGACGTTTCATAACAACTCATATTTACCTCACTCTCATCGCTTGTTCGCTGCTCATATTACTCGTATTGTAATGATCAACTTTGCTTACTAGAATCGAACACTATTTCAACATATTTAGAAGCATCATATCAAAATAAAGTCTAAGTTTATGACGATTGACCCTGTTTTATAATTAGTTTTGGGATTCGCCTAAAAGTTTGTAGGTTTGAATAGTTTGTAGCTGGATTTATGTGGATATTATACTGTATATTACGCACTACTGTATGTATACTGGATATTATGAATATTCGCATTGTTTTTAAAAGTATAACATATGCACGTTTTTTATGTGTAGGTTCGCTGGGAAACTACGAAGTTATCCGCAGCTTCGCCCGCGTAGTTTATAGCCTATGTTCTTCTCGGTACCCTAACCTATGTGTATCAAAATTTCATGATGATCGGTTCAGTAGATACGGCTTGAAAGCGTAACAAACTCACTTTCGCATTTATAATATTATTAGTTGGGATAGTTGGGATGGGATGGGATGGGATTTATTACTTTATTATCAGAGGATTACAAGAGGATTACATACTCATCAATATCTATGCTTTACGACGTACACAGAGTCTTTAGACCTAAAGTGTGCATCTTAGCGTGAGCATCGTCTTTAATATTAACTTTGATATAATATTATTTGGCCAACCCTTCAATCTGCTTTAAAGAAAATTTGAACGAAAATTTTAAAACTGTAAATTATGCTTGTAGAATATTACTTGTGCTTCAATAACTTCACCACTAATTTGTAACAAAAACCCAGCAATTTTTCAAAACATCACTAAATTGCTGAAATTTCGAAATAACCCAAGTTTGCTTTATGACTTAAAAACAAACGAAATTTATCTGTCTAGATTTATGAATCACTTACAAAATAGTTTAAATGTGTTTTAATAAATCATCTAAATAGTTTCTGAGCAATATTTTAAGCGCGTTTCGTAAAATAATGATTTTGCGAGAAATATTAGCAGTTTGTGCATATAACAACTACCTACTGTTATTGTTATTTAGATATATAAGTAGGTATAATATTAATACTAAACGTCCTGTTTCTTATTAAGCCTCACGGAAATCCGAAACCTGGATTTTCCGGAATTTTCCGGCTTGTTTTTTTTCTGTTCAAGGTTTACGGAATAATCACTTTGTTTATTTATTTTTGTTACTTTTATTTATTTTACACTTATTTTTGATAGTGGGTACGTTTATTTTATTTGAATAAATAAATAGGTACACTCAAGAATTAGCGTAGGCCTAATCTCTCAGTACTCCTTATTGACTTTTACCATGGCTGAGTGTCAGGGTAAAAAGAAATGAGTAATAAATACAAAAGACTTTTTTTTTTCGACATTAAACCCGAGAAATATCAGACACTCATCCTGTTGATAATGAGACAATAGTATCCCTTTTAAATTGCCGTTAACGACTTCTTTAATCTTTATAAATGTTTGTTATGTATTAGCGTCCACCGTTTATTAAAAAAGATAATATATGTTAGATAAAGATCAAAAGCAGTCGGTAAAGTTAATGTTCTATTTAATTTTTTTCTCTTTTGTCCTTAAACTATATTAATAATAAATGGTTATTTATTAAGGGTCGGCTCAGCCTGTCAATACGAACAACATCTACTATGGTATCAATGTTACTGAAGTCTTGCTCCTAATGTGTGTGTTCAGTGATTATATTTATATAATTAGTTGTTTTCTGCAGCATCGCCGTACCCTAACCTTTATTTCATGATGATCAGTTCAGTAGGTGGGGTGTGAAAGCGTAAAAAACAAATAAACAAACAAACTCACTTTCGCATTTATAACATTAGTTACGATTAGGATATTGTTCTCAATTTTATTTCAAAGAAATGGGCTAAATAATCATAATCTTAAATAAATAAAATGCTAGTATTAAATTACAACCTACTTAAACTAAAACTAACTAAAATTAAAAAAGTAATAATTAAAGGTAAAAATATTGTTCTTAGTTTAGGTATACCTACATGCTCTGCTTATTGCGACAGCTATAGCAACGGAGTTTCTACTCGTCCTTCAAATTCAATTTTCTAGCACATTGTCAAGCTGCAACCAGCAGTGACCGTCTAACTATTCTGTCACAACCACATTTTTATTTCGCGCTGCATCACAAAATGGCTGTCTTTTGCGCATGTAAAACAATTTAATCCCTACAAACGTACAAAGCATTTTGAAATAAAACGTCAAAGGATTTTTCACAGCGATGATTCGTGTGCAAATATGTGCAACACTTCAACTTTGGCGCTTCGCCTGTGTTTAAACAATTGTTTTGTTTGCCGATACTTGAATCTATTCAATGGTGATAGGTTTAAATTATTGGAGCGTTTTATTTTATTCGCGCTACTGGACATCGGTTTTTGTTAAAATATTTACAGGTTATACATGTTTAAGTTTTACGGTTGCATACTTTTACCGATTAGAGATTTTGACTGAGCAATAGGTAGATGAACCTTCGTCCACGGGTATGACGATTCGAACAAGTGAAATGATATTTATACCTTAAACCTAAAAGAAACGTTACATCCGCGCAAATGTCTGTATGTAAGTTGAATATTAGTTACTAACATACTTCAAATTCAATTTTTTAGCACACTGTCCAGCTGCAACCAGCAGTGACCGTCTAACTATTCTGTCACGACCACATTTTTATTTCGCGCTGCGTCACAAAATGGCTGTCTTTTGCGCATGTAAAACAATTTAATCCCTACAAACGTACAAAGCATTTTGAAATAAAACGTCAAAGGATTTTTCACAGCGATGATTCGTGTGCAAATATGTGCAACACTTCAACTTTGGCGCTTCGCCTGTGTTTAAACAATTGTTTTGTTTGCCGATACTTGAATCTATTCAATGGTGATAGGTTTAAATTATTGGAGCGTTTTATTTTATTCGCGCTACTGGACATCGGTTTTTGTTAAAATATTTACAGGTTATACATGTTTAAGTTTTACGGTTGCATACTTTTACCGATTAGAGATTTTGACTGAGCAATAAGTAGATGAACCTTCGTCCACGGGTATGACGATTCGAACAAGTGAAATGATATTTATACCTTAAACCTAAAAGAAACGTTACATCCGCGCAAATGTCTGTATGTAAGTTGAATATTAGTTACTAACATACTTCAAATTCAATTTTTTAGCACACTGTCCAGCTGCAACCAGCAGTGACCGTCTAACTATTCTGTCACGACCACATTTTTATTTCGCGCTGCGTCACAAAATGGCTGTCTTTTGCGCATGTCAAAGGATTTTTCACAGCGATGATTCGTGTGCAAATATGTGCAACACTTCAACTTTGGCGCTTCTGCTGTGTTTAAACAATTGTGTTTTGTTTGCCAATACTTGAATCTATTCAATGGTGATAGGTTGAAATTATTGGAGCGTTTTATTTTATTCGCGCTATCGGATATCGGTTTTTATTGAAACAGTTACTGTTGAAACATGTTACAATTTTATACCTACTTAAAATGAGTGTAAATTTGACCCTGAATGAGCCTTGAACACTGGTATGGCGATTCATATAAGTAGAGGCATATTTATACCTAAAACTACTACAAACGAACTTTACATCCGCAATATACATCTGTGTGTAAGTTAAATACCCGATTT
Source organism: Rhodophaea formosa (assembly GCA_963082605.1). NCBI lineage: Eukaryota > Metazoa > Arthropoda > Insecta > Lepidoptera > Pyralidae > Rhodophaea > Rhodophaea formosa. The sequence goes on along the minus strand of OY720217.1, from coordinate 16,450,375 downwards.
GCCACCGCAGAATGAATAAATACTAACGTATGTATAAGAGACTGCGACTAACATGCGACTGAGAAGCTAATATTAGGAGCTAATCCTGTTTTTTGAAACCTCAAAAACTTCTTAGCATGGGGGAGTGGTGTGGGCGCGATTTATGAAGGGCGCTGCGAGTTGCCGTTCTGTACGTTAGTACTCTTGATTTGCGCAGTGGCGCAGCGGTCAACACGCCGGCCTGTGACACGGATGGTCCCGGGTTCGATTCCCGGTCAGGTCAAGATGAAAAATGATCTATTTCAAATCGACCTGGGTCTTGGATGTTTATCTATATATGCATTTGTTATAAATATAGTGTCGTTGAGTTAGTATCCCAGAACACAAGTCTTACATAAGAACTTACTTTGGGGCTAGCTCAATCTGTGTGATTTGTTGGTATATATTTATTTATATCTGCGCTTAGACATAGATTTAAAAATTTGAATTGAAATGGTTTACCAATTCTATATGAATAAGTTGTTTTATGTACCCATAGATTAAAAAAAAAATGGATGTGTGTACGATTTCTATTATCATTTTTTTACAATCCCTTACAATAATTGTTGAGCCGACTTTCAAATTTGTATTTGTGAGCTTTTTGGTCAGAATTATGCGGAATGATTTTCGCTACTTTTTATTTTTACATCATCATCTCAGCCACAAGAAGTCCACTGCTGGACATAGGCCTCCCCTAAGGATTTCCAATATGACAGGTTGGAAGCGGCCTGCATCCAGCGCCTTCCTGCGACCTTTATCAGGTCGTCTGACCACCTGGTCGGTGGGTGTCCAACGCTGCGCTTGCCGGTACGTGGTCGCCATTCGAGAACTCTTCCATCCCATCGGCCATCAGTTCTTCGGGCTATGTGCCCCGCCCACTGCCACTTCAAAGAGCTAATCCGCTGAGCTATGTCGGTGACCTTTGTTCTTCTACGGATCTCCTCGTTTCTGATTCGATCTCGCAGAGAAACACCGAGCATAGCCCTCTCCATAGCTCTTTGAGCGACCTTGAGCTTTCTTATGAGGCCCATAAAAAGAGACCATGTTTCGGATCCGTAAGTCATAACTGGTAACACACATTGGTCGAAGACTTTCGACTTAAGGCACTGAGGTATTTTGGACGAGAAGACACTGCGGAGCTTCCCGAACGCTGCCCAGCCGAGTCGGATTCAACGAGAGACCTCGTCTTTGAAACTGGAGGTTCCGACCTGGATCAATTGACCCAAGTAGATGTACTGCTCTACAGGTTCAAGGGCGAAGTTTCCAATAATAACAGGTGAAAGCACAACATGGACATTCGACATAATTTTCGTCTTGTCCATGTTCATTTTAAGGCCCACTTGTTGGGAAACCTCATTGAGATCATTGGGCATGGTACTTAGATCCTCCAGCGACTCCGCCATGATGACGATGCCATCAGCAAATCGAAGGTGAGTAATATACTCGTCGTTGAAGTTGATGCAACTGATATTTTTTCAACCAAACACTAACTAATGGGCTAAATTTTCTTTGAAAAAAACATACATACATAAAGAAAAAACTTAAAGCGTTGTAAAATTACATCAACTTTCCACGTCAGCGGGTCATGTCAAGGAAAAAAAAATCTTTTATACCTAATGAGCACGAAGCGTCTTTGTTTTTGCTTGGACAAATATTCTTTGCTGTTAAATTTTGTAAGCAGGTTCAATGATAACTTTTTTTCTCTATTCTATTTTTGTTTATTTAATGGCAACGATTAGAGTCTATGGTGCTTATGCCTATTTGAGTTAAGCGAGATTAAAACTCGCGGGGTCTCAAATCCACAGAGCGAACAGTTAAACCGTGAAAATTTTAGCTTAACACCAACTGTTCTACCTTTTATACCCAAAATATATTTTAGCTCCAAATACGTTCAATGTTGCAGTAAAACTGAGAATACGTACATTTATCAACGGACCGGTACTCGGTACAAAATGTTGGGAATAGCTTAGCGTTCGTGCACGTCTGGGGCAAATTCGCTGCATGAAGTATTACTTACGATCCGAGACTTAAATCGAAAGATTTTATAGACATTATTGGTTATTTATAGCTTCATTTATTCAGTGTGGTTTCCGGCTTAGAAGAGGTCCTCTTTATGGAGAGAGCGCAGCTTTGAGCGGCGAAGGCGATACACTTACCGTGTGTCCAATCAAAATTCGAATGTTTCACAATATTTGGCAATGATCTGCAATGATTTCGAATGATCTGGGATCATCTGGAATGATCTAGGATGATCTAGGATGATCTGAAATGATTTGAAATGTTATGGAATGATGCAAGCTATAGGTAGGTTCAAATGAGAATTCAAAAATATACTTCAGACACCGTGAGCCTATACTGTGTACATCCGTAACATTATGAGTAAATGGCTAAGGCAGTAGTTTTGCAAAATTCTTATAAAATACTAGACAAATGTCAACTTAGTCTACCTGCGACCACGAAACGAACACTGTAGTGTTCATTTCGGTAGGTATGGTTAGGTGCATTAATTAACGCGATAAAACCATATTAAAACTATTTTTTTTAGCTAAATAACAATCGAGAAAACAGAAAATATTATACTCAAAAGGTTTTTTCCAAGATTTGTACAAAATGCAGTCGCATTTTCGCGTTTCTCACAATCAATATGTATCCGCCGTTCCGGCCGCGCTTTGAAGAAGGTCGGGACATTTTTCTCGGAATACGTGCGTGAGCCATGTTCAAGCAACGTGGAGGCTGATTTCGGGACTTTCAAATTTGACACAGTTGTGTAACGTATAAAATACATACAATCACGTCTTTTTTCCTTGTGGGGTAGACAGAACCCAGCCCCCGTAGCATGGCTCCCGCGACGCCGTTTATATCGCGCGATAAACTATCTACATCTCGCTCTTCAGTATTGCGAAAAACAAGACGGCGATAGTCGATAAACGTTGTCGCGCGTGCCATGCTACGGGGGTAGGTCTAAAAATTGTAAAAGCTGCAAAGCTAAATTTAGTATAAAAATATTAAGTTGCTTGCGACACTTGGAATAAAAAAATACTAAAAGTGATATCAAGTTAATGTATTGACAATCTCAAATCTTGTATCTATATCAAAGGCATGAAATATCGCAAAAAGGTACTGCCTTTTTCTAGCATGCTGAAATTTCATTCATTGTTTATTGCATATGTCACGTGCCAAAAAACCTACATACCTAAAATATCACAAATACTAATGTCTTGTTATTTAAAAAAAAAAAGTATGATATGCTTCAAAATTCAAATTGCTAAATGCCTGAATAACTAAAAATACGACGCGTCATTAGATAGCTTTACTTCTAACTTAGTTTTCTACCCCGAATTAAGCTAGCAGAATTTCTTACGCTATGGTGTAAATGATGAATTTTTAAGGAGTATTTCACACTTGATACGAACGGTCGTTCGTGCGTGCCCGCGCGTGTCTGATAAGACGAATTCGAGATGGTATCAGTGAGTGATATATGATTATAATACCAGATGCAGGCACTTTGAAGAACGTATTAACGGCAAAACGATTCTTGACTTTGAAATCTAAGTTAAAAGGAATGCGATTTAAAGAGGTATAGGTTTTAACAAGTTTTGCATAAGTTTTCAGTGTTCGACGAACTGCCACGTCTCGTCGTCCATGATATTCGCTTTAAAGGTGGCCTTTTGAATTGGTTGAAAAAGTACTTCAAACATTAGAGCAGTGTAGTGCACATTGCTCTAATGTTTTAAGTACTTTTTCAAACAAAAGAGGTAACAAAAGAGGACCGCTGCATTAAGGTGTAATAGTAAGTTATGTAACTGGTATAGGTAATAGGGCAATAAAAGTCATTAAAAATACGAAGGTGGGTTTATGAAACGAGCCACATGCAAGTATCATTATAAGATCACATTAGTATTTCCAGACCTGATTACGAACAGTTGCATACAATACTTTATTTATACAAACAATATAAAACGTCTATAATGTTTCAGAAAATGTAATAAAAACTTTTTTATAGTTCAGTCTTGACTCATCGGTCGTGTATAATAACGTGTATAACCCGGCCGCAGTCGGCAATGCCAATTAATTTATAAAGCTGTAATTCATACTTTGTAATTCAAAACTGCAATTCAATCAACAATGACCTCCATCCAAATTATTGCGGTACAAAACATAAGCCGGCAGTTCTGACGTCACCGCAGCGGAGGCTTCATTTCATCAATTGTGGGTTTTACTGTCAAATGATGACGCGTTACATTGTGGTTTTGGAGAGCTCGATGGCCCTGTGGGGCATCCGCACTATAACAGCAAAGGTTCCGTGGGACAGTAGTTAACACGCCAGTCTGCGATTCGGGGGCACTAGGTTTGACTCCCGGCGTAGGCAAATAATTGTAAATTATTTTTACAGGTATTTGTAAAAAAGAAAACGATTATGGAGTAACACTATAAAGGTTTGTATGAGAGATACAATTATCATTTTTATTTATTTTTTGCTTTCTTTTCTTGCGGTTCTATATTCTTTTAGGGGTTTTTGTTCCAATATTAAACATTGCCAGTATGTCACAATCAGAACAAAACTCATTATAAGTATTTCGTAAAAACTAACGAGAGATATAGACATTATAAAAATACATAAACAATGGGTTACATAAACAGTGCGGATTGAGACATCGTGCGCGCGTCTCGATTAACATTCGCCCTGAGGAAGACCTCCGGATGAGGTCGAAACATGTCGGCTAGTCGCTGACTATTTATGTGAGTAACCTGTTGTTACATTTTTTTATGAATTAATTTAATGCTTTTGACCCTTACCTTGCCCTGATGGGAAGCAAAAAATATGAGGTCTAGGGTAAGCAACCTCAAATAATGCTTATTCACTCTTGCCTTGAAAATTCCTAAATAGAACGAATTTGGAAACAATGATGCTGGGAGGGAATTCCAAAATACACACACATATATATATATATTAAGTTGTGGTTTCCAATGATCGTAATACAAAATATGTCGCAACACATATCAATTGCTGCTAACTTATTTCTCTCAATAAATTATAATAATATAAACCACTGATAGCATCAAACAGTTTGTCTATTGAAATATGAGATGATTTGTCTAATTCTATCGCGATGTGAATTGTTTATTAGTTACGATAACGCCGGCCATTTTGATATTTCATGTTAGGTTGATTGTTGGCATAGAATTAGGAAAATATTAATAATTTACATGTGTATACATAGAAAATATGTCTGTAGGTAAGTATCACATGCGGTTCAAAAGGTGGAAGTTAAATAACTAGAAAATAAATCCAAATAAAGCGTCAGGTAATTGTTCTAATTTAACCTTTAAAAACTTAATCTAAACAGACATACCTACATATTACTTACTCAGACTACAAGTCACACTAAAGCTTGCAAGAACGACCAGGTGTACTATTTTGATCCTAATTAAATAAGCTGAGAACCGAAGATAATCTTGAAATGATCAAAAAGTTATTTAAACACTTTTGAATTACCTTATGATGGTACTTGCTGTATCACAAATGGTCTAGCTTTTATTATTTGATTCATAGAAGATTTCATATTACTAAAACCCAAGTTAGTCAAATAAAAGCTTTTAGCATATGCTATAGTTAACTTTATGTAAGGTATAACTAAAAACAAGAAGTAATTATGAAATTTTCATAAAGTTATTTTAAACAGGCTGACGCGGCGTCGGATAAATTGCAAGTTATTTTCCGCCCCGTCGCCGGCGTATTGACGTTGACACTTAACGGCACATAAATCTACGATATTATTAACAGAAATGCCAAATGTACAGTTTTGATACATTTTGTTATTTTAGATAATAATATTAATATAATAATACTTTTATTGCTGACGCGGCGTCGGATAAATTGAGAGTTATTTTCCCCCGGCATATTGACGTTGACATTAAGTGACACATAAATCTACGATATAATAAAACAGAAGTGTTTTGGAATTTTAATATGATTATCTCAGTAGAGTTGATCTCAGTCGCTGGAAATCCACTGCTGAATAGATTACCTTAAAAATACTACTTGCTTCATAACAATGCTCTAATGTAGCTTTTACTATGTAGTTTACCAAACCATACATATTATGAAAAGTGTAACTTCTATGAAATTTTCATGAAGTTATTTTAAACAGGCTGACGCGGCGTCGGATAAATTGCAAGTTATTTTCCGCCCCGTCGCCAGCGTATTGACGTTGACACTTAACGGCACATAAATCTACGATATAATTAAACAGAAGTGCCAGATAGGCAGTTTTGATACATTATCTATTTCAGATTTTTGATGTATTCTATTCAAAATATGACTACTTCTTACATAACCCTGATTCGTTATGAATATATTAGGCAGAACTAATGTTTTTTAAGCAGACTTTTTAATTGATATTTTAAAATTATTTAACAAACATGCCAGATGGACAGTTTAATGCAGTAAAAATATGTCTGTCAGTTACTATAATTTAGCATTTAGAATTCGATCAATATGAACACACATTACTAAAACTGCAAGTTAAATGAAAGCTTGTAAATGCCAGTGAGCCATTTTTAACTTTATCGGCTTTGTTACCTAAAAATAGGAGGTAATTATGAAATTTTCATGAAGTTATTTTAAACAGGCTGACGCGGCGTCGGATAAATTGCTAGTTATTTTCCGCCCCGTCGCCGGCGTATTGACGTTGACACTTAACTACACATAAATCTACGATATAATTAAATAGAAGTACCATAATGGACAGTTTTGAAACATTGTCTTATTTTGGACTTTTCATAAGTTATCCTTACAATATTACAGTACTTCCTTGATTGATTTCATGAATAAGAATTCATTACTATACGGATTTTTATTGTTATTTTAATATTATTAAACAATCAGGTTTTTGAAACACACTTCAAAATATTACTCTCTTGTCATCAGTAATACTAATATTGCCTTTAGTATGTGGTCGAAATAAACATACATATCACTATTAATGCAAGTTAAATATAAGATTGTAAAACAACAGTAGGTATACTATTTTTAACTTTAACGACTTTGTTACCTAAAAACAGGAGGTAATTATGAAATTTTCATCAAGTTATTTTCAAACAGGCTGACGCGGCGTCGGATAAATTGCAAGTTATTTTCCGCCCCGTCGCCGGCGTATTGACGTTGACACTCAACGGCACATAAATCTACGATATAATTAAACAGAAGTGCCAGATGGACAGTTCTGATACATTGCCTTAATTTGGAATTTAAATATCAACATCATCTTAGACGCACAGAATGTAATAGAATAGAATATCGTTTATTTGAAAAAGACACACTATACACACAGTTACATACAAAAAAAAGAAAAATTAAATAAAGGTGAATATGGGGTTCCACTTGTGCGAGGAAACAGTCTCTGAACCGCCGCCCGCCCAAAAATGGCACCCCACCGCAGCACTGTGTCCGTTTTCAAATAGGTCCCAACATAGCATGTGCTGACTTTAAGGCCAGCGCTGGTCTTCCGTTGGGACCCATGTTGACGTCACGGAGGTGCGCGACTTACAAAAATAGAAAATTATAATGCTGGATACTGGCCTGCCCCAAGGGTTATATTTTTTAAGCGAACGAAGGGTAGGAGTTTGATGAACTGCGGGAATGGGGTATTTAGAATGATTACTATTCGGATGAATCGAGGATGAGAAAGCGCAGCTCGGGAGGCCAGAAGGCGTACCTGATGCCATATCTGCAACCACCGGACAGACAGTTAAGGATCATCATTAGCCTATACTCGTCCACTGCTGGTCATAGGCCTCCCCAATTGCACCCTATAAAGATCTATCTTCGGCTGCTTGCATCCAGCTTCTGCCAACCATCTTGCGCAAATCATCACTCCATCGTGCCTGCGAGAACGTCCACGTTTACGTCTACGTTTGCCAAGACGCGGTCTCCACTCAAAAACTCGTTTGCCCCAACGGTTATCGGGACTGCGGTTAATATGGCCAGCCCTTTACCACTTCAGCTTGCTGATCCGGTGGGCTATGTCGATGAACTTGGTTCTCTGGCAGATCACTTCATTTCTGATTTAATCCCGCAGAGAAACGACGAGCATAGCCCTTTCTATAACCCGCTTAAGTTAAGGATGACACCATTGAATTTTAAAAAAATATCTTTAGAGTCTGACTTTACTCCCTTGACAACGTTAAATTTTTATTTTGTTAGGAAGATTTCCATGTTCTAAAGACGAAATATTTGGTAAGTACTTAAATCTTTTAAGGCAAAATTTATATTTCATTCATTGAGGTTCAATAAGCATCAATACAAATATCAAAGAGATATTTTTCCTTGATAATGGTGACGGATTTGACACCTCTAAATCTATCACTTAATTAATATTTGGCAGTTTTAATTGAATTTTCGTATACATTTTGCTAAACGATAACCTAGTGGAGGCTTTACGCAATTGCCGATGATCGGCTGTCATTAAGATGTTTTCAAACTTGAATGTAATTTAATAATTTGGATAAAAGGAATGGTAAATATAGAGTGTAAAATAGAAAGTGCGTAGAAAAAATTATTTCTCTCTAACTCTGGTTGCATTTTCAGATTTGGTTCATTTAGCTAGATATCTCCTTTTAGGTTTTTTGACTAACTTTGTAGTGAACTGATAAAATTACATTCGTCAAGCTGTATCAGATACTGAAAAGCAGCCCAAAAGCTTTCTATAGTTCCAGAGCTAAACATTTTTACACAAAAACTTTCATCAACAAGAATATGGGAAGAAATAAATATAAGTAACTTTAAATCAGTTTAATTATATTAATGAAAGGTTACTGAAAATATAACTAACATACATACATCACGGCTCTTTCCCATAGGGGTAGGCAGAGACTATGGATCTCCACTTGCTACGATCTTTACAAACCTTTTACCAATATAACTTAAACGCATCGATAACAGCAACTCATTTTACATCTATGAAGCAAAAACCCCACCAAGTTAGTTCCTCATCTCCGGCTCAAACTTTGAGTAATTCAAACTATAGCTTAAGCCGCGCTTAAACGCTTGATTAACGAGGTGATTTACTAAGTTGCAGCCTCCCACGGGAACATGAAAATTGGAGGTTTTGACGCAGAACGTCTAGTTCGTAAAATATCCAATTCAGAGCGTCGTCGACATTTCTAAGACAAAAGGTCAACTAATTGTCATACGATTAACTGAAGACTTTATTTGGAAGTTTTCTTTGATAAGATAACCAAACCAACAGGTGAAAGGAATATTGGACGTCCTCCTATGAGATAGGTGGATGATATAATCAAGGTCTTGAGTCGTACCTGGATAAGATCTACACAGGATCGAGACGGATGGCGAAAACAAAGAGAGGCCTATGCTCAACAGTGGGCGGATGATGGGTTGAGATGATGATGATGAGGATAACCAAACTTTGTGTGTGATTTTATAGGAGCTCACCAATCATCAATCGTCATCAATAGAACAAACATATTAGATGTTAGTTCTACGTTCTATGCTACATCATGAATTAAATTTTATAATTCCTATCATTAACTGTTAAATTAATTTAAAACAAAATAATGTGTAAGAATCATACATCTGAGTGTTGTAATTTAAACATTTTGCGAATCATACATTCTGCGCATAACTCGATTAAATTGGAAAGATTTTATTATAAAACTAGCTTCAATTGCAGTGCACTTCGGTACTAATTGAAATTATTCTTTTGTGCCAGTTTGTAGGAAGTTGCTAAGTTTTGACTTCAATAATAGTGCTAAATGAAGTTTCGATTTAATTATTGAATTGAGCTTTTTTAATATTTGCTGAAAGCTTGAATAATTTATTATTTTTTAAAATAATACCAATACATAATCTCATTGAGATTGTTTTCAGTATTTTAACGTCTTTATGACACTCTTATGTTAAGATGTTTCTGTCATCAAAATACTATGTATTAGTACATAGTATTTCAATAGTTTTTGGTTTAGTTCTTTTTTAGGGTTCCGTAGTAAACAAGGAACCCTTATAGTTTCGCCATGTCTGTCTGTCTGTCTGTCTGTCTGTCTGTCTGTCTGTCTGTCTGTCTGTCTGTCTGTCTGTCTGTCTGTCTGTCTGTCTGTCTGTCCGTCCGCGGTTTTACGCAGAGACTATAAGTACTAGAAAGCTGTAATTTAGTATGGGTATGTATATTAATCATGGCACAAAAGTGGTAGAATAAAAACTTGAAAAAAATTTTTTTTTAGGGTTGCTCCCATACAAGTAAGTGGGGGAGTATTTTTTTTTTCTCTTTTTACCCATCGTGTGGGATATCGTTAAATAGGTCTTTTAAAAATATTGTGAGGTTGAGAACACCATTTTCCGATTTAGGGATCCGTTTCCGAAATATTTGGTTTTAAAGTGCGAATTTTTGTTTGAGGTAAGTGTCCCCCCCCTCTATCTGCTAAACGGTTATATATAGATACGTGAAAAAAATTACAGCAGTAGTATATATACTGAAGTTTAAAGGAAAACTATCAGAGCTGAGTACTAAGTACAAACTAAAAAGTTATAGGCAACCGACTTATAAACTGTAAAATTTCATACTATTTTCATTGTTAGATGTTTTTGGTCGCTAAACTGTAAGGTGCGAGTGTGAATAGTGTGAACTCAAAGTTGTCATTCGCAACTACGGAACCCTACACTGCGCGTGGCCCGACACGCACTTGGCCGGTTTTTTATTACTGTAAGTTTGTACTGTAAGTTCAATTAAATACGGAAATATCAGTTGAATTAAACTTGCACATAAAATTATACATAAGAAAATACTGGGACAGATAAAAAAATATAAACGCTATTTCAAAGCTACTTAAAACTTGTTTAGCTAGAAACCCTTGCCAGCTGGAAAACAGATTTATTTTCGGATTCTAGCAAAAATCTATTGAACTAACACAATTTAAACGATACCCTGATTGGGTTCCATTTTTTACGTCCCCGTACACTTAATGACACGGAAAGCGTTCATTTTGACAGTTGACAAATCGGCAGCCATACGGCGCATTGTTGTGGCGTGTGTTCAATACCTGCTATTAATCAACGCTTCCTGCTCTGTCACTGTGGTAGTAAACCTCGTTAACATATTTTTTTTCTATTGACACGATTGGGTTATCCTAATGGACCGCAGCAATTAAATTGAAAAGAGCCTGAAACTATCTAGTTCATTTTTCAATCATCATCATCATTTCGTGTAGGTAACACGGTCAGTCGACCATGCATACCCTGGTGTCAGAGTTCTTCGGAATCGCCTCTCGGCCTCTGACGTGGTTCCTTTAACGACTACCAGATGGCAACCGGGACCAACGGCTTAACGTGCCTTCCGAAGCACGGAATCATCTTTCTTATTATATAAGATGGAAAATGATCTTTTTCAGATTGATCTGGGTCTTGGATGTTTATCTATATATGTATTTGTTATAAAAATATAGTATCGTTGAGCTAGTATCCCATAACACAAGTCTTGCTTAAGAACTTACTTTGGGGCTAGCTCAATCTGTGTGATTTGTCCATATATATTTATTTATTATTTATTTATTAATCAGGTGATTCATGCCTGCAATGTCCTAACCAAACTGAAAACAACTTAACAAAGTATGCTTCCCGTGGGAATCGAACCCACGACCCCCGGGTCAACAAGACGCCTTAACCACTGGACCACGGAGGCAGTTGTTGAGGCAATTGTTCAATATTTGGATATAAGACAACATTGGTATTAGATTTTTTAAGCTGTCTTCATACATCTTTACAAATCATTTACTGCACTAATGAATTGTATTTTTTTCGCGATTGTAACTAATTTAAATAAATAATGATAAAAATGTACTAAACGCGATAAAATCGTTAAAAAAAAATTCAACAAAATCACCTATTTCTTTGTTTTCCGTATGTATTGGAGAACAAACCCGTGTAAGATTTTCCAAGGTGCTTATAGTCATCTGATTTACTTGCTGGCTGAAGCAAAGAGAGGCTTGTGTTATTTTATAATACTAATTAATCAATGCTTTCATTTGCTGACTTCGAATATATTGAAAATGGGGTTATAATGTATTTTTTTGCTACGGCTATCTCATCATCATCATTTCCGCTGCAAGAAGTACACTACTGAACATAAGCCTCCCATTAGGATTTCCAATACCACTTGTTGGTAGCGGAATTCATCCAGCGTCTTATTACTGACTTTGGTCAGGTTGTCCGACCACCTGGTTAGTGGATGTCCAATGCTGCGCTTGCCGGTACGTAGTCTTCATTCAAGAACCTTTCTGTCCCATTTACCATCGGTTCTTCGCGCTATGTGACAAACTGCTGCCAATATAGAGAGCTAATCCTTCCTGTTTTAATTTAATTACCTGAGTTTTGTCGGTGATCGGAAGGCTATCTAGTGTCAAACTTATTAAGTTGTCTGTGTTGTTTTGTATACACATGTACCGATGTACATCATCATCATCATCATCATTTCAGCCGCAAGAAGTCCACTGCTGGACATAGGCCTCCCCCAAGGATTTCCAATATGACCGGTTGGAAGCGGCCTGCATCCAGCGTCTTCCTGCGACCATTAGGTCGTCCGACCACCTGGTCGGTGGGTGTCCAACGCTGCGCTTGCCGATGTACAAATTTATACAAAACTAGCATAACAACCACATATATTTTTTTCTACTAACTGATCACAGTACTTCAAAAAGAGTTATTTAATGATTTCGTCTTAAGAATTCCATATCTATTCAAAAATATCACAAACCTTTGTCATATAAGAATTAACAATATGTTTCATGAATAGAATAATGTAAAAAGTAATCTTAATTTCTTCACGACCTTCACATCAGCCAAGTGCAGAATAAATTAGAGTGTCTTAAGTCTGGCTTTAATATATTACGTAGAACGAGCCTAGCATTATTAGTCTGCTAATTTGCAGGCGATTGGATTCGCCTTTGTGTGAACAAGTAGGGTTTCCAACATGATATCTTTAATGTTTTTATTACGTACTTCAAACAAGCTTTTGACTTTTTTACCTGACTACAGCGAAACTAAAAGGAGGTTTAGTCCGGTGGTTTTTTTTTTGTTAATAAGTTTTATAATAACTTAAGAGTCGCCTGGAAGCGCATGTTATTGTATTGTGGCAATAATTGATAATTTTGGAGTAAAAGTAATCATTTAAACAATTAATCTCATTATAATCTACGTACGTTTCTATACAGCTTGGTTAAAATACCAATGGTTTGAGAATTACAAGCCTTTTCAAATTTGTATGGAAATCTTGAGAGGCGTATAATTCTCAAATATTTGATAATTTAACCAAACTGTATAGGAACGTACGTAGATTATAATGAGATTAATTGATTGGATGCTTAATTTTGCCCTAAAATTATCAAATATTGCCACAATTCCCTTTTTCCGTTTGTATGAAAACATGCGCTTCCAGGCGACTCTTAAGTATAACTCCTATTCTGCATGTTCTTTTCCATTTAGCTCTTCGGATGTATTTAAGTGGGATTGTAATGACATTGTCTTTGGAGAGAGTTGACATACAGAGCCGACCCCAAATAGGGAAAAAGGCAAGGAAGAAGTAATGACATTGTCTTTTTATTTTCCGGCTATCTAGTATCAAATTTTTCAAGCTGTCTGTGTAGTTTTGTATGCATCAAGTACATCGAACAACAGAACAATATAATTATTTCCACTGTGTCATTTCAGTATCTTAAAAAGAGTGATTATAATGATCTTTTCTTGAGAATTCAATACAGATACATATCTATTCAAAAATATCACAAACTTTTGCACACTATATGTTTCATGAATAGAATAATGTAAAAAGTAATCTTAATTTCTTCACGACCTTCACATCAGCCAAGTGCAGAATAAATTAGAATGTCTTAAGTCTGGCTTTAATATATTACGTAGAACGAACCTAGCATTATTAGTCTGCTAATTTGCAGGCGATTGGATTCGCTTTTATGTGAACAAGTAGGGTTTTTATTATGTATTACTTGCTAGTTGCTTTTGACTTTTTTTTTTGCTGGAATATTTTCAAGTTGGTCTCCACTTTTATTTTTTATTTTCTTTATCTACTAACACACTATAAAGTGTATATAATAATATCAGAAACTGGCCATTAATAAGCATTATTTTGATTTATAATAACAATTATATTGTCTCTGGCCGTAAGTAATATTATATGTATTTATCATTCTTGTGTGTCACTTAATCGATTTTTTTTTAAATTTCTAAACTATTAGATTGAATTGTAATTTTTCATGAGTAACGAATGATCTTAATCATGAATAGTTAACAGTAACTCGTCCTAATCTCACAGGTCTCAAAATCTGACGAGCTGGTTGACATACTTTTATCAAATTATTCAAGATAATTATATTAACCAGCATCTGATGATGGCTTAATAAGTTAATATCAAAAAATCTCAAATTTTGAAAACAGTGATGTGCAGAATATCTTTTGTCTGGCTTAAATATACATATTGCATAGAATATGTTGAACATTATTAGTATACTATTTAACGAGCGATTGGACTTGCTCAATATCTGAACAAGCAGGGCTTCATACGTGAAAAGTAATCAATGATATTGTGAGCTTAATTTAGTAGTATAAGCTTTAGCTATTTGCCTTGTATATTTGTTATTAAGTAGGCAATACGGTTGAGTTTCTTGAACAAAAAGTGAAGAAACAAGCCGTGAAAAAGTCTTGTAGGTTTTATATCAAACTCAAACGATTATTCTGAAAATAGGCTTCTATTACACGTCAAGAAGGTCGTACAAAAGTCTGCTTATTTTTCTTTAATTCTTGTTAGTTACTTACATATACATTTAATAACACCTTTGCCGGCAACAAGCAAAATCTTAAAATCATATTAAATCAAATATTATTTGATTACACTTTCTTGTCTCTAAGCCTCAAGTATATCTTGAACTAAAATGTAAAAAGCGTTATTAAATCACCACAGGAAATACTCATTATAAAACAGTAAATATTAAATAAATAGTAAACAATGCAATGTGAAATTAGCAAAATGAGCATAAAAACGTTCACTTAAAAAAATTGACAGTCACCCTAACAAGGTGAATCTGCTAATAAGCGAAGGTGACCCTATCGTAGTGTCGGACTTTTTATACTGACAGCTATCAGTTAAACAAACTACAAGAAAATATCGTATTGTTAAATTTAATAGCCTACAGTTATTTATCAAAGTTCGTACAAGGTTAATTCCTAGAATAACAATTATTAAGGAAATAACATTATTGACCCAAATTCTCTTCAAGATATAATGGTTACTAAGTTTTATCTCGTTGGAAACGGCGCTTACAAAAATGAACACAAAAGTGACGTCACTTTGTCAATATTTTTGTATGGGTGATATGAGAACTTTGTTCGGCAAGATTCTAATTGACTATAGCCGGAAACAAAATTATTAATTCCTTACTTCGAAGGAATATTTTTTCTATTGCATACTTAATTTAAATTTGATCAAATGGAAGTCGTGTTTGACAATTATATACTCAGTGAGAACTCGGTGGTGTTTACAAGAGAAAAAAGTAGTAGGAAACCTGCCAAAAATTCCAAAAATGTATTGAGCAGTAGTTAAAACATCGTCAATGGTGCCGTACTAATTGCTGTAAAGGTTGGCCGTTATCACAGTATTTATGGAAGCATTAACAAAAATAATTTATGTGTTTTACGGCGCCGTGAAGTGATTTACTTTATTTTAGAAAAAGTTTAACCAGCCCATTTGCCGAGAAAATATTAAATAAATTTTAATAAGTTTACTTGAAAATACGATAACAAAAATTTGAACCTTTATCTCTAGTCTCATTTGTCACGAAAGCAATTGACCTAAAACTCTGCAGCAACCCAGATCGTCTGACCTCGCGACAGGCCACAATCACAAACTAATTTCAATATGATAACAACTTCAGCGCAACTATCTAACCATGACTATAATTTTTTTATTTAAAAACTTTATTGAGCCTATAAAAGCAAGATTAGGTAGACTTAATGCTAAATGTATTCTTTCCCAGTCAACTTATATGAATCAATCAGCTTTTGTTGGCAGTTTTCTAGCTTTTAATATGTATAATTTCTGGGTCATTTCAACTGTTCCACAACAGCCTTGCCACTGGCATAGGCCGCCTCCATAGTCTTTCACTTATAACGGTCCTGTGTTTTCCTGCGCTATGTTGGTCCAGCAATTTCTTTTAAATCATCTTCCCTATATAATCTAGACAATGAACAATTGTTTTCAGTTCAGGGGTGTTACCTCTGTGTTTTGAGAGGTTTGTGTAATGATATAGTTTCAACACGTAGAGCCCTAGGTCTCCTGCCAGAACCCGTTCCTCGCAATACCGGTATCGTCGATAAATGTCATAGTCTAGAAATGTCAGACGAGTTCAAAACGCATGTAATAATACAGCGTGTAAATTGAACTTCAATTATTTCTTTAGTTCGAATCACAAATTTACAGATATCGGATTTTTCAAATTTCATAATTGTAGGTTCATATGAGATATCGTTTTTGTTAAGATAACTGCATGTTTAATTACGTATATTAAATAAACTAAACATTTCAAGTGAGGGCAACAAGCCACCACCTGCCAATTAAAATCAGATCATGATTTTGCCTTAAGCGTCGCCATGTCTCCATACAAACGGAAAAAGGGAATTGTGGCAATATTTGATAATTTTGAAGTAAAATTAAGCATTTGATCAATTAATCTCATTATAATCTACGTACGTTCCTATACAACTTGGTTAAAATACCAATGGTTAGAGAATAACAAGCCTTTTCAAATTAGTATGGAAATCTTGAGAGGCGTATAATTCTCAAACATTTGATAATTTAACCAAATTGTATAGGAACGTAAGTAGATTATAATGAGATAATTGATTGGATCCTTAATTTTGCCCTAAAATTATCAAATATTGCCACAATTCCCTTTTTCCGTCTGTATGGAGACATGCGCTTCCAGGCGACTCTTAAGTCCGACCCTCTGCAAATAACCATGGTCCACCACATTTTAATCCCAACTCACTTATTTTTCTTTTAAAATGCAATAAATAAGTATACTATATAGCATGTAAAATTGACCCTCGACATACCGCTAATATATACCGCATAGACGCTAATATTGCTCACGCCCACTCAACCATTGGGCTTTTCGATGATGAAGCTAAAAACAAATTCTCAATTTGTAATATGATCATCAAATTTAGATTCGTTAGCTAAAAGTCTTTCAAAGCAAATCGTCTCGTGACAGGCCGCAATCACAAACTAATTTCAATATCATAACAACTGCCTCAACTATCTAGACAACAGTGGCGAAATGCGCAAAAGTTCTTCAATTCTGAGTTGATAAGTCACCTTTAGTATGAATCACTGATAGATGAATATCAAAAATCAAATCTATTTCTATAAGAGAATTGGGAATTCCCAATTATTTTTTGTGAAAGGTAGGTTACTAGACAATCGCGAATCTACCTAGTTTTTATTTTCTCTTAATTGTTTCATTTGATTTCTTTCCTAAAACTCAATTAAAATATAATTTAAAAATGTCTTTAAACTACATACGTCCACTAAAATAACTACTTTCTAAGCATACTCAATCGACAAGAGCTATAAAACTCTTAAATAAAAAGAAGAAGAAGCAAAATCGAGATAATTTTGACTCTCGGATCTCCGTTTTCTCTGATCGCCGCGGCTAAAACGCCCCTGGACTGCAAAACGCGCCACGTGATTAGTCACTAGTCGCGCCGCTTTTTCCGTAGACTTTTCTCGTGGCCATGCTGTTAGAAAATCTATTGATTTCAACAGTCGCAATATACACAAAGAGATTTGAATATGTTCCCTTCGCCCGTTTATCGATTACAAGGCCACTGAAATTTATTAATACACAGAGGCAGATTAATGCATGAAACATATAACACGAAATATTTTTGGTCTGTGCTAAAAATAAGCATGCCTGAAAATTCAAATTTCGCAAAACAAAACCTCAGATTTAGTACTTCCCCGATAAGGCAGTGCATGACGCTATTAACCCTGCGCTGCACAGTAATCACGTCACAAAGAAACTATTAAGCTTTGAAAATTATAGAGAGCACGTTTAGCTAATGCGGGCTAGGACGCCTGGGGAAAAGGATACTGCTTTACTGTGAGCTAAGCTATACTAAGCTCAGTTATCACGACACAAATCACGTGACAAAAAACTGTAAAGCTTTAAAAATTATAGACCACAAGATTGACAAATGTGGGCTAAGACACCTGGGCAAAAGGATACTGCTTTATTGTGAGCTAAGCAATGCTAAGCTAAGTAATCACATTACAAAGAAACTATTAAGCTTTGAAAATTATAGAGAACACGTTTAACTAATGCGGGCTAGGACGCCTGGGTAAAAGAATGCCGCTATACTGCGAGCTATGCGATGCTAAGTTAACAAATAAACTATTATGCTTTGAAAATTATAGGGAGCACGTTTAGCTAATACGGGCTAGAACGCCTGGGTAAAAGAGTACCGCTATACTGCGAGCTATGCGATGCTAAGTTAAGTACCTAATCACATCACAAAGAAACTATTATGCTTTGAAAATTATAGGGAGCACGTTTAGCTAATACGGGCTAGGACGCTTGGCGAAATGGATACTGCTATACTGCGAGCTAAGCTATACTAAGCTCAGTTATCACGACACAAATCACGTTACAGAAAAACTAATAAGCTTTAAAAATTATACGCTTAGTTATTGAGTCATCTGGGAATACGAACACTACCCGCTTAGCTTTTCAGAAAGGCGACGTATTAGTAACTAAACTTGTAATTGATGATGGTAGATACATATACGTTTATTATTCAAATTGAGGATCTCAAAAGCCCAGTGACCGAAAGTTTTATAAGCGGTAATGCATGCTAAGCAAACTCAAGAGTAGACTTGGAAAAAAATATCATGATGATTCCTCCACAAACCGGCAGGGCAAATATATCCAAGCTCTTCAAATATGGTTTTAATATAGTAGATGAACCTCAGGGATCTGAATTTATCTTTTTATCGAAGTACAAGCAGCTTTAGAATGTATTATTTTTTACTGCATTTTTTATGCGGTACCTATATAAATAGTATAGAATAGCTCCAGTTAAAGCTGGTTGGTCACCTTAACTATTTTCATGTTCTACACTTAGGATCTAGACGCGGATATAATCAAATTCAAGTGGTTAAACATCAGCTGTGGCTTGCTTTAATTTTACAATTACGTAAGTCTTTCGATTCTTTACTACAAGATATTGGGTTCAACGTGGTCGAATTTGCCTGTGGTTTTGGAGAAACCGTATAGGAGAGTGAGCGTCAGGCCTGTTACAACTGCTAAAACTCTTATGTTGGTTGAAGACATGTTTTATGTTCTTTTTTAACTTTTTCTTTTTTTAGGGGCTAAAGAAATTCATTGCCTCGGCTTGTTTAATTAGAAAACTGAGAATTGTTTGTCTTGTCTTGTCTTGTTTAATTAAAAATCTTCAAAAAAAAAGGAATAATATCATTTCATAAAATATGTAGAACCTTATTTTATCACGTTTTTATCTCTTGCGGCAGTACTCTTCCGTATACCATACCGATAGTAAGTTACCAAATCGTTATACATTCTCTAATACGCTGAAACAATATATCATCATTATCACTTCAGCCGGGAAAGTCCACTGCTGGACATATGCCTCTTCTAAAGATTTACTATCCATAGAGGATATTGCCATTTCACTACGCTTGGCGAGGACAGTTTGTTTGGCTTTGTTTGCTTGTAATTTAAAAAAGAAATCAAGTAATTGGGATACTACTCACTCGGATGAATAGGACAGAGCAGAGCATTGTGTACCTTTCGTTCCGGAGAAAATTCTATTTCTGTAGGATATGTGATAAACGACTCGCTAAATTTATATGGCAAATTTATACGTGAGCGAAGCCGCGGCTAAAAGCTAGTAATCTATTGTTCAGTAATCAAGAGGATAAATAATATTTACTACTACAAACTTAATAAAACAATACGCGATAGGTTATCAATAATTCA
Organism: Rhodophaea formosa; assembly: GCA_963082605.1. Taxonomy (NCBI): domain Eukaryota; kingdom Metazoa; phylum Arthropoda; class Insecta; order Lepidoptera; family Pyralidae; genus Rhodophaea; species Rhodophaea formosa. The sequence goes on along the minus strand of OY720217.1, from coordinate 16,430,281 downwards.
AATCAAAACATGACGACAGCTGTTAACCCTTACAATCGCGGGCTCGTAATTTGTGCTCCTATTGTAAGGGCATGAATTAAAGACAGTACAGAATAGTCATCTGTATAAATGGTGACCTTCTTTGATCAAGGTGAGTTCTGGCAAAATAAGCGTTGTACGAGTAAGTACGTGCGATGGTTAAACTAATTCAAGATACGCAGTTTATTTTGCCTGTCAAAAAAGGAATGATGTGTTTTCAGGATTTACTTACGTAGTTTTTTTTGTTTCACTAAAAATTTTAAATGCCATAACTGATTTATCGGGTATTTTTTACTCCTTATATCATACCAAGTGACAATCGTCCTCATTTTTGTCTTTCGTGTTTTTTCGGTTTCTTTCGTGTTTTATTGAAAACTCGTGTTAGTTGTTACGTAAATCTGTCCGCAGTGGTTTATAGGCCAGATTTTAGCGCATTTACATTTACTTTTATCTCATTGCACTGTCAAGTCTAACCATAACTTAAAAAGCCAAATAATAAGTTCCAATTACTTTAAATAGGCAATTTTGTTTCAATTTACATATGTATACATCTCTATGTACCATATTTTGTGTAGTAAATTATTCTGATTCTGACATAGTATGTAGTTTGTTTGTCTTTCATGTTTCTGGTCAACATTGACATTTAGTACCTATGTATTAAAGTATCTAGAATTTTGATTATTTTAATGTTTAGGTTAGGTATTCCTTAGCAACTCAAAAACTTTAGTCGAACTCAAAAAATGTTTGGTTAAACTAAACATGGGACTTTACGCGATACAAGCAAGTTACCCCTTGTCTTTACCGTGTGGTTCTCGGCAAAGTAGAATAGGACCACTACAAGTCTTCCTGTGGATGTCATAGAAGGCGACTTAGGGAACACAAGCTAAACAAAGCTTCTAAATATCAATGAGACCTCTGCAACCCGGCCGGCCATCGTTGAGAGTGTAGGTCATCCTTTGACTGCTCTGGCTCTGGTAGTACAGAGAGGGTCAAGCTCCTAAAGAGGAGTCTAAAAAAGACCTGATGATGAAGTTATCCTTTTCTATCTGCTTTATTTTGTAGCAAGGGTCTGCCCCGCTCTCAAACTTGCCCGATTTGTCGGGTATTAGCCAAATTTAATACTCCTTCACGAAGGCCCGTCATATGTGACTGGGTTATTACTAGGGTATCCACGAATTAGATGTTACGTGGGAATAAATTGAAAGAATACGTGGGAAGAAAGTAGAAATTTGCGTTCAATCTAGCCTCACAGAGGTCACAATATAATATATCTATATTTTGTGACTGGTATGCATTGGTAGTTATAATAAATACTATGCTATGTTATGAAAATCAAACTGATATTTAGTATTAAAGCTTTTGATTTGTCGATACTTATCATCAATTTCAAAATTAGTCTTTGGAAAGGAAACCTCTTTAATTTAAGATTACTCTTACGTCATAGTCATGACACTGTTGGTACTCGGTATCTTTTTTTACTTAACACTTTAGTTTTTTTTTAATGATGGCACTTACCTACCTACGTGAGTGCTATCAATTTGCCACGATAATGTTATTTCTTTTATGTGTTTACGAAATATGGCAATAGAAACATCTTCCCATCCAAACTCTTAAATTTATAATAATATGGTAATTTAAACAGAATGTGTTTATTACTGTAATATTACGAAATACGGGTTCAAGAAGCTTTGCAATAGTAAACATAAGTAGCTTATGCAGCGCCTCGAGCTCAGATACGGTTTCTTCGTGCGAGATTTCTCAAAGGCTGTGGTTTCCTAAGTTTACAGTGCCGCTTTAAGTTGGCTGTAATTGTCACTGATATAGAACAAACAACACGGAATAGTTCATACCACTTGGCGTTATCTCCAGAAGGATTTCAAAGGTGCATTATCTGTATTGTGTATCACTGTTATGTATAGATCTATAGATATGGAGTTTTATCAATGTCTCATCTGCCGCTGTAGAAAAGTGGTAAGAGTGGCTTTAACTGCGGTGGTTAGGTTCCATTTCTAACTAAACTGGAACAACAACACAAAGTTGAAAATAACAACTTTATATTGTTGTTCCAGTTTTGTTAGAATCTTATCAAAAGAATAACATTTAAGTATTTTGAGTATAATAATAGAAAAAGGACGCCATGATAGAGAAAACGGGTTTAAAATATTCCGCTTTGCAATAGTTAACATAAGTAGCTTGTGCAGCACTCCCAGCACAGAAACGGTTTCCTCGTGCAAAATTTCTCAAAGGCTGTGGTTTTCTAAGATTACAGTGCCGCTTTATGTTGGCTGTAATTGTCACTGATATAGAGCAAACAACATGGAGTGATTACTACCACTTGGCGTTAATGCGCGACGCCTAAGTATCTTGGACCCTTACTTCGGCTTACTTACTTCGGGATAATTCGGCTTCTCACATCCCGAATTTGCCTTGAAAATGGACTCCTGATAAGTCCAAAACTATAGTCGGCAATCCCGACAAAGTAGCAAGTGAGGGACCCGTTTTTAATATAATATATTTATCTCACGTTAGATTCTACTATGAAATTATAGACTAATTATAATATAAATTATAGACTACAACTATAAGTATGCCTGACTAAGTCGTTATTACCAAACTGTGAGTTAGGAAAATCACAAAACACTCTTGTTAAACTGAATGTGCTATCAGTGTAGCTTTCAGGTTCCACAAAAATACGGTATTCGAAAAAAAAGAAACAACTATAGACTTATACATTAGTAACTTTTATAAAATCTGGCATTTGCATTGAGGTCCTAAATTTGAATCTTTTATGTCCAGATTTTCCTGAAATCATGGCAACCCTACCCGGATCCTGAGTAAGTCGTTAACATGTGCAAGCTAATTTCACTCCGACCTCTGATTTTATGACCTTATGATAGGACCTTGTTATTATTACCCATTAAGCTGAGTGGCCCTAGAATCTTTTATTTTTAAAACAACAAAAATTATATAAGGGAAATTAATGTTATTGGTATTGTGTTCGTTTACAAACCTACTAACTTCGAGCAACACGGCCTTCCGAGTCCGTGTTGCTCGAAGCCTACTACTGAATAAACAAGTAAAATAAATTCCATCTCTTTAGATACTTTATTCATTATGAAGAAAAAATATATAGAAAGACTGGCTGGATAGCATTTGAAATCTGGTGCTGAAGAAGGTGGGATTATTATTATTATAGATATGAAAGAGAGAAAAAAAACGCAATATAATCTCTTTTTACCAGATTTACCCACCTAGTAGGAGGGTAATGATTTGTACGCGTATGTATGTATGTTCTAACTTGTCTTGTATTTATACATCTATGAATGTAAGTTTGTCTTTCCACTGTTCCCTCCTGTAGCCTAAATGGCTAAAATGCTTGACCAATTTTATAGTATGAGGTGTCATTAGATTCGTTTTCTTCCCCGAAGGGTCATTAGCTATGTAACTTCAGCAAAAAATCAATATGGTAGACGAGAACAGTTTGTATTTTTTTATTCATTCAAAAACGTAACTTGTCATTATTATTTTGTATTGTAACAAAGTCAACAAAAACTTCTGCAATTTTCTACATTTTGAATTACACTTGAATGATTGTCCAAGACCGTCGCTAACATTTTTTTACACAGACCATTTTCTTACAATTTGTTTATTCAATGAAGAACAATAATAAAAAAAAACGACAGCCCTACCAAACTATTATAGCCTTTGTCACTCGACGTAGCATATATAAGAATTCCAACGATTTTCCGATTTTAATAACTATTTTGTTTACAGAAAGGACCATTATCAGTGAGTAACATAGGTTATACTTAATCGACGAGGACAAAGTCTTTTAGAGACAGGTAGTTTAAAAATAAAAAAAGTCAAATAAATAATATATAAACACTGAAAACAATACACGCCATTTTGACTGTTGTGTAATAAAAAAATATAATGTTTTAACCCTTATTGCGCGAGGAAAGGTAAACAGTAAGTTTGTGTTACATTAGCCGGATAGTCCTAAACAAACGGGCAGGTTATATTCTTCTTGATGAGCACGACACGTGATTTTACCGACTTATAAAGGAAGGATAGGTTTCAATTTAAAATACCTTAAGAGTCCCACGTTAAGCCGCAATCCCATACAAACGTAGTTTCGTTTTAGTTTTACAACAGTTAAGCCAATCTCAACCAAATTTCGTACATACGATCGGATAAGGCATATTGATGTTTATAATCAGTTTCAATTTTAAAAACAATACATATACAAAATTACAGCGAGTACAAGTTTTCGATACAAAACTTCAACTCGCTGTAATTTTGTATTTTGATTATTTTTATATATTTAAGATTGCGAAGTAGAAGTTTGATTTTTAATGCTTCCTAGGACCGAAAAGTGTGATATTAATTTTAAATTTCTGCCTCTGCGAGTTCCTAGAACAAGCAATTTGACTGGCAGTATTGAGTAAGGTACCCCTAAGTCTTTATACTGATATCTGTTTAAAATAAAAAAATCATACTTAGAACAAACCGGACGCTTTTCTGACCATTAAAACTGGTCAAGGGATTATTAGGTGATATCAATTAATTGTCCAAGGTATCACATCAATAGGCGATGCAGCTAGCAACCTAATACTATTTTGATTCCGTTTTCCACCTTTACGCCCACGTACACACTAAACATAGCCTTCGTGTTTTATGAATTTTGGGCTCTATCTATTTCGCAAGGGAAAAAGACCCGATAATAAATATGTATTATTAATTCCATAGCAAGCCTTTATTTATCTTAAGGCGAAGTGAGTTCACACACTATCGCCACCCAGCAATTATTCATTTACTCCTAAATCAAATCAAATTTAAAAAATGTAATAGCTGATTGCCCTAGTAAATTACTTGTAGTATTCTTTTTGTTACTTTTCATAGATATTAAAATATAAGTTTAAAAGAACGAATATTAACCGCCAAAAGTGGCCACTTTTGGCGTTTAAAAACCGTTCTCTTAATTCATCAAATTAAAAATAGTGAAAACTTGTACCAATAATACTACAAGTAATTTACTAGGGCATTCAGCTATTAGATCTTTTAAATTTGATGTGATTTAGGACTTATAGAACTAATTGCTGGGTGGCGCTAGTGTGTGAACTCACCTCGCCTTAATAACTAAGTTCTAAATAGATTGAATAGGTTTCTTGCTAATCATCCTTGCTACCATTAGTTACTCGCATGCGTTACTTGCTAATAAGAAATGGATGAGAAGTCGCACATAAACATAAAATCGGCAAACATATTAATTCTTTATATATAGGTACAATTGTGTAAAAAAGTAGTAATGCTCTCATTAAGCACCGTCATAAATTCCATGGCAAACCTTTACCTCAATACACAAGTCTTGAGATACAAAAGGATTTCTGCTTATCATCCTTGCTACAATTAGTTACTCCCACACGTTACTTGGTAATAAAAATATTTTCGATATCACACACATACATGATACCTCTTCTAAGCTATGTAATAACTTTAATAGATACCTTTGACGAGCTCCGTGGCGCAGCGGTCAACACGCCGGCCTGCGACACGGATGGTCCTGGGTTCGATCCCCGGTCAGGTGAAGATGGAAAATGATCTTTTTCAGATTGACCTAGGTCTTGGATGTTTATCTATATATGTAATAAAATATAGTGTCGTTGAGTTAGTATCCCATAACACAAGTCTCGAACTTACTTTAGGGCTAGCTTAATCTGTGTGATTTGTCCGTATATATTTATTTATTTATACTTATGTCTTTAAAAGGTGGTATTAATTTTCTTAAACTGGCAGTTGCCTTATTATAGATGTATTATATCACACATGCACATTTATGCTTTTTAGAACGTTGGGTCTAAATAGTAGAAATACATATTCAATATTGATTATCAGCAACATAATGAATGCTACGGCAAGACAGATGCCTTCATTCCATGCATTGAATAAATAAAATTATATTCTGCTAGTCATCCTCGCTATCATGAGTTACTCTCACGCGGAACTGCCTAATCATAGATGTATTGAATCTCACACATAGACGAAAAAGCTTCTTTGTGCATTGTTTGTTGTTTGTTTGTTGTTTTTCGTATGTGTCAGTGGCCAACACTGGTGTCAGATTTTTCAAGCTGCGGCATCTGACATAGCTTAACGACTGCCATCAACGATGACAGCCGGGACCAACAGCTTAACGTGCCTTCCGAAGCACGGAGGAGCTCGAGGTATTTTTATGCCACTTGCGGTCACCCATCCAAGTAGGGACTGCACCAGGGTTGCTTAACATACGTAAGCGCTCATAGAGCTCACACCCACTGGACCATCGGGCTCCTTATATATAAAAAAACCGATTCATTATAAGCAATATAATAATTAGCACGGCAAAACAGATGTCCTTATTACATACCCTAAAAAGATTGAATAATATTTCTGGTAGTCATCCTTGTTATTAGTAATACTGCCTCCGTGGTCCAGTAGTTAAGGCGTTTGCTTTGATGACCCGGGGGTCGTGGGTTCGATTCCCACGGGAAGCATACTTTGTTAAGTTGTTTCCAGTTTGGTTAGGACATTGCAGGCATGAATCACCTGATTGTCTGATAAGAAAGATGATTCCGTGCTTCGGAAGGCACGTAAAGCCGGTGGTTCCAGCTGCCATCTGGTAGTCGTTAAAGGAACCACGTCAGAGGCCGAGAGGCGGTTCCGAAGAACTCTGACACCAGGGTGTGCAAGGTCGATTGACCATGTCACCTACACGAAATGGTGGTGGTGGATCCTTGTTATCATGATTTACTCTCACATAGTACTGCTTAATAATAGATGTATTGAAATTCAAACATGCACATAAAAGCTTATTAGGACTATAATTTTAAACAAGAAGGAATAAAATTCATTATTATAACTCAACTACTGCCAAGGCAAGCCAGGAGCCTCAGCTCCATGCCCTGAATAGATTGAATTATATACTAGTCATTCTCACTATCACGAGTTACCCTCACGCTTAGTAACGCGTAAGGGGAACTCGTATATGAATATGTGTTTCTACTATTTTCGTCTGTCTTATATATATTAAATCACACATATGTACATAAAAGCTTATTTTCAAGACTGTCGCGTGAAAATAGTAGAAACACATATTTATTATAAGCAACGTAATTAATGCCACGGCAAGCCAGAAGCCTCAATTCCATGCCCTGAATAGATTGAATAAGGTTTCTGCTAATCATCCTCGCTACTATAATTATAGGTAGTTACCTCTCACCTTACTATTAATAATAAATGTATTGGATCAGAAATACGGTCCTTTTATATTTTCTTGTTTGCAGTAATTACCTTTAGTGATGATTTGTAGCTACCTGGACTCAAACTACAAAAAATATAGCAAAAAATATAGATTTAATCATGCGATTCCTGTGCACACTCCCCGAAATGGAACATGTAAAAGACATGCAGTCTTGCTACTAATCAGCGATGTAAAAGTCTGAAGCTATCCTGCCGTGAGTGAGTCATTATTAACTAGTCAGCACATCTATCGATAGATAAACAGTAATTGTACACCTTATTATCAATAAAAAGTATTCCAAAACTGATGTGAGTGACATAACATGAATAAATCCATTCATAATTTGCCACTATCTCGTACTAATGCATCATGGAATGTCCGCGAGATTGATATATACGACTGTGCCTCCTGATAGTCGCAAACAGACACAAATCACTATGTCCAATGGTGCAATCTGTATCCAATTGGCTAATATATAATATTTCATAAATTTTGATTACAAACGCACTGAAGTCAGTGATTGTAATGGATTTTCTAGAAGTAATATAAATTTGCTACCTCTATGCTTAAACTTTACGATTATACAGGATGTAACATGACCCTCGACATATCATTAAAGGGGTGAGTGACACCGTCAATATGAACAACTTTTGCTATGTGATCAATGCTGGGACTCAAAAAAAAAACGTCAATGTCATACAAAAAAAATTTGCCGCTCGGGTGAAATGTATGAGAAAGCAAGCCCAGCGTTGACCCCATAGGAAAAGTTGTTCATATTGACGGTGTCACTCACCCCTTTAAGGATATGTCGAGGGTCATGTTACATCCTGTATAGTTGTAATGGAAACTACTAGACTGGTTTAAAAAATTCTTACGCCTTTAGAAAATTGTATTTTAAGGCGTCACATGTGACATAGGCGTCGCAAAAGAGGCCGCCCAAGTACATGATGGTCTTATAATATAGCGGGTTCTAACTCAAATTAGTAATCAATCGCAAATAGAGAGAAGATAGATATTAGTGGCGGAACAGATGGGAAGCCTTTGCCCAGCAGTGGGGAAGTACTCGCAAAAAAAAAACATAGGCACCCATTTACAAGAAGTCTGCTGGTGTTATCTGTGGAGAATTATGTATGTCATAACCTATGTACTTTGGCTAATCTTTGACAGTTAACTAGTTGACATAAAACTGCTCAAGACTGTCTTTATGACACAGATTTAAGAGAATACTAACTTTTGAGTGGGTGGACGCTAGCCGGCAACAGTTTTTATGAACTAACTGGTGGATATTATGTACTCCCTAACTAAAATTGGGTGAGCAAAACTAGGATATAGAAAATTATCCGGAAAACTTATTTTACATACACGATATGAATTATTCATCCATTCATCATTTAGCACTATCTGGAACTAAGCATACAGTATCATGCATCATGCAATGTCTGTGAGATTGATGTACGTGACTGCACCCCCTGATAATTGCAGACAGGCTGTCTGTTGGTGTGTTCTGTGGTAAATGATGTATTTCATCACCTTATGCACTTCGGCTAATCTTTGACAATTATAGTTGACATAAAAGTGCTCAACACCTCACCATGCTTAGTAGACGGGTTGGTGATTATTTACTTACTTTTTACTGCTTATCAAAGTTAGAAATCGTAACGTTTGCATTTAAAATATACTAAGTTACAAACTATTTATATCCTGAAATAAATAGCTACAATGCCATTTTTACTACAATTTGAATATACACAGTGTAGCGTGGCTTGCGTGTACTTGTCGCGTATTCGGCTGGGACCGCCTCAAACTGGTAATGTTGTTGGTAAATGTGCACTCAGCGGCTGACGCGCTCATTTGTGAATGTTTTGGAAAATATTACACAAAACGTAATGATAAAATTTTAAAATATCATAATTAACTACAAAAAACCATTGTGACTAATCAGTCACAATGGTTTTTTTTATTACAATTTGAATATGACACAGTGCGACGTGGCTCAAAATTATCAGCTTCTTTCAATTTAACATACTCACACAAGAGTTAATAAGAAAATGTAACGTTTAAATTAAAAGTATACTACTAAGCTAAAAATATCCTGAAATAAATAGCTACAATGCCATTTTTACTACAATTTGAATATACACAGTGTAGCGTGGCTTGCGTGTACTTGTCGCGTAATCGGCTGGGACCGCCTCAAACTGGTAATGTCGCACTCGGCGGCTGACACGCTCATTTTGTAAGTGAGAATGGAATCAAAATAGTGTTGGGTTGCTAGCCGCATCACCTATTGACATGATTCTTGACGCCCATTTCCTCAATTGGCTTTTACGATCAGCGCCGAAAGAGAAGCAGCTGGAGCAAAAATGTACATCCTATGTTTTACTTTTCTCCCATACTAGCTTGGAAGCAAAAAGTAGAGTAATAAGCTACAAATATCCTGAATTAAATAGCCACAATGCCATTTTTACTACAATTTGAATATGACACAGTGTAGCGTGGCTCGCGTGTACTTGTCGCGTAATCGGCTGGGACCGCCTCAAACTGGAAATGTCGCACTCGGTAGCTGACACGCTCATTTTGTAAGTGAGAATGGAATCAAAATAGTGTTGGGTTGCTAGCCGTATCGCCTATTGACATGATTCTTGACGCCCATTTCCTCGATCGGCTTTTACGATCTGCGCGGGAAGAGAAGCAGCTGGTACATTCTACGTTTTTCTTTTCTCCCATACTAGCTTGGAAGCAAAAAGTATAGTAATATGCTACAAATCCAATACAATGCCAAATCCTCTGACTACTCAGGTTAGTATATGGCTCTGGTAGTACAGAGAGGGTCGGGCTCCTGCAGTGGAGACTAGAAAGACCTGATGATGATAATGATGATGCTACAAATATCCTGAAATAAATAGCTACAATGCCATTTTTACTACAATTTGACACAGTGTAGCGTGGCTTGCGTGTACTTGTCGCGTAATCGGCTGGGACCGCCTCAAACTGGTAATGTCGCACTCGGTAGCTGACACGCTCATTTTGTAAGTGAGAATTGAATCAAAATAGTGTTGGGTTGCTAGCCGCATCACCTATTGACATGATTCTTGACGCCCATTTCCTCAATCGGCTTTTACGATCTGCGCGGGAAGAGAAGCAGCTAGTACATTCTACGTTTTTCTTTTCTCCCATACTAGCTTGGAAGCAAAAAGTATAGTAATATGCTACAAATATCCTGAAATAAGTAGTCTCAAAGCCTTTATTACTACGATTTCTATATTACACAGTATAGCGTGGCTCGCGTGTACTTGTCGCGTAATCGGCTGGGACCGCCTCAAACTGGTAATATCGCACTCGGCAGCTGACACGCTCATTTGTAAATGTTTTGGAAAATATTACATCTCGTTTACATAAAATATAATAATGATAAAATTTAAAGTCTAGTAATGAACTACAAATATCCCATAATTTTATTGCAATTTGAATATTACACCGTGTAGCGTGGCTCGCGTGTACATGTCGCGTAATCGGCTGGGACCGCCTTTAACTGGTAATATCGCATTCAGCGGCTGACACGCCCATTTGTGAATGTTTTGGAAAATATAACGTCCTGTTTTACATAAACATAATGACGAAATTGCAAGTTTTTAAATAAGATGCTTATCAGTTACGGTTAATATATGCCATGGACATCTGCAACATCCATTTACTGAGCTTTGCCGGCCTTTTAGTTGAGAAAAAAGCTCGTTTTGTAACTCACATTCGTGAGGATAAATAGATCTAAACAAACGTGTTAGTATGGATGGATAGATAAACGAGTATCACTTCATTCGAGTGATAGTGTGGAGACAATGACCGCCAACCGAGTGCCAAAAATAATAAACCTACTTTATGTAAAATAAATACAGCTGGAAGGATTAGGAAGATTTTTTTTTGTTACTGGCAGCAATAAGGTAGAATTTAAGACTTAGTTCGTGAAAAGCTATAATAACATTGGTGTAATATTTTACGATTTCTATAAAGTTTATTGCTGGCAGGAAATAACCCATGTTTTTAAACACTTTTTACAAAATTTTGTTAACGTTCTATGCAACAAAATAACGTAAACTATCTCAACTAAACTCCACCCGTCAAACTTTGAACCGCAACTCCGTGAAGCAGCGTAGTGTGAAGTTGCGGTCAGTGAAAAGTTCGAAAAAAGCTGTGCCCATGTTTTCAAACCGCATGAAGTTGGAGGATTGGATGCAATCTGAGGTGATAATTGCTTGTGAAGGTTTTAATGTTTTCATACATTGCAATTTGCAAATTTTTTTAAGGTTAACTAGCTTAGTTGCTTAATCAAAACAAGACAAATATGCGTACAACCGCGCCTAGCATTTGCGTCTTACCATTGAAATTAGATTACATTTAAATCAGAATCCATACTTGTAGCTATCAAAAGCGGCAAGATAAGTAACTTTTGCCTTATTAATTTACTAAATCTCCTTAAATATTACTTTTGCTGAGACTCTTGACTGTTTTATTCATGTGCATCAAAATATATTTTCAGTAGAACTTTAAGCGTCAAACTTTGAAACGCAACTCCGTGAAGCAGCGTAGTGTGAAATTACGGTCAGTGAAAAGTAAGAAAAAGACTGTGCCCGTGTTTTCAAATCGCAGGAAGTTGAATGTTTGGATGCAGTATGAGGGTAATAATTGCCTGTGCAGGTTTTATTGTAATTTAAATTAAAAATTTGTTTGATTTTTAAGGTGACCTAGTTTAGTTGCTTGATCGAGGCAAAACTTATATATTGTACTTAATTACATGATACAGTTTCACAATACCACTACTACCCTATGCCTAGTATTTACCTCAAGCCACTGAAATATATCAGACTAGGTACATTGAAGTCATAGTGGCAAAATAGAACCTATTTTCTTACAGGTTTACATGCAACAATATATCTTTTCTGCAAACTCCAAACATCAAACTTTGAAACGTGATCCCGAATACATTGTTATGTGAAATTTCAGCCAGTGGAAAGTTCTAGAAATGCTGTTCTTGTAATTTAATTATTCTTAAACTTTCAAGATTACTGCGCCTGTTAAAACACTCATTTACGCCAGCCTATTTACCAAAAATAGAAATTGCAAACCTATACACTTATAGAAGACACAAGCACAATATACTTGCTTGTAACGGTATGTCAACTTAAGTCAAGCGGAATCTACTTGACTAATTTCAAATTAACACTTTGTACTGAATGAGTAAGACATGAAAATAGCACTTTGTACTTTACTGTTGCATCAAAATATCTTTTCCGTAAAACTCCAAACGCCCAACTTTAAAACGCGACTCCGTGAACAGTGTAGTGTGAAGTTGCGGTCAATGGAAAGTTCTAGAAAGGCTGTGCTCGTTTCCCGACCACAAGAAGTTTTGCATTGAGGTGATAATTGGCAGCAAGTTTCTTCTAATTAACTAGCTTATATCACGGGACTCTAACCGGATTTCGATCACATTTCAATCCATCGAGAACGCTACTTTTTTGAGTTGAAAGGTATCCTACGTCTGTTTAAGTACTACTGAAGATATACATATAATAATGATGATCTGTTTAATATTAAAGTATATACTACAAACTAATAAATTTATAATCACGACCTCCATGTGGCCTTATTTTCATTATGCCAGGCTATCTCACCGCCGGTCCCGGGTTTGATCCCTGGTCAACTCAAAATGATCTTTTACAGATTGATCCGGGTCTAGGATGTTTATCTATTCATAAATCTCATAAAATATAGTATCATTGAGTTGGTATACTCAATCTGTGTGATTTGTCAGTTTAAATTAAAGAAAATATTACAACTCTGTTTTGATTAGTGTTTATAACAAAGTGACAAACTTTTTTCTAAACATTATTTTACCTAAAACAAAAAAGTCTACATTATACATTTAGTCTTATTAAGTACTTTTAGTAAATTTCATCTGTTAAACTTTGAAACGCAACTCCACTGAGCAGTGTAGTGTGAGGTTGCGGTCAGTGGAAAGTTCGAGAAGGGTTGCGCACATGTTTCCCGCACGAAGTTGTTAATACATGGTTTTGTATCGACTTTGTATGTTTCTAAGATTTTAAAACATCAAGTAACGTATATGATTACAAAGTAACATAGTCTCTTGACATTATTTTACTTAAAACAAAATAGTTTACATTTTGTATATATTTAATCTAATAAAGTACTTTCAGTGTGAAGTTGCGGTCAGCGGAAAATTCGAGTAGGTTTGTGCCTGTGTTTCCTGAACGAAGCAAATTTTACACTAAGATAAAAATTACATGGTTTTGTTCCAAAATTCTTTAATCAACTAATTGTGATTTTTGTAGACTTTTTATAGATATTCTTGATAAACAAGATCACTCTTTCAATTTAAGGTATAAAAAAGTAAAATAATGTTCTAATCACATTATACGTTTATTAAAAAGTGGTCGATGGGTTTGTGGATGTAATCATTATTACTACTAGTACTTGCAAATGCTAAGCAGCGGCGTAGCTGATTAGATTGGTGCCAAATGGTAAGAAATAGCTCGTCCTCCTTCTTATAGTGGATCATTACTGTAATCATGAGATGGCAGACGTTAAGCTTATTCAGATGTTAATTAAAACAATACGCGGGGTCCTGTGCAGCCCCCATTTTAAATAAAGCATTCGAAAGAAAACGGAGACTTCATTTAAAATTTTGATCTTTAAGATCCTAGAAAAATCTTCAATCTATTTTTGAACTACTGTTTACATTTAAAAGTGTAAACATAAAGATTTATTGTGCATTTTCGCAAAAGAGGCCGTTTTTGTCAAAAGGTTAAGTAACGATTCATGTTCACCCTTAAAACTGTAAATAGTAGTTCATAAAATGGGATGTCCCTGGTTTCTTTAAAATTATGCATTTAAAATTGGGACAGCACTGGACCCCTTGTCGTCTTTATCGTCATAACTTGAAAGACCTAACATGATTGTTAGCACCCTGTACACACAAAAAGCAAGCTAACCTAATCAAGATACACGTGACTATATAATTTTTTTGAATAATACTCTGGTAAAACGCTTTGTACCGAGTGGTTCCCGGCAGAGTAGAATAGAATCACTCCAAGTCCGTGGATGTTATAGAAGGCGACTTAGGAAACACGAGCTAAACAAAGGTTCATCATCATCATCATTTCAGCCGCAAGAAGTCCACTGCTGGACATAGGCCTCCCCCAAGGATTTCCAATATGACCGGTTGGAAGCGGCCTGCATCCAGCGACCTTTATTAGGTCGTCCGACCACCTGGTCGGTGGGTTATAATATAATATAATATATTATAAACAAACATCAAAGTGACATCTCCAACCCGTCTGGCGTCTGATTAGCGTGGACAGTGTAGGCTAAATCATCTGACTGCTTTGGCTAATATATGGCTTTAGTTGAACAGAGAGGGTCGTGCTCATGCAGTGGCGACTAAAAAAAATCTGATGATGTTGACGCTTTATTGCCTGAACAGTACAGTAGATTTTCTTTAAAGTAAAACTATAGAAGACAAAATGTCAATGTGCAAGTTAATCCTTAATAGTGTCAGTAGGTATATTAAACCTTGACAGTGCAGTATATTTTAGGTCTGAGTAGAGTTTGAGCGAGGCAACAGTGTTTTGCAAGCCCTAACCGCAAGAAGTTTCTAGGGCTCCGTAGTAAACAAGGAACCCTTATAGTTTCGCCATGTCTGTCTGTCTGTCCGTCCGCGGTTTTACTCAGGGACTATAAGTACTAGAAAGCTGTAATTTGGTATGGGTATGTATATTAATCATGGCAAGAAAGTGGTAGAAAAAAAACTTGAAAAAAAATTTTTTTAGGGTAGCTCCCATACGAGTAAAGTGGGGGAGTAATTTTTTTTCTCTATTTACCCATCATGTGGCATATCGTTAAAAAGGTCTTTGAAAAATATTGTGAGGTTGATGACACAATTTTTGTTAGAGGTACGTGACCCCCCCCTCCATCTGCTAAACGGTTACATATGGATACGTGAAAAAAATTACAGCAGTAGTATATAATATACTGAAGTTGAAAGGAAAACTATCAGAGCTGGGTACTAAGTGCAAACTAAAAAGTTATAGGCAACCAACTTACAAAATGTACTCGAAAATGTAAAATTTCATACAATTTTCATTGTTAGATGTTTTAAACTGTGAGGTGCAAGTGTGAACAGTGTGAACTCAAAGTTGTCATGCGCAACTACGAAACCCTACACTGCACGTGGCCCGACACGCACTTGGCCGGGTTTATTTTCTAGTCAGAGGTGATAATTGCGCGGTTTTTGTACTGCAATTTGCTCTTGTAAAGGGCTTAAGGGTGAAAAGTTTATTGTTAATTCTACACTGCATTGTAGAACAAAAGAATATAGAAATAAGAACCAACGTACAGACGTTGGATCTACATAAAGATGTACTTGTCACTCAATTCAAAAGTAAATAGTAAACGGTATAAGGTCTTGTACATACGAAGCTTTTGAGCTATCAAAATATTTTGAAATTTATCTACAATGTGCATTTGTTATTTTACGAAAAGTAATATATTAAAGAATCAAAGCTTTGCGTCATAAATATTAGGAATGAATTATTTCGTTCGAAGCAAAAAAAGAACTCCGTCTGGCCAGCGTGGAGAGTGTAGGCCAAATCCTCTGACTACTCAGGCTAGTATATATATGGCTCTGGTAGTACAGAGAGGGTCGTGCTCCTGCAGTGGAGACTAGAAAGACCTGATGATGATGATGATGATGAAGCAAAAGAAGCTCTTAAAGGTCCAGCGTCGTCAATACCAAAAACAAAAAACAGTACAAACAAATCAAACCTCTAAAAATGGTAAGTATACGTAACATTTACAGTGTAGTATAAATGAGGCCATTGTAAAATTTGAGCAGCTCTAGTGTTTCGAAAGCCCTAACCGCAGGAAGTTTGCTTCTAGGCTGAGGTGATAATTGCGCGGTTTTACACTGAGTTTTGTGCTTGTAAGGGCTGAAGGGTGAAAAGCTTAGCGTTAAGCCCTACTATTTATTCGGAAAAAAAAGGAAGGTTAAGCAATGTTTTAATTATTGAGGCATATTTTTATGTGTAACATATATATAGCCTCCAAACTTTTTTATCTGACTGTTTGTTTGTTTGTTTTTCATGTGTGTAAGTGGCTAAAACTGGTGTCAGTTTTATAATTTTTTTTATATGACTGCCAAGTAAGGTATAATTTATTTTTCGGCGTATGTATTTCGTTCGTATTTTTTTTAGTACTTCGTAACTGTCAAACGCCTGGATGGATTTTGACACTTAAGGTATCAAGATGTTTGTTTCAAAACCCCAAGTATTTTTGGATTAGTGTTTAAAGAAGCTAATATATCTACCTTAGTCGAATATAATTCTAAGTAATCAGATTTATTTTTGAAAAAATGTGTGCGTTTATCTTTGACGAGTTCCGTGGCGCAGCGGTCATCACGCCTGCCTGCGACACGGATGGTCCTGGGTTCGATCCCCGGTCAGGTCAAGATGGAAAACGATCTTTTTCAGATTGACCTGGGTCTTGGATGTTTATCTATATATGTATTTGTTATAAAATATAGTATCGTTGAGTTAGTATCCCATAACACAAGTCTTTCATTAGAACTTACTTTGGGGCTAGCTCAATCTGTGTAATTTGTCCGTATATATTTATATTTATTTATCTTTTTAATTGTTGCAATATACCACATTAATTTTACAATCCATCTGTCCACCGAACCAAATGGCTTTATAAATTGCCAGCTGTACTACGACGCAAACAAGCGACGCGGTTTTAGGGTTATCATCCATTTTATTTTTATGTTTATTTATTTTTTGCTTAATTTTATTTGCTGTTGAACGTATTCATATGATGAAATAAACCATTTTGGCTGCCAAAAGCCGAAATTCGTGAGCAGCATTTGTCTTAACTCCTATGAATAAAAGCTACGAATGAAAAAGTAAACATCCTGAATGTTGCAAGTCAAATTAAACTGCGGAAATGTGATAATACCCCACACAATTGTAATTATGAAGGATAGTGGCATAGGCGACACTAAACATTAAGCTCATTAAATATATTCTGTACCTTTGAGATTAGTGGCCTAGAGAGCTGGTAGACCTCACAACACTAAGCATTAAGCTCATTTTATGATTTTTCTGTCCCTTTAAGATTAGTGGCTCTGAAAGCTGTTTTATCACAACAAACTCAAAACCACAGAACTATATCAAGATAGAAGGAAGAAGTGTATGTACCTCGCGTGGAAAAATTAAGCCTCAATGGCTCAAATGTTCGGCGCGAAGCTCAGTCGGCGAGCGACCGCAGTCCGCGTGCGACGTCAAGTTCTTAAAACAAAATGACTCGTAGTTCGGTAATTAACTGTGCAAACAACACCAATAAAGGTGGAGCTGGAGATCAAGGTATTTCCTTTTATTGGTTTGTATTATTTGTTCTAAAATATCCGTAAATATTTAAAAAACGTTTATTTTGTTGCTCCGTATTACTTTTACCGCAATAATAATAGAGCGATTATGTATCAAATGCTAGTTTTCCATTGCGTGTTTAATTTTACGAGCCAGACTTGAGATCCATTCAAAACCAGCAATGTAAAAGTAAGCTATTCAAATTGTTGAGTAGCGTCCAAGGTCAATTTATCAGTTGGTCTGTCAAAAATAAGAATAGTGATGTGCATTGCAATTTTCTAACTCGATTATATATATCGATTTTGAAAGCAGATTAACTGATAATTTGAATGATTTCTTTTTTATTTATTTAGCTTTCCGTAGTAAAAAACAAATATTACTAAACTTATAGGTTATATAATTTAACTTTTTTCAGTTTTCCTCATATCTAAAATAAGTGGATTGAAGCAACAGGCCGTAAAAAATGGTTTCCTACAAAAAACAGCCGGGTTTGAAATGAAATGAAATGAAATGAAATGAAATTTTATTCAAATTTGGATATCATGTATCGCTTTTTGAACGTCATATTTTTTTTTTTAATTTGCAAGGTCGAAAAAACTACTAGCGTTTCGGAAAGACCACTGCTGAGAAGAATACGCCGAAAGAAACTCAGTCCAGTTTTGGTCCCTACATGCCTGAAGGGCTATGCTTATACACAAGTATTTGTAACAATTTATAAAATTATATTAATTAATTATGTACATTTATTCATTAAAAATAATATTATTACTTCCATGTAGATTTATCTTTAAGGTAGTCGTTAATACAATAGTATGCCTTTTTAAGTAATTGATTTTTAATAGCAGTTTTAAACGTAACTAATGGAAGAGCTAATATTTCTGTAGGAATTTTATTATAGAAGCGTATACCGAGGCCCAAAAAAGAATTCATTGTTTTCTGTAATCGCAAAGCTGGCGTAGCTAATTTATTTTTATTTCTCATATTCCTGCTGTGGTTATCACTATTTTTCTTATATAAATGAAGATTGTGACGAACAAACATAATATTTGCAAATATGTATTGCGAGGGGAATGTCAATATATTTATCTCTTTAAACAATTCTCTAAGTGATTCTCTAGCACCTAATTTATATATAGACCTGATTGCGCGTTTTTGAAGGACGAAAATGGTATTAACTTCAGCTGAGTTACCCCACAGTAATATCCCATATGACATGACACTATGGAAGTAACTGAAGTACACTAAGCGCGCAGTATCAACGTCAGTCAGCTGTCTTATTCTTCTAACTGCATAAGCCGCAGAGCTAAGTTTACCCGATAAGGTTGTGATATGGGCACCCCATTGAAGCCCGGAGTCAACTGTCATCCCAAGAAATGTCGTTTTGTCTACCAAATCTATCGTTTCGTTATCGATCATTATGCGTGTTGGTACTTTTGTAACATTCGGTAAGCAAAATTTAATACATTTCGTCTTTTTAGCGTTCAACAACAAGTTATTTGCGGTAAACCACTCTAACACTTGGGCTAATGTACTATTGACCACGTCAAAATTGTCCGTTGTCCTATCGAAAGGGAAAACAAGAGATGTATCATCGGCAAATAGTACAGCCTTACACGTGTTAACATAATATGGCAGATCATTAATATATATTAGAAACAACAAAGGCTCTAGTATAGAGCCCTGGGGTACACCCATCTTAACAGATGATCCGACAGACATAACCCTATCTACACTAACTTTTTGAATACGGCTACTCAAATAAGATTTGATTAAATAAAGAGCTTTACCTTTAATCCCATAGTGTTCTAGTTTGAATATAAGGATATTGTGGTCGACACAATCAAATGCTTTGGTAAGATCACAAAAAACACCAATGGCATTCTGTTTATTCTCCCAAGCATCATATATATGTTTTAAAAGCGCAACCCCCGCGTCTGTAGTTGATCGACCCTTTGTAAATCCATACTGTTCACCATGAAAGAGTCCGTTTCTATTGAAAAAAGATAATAACTGATTAAAAATTAACTTTTCAAATATTTTACTCAAAGCTGGCAGAATAGAAATAGGACGGTAATTTGTTGGATCAGTTTTATCACCCGATTTGTACAATGGTATAACTTTACTCAATTTCATTAAATCAGGAAAAGTCCCCGTATCGACACATTTATTAAAAATAGACGCTAAATAAGGAGCTATTATATCTATAATATTACTAATAACCGATACTGAGATATCCCATATATCCCCAGTTTTCTTATTATTTAAACTCCTAAAAGTATCAATGATTTTTTGTGATGTTACGTGTTCAAATATTAAATGACTGTTACATTCTGGTATACAACTACTTAATAACTTTTTAGATTCCTCAGATGATGAATGTAGGGAGGCAGTGGTATTTACAGGAATATTTGTAAAGAAGTCTTCAAAATATTGAGTAATGTCTTCGCTAGTACTGAGGACCTTATTATTAATTTTTAATTCAATTGGAATATCACGTTTTTTCGTTTTTCCTGTTTCTGTGTTAATAATTTTCCATGTTGTTTTCACTTTATTATTAGAATTAATAATAGTTTGTCTAGTAAATATTGACTTTGCGCATGCACATACCCTTTTAAAAACCTTTGAATAAGTTCTTACAAATTTAACAAAATCGGGATTCTGATTGTGAGCTTTCATAGCAAGTAATTCATATAACCTATTCCTACTGATGTAAATGCCTGGAGTAGCCCATTCACTAAATTTTTTACGATTACGTTTAGTGCTAGTTTTTATTTTGAACGCATTGTTAAATTCTGATTCAATAACGTCAAACATTTTTTTATACAGTATATCCGGATCATCTCTAGTTTCCTCCATAAGAGGAATTTTTTGTGTTACTTTATCTTTAAATACTTTGATTTTGTCTTTTGTAATCGATCTATAGGTAATTTGTGATGAATCTACTTCGACGTGGTTTGTGAATTTTACTAACTGACCAAAGTGATCAGAAGTAAGATTTTTTATGATGGCTTTGTCAACAGCAATGCAGTTACAGAAAACATTATCTATGCACGTTGCAGAGTCACCTTCAACTCTTGTTGGCTCCAGAAATAGATTAATTAAATCGAACGATTTAAATAAATTTAAAAATCTTACACTTTCAGTAGTTGTAACTAATAAGTCTACATTAAAGTCGCCACATATTATGATGTTTTTGCGACTACAACACAATTTCCTTAAAACGTCTTCAATCACTAGTTCTAATGTATTATAATCTGAATAAGGAGGGCTGTATACACATACTATAACACAATTCTCTAGCTCAATACATGCTAATTCAACACTACACTCAATTGAAAGACTTACAATATCTTTACGTTCTTTATATTTCACATCATTTTGCGTTAGGATTAAACTGCCTCCTTTCTCTTTTGTCTTTCTGGTGTATGAGCTAGCCGTAGAGTAGTTTTGAATATTAAATTGTAGTTGATGCGACTGCATAAAATGTTCGGTCAGGCAAACTACATGTAAATTTTTACTGTTTATAAATAATTCTAACTCTAAAAGTTTGCTAGTCAGGCCTTGGATATTCTGATGAATAATATTTAATTCTTCGGCCTTGACTATTGTCTTGTTTTTAGTTTAAATTACACTTAGTATTACTTATTCTAGGTCCAATTATATTTTTAGGATTATTTTTCATGTCATGTTCAGATATTTCAGTTGTATAATTTACAACACAATTTAGTATATTATAAGCTACGACTGTAGCAATTTGTCGCTTACAACTAAATGGAAGATACATAGTATCTTGTGTCATCTTAAATCTATATATAAATTTATTAATATCTAAATAAAAAATAAAATCGCTATGACGACAAGTCATATTGTACAATTGTACATTCAATTCATGTATATGTCTATTTCTAACATTGTCAAAAGATTCCGAATACGGAAAGGCACTTATCATAAATTTGCAGTTAGTTTTTAAATTTAAACTAATCAATTTGTCTACATTTTGCTTTAAGTTCCTCTTTGTAACACAAGAACTGTCACCACACAAAATTAGTACTGCTGTGTCTTCATTTATGTTATCAGTATTTATACTGTTTATTAAATATGAATAAGAGGCCCCGGGTGTACATGTATTTAAAACTGTACAGTTGTTGTGAATATGGTTACAAATTATGCTACTAAAGCCCTGACCTAACTCATCGGAATAAACTAACAGTTTATCACAACATATTTTTTTATTCACACTACTATTAATAGTACCTATTCTCGACAGCATACTTGTATCACACTCTTTTATGAGAAGCTCCTGAGATATTTCAGGTTGCTTGGTGATAACCTCCGGGGACACAGCGAGAGGGACATGCTGCTCAATAATATGGTGGACTAACTCAACTGGTTTTTTAATTGTCGAAATATGTTCATTGAGTTGTTTCTGAGATATTTTATAATTTTTAGACAAAGTTTTTAAAGACTGATGTAATTCAGCTATTTGTGACTGTAGTTCATGTATCTCAGTATCATAAATGTGGCTAGCCATGTAAAGATCATCTTCACATGATTTAAATTGATTATATAGACATAATTTTTCCTTACGTAACTGAGTCAAAGATTTTAATGATTTTTGTTTAGAAATAACCTTTTTGGTACGCTTTATCATTTTGTTAATTTTCACATACTTTTTTATTTTATTATGAGAGGTTAATAAATATTGTGACTGTGGAGTAGTTGCAGGTATTTCCACGACCGGACCCGGGCCACATTCCATGAGTTCACTGTAAAGATGCAGGGTGTCATTGCATAATTTTTCTTCTTTCTGTTTCTCTATTTCTAGGGCAGATTTTTGTGCCTCATACAAGCTATACTCTAACTCGGAAATGCGACTAAGGGCCCGTTCATGTACCATACTGCATTCTGTGGTTCGTGCTAGACATTCTTTTAATTTAATATTTTCATCTAATAAGTCAGTATTTTGCATGTGAAGGCTAGTGCATTCATTTTTTATCAGTGTATTTTTTTCAATAATTTTGTGAAATTCTTCTTCAGTTTCCTCCCTATCACGTAACAGATGTGAGTTTTCCTCTTGGCACTCTTTCAGCTGGTTTAATGCGAGCCTCAGCTTCATGGTCAGGTCTTTAATTGTGGCCTTCCGAGTCATCATCGTGATTGGGGAGGTAGTTGAAACTGAAAATTTTTTTATTATTTTAGTATTGATATAATATAATGACTGTGTAAGTTGGCAAGAATAATTTTACAATTTAAATTATTAAGCGACAAAAATAAACCTTGTTCATATAACAGGTACGGTTAATTAAATCAATAAACTATACAATACAATGTTTTGTCTGGGGTTTTTGTTTTTATAACCATCAACTAAGCTTTTCACAAGTCAAGCGTAGTGAGATTGCAAAAACAAAGCCAGATAACTATTTAATACATTAAATAACCAAATAAACTTTATTTATGTGTCTTTACTATATACTTATTAATAATTTAAGGATTAAATTTATGACAATTACAGTTGATTTTGTTAATTTGCTTATTATTTCAGTAATGTAGGTAGTTGATTTCCTCTTACAAAGAGACAAAAAACATGAAAAAAACATCAGATTTTATGTGGAATTGTACTGGATTAGATGTATTTTAAATAATTATGCCTTTCGCTCTGGTTTTAGGTCATCAACTCCGATTTCACAAGGTAAACGGAGCGAGAATCAAACTGAGCTTGGTGGGCAAAATATACGAATCTTATGATTAAAGTGTGATTTAAATCGATGTTATTTATGTGTTTAAGGATGCACTGCCTATTATGAAAGAATAAAACAGTATACTCCCCAGGTTTTCGTGATCCCGTTTTGCAATTCCTTTGTTTTTAGTTTGACAGCTACTCGGTCCAACCGCCGTCGCTGCTAGTCAGGTTTTTAGCGTCAAATACGCTATAACTCCACAATAAATACGTTGATACTAATAACTTGTTACTTAATTTGGTTATTTATAACAATATTTACATGAAAATATGCACAAAACACGATTAAAATTATTTAAATTACGGAACAGATGATTTTGACATGTCACCCGGGCGCGTTCCGTTATACGTAGTAGCAGCTTATATTTGTCAACCTAATTATAGTTTGGTTTAAAAATTTCTACGAAGACGCTTATACTGCCCCATCAAAGAAACGACGAATAATTAGCACAGCTTATCCGACTATTGATGTAGTCATATTGTCAAATGATGAAAAGGTACAAATACATAAATCTAGGTCAATTTTTTTCTTTTTATGGTCTTCTAATAAAAGCTTGTTTTTAAAAATGGTTTTAATTTATTCCTATTATTTATTTTGTTTCTTAGTTGTCGCACACTCCACTCCTTTACCTAAATAACCTAGTTCCCTCATAAGATGATTCGTCGTACCGTTTTCGGCTATCTAAAATTTAAAGAGAAAATATCTTGTTTGTGGTAGGTTACCGATTAGATTAAGTATTTATCAGTTTGTCTGTCGGTCAAATAAAGTTTGCTTATCGATATTTTGAATCGATTAATATTAACCTGGAATAATTTGGATAAATAATTGAGTGACAATTAGGTAAAAATAAATAGGTATAAAGGAGAAAATCTACTACCACTACATAAACTGTTAGAAATAGATATGTACTATATATGTAGTACTAAAGAAATTAAAGTTATTGATAGCTGATTCCAAACTTACCTACTTATATAGATTAACATCAATTCAATGTTAACAGAATTGTATGTTTTTCTTATTAACTTGACGGGGGATCGAACCCGGGCGGGGCGGTTCCACTGCGCCACAGAGGTCGTCGTATTCATCATCGTAATTAGATAGGAAGAAATTGTTTGGGTAACACGAATAAAGTAAAGTGTACTTAATTCATTTCACTACAAATATGTAGATCGATATTTAAGACTTCGCTGCGCAGCGCGTACACAACCTCCCGCTTCCAGATTTTGTTGGTACCGCGGGCGGGGTGAGACGAGGGCGATATTTTAAGGTATTATCGGTATTTCGTTTTTTAATCGATGGCTTGAAATCGTTTTCGCGCGGCTTATATTTCCCATCACTAAATTATACTCGTGACGTCAAAATACCTACGCAAAATGTTACACGCTCGGTGTCGATACAAATCGACGAGCATTTTTCTTCTATCTTGATATAGTTCTGTGCTCAAAACGGTCGTAACCGCCATAGACTTCAATAGCGCTTGAAGATCTTTTATGCCGATTTCTGAAACAAAAACTGGGTCAAACCTGTTTCCCGGAAACCGGTTGAGGAACGTGACAGATGGCTTTACAAAATAATTACTGCCAGAGCTAAACTATACATAAAAATGAAAGGGAAATTAAATACTTTACCCACAGACTAATAAGGAAGATTATATCGCTACTGTCGTCCAACCCCTATTAATAAATAGTGTTCCAAACATTAATTTTAATCATTGAAACCGACCTTACTCGGTTTTCTTGGCATCTTCCTACACCAGTTCGGAGTTTGTTGAGGGACTTTCAAACTGCCCAGGGGAGATCGCTTCCTGGTGGGAGTTTCTCTGCAGGTGGAAGTTTGGAAGAGGTAGACGGGTATTTATTTTTCCACTGTGTTAGTCGCGCCTTTGAAGCTTCTTTGGGATGTATAATATAGGGCTACCTAAGAAAGCTGCTTCTACTTTTAAGACGTGAGGGTGGTGGAGTTTGTCCATAAAGTAGGTGCTTCTCATCATGGGATTGCTTGAATCTCTCCACTGCACTTGCAACGTTTCACGTTTCTCGCGTTTCACGCTCGGGGTTGCTAAATAAAGTTAATAAAGATTATAAACATCAAACAGACCTCTTCAACCCATCTGGCCAGCATGGAGAGTGTGGACCAAATCCTCTGACTGCTCTGTATGTATAGAGAGGGTCGTGCGCGTGCAATGGAGACAAAAAAGGCCTGATGATGATAATGCAAAAGTCCATAAAGAATTTTCTTTAAAAAATAAATAAATATCTATATATATAGGGACAAATCACACAGATTGAGCTAGCCCCAAAGTAAGTTCAAGACTTGTGTTATGGGATTCTTACTCAACGATATTATATTTTGTAATAGATACACAAACAGATAAACATCCAAGACCTAGGTCAATCTGAAAAAGATCATTTTTCATCTTGACCTGACCGGGGATCGAACCCGGGATCGTCCGTGTCGCAGGCAGGTGTGCTAAAAGTTGCTTGTAGCTGCGGAGATTATATTAAAATAACTGCAATTTAAGCTTTATAAATATTTAAGGTGCAATTGATTTTCACCTTTAGCCTATGTATTTATCTACTTTTGAAGGTGTTCTAGTTTTTTAATGGCGACTCATATTGGATTTGGTACACAAAAAGTATGTTTTCTAGAACAAAAAGTATTCTGTACTTAAATTAAAGTAAGTAACCAATGGAATACCACCTTTCCGCGACCTGCAAAGCAAAAACGTCATACAAGAGCGATGCGTGAAAATTCATAAATCGTTCCACCGGCCATTGTCATTTTTCTAAACCGCTTATGATAAATGTATTGCGATGGACACAATAGACCATATAGACTCTTTGTGCGCTGATTAATGACAGTTAAAACACCGAATAGCTAACCCTTCCGTGGCGGAAAAATGTGGCATAGAAGTAATATTACTGTGCGTTAAATTTTTTATTTTGCGCTGATTCTCTTTAAAGCGAACGGTTAAATAAAATGTGGTTTAAGTTATTTTCCTTTGGTTATTATAATAAACTAGCAGCCCTCTCTTTTTTGAATGGACTATGTAGCAAGCACCAAATGAGCTTTCGCTACTACACCGGACTTTTTGACGTGAGAGCAGAGTGCCCTCAACCTGTAAGGCAAACATAACCAAAGGATCCCCAGGAGGGACGAACCTCGGCATTGGGCGTTGCCTGGGTGCGCAAGGCTTGGAGAGACAGCAAACTTTCATTATGCCTGATTGGCCGCAATTTGCATGCATGGCCTGAAGGGCCGAACTGAGAAACAATAGAATAGAATAGAAATATTTATTTGCATGACTATCACATATCCTAAATCTAAAGTGTACAATCAACGTGCATGCAGACGCGCAAATATCAAAATATATGTGAATTTGGAATTAAAAATATTAGAACAATAATATTATAATAAGTCATATAAATTCAATGTTTGTCGTCCATAAACTCTTTAATGCTGTAAAATCTTTTTTCTTGCAACCAATTTGTTAACGTCTTTTTTAATTTCTTATTATCTAGTGATTTTATGCTATTTGGTAGTTTATTAAATATTTGCCTTAGGTATATATAAAGCCTCTTGGATCACTCTAAATATTTGAAAAGTCAAAGGTATAAAACAAAGTCGCTTCCTTATGTCTGTCATAAAAAAAAAAACAACGAAACGGATTTAGATGTGGTGTTTATAGATAGAGTAATTCAACAGGAAGGTTTATATGTATAATTCATGCCCGGGCACAGCCGGGGAGAGCTGTAAGTTCACTATAAATTATAATTCAAATTATTCATGTTTGTTCTTGTCCATCAAAACCTCAATGTGGTGCACAGATTTTTATATTTATCACAAGTTGTAATAGGATTAAATGCTGTTATAAATGTTAGGCAGTTAGGGTCGTGTCGCGCCGTTTTAATTGCTATTTTGAAGCTTTAAACTGTTATGGGCTGAAGCGACAGGTGGAAAGGTGGGTCGTTAAATACTTTTGTTTATTTTAGTTTTATCTTGCCTTTTGTGAAAGGGTTATGGTCAGAGCGGGTGCCATTGTTTCTCATAACTTTTTAAACCCTATTATTGAAAGTATGGCATCCTGCTGTGGGGAAATTCTGTCGATGTAAATAGACTCCTTATAACGCAGAAAAAATGCATTAGAGCCATGTGCAATGTTACTCCTCGAACTAGCTGTAAAATGCTCTTTAAAAAAATGAAACTATTGACTCTTCCTAGCCTCTATATTTATGAGACATGTGTGTTTGTAAAAAATAATGTACATTTGTTTAGACGGCAAGGTGATTATATTAATTATTACTCGAGACGACCAAACCGACTCCTGCTATCAAGCAGTAAAACTTCGATCTGTTCTAAGAATTGTGGTAGCATGAGCATAAAAATTTATAATCGCCTTCCTGAAACCCTGAAATGCCTATCAATTAATTCATTTAAGAAGAAACTCTTTGACTGGCTCGCTGATAAAGCCTTTTATAATATTAATGAGTTTTTATGTTGACAAATTTAATTTCATATTTAATGCTATGTAATACAATTTTATTTATATATATACAATTTTATTTTAATGAACTAAAGCTCCAAAAATGTAATGTACAATATTCAATTTTATAATTTAAGACTAACTATTTTCTATTTATTATTATATGTTTGACTATATTTAATGAAACCTTTTTGTTTTTTGCATGCTGGAAACAGCTAGGTGTATTGCACCTATGCGAAATAAATTATTTGATTTGATTTGAAGTAAGAAAAAATATTTCTCTTATCATTTTACATCATAATGATCACTCCTAATTTTTTTTTTTCGTTTGATGAGTCAAGTCACCACTTCAAGGCTTTGTTGAAGAAAATTTTTTTTTATTTTTTTACGGACAAATCACACCGATTGAGCTAGCCTTAAAGTAAGTTCGAGACTTGTGTTATGGGATATGAACTCAACGATACTATATTTTATAATAGATTCTTATATAGATAATCATCCAAGACCCAGGTCAATCTGAAAAAGATCATTTTCCATCTTGACCTGACTGGGAATCAAACCCGGGACCATCCGTGTCGCAGGCAGGCGTGTTGACCGTTGCGCCACGGAGCTCGTCTATACTCTCGCTCGTCTATATTTTATACACGGTAAGTTGACCCCAATCAATCCAACCCCTAGGTATCAACGTTCAACTTGTGAACTAAGCGATAAAATGTTCAGGTATTTTTATCCGACTGACCCAACCAGAAGGAGGATAATGTTTTTTGCTCGTATGTTTTTATGTATGTCAGAATATCTGTTCCATTGTTTCCTCCTGTAGCCTCAACGGCTTGAACAATTTTGAAGTGTGAGGTGACTTTAGATTCTTATTCTTCCTCGGAGTGTCATAGACTATGTTACGTCAGAAAAAATTGACGGACGTAAACTGACAAAAAAGGCAGTCGGATTTCCTATAAAAAATGAGGCAATGTTTATACATCATCATCATCATCAGGTCTTTCTTGTCTCCACTGCAGGAGGAGGACCCTCTCTGTACTACCAGAGCCATATACTAGCCTGGGTAGTCAGAGGATTTAGCCTACACTCTCCACGTTGGCCAGACGGGTTGGAGAGGTCTCTTTGATGTTAATAAGCTTTGTTTAGCTTGTGTTTCCTTAGACGCCTTTTATAACATCCACAGGATTACTTGGAGTGGTCCTATTCTACTCTGCCGGGAACCACACGGCGTTATATTTTTATTATACATAAACGATAAAATAAGTAACATTGCATACTTTTTAATATTAACATTTTATAATGAAAGCTTTAATCATATCACCAGCCAGTTGAATAGTAGAGAAAGTAATGTAAGTTATTTTTTTTAATACCGTGCTTTTAATATAACACAGCTTTGCGGCGAGTAAAGTGATTTTTATAAACATCTTGAAGACAGGACGAGTTAAACGATTGTAAAAATGTATTTAAAAATCAGCCCAACTGCCACAACTATAAAAATATCTTTACTGAAATAAATAAAAATACTTATGCTGTGTTCAATAAAAAGCTATTGAAAGCTATAAATTCGGTCTTTTGAAACTCCAAAGGAGATAAATTTTCTACTGACATTTTAATAGCAATTAAGTTTTAACTGTTAAGGCATTTCGTCCATTAATTTTTAGAGTCTCTTGTCTTTAGACAGTATCTCAACTAATAACAGACGGCTTGTAACTTTATTTACGAGTTCGTTCAGTGTTCTGAATTAATTGTAAGACTTTTAAAATTAAAACTTAATAATGATTTTTTCGACATTACAAAGTTAAATATCTTTTTAATAAGAAATGCCATAAAGGAGTATTATTTTTTATAGTCTGGTGATGCTTCCAATCAAGGCCTTCTGCAAATGATCAGGGGAATCCCGCAGAATCGTCAACATGCGATGTAATGGTCCTTATGATTGTTGTTTATTTTATGGCGTTGGGAGTCCAAAAAAAGTGGTACTTACTGCTAGTACGAGTAATAGTGCTGATAAAAGATTTGTAGTGGAATAAAAGAGTAGTGTCGAATTATACGCCAAAAATTTCCACCATTGCCAACATCACAGAACATAACCTATCTATTGCTGCTTGAAAATCAACGGGCAAGCGACATGAAATAACATTAATTTAATAACAACTTATTAGCTTCCTGCGAGATGTGGTGAAACCAGAATCCATAAGTGTGTGTCGTACAATTCCATTAGCACTAGTAGATTTTTGAAACCTGGTCCCTTACTATGGGCCTCATAAGAAAGCTCAAGGTCGCTCAAAGAGCTATGGAGAGGGCTATGCTCGGTGTTTCTCTGCGAGATCGAATCAGAAACGAGGAGATCTGTAGAAGAACAAAGGTCACTGACATAGCTCAGTGGATTAGTTCTTTGAAGTGGCAGCGGGCGGGGCACATAACGCGAAGAACCGATAACCGATGGGGCAGAAAGGTTCTTGAATGGCGACCACGTACCGGCTAGCGCCGCGTCGGTCACCCACCGACCAGGTGGCCGGAAGACCTGACCAAGGTCGCAGGGAAACGCTGGATGCAGGCCGCTTCCAATCGGTTATTTTGGAAATACTTAGGAGAGGCCTATGTTCATCAGTGGACTTCCTGCGGCTGAAATGATGATGATGATGAATGATAGTAGATTTTATGTCTAAGAATTATCTCACTTTATAAATAAACATCAACAATAAAGAGCAATAACAAACCACTGCCAATCTGCGTGACGTAAACTACACATTTAATTTACACCAGCGCAATTACTTCTCGGAAACCATGCAGTGCCGATATAACGTAACATACGATGGCTGTTTGAATATTGAGAGCCACTGCATGAGCAAATATAAATTTTGATGAATATTATCTTAGTAACTCTGTCAGGTGTGGTAAATCATACATATGTATAGATACATGCATATTGTCATTTATTCATTTATTACAGGGTAGATAGAGGCTTAACTTAATAAAATGAGACTTGAAAAAAAATAGAAAACTAATGACAAGCTCACGCGAGAAGAGCTACAGGCAAAAACTAGTAGAAACAAGGGAAACAAAAAATAAAAGTAATTATTTCAGTTTTTAAAATAATCAATTTTTATTTACATCAGCAACATGAGGCAATAACAATGCATTGCCAATCTGCGTGACGTAAATTACACATTAAATTTACACCAACGCAATCACTTCTTGGAATCCATGCAGTACCGATATGACGTAACGTGCGATGGCTGTTTGAATATTGAGAGCCACTGCATGAGCAAATATTAATTTGATCAATATTCTCGGGATCTCGGTAGGTAACTACTTTGGATGTGGTAATAACCCTTAATAAAAATACCTTTTCTATTTTCCTCCTCAGGAGTTTTGCAAATGAAGTCGATAATCATATCTATAGGTACTATGTATTATGAATGCAAAAGTATATTTGTCTTTGTGAAAGCTACCACTTCACTTTTCAACCAAAACCGATAAAGATAAAATTGAGCCTAGAGTGTTACATGAAATAAACTAAACTAATGGAAGTGAATCTATTTTTGATACTTTTTCTTTTAAAGCGATATTATATAATTATGCTTACTTTTTTCTTTCTTCTGTAAACGTATTTGCTCCATTTTGTACATATGTAATGCACAAAATGGAGCAAATACTGACTGAACTATCAAATTACGTAACTGAATGCTCTGAAAAGTTCACGCAGATATTTATTAGGACGTAGGCAGCTGCTAAGAAAGGATTTTTCTAACTTAGTGGGTTGCAGTTAACATCATCATCATATCAGCTGCAATTAGTCCACAGCTGGACACAGGTCTAGACACAGGGCCTCAAGATCGAAATCCTTGTGGGACGAAGGATTTCGATTGATCGAAACTATCGAAAAGTAAAATAAACACATTTAAATAAAATTATTTTAATACGGTTTTTATCGCGTTTATTACATTATTTATACACCTAACGTTTCGAGCACTTTACAGTGTTCGTGGTCGCAGGTAGACTGTCACATTATTTATACACCTAATATTACATTATTTATACACCTAACGAAACGTTAGGTGTATAAATAATGTAATAAACGCGATAAAAACCGTATTAAAATAATTTTATTTAAATGTGTAACAATCGCGAAAACATAAGAAAACATTAAAATAAACACGTTAAATACCGCACAATAATACAAAATTGATAAAATATACAAGAAAAACAAAAGGCAAACAAAAGGCAAACAACAGCGTTTTTCTCGCGCGGACCTGAGACTATTCTATATTTGAAAATTGGCGGGAGCGGGCGTCGCCTCAGACAATAAATCATAGTTTCCTAAAAAGTAGACATAACATAGTGCCACGCTCCTATTTCTTTTTAAAATAAAAAGATTAAACAGTATTTAATCTTACGCTATTTACAAAATAATATTTACAAGAAATATTTACAACTAAACCAGAGCGCGTCGCTAACACTGTCCGTGCGCGCGTTGGGTTTGAGCCTTAAAAAGTCGACTTAAAACAGCTAAGTAAGATGATTTCAAACTTTCAATACATGCGCCTACGCCACCTAATCTTCAGCCGTCAGCGAAATCCCCAAAGTATCTGCTTTCTGATAGCTAAACCTTTCCAACCCTTTCGCAAAGTTTGGACCCCAATCAATCCGACCGCAAGGTATCAACGTTCAACCGACGCCTTCAACTTGCGAACTCAGCGATAAAATGTTCAGGGAATAGTTCATTTTATCGAAACAACCCAACAATTAGTTCGTGATTTGGCGCTCTACCTTTTATTTTGTGGTTCTCGTTTTGGTGCAACTTGGTTTCGTGTATTGGAATTAAAGTTTAACACAGTTTTATTAGTACTTTTAAGGTTTTTGTGTTTGTCGTGTGTGTAAGGAGCCAAAACTGGTGTCAGATTTTTAAAACTGGCTAAAGATATCTGGCCTTGTCAAACGACTGCCATCAATAATGGCAGCCGGTATCAATGGCTTATCGTGCTTCCTAAGCACTGGAGACCTCGAGTTATTTTATGCCACTTGCAGTCACCTATCAAACTTTAAAGATTTAATAATTTTAGTTGCAAGGTTTGATACAAACAAACAAGATATATATACTACAGACCTATAGATGATTCTTTCTGACTATAATTTGAAATTGAGAAAACTTTCTTCAAGGCTAATTCTGATCACAAAAACACTAATAAAATTATTTTAATACGGTTTTTATCGCGTTTATTACATTATTTATAGCAGGTAGGTAGTCTACCTGCGACCACGAACACTGTATAGTGCTCGAAACGTTAGGTGTATAAATAATGTAATAAACGCGATAAAAACCGTATTAAAATAATTTTATCTAAATGTGTAACAATCGCGAAAACATAAGAAAACATTACAAAAACACTAAGTTCACCCAGTACTGCACAAAGTTCTATTTTTAACAACGTCCACGAAACGGTTGACCTTTTCCAAACGATAAAAACTTCCCATCACATTTCACTGCGTAGTACAATAACTTGTTAAACTAAAATAAAGGCCCGCCTATAAGCGCGAGCGTTTTAAATTCGACCGCGGCGATAACGCCACCGAATAAATTATTGTAGAAAACTTTTGAGTTTTATGCCCTTTACATGCGAGATTGTGTAAATCTCACTTTGAAATGGATTTATGTGCTTGTAATTTTTAATATGGGCAATTTGATAAAAAATGGTCAGTTTTTTATAGAAAGAAATATTATATGTTCGATTTTATATTATTGACGTAGTGGTTAACACGCCAGCCTCCAATATAAGTAGTCTACAGAACCATTAGTAGTCCTAAAGGAGTAGTCGCGGGTTCCACCACCGGTCAGGTCATGATGGAAAACAATCTTTTTATTTATTAAATCTTTGTCATCATCATTTCGTATGACAGGTTACTGCAAGAATCCTATATGTTCAATTTTAAATTCTTTAGCCATTCTTCAGCTTTCGGAGTCAAAGAGTAAATAAATCTTTGTAACGTTGAGTTAGGATCCTACAACTAAAGTACACGAATTACTGTTTGGCTAGCTCAATCTGTGACATTCGTCATACTTACTTACTTTATTTATATTCTTATTGATATTTAATGTTTCATTACCATAAGTCACTTTCATAAATAAATTTACAAAAATATCTGTCGCCTGGCAAAATAGACTGGTATTTTTTTTCCAGTGACAGAGTTTATGGAGAGACGAGCTGACTAAAAAAAGATGTGTTATTTTCTTTGGACTTCTTACGATTATTTTTAGATTCAGTTGACAATTCTATCCATTTAACTAGATGTAAAATAAAATAAATAAATAAATATTTAGGGACATATCACACAAATTGAGCACAGTAAGTTATGAACTTGTGTCGCAGGATACTAACTCAACGATATTATATTTTATAATACAAACTTAAATAGATAAACATCCAAGACCCAGGTCAATCTGAAAAAGATCGTTTTCCATAGTGATCTGACCGGGAACCGAAACCGGGACCCCCGTGTCGCAAGCTGGCGTGTTGACCGCTGCGCCAAGGAGCTCGAAGATGTGTTTGATATAACCGGCCACAGAACTATAATTGAGCATCCGGCTATTCTCATTCATTTTCATTTATGAGATTCAGTAATTATGCAAACAAAATTTTTAATAAAATAAATATTCCGCTATTAATTAATACACTATTGCCTCTTTGTATAGTATTTAAATAATCTCCATTTAATATTTGCGTGTCATATTTACTTGACAAAATGAAACCATATTTTAAGCAAATATAATTCTGTTTCGACTTTACATGTTTTGATCTATGTTACTTAACTACGGCTACTAATTACGTAGAGAAGCCTTATAAAATCCATATCACTATTTACTCAACTACTACTACTCATAACTTAATTAAGGAAGTTTTTACACGGCCTCTGATATTGCATTCCGGTATAGATTAAAAGCTAACTCGTTTTCCGTTAATTAAGTCATGAAGTTCCACAGATAAGTAAAACAGTGTGTAATCTAATACGCAATCGTATAAATACAGGTTAGCTATTATTAGGCGCCGTACACACAACACTATATTTTGTACCTATTGGCCTTTCGCGTTACTTAATTCGCTGTATTTATAGCTTTTTTATGACATAGGTAAATAAATAAATATAAATAAATATATACGGACAAATCACACAGATTGAGCTAGCCCCAAAGTAAGTTCGAGACTTGTGTTATGGGATACTAACTCAACGATAGAATATTTTATAACAAATACATATATAGATAAACATCCAAGACCCAGGTCAATCTAAAAAAGATCGTTTTTGATTTTGACCGGACCTCGGATCGAACCCGGGACCATCCGTGTCGCCAGGCGTGTTGACCCCTGCGCCACGGAGCTCGGCAAACGAGCAAGCGGGTCACCTGATGGTAAGTGATCACCGCTGTCCATGGACAAATGCAATACCAGGGGTGTTACAAAAGCGTTATCGGCCTTAATTTTCCCCTCCCTAGAGGGGAAGGGAGGATGGGCCTCCGGCCTTCTCACTCACCGAACGAAGCATAGAAGCGGTAAAGCTACTACTCAAACGTCGATTTTTTGTGTGTGACTGATGTGTCAGCCACACAGGTGTAAAGTTTCATTACAAGTCATCAAGTACATATTATATGTAGGAGTTACAAACATACATACAAACGCTTAGGATCCAATTGTGGTCCCTAAGCAATCAAAAGTTCAAAGGTGATTCAGCCCGTCAATATGGACAAATTATCCTATAGTTCCATCCAGTTGATGAATTGTA
Source organism: Rhodophaea formosa (assembly GCA_963082605.1). Classification (NCBI taxonomy): domain Eukaryota; kingdom Metazoa; phylum Arthropoda; class Insecta; order Lepidoptera; family Pyralidae; genus Rhodophaea; species Rhodophaea formosa. The sequence continues at coordinate 16,394,560 of OY720217.1, read as the reverse complement.
CAGATTAGAAGCAAGCATCTCCAATTTTTTCCGTTTTTTTCCTCCGACTGCTCTGGCAAATATATGGCTCTGGTAGTACAAAGAGGGTCGTCGGGTCGAAGAGTGGAGACTAACAAAGACCTGATGATCGTTGTTTTACACTTTTTAGTATTCTTTAAGGGCTCTTGTCCGAAGGGACCCTTACTCCGTACAAACAGCAAGCGCTAACAAGCTGCGTTAGATCGCACGTGATTGCGAACACGACAATAGATTTATTTGTTCACGTGGAACTTCATTTCGTTGGGAACAAGCTTTTCTTCCTGTTTGATTCAGTAGATGTTTTGTATATTTCAAAAAATACGCACCGTTTATTAGGGCTAGAGCCTTTTGATTTATTTGCAATTCAATTCTGATATATTCTTATTAAATTAAGAAATAAGATATGGGGAAAATTTTCCATGCATGTAGGATTTAATCCAGTATTCTTTACTTTTTGTACACGTAAAAAGTGTAAAGACTGCTGCGCCATATCTTACACTAAATTAGTAGAGGCTGCTAACAAAAGTATTGCTCCATCTTTAGTGTTAATGAATATAACAGATTAGAAGCAAGCATCTCTAATTTCCGTAAGTTGGTTGTATGACACCTTTCAGAATTCCTTAAGGTCTCTTGTCAGAAGGGACCCTTATTCCGTACAAACAGCAAGCGCTAACAAGCTGCGTTAGATCGCACGTGATTGCGAACACGACAACTGATTTATTTGTTCACGTGGAACTTCATTTCGTTGGGAGCAAGTTTTTTCCTGTTTAATTCGATAGATGTTTTGTGGGTTTATAATATACTATTTGACAGTGTTATTCTGATACATTTGTATCAAATACCAAAGAGTAGTACTAAATGGTTCGACAATTCCTTTTTGGTTCGAATAGCTACGGTGTGGAATAAACTGTCTGCCTGCAAGGCAGTTTCAATCCCGGGACATTCAAAAGAAGAATAATTATTAAATGAGTATTTCTTGGATAGGCATGCAACATCCTTGTCTTCATCGTCATTTGCCATCAGGTGAGATGGGAGACAAATGCCTAATTCGATAATTAATAAAAAAAAACATGCGGGCAGAATTTTAACCAGCATTTTTTACTCTTTGTACTCTTATAAAGAATTTGACCTAGAGAGCTTAAATATTCATGTTGTTCTGTTTTTAGAATTTGTTGTTACAGCGGCAACAAAAAAACATACTTATAATATACAATACTTCGGGTACAAAACCCAAAAACACCGTCTGTGTTTTTGACATTTCACGTCCGCCAATTTATTTTTGCGGATCATAGCCCATGGAACTCCGGTGAAGAATACGAATCAGATGACATTCTACATTTCAAAATTGGTCATTTAGGCTAAGGTTACAACGATTACAAATTTTCGCGCAAAAAACTTTACTCTTCTTCTTAGTTTTTCCACTGCTAAAGTATAAGGTTCTATTTAAAGGTATTGTGGTGTTTTCCAAAGCTATTTCAATGATGTGGTGATAAAAGTATTTGGAATTTCACGTCAAGTTGGCATTTTCCTTTTGTAATATTAAACGTTGAAATGGTTTTAAAACATTTACGCTTATGCAAGCTATCTTATCCTACAAACGTACCACTGCAGAGAAATATCACACAAAGTTTCCCAGCGGTCAGATCATAGAAGATTCATAGTCATAAGCTTTCTTATCCTCGCTAATAAAAGCTACAATGCTACCAATGTTCTGTGGCAAGTATAAATCATTAATTTGTTATTTATAGTCTTCTGCTCTACTTTATATTGCGTGATTGTCCAAATTTATTGCTGTTCCCGTGAACCAATATTTATTTACTGTTGGTATTTGGGTAAACAATTATTCTGTTGAGATTTATGAAGCGTCTTTGTGTAGGATTTTCTTTGAAACCTGGAAGTTAGGTTATTTGTTGTTTGTGATGGTAATGCGTTTGGGAAACGTATTGAGGTTAATAAGACGCAAAATTCTTAAAACATTTCAAATGTGTACTTGTCCTTGTGATATGGATTTACATGTTTTTTTCACATTTACACAAAAAAGTCACTCTTCAGGTGTAACCTGTATACGTATTAAATCTTGTTTTTGCAGTTTTTAAAGCAATTTTTATCTTATTTCGGTTCAGCAGTTTTTGCTAGATCGTTGAATAAACAGACAAATAAACAAAAACCATATGAGTCAGATTTATGGAATATGTTTAGTGGTTTGTTTTGTTTTTCGTATGTGTAAGTGGCCAACACTGGTGTCAGATTTTTCAAGCTGCCTTAAGGCATCTGACATAGCTTAACGACTGCCATCAACGATGATAGCCGGGACCAACGGCTTAACGTGCCTTCCGAAGCACGGAGAAGCTCGAGATATTTTTATGCCACTTGCGGTCACCCATCCAAGTAGGGACTGCACCAGGGGTTGCTTAACATACGTAAGCGCTCATAGAGCTCACACCCACTGAACCATCGGGCTCCTCAGTGTTTAGTGGTAGGCTGATCTTACTAACCTTAAAAATCATATAAGGATAAATTACACAGATTGAGCTACATGAACTTGTGTACTAACTCAACAATACTTTTAAAATAGATACTTATATACGTAGACAAACATCCAAGACTCAGGCCAATCGGAAAAATAATTTCCATCATGACCTGACCTGGGATCCTACCTGAGACCACTCGAGCCGCCGGATGGCGTGTTAACCGCTCCGCCACGGAGGTCAACAAATTGGAAATGGACTGAAATTTTGGGTCTTTGAAACCACCCATTAATCATGTTTTGATGGCAATATCAACTCCCTAACTCACCCAAATTAAAGTTTTTGAGATATTGATACTATTTTAAATAACACTTTGTTGGATAATTTCCAAATTTAAATGCTTTAGAGATTCTGGTACATTTGATGTCTATGGCAGCAACAAAATCACAGACAACTATGTGAATATAAAGTAAATATTTAACTTTCGGTTAGTACATAATTGCACTGGAAATCGAACCTGGAATCACTGCACTAAAGAGGCTGTAGGACTTGTAAAAATATCAATAGTTGGTTATCTAAACATGCTAAATCATAAAATGTTAAATTTAATCCGACACCCGCATCCTGCTAATTTATCTGCAGATGACATATAGGGTATAATTTACGCGGACGGAGTCGCGGAAAATTGGATAATTGTCTATAAAGCCGGTAATTACGAGATAGAATACTAATAATATGTTAAATAATATTAGATTCGATCGAACTTGATGTTGCCTGCGTTAATATTGATCCCTCGGAAACTATTTTTTCCGAAATGAGGGGTACAAATAATTTTATCTTACAATACCTACGTATTGCCACCAATCAAACGCATCTCTCACCTCAAGTGTAGTTTAATTTTAATAATGCAATTTTCAACGGAAGCATGTACCAATATTATTTAGATTATATATTATGGAAAGGAGCATTACTTGCCAAACGTCGTCTCTCGTAAATCGCAAGTAATTAAATCAAACGTAACAATTACCTCGACATCTTGCTCAATGAGCAGAATTGACGAGCTCCGTGGCGCAGCGGTTACCACGCCAGCCTGCGACACGGGGGTCCCGGGTTCGATCCCCGGTCAGGTCATGATGGAAAACGATCTTTTTCAGATTGACCTGGGTCTTGGATGTTTATCTATATATGTATTTGTTATAAAATATAGTACGTTGAGTTAGTATCCCATAACACAAGTCTTTCTTAAAAACTTACTTTGGGGCTAGCTCAATCTGTGTGATTGGTCCGTATATATTTATTTGTCCGTATATATTTAATGGAGCATAATGTTCGCTTAATGTTACATAAACCTATATATAGGCTGATTTTGTACCTATAAACTTTATTGTATTCGCGGGGTCAGAATCCTTAATATAATACAGAATCGTAAGAAAAATAAGGAATAATACGAAAAAAATTTTTTACCCCTCTTACAAAGTCGCCGATCAGCTGGGTGAATTTCTATGGAAAGTCTGATTTTATTTTTCGATTTTCACCTTTTTTCTTTCGATTTTGTATTCTATTAGGGATTCTGATTTTGAGATTTCAGTATAGTTTGTAGGTTCAAAATCAGCCTGTATATGTATAGACTTGTAAATCACCTCTTCATCCTTTACGGAGTAGTCAAAATTTAGGGCATAAAAGGACCTCAAGACAACGTTAGTCACATCGTCTGTTGACATGAATCTTTCGATTTTCATACATTCTCAAGGCGATCTTCTACAGTCTGAAAGCAAAAAGAAGCAGCTGGACATTTTTTATTCTCTTCTACTTTTTTTCAGACCAACATTGGAGCTATCGGAAGACAGGAATATTATTCAACAGAATCATAGTTATACAAATGTTGTTATATGGATTGTAGTATTACGTGACAAACTTCGTCACTTGAAAACCGCGAGTAACTAAATCAAACGTGACAATTGAACTAATTGACACCACTCGACATCTTGCAATGGAGCATAATGTTGATTAAACATGAGCCTCTTATCATTACTTAGGCGTTTCTATATATAGACTTACAAATTACCTTTTCAACCTTTACGGGGACGACAACGATGTGTAATCACATCATTTATAGACACGGTTCCTCATTCTCGCCTATTTTTTTCGATGACTTGTACGGTCTGATAGAGAACAGAAACACCTGGTACAAGCAAATTTTTTTTCCCAGAATATCAATGGAAGAATTTCTACGAGTATTTATGTAACTAGTATTCAACGGGATCATAGTTATACCAATGTTCTTATATGGATCATATAATAAGGAGTACTATTACGTGACAAACATTGTCATTGGCAAACCGCAAGTTACTAAATCTAACTTGACAATTAAACTATTTGACACTACTCGAAATCCTACTCTATGGAGCATAATGTTCGTGTTATGATAATTAAACATGAACCTCTCATTATTACTTGGGCTTATCTATATATAGACCTATGTTTCACCTCTTTATCTTTTACGGGGAAGATAACAGCGTGGAGGTGCGATGGTTATGATGGTTACTCATTTCTTCCGGTGACTCCTACGGTCTGATCGAGAACATAAACAGCTTGTACAAACTACATTTTTTCACCCAGACTCTCGATGTAAGACTGCTCTATAAGTATCAAAGTTAGGAATCAAAGTTATACCAATGTTATTTCACATACTAAGAAGTTTGATATTATATTCCAAATGTCATCGCACGGAAACCGCGACTAACTAAATCTAACTTGACAATTTAACTAGGTACTTGACACACATCTTACTCAATGGAGCATAATGTTTCCGTAATGTAATTTAACATGAGCCTCTCATCATCACTTGGGCGTATCTAAATATAGACTTATGTTTCACCTCTTTACCCTTTACAGGGTAGATAAAATCGAAGGCATAAGACCTAAAGACCACGTTAGTCGCATCGTATGTTAACATGTTTTTATAGATTTTCACTCATTCCCAAAGCCATCTTCTATGGTCTAAAAGGGAACACACTCAGCAGGACACTTTACTTTTTTTATTTCTCCCAGGACATCAATGGAAGAAAGTAATTAGTATTCAACAGAATCATAGTTAAACTAATGTTGTTATATGGATCATATTAATAAGGAGTATAGTATTACGTGACAAACATCATCACACGGAAACCGCAAGTAACTAAATTTAGCCTGACAATTAATAGTACATTGTAGATCGAGAGGAGAAAACGATCTATGAGATATGTTCGAGAGTATGTTTAAGCCCGACGCGCAGCGGAGGGCTGTAAGGAAACTCGAGAACAGAAATAGAGCTTTCTCTCATGACAACTACGAGGAAAATGTAAAAAAAATAGAAGACAATATTTCTTCAATAAAAGTTTATATTATACAACACAATTGTTACAATGACTTAAACATATAGTGACGTTTTCTTCAGGAAGCTTTTTGTCTAAAATATCATAGTAGGTCGTTTTATAAGAATGATTGTGCAGTTTTGCTCCTAATTCCACAATGTAAATCAATATAAGTTTTGTTGTACTTGTCTCAAGACTAAGAAGTAAGTTCTTTATGACATCTTGAGCTCTATTATTTTCAGCGTCATCATTATAAATCGTCGTATAAGAAAAGTAAAACAAAAACTAGTGCATAAGACCTAAAGGCCACGTTAGTAGTATCGTCTCTTGACATGAATCTTTAAATTTTTGCTCATTTCCAAAGTCATCTTCTGTGGTCTAATAAAGAATCAGCAGGACATTTTACTTACTTTTTTAAATCTCTCCGGTCATCAATGGAAGAAAGTAATAAGAACTCATCAGAATAATAGTTATACTAATGTTGTTAAGGGTCATATAATAAGGAGTAGTATTACGTGACAAACATCGTCACTCGGAAACCGCGAGTAAGTAAATCTAACTTGACAATTAAACTAATTGACACCACTCCAGATCTTGCGAAATGGAGCATAAAGTTCGCGTAATGTAATTAAACATGAGTTTCTCATAACTACCCACCCGGGCCTACCTATTTATAGACTTATGTTTTGGGGTACACAAAAACAAAGGCATTTTTTTTCTGAACTTTAGTCGTAAGATACCAACTGTTAACACGACCAACGAGCCGGGGCCGCACAAGTAAGGTTATAAAGGACTAGTATTTCAAGAGAAGTTAATAAAATTTATTAATTCAACTCACTGACTCACACCACATTCGCGTGCATTGAATAATTAGGAATTATGATGCGGGTAAATAATATAATATAACACGAGACTGTGATTAATTATCAGCTGACAACCCTTGCGTCACGGAACCTTATCAAATTAACAATAATTAATAGTTTGGATGGCGTATTAGGGAGTTGGGTTTGTAGAGCATCTTAATATCAATGCGTAGTATAATTTGAATGTCAAAAATGATAATCTTGTGTAAAACAAAGAATATGACCAGTGATAGCGATCTATCACTGGTCTGCTGTCTTCCGCTTTCTGTGGGGTCTATATCGATAGACCCCAAAGTGAGGAATCTTTGGTTTTGGTCATCAAAAATTCCTCTTAAATATATATTTCTTTATAAAATGTTGAAGGTATATTAATATACTCTTCTTCTTAGAAGGGCCCCAGAACTTGAAACCCACTTATCATCTGACAGCTCTGGAATTGGCTCTGTTAGTCAGAGAGGTTCGTGTTCCTACAGTGGGGACTGAAAAAGACTTGATGATAATGATTTTATTTTCTGAAAAATCAAACAGGCTATATTCCCATAGGCTTAGCTATTTTTAGTCAATATTCTGATGGTATTTAGATAACACTGACGTGTTATTCAGTAACGGACTAATATTTTGTTACGGAACTGTTAAATATTTATAATATGCTAAGCTTGTCAGCATGCGATAGGATAACAGTTTAGTTTTTCATAATTTCTGTGTAATAATAACGTCAGAACTGTGTTGTTTTCAACCAATGAAAAAACGGAGAAGGTTGTATCATTTCGACGCGACGCTCATATTTTTTTTATGTATAACTTCTACTAGCCACGCATAAATTTTACTGAGTTGTCCGATTTTAATAATTCTTTTTTTTATTGGAAAAGGTACTTATACCCCCAAATTGGTACCATATACTTTGAAAATATAATCCAACCCTAAGGGTAGAATAGGGGATGATTGATTATTATCTTTTCTTCGGCTTAATTAAGAAAGAGAAAAAAGTGCTAAGGGTAAGGCTTTTTCGGTATGGAAATAGGTATTCTAGTGATGAAAATTTCAGAAAACCCTTAGTTGTAGAAAAATATTTATTTATATTCATTACCGGAGTATCGGAACCCCTGTACTTCCGTTTCCAGGGTTATAATTCACGCATCAAAATTAATTTTCCTGTTAAACAACTTGTTACCAAAGTAATGTATTTCATGAAACAATTCCTCGTGTATTTATTTAAATTATTGGCAATATTTGTTTAAATTCCAATTATCAGTAATGTATACAAAATGAATACATAATTTTAAGGGTTCCGTACCCAAAGGGTTAAAACTGAACCCTATTCACGAGACTTCACTGTCCGTCCGTCAGTCCGTCTGTGACCACCAGGCTGTATCTCATGAACTGAGATACCTAGACAGTAGAATTTTTTACAGATGATGTATTTCTATTGCTGATATGCCAACAAATATTAAAAACAGTATAAAATAAATATTAAATTAGGGCTCTGATACAACAAAAGTGATTTTGTTGCCGGTTTTTACTAAATTATCTTAAAGAACCCTTCGTGCGCGAGTCTGACTCGTACTTGGCCAATTATTTAATACTTACGTAAGATAATTTAAATATATAACTACTGATGTAACGGTTTATTGCAAACGGAAATTTAGTACTTTTTAATAAGGTGATTAATTCTCTGCAGGTTTGTAGAAAAAATAACAATATAGCTAAGTTCGCATCTAGAAATTTTACTCAAATACTTTAAGGTAGCTATTTTTCTATTTTTTTATTATGTAGATAACATGTTTTTATGGAATATTAAATAGAACACTTCTTCATCTTCATCTTCATCAGGTCTTGTTAAGTATCCACTGCAGGAGCACGACCCTCTCTGTACTATCAGAGCCATCCTCTCTCTGCTCTGGCTAATGTATGGCTCATAGAACACATTAGCATTAAATTGAAAAAAAAAAGTTCTGAGATCTTATAGCGGCTATCTTCATTTATAAATTGTAAAATACTTCTCTTCATCTACCTTTCTCAAAACCATCAAAATATAATTTATTTTCTTGTTAATTTGCGCCCAGTCCAACGGAACCCTACCCGCACCCGCTCAATATCCCCCTTAACCTATTTGCATATTGTCACATGCGATATTTCACGCAAAGTTACGCGTAAGTGGCGTCACTAATGGTGTCGAGGCCAAAAAAGTTGCGTTTTAGTTTTATAAATACTGGCAGGATAAAACAAACGATGTAGTGACTGGCATATCATAAAAAAAGAAAATATCTTTAAATTTCACATGCAATTTACTGTCTTTCCTATTATCCGAGGAAGCCAGAAGGTTGTTACAATTGTATCAAGTTACCTTTATATTATTAATTTTATGTTATGCTTTACTGTAAGTATATTAAATCCCATCAAAAATATAAATGCGAAATAAGAGCCAATTTCAACTCAACAATAAAAAAAATGAGATGGGTGCCAAGTTCAATGGACAGTCCTGAAATTTATTTGTAACAACATATATGAAATGAAATGAAATGAAATTATATTTGCGTTAAATGTAGTCATAAAAGGTGGTGTTAGGTATATAAAATGTCACATACATTTAGCCAATAGTGGCATGCAAATTAAAAGTTAAATTAAATTAGGGAAATTTTAAACATGTGTGAATTAAATTAATTGGTCAATGTTAACAAAGGAGTTGGTTGTTATATAATAACATGTCTTCTTATAACTTTTATTGTCTAAGGTCTGACTAGGCTAGTTCTCATATACGCTACGCAGTCTGATGTCTAAAATCATTCCCACAGATTGCAAATAAGCAAGAAGAAAGATTGCTGACAAAAGAAGCTGATGCTGAAGAAGTTGACAAAGCCAAAATCCCAGATTTTTTCGTGACATACTTGTCGCAATATGCGTGTTAGTGATACGACCATCATTCTTTCCTTCCTTATCAAACATCTTTTGAAATTTACTCCAACAATTTGTGATACTTCATGACCCAAAAAAGGGTTGACAGAAATGAGGAAGAATTTATTTACAAGTCATGTCAACTATATTCCGTAACAGAGGCCGATTAAAGTGTTATAAATATTTCATTTTGTTGGACAGTGAGGTGGCAGGTTTCGGCGGTACGTTTCAGCGACGGAAATAATTCGTTATATCGAACATGTCGGCGGCGTGTAAAGTTGACCTCGCACTGGCAGAAAATAAATATTCATTGAATACATTCATAGGTACTGAAAACAAAGTAAGTTTTTCGGTCCAAAAAACAGTCACAGGGCGTGACCTTTGACCGTTAAGGTTATATTTCAAATAACTGACACCATAAATTGAGAATTGACGCATTTTGTAAGACGCTTATACAAAAAAAAAACGCATTTTTGCACAATTTATTAAAAATCTACTTTATCTGACTATAAATAAGAAAAGCATATATATTTTATTGCATTTTACATAAAACGTACATTAAAAACTTAATCTATCTTAGGAATATTCACTTTGTCTAGTCCTTGTTTTGAAAGACACTTTATTGTCAAGGGCCACACTAGGCACACTAGCGACGCCAGTAGTTTTATTCCTAATACTTTACAAATATAATGAAATTCAAGAATGTATGTCTTGTACCTGTACTTTGTACCATCATCATTATCAGCCTATCGCAGTCTATTGCTAGACATAGGTTTGTTCGAGGGCACGCCACAGTACATGATCTTTCGGTTTCCACATCGAGCCACTAACAGTGATATTTATCCATCTAAACGCCAAATGGCAAGTAGTTTATGATTTTGCAAATAAAAAAAAAGAAATCAAAAAAAAGATAACGTTCAAAATGTAATGAAAGAGATTCAAAATTTGAATAAAAACTATTCTTTTCATTTCGTTTCGTTTTGTTTCGTTTCGCGTCGTGTTGTTTCGTTTCTTTTTTATTTCGTTTTTTTCTCGTTTCATTTATTTTATTTCCTAAGTGAAGAACATCCTACAGACTTTGTAAGCGTCCAGCCTAATACGAACAAACCAATATAGGTAGCGTAATGTAGGCCGTAGCGTACTCCCTTTGCATTTAATTTCTGGCTCATTGTTATTATAATTTGTCGTAATTAAGTCGACATACAGTGTCGTACTGGCGTACGTTAAGCGACTGAACAGCATCAGAGATTAAGGTTTGTAATCATTATTGTAAAATACGGGTCACATGTATGTATCTGTTATTAAATACAGTACGCAACACAAGTTCTCTACTGTAACCCTTAGGGATGACTGGTTTTTTGAATTCGGCTGTTTAATTATTGCGTTCAAAGTTTCATGTAATTACGCATTTCTTTCTTGATTCATATTTTAAACTTGACTCAAGCACAGACTTTGTAAGTCGCAGTAAAGCCAATTGCTTAATTGCATACGACATTGTAAGTCAAGACAAAGACGTAGACAGGTGCGGATTCAGAACACACTAGTAAACAAGATAATGTCAAAAGAGTGTATGTTTTACTCTTATTATGTGTTGAATCTAAATAGCACTTGGCGGTATTTTAATTTGGGTGCTAATTAAAAGTAATTTCTATTTTATAGCATTATTCTGATCTAAAAATATAAATTTAGCTCTGAATTAGTCAGCCACTATCAATTCGCGTTATAAAATTCCATCTTAACCACTTTTATTATCTATAATTAATATTAGGCTTTTCGCCGCTTGCTCGTTTAGCTTACAAACCTCTCCTGTTTTGGGGAAAAGGAAACCTAACGCACCTAACCTCTACCCTATGTAGACAAGTTGTATTCGTTTATTGAGAGTTTTGTCATTTAAAAATTTCAGTTAAGAAGCCTTCTTATTTTTCCGTGGCTTCCTTATGAAATCTTAAAACAAAAATAGTATGTTGCTTGACTTATTATAATTTCCCCTAAATTTTTGTACTCTATTTGTTATTTTCTACTAGTTAATTTATGACTTATCGACGTGCATTACTGAATCCGGCTCTGGCCATAGAAAGCCTACGCAGGCATCCAATTGGTGCACTATACCTGAAGCTATGAAAATTGCGGTTATTAACTTGAAAAGAGGTTAAGTTGGGACGTAAAGTTTTAACTGCACTTTTTACAAACAAATAAGGAGAAAGATTGCAGTGGAATAATAATAAAATACAACATCTAGGCATTGACTTTTTCAATTTTTATTAATAAGGCATTAGCTGGTAGTAGTTATCAACCAACGTCAGCTGCAAAAATAAGATTTTATCAATTCAAATTACTAAAATTTAATTTTGCATTTTTATTAATGAAGAAAAGAAAGGTATGTGTTAGAAAAACAAGTAAAGGCCTTTGCTCAGCAGTGGATCACCACACACCACAAAAAAACATTTGTATTAATTAAATAAATATACTTATCGGGACAAATCGCACAGATTGAGCTAGCTCAACATTGCAGTAAATTGTGAACTTGAGACGTAGGATAAGTAACGCGATACTAACTCAACGCTGCTATTATACTTTTACTAGCATTCAGTTGGTATATATTGATAAACATTAAGACCCAGGGCAAACTGAAAAAGATCGTTTTCCATCATTGACCTGGCTGGGGATCAAACCCAAGATCCCTCGTGTCACAGTCTGGCTAGTGTGAAACACTGTATATTTGGTTACTCACGTTTTATTTTCCTCGTATCAGTAGATAATTTTAGTCTGCAAAGAATATCAGCTGTTGAGTAGTTACAGGTGAACATATAAACGAACATAATATAAAAAATATCAATATCATAACCCTCTTTTAATTTGAACTTCCAACAGTTAAGTAAATAGTCCCCCCTTCTGCTAGTCTTTCAGGAAAAGGGGGGGTTTTTACGCCAGGCGCCTAAGGACCTTAATTACAAACAAAGCCCCTTACAAGGTTACGTCTAAGCTAAAGGGTCATTTTAAGCACTCAAACTTCTGTGAAGCAACACTTCTTGAATATTAAGTTTGAGCACTTCCCTCGCACGTAATTATTAATGAAAACTCGATAGGCTAGCGAATTTACGCAATATAGCGCTTATGGTTGTAACCTGTATCTGGTACTAGCATTAATAGACATAAATGTACTATCTCGAAATTTTCCATATACTTCACACGCTAGCTATTTTGGCTGTAATTTTTAGTATTCCTTTTACCAATTGTAATGCTTTATGCAGGGCCGTATTTAACTATTTCGGGATTTCGAACTTTTTCTTTTATTTATTGAATAAAGGCAACAATTTATGGGTTATTAACTAGAAAAAAATGATATATCCAGACAAAAATATTCAGCCTTCCAGTCAATTTATATAAGTTTCTTTTAGTTTTTAGCATTGGTTCTATAGAAAAAGTTGTTTATATCAACGCGCTGAATCACCCTAGGGTCCAAAATGTTCAAAATTTCACCATTTATATTTATAGGTTAAGGGACATTTTTATATGAGACTAGCTTTAACCTGCGGCTTCGCCCGCGTAATAATATATAGCCTATGTCTTTCCCAACCTATGTGTATGCAAAATTTCATGATGATCGGTTCAGTAGATACGACGTGAAAACGTAACAAACAAACAAACAAATAAACAAACAAACTCACTTTTGCATTTATAATATTAGTTAGGATAGTTAGGATTAGGATAGATATAGAATATAGATAGATAAGCATGCAAAGTCGCAGCGCGATTGATTTCAAATTGACAAAGTTTCATATAAACTTTCATCCCTTATTTTATTCCCTTGAGGTTTTAATTGATCAAAATCCTTTCTTAGCGGATGCCAACGTCATAACATCTACCTGCATGCCAAATTTCAGCCCGATCCGTCCAGTGGTTTGGGCTGTGCGTTGATAGATCACTATGTCAGTCAGTCAGTCACCTTTGAGTTATATATATTTAGATTAGACATATTTTTTTTATTCTATGTAAAAACCCTTATATTTCTGCTTAAGGGTCCCCTGTAAAGCCGCAATCCCATACACACGTAGTTTGGTTTTAGTTTTACAACAGTTAAGTCAATCCCATACAAAATTACAGCGAGTACAAGTTTTCGATACGAAACTTCAACTCACTGTAATTTTGTATAGGTATTGTTTTTAAAATTGAAATCTGATTATAAACATCAATATGCTTTATCCGGTCGTATGTACAAAATTTGGTTGAGATTGGCTTAACTGTTGTAAAACTAAAACGAAACTTTGTTTGTATGGAATTGCGGCTTTACGTGGGACTCTTAACTTCTACAAATAATAAGTTCCAAGGATACATAAAACATATAAACTACTGCACACGTTGGGTTTGTGACTGCGTTATTTGTCAAAGAGAAAATTCACTTTGCCATCAAGCACTTATCACCTTTGTTAGATACTTATGCAGTTTAAAAATTGAACTATCGTATTGGCCACTAACATTAAGTGTTAGTGTAAGAAATAAAGAATTTATGAGAATTTTTATATCAACATAAAACAAGACACTGGCGATTTAAAATTTAAGAGTTTAACTTCTTTGTATTTTATGGCGTTGGTGAAACTCGGAACTGTGAATATGTAGTGAGGCTCACCTAGTTTTATTTTAAACCTCTCTTTTACTGCTTCTCTTAGGCTAACGTGTTAGCTAGAAACAGAACTATATAAATATCGCTACATGCTGTAAAACAAAGTCTCTTTACGATTAAATTGGTTTGAAATAGTATAACAATGCTCGGTAAATTATTAAAATTGCGCTTCTCAATGTCTGTCTGTCCCTAATAGTCCCTATGTATGCTAAGATCTTTAAAATTACGCAACGGATTTAGATGGGTTATTTTATAAATATAGTGATTCAAGAGGACTGTTTTTATGCATAATACATGCCTGGACACAGCTAGAGAGGGCTGCCATAAGCATATTTATAATTAAAATATTTAAATCCGTTTTCCAACTACACATTTACCAAAAATGTAAACATTGCTATATTGCCTATACTCGTCCACTGTTGGACTCTGCCTTATCCGCAAAAAAAAATATTTTACTAGGAAATGATAATTAAGAGTGGAGTTAGTCACTTTAAGAAATCAAGAGATATTTCTTCGTTCTGTACTTTAAATAGGACAATACCAGCGTGTTATTTCAAACTGCTGCGTTTGGGTTTCCGCAGTCTGGAAATATAGCTTGTAAATTGACCTTGATATTTCTTTAAAGGGGTAACTCAGACTATCAATATGTTTATTTTTGCTGTGGAACAAATGCTTGGAACTCGATTTTTTTTACTTTCCCCTACTAATTGCCGGGCGGCTGAATACTCTTGTAAGAAAGTGTAATTTTTTTTAATTGCCAGCATTAATCTTGTAAGAAAATTTGATATTATATATCATATTCACGGTCTGAGATACCCATTTAAGGAAATATTGAAGGCCATGTTACACGCTGTATACTAATACCGTATAATATACCATGTGTAAGATATTAATGCGGTTGCGGTAATGGCTGTTTCCAGCACCTATTCGATGGAGATACGGAATTCATGCCCAAGCATCCCATTGTGTTACAATATTATTGCTTTATGATTAAGGTATTTTTATACTACTAAATTAGTATTGTAATTATCTATGTATGCTAGGCTAGTTTGGGAAAAAAGGAAAAACATCAGCTGCTTTCCTTCCCGCGCAAACCATAAAAGCCGAAATTCCGCCGTTGGGCGAAAATCTAAGGAATCACGCTATAAGCGATGTGGCTAGCAACTCATCAGTACTTTGATTCCGGGTTCCACCTTAAGAGGCGCCTGGACGCGCATGTCTCCATACAAACGGAAAAAGGGAATTGTGGCAATATTTGATAATTTTGGAGTAAAATTAAGCATTTAATCAATTAATCTCTTTATAATCTACTATAACTACTACTATCGTTCCTATACAGCTTGGTTAAAATACCAATGGTTTGAGAATTACAAGCCTTTTCAAATTTGTATGGAAATCTTGAGAGATGTATAATTCTCAAACTATTGATAATTTAACCAAACTGTATAGGAACGTACGTAGATTATAATGAGATTAATTGATTGGATGCGTAATTTTACTCCAATATTATCAAATATTGCCACAATTCTCTTTTTCCGTTTGTATGGAGACATGCGTGTCCAGGCGACTCTTAACGCCCACTAACACGCTAAAGGTGCCTTTTGGGTTTCATGACCTTGGGTCTCGTCTACCCCGCAAAGAATAAAGACTTACAAAAAATTACGAGAGCCTTCCTCTTTCAAACTTAACGTATGTCAGCTGCATTGCAATTTACTCTACAAAGTTCTAGTAATATGAGCTCAAAATTGCGATATGAGATATGTATGTATTGTATACCCTAGTTATTAATATAATGCACATATTACGTTTATACCACGTTTGAGTAGTAGCTTACCGTTTATATGCTTCGTTTGGTGAGTAAGAGAGCCTGAGGCCCATCCCCACTCCCCACTTGGGAGGGAAAAATCAAAGACTGCCAGTCTTTGATTTTTTTTGACGCTCTTGTCACACCCCCCGTATTGCAGTTGTTCATTGGCAATGCCAACTACCTTACCATAAGGAAACTCGCTCGTTTGCTATCCAACGTCATAAAAAATAATGTAAGATTTTCATACAGACAGAATGCTCGTATTTTTAGGGTTCCGTTGTAAACAAGGAACCCTTATAGTTTCGCCATGTCTGTCTGTCTGGCTGTCTGTCCGTCCGCGGTTTTACTCAGAGACTATAAGTACTAGAAAGCTGTAATTTGGTATGGGTATGTATATTAATCATGGCAAAAAAGTGGTAGAAGAAAATCTTTAAAAAAAATTTTTTTAGGGTAGTTCCCATACAAGTAAAGTGGGGGAGTATTTTTATTCCATACCGACAGAATGATGCTGTTTCCTAACTGATATAAAACAATATCGTATTAAAGCAAGATAACAATGCGGTTGTGGTTACGGCTGTTTCTAGCGTCGATCCGATAGCGATACCGAAATTATATCCATGGCACTCTCCTTTGTGTTTAAGTATTGTTGTATTAAGATATCTTTTAATATTCAATGTGTAATGAAAATAGAAATGCATAGAAAAAAGATGTAAAAGAGCATTATTTTTTTTTCAAATAACTGAATGTCAATTACATTGCAACGTTCTCTTTAAATTTCTAGCAATATAAGCTACAAATCGCAATATGAGCTATAGCCTAGTTTGTAATATTATGCACATATTGTAACTATTTTATAATAAGAAAATGCTGCTGTTTTCAAACTGATATAAACCAATATTGATTTACAGCAAGATAACAATGCGGTTGTGGTTACGGCTGTTTCTAGCGTCGTTCCGATAGCAATACGGAAATTATGTCAATGGCACTCTCCTTTGTGTTTCAATATTATATGTATTATGTAATGTTTTATACATATGACTTTAAAGCATTAACAAAGACAAACTTTCATACTAAGTAAGATAAAAAGCGCCTTCTCTATCTAATTAAAGAATGTCAGCTGAATTGCAATGTACTCTGTAAAGTTCTAGTAATATGAGCTACAAATTGTATATACCCTAGTTTTCAATATGTTGTTTGTATTTCATACAATAGAAAAACAAACAAACAATACAATAGAATGCTGCCTTTTTTTCTGACTGATATAAAACAATATTGTATTACAGCAAAATAACAATGCAGTTTTGGTTACGGTTGTTTCTAGCATCGATCCGATCGCGATACGGAACTTATGTCGACAGCTCTCTCTTTTGTGTTTCAATATTATTGTATTATAATATGTTTGTGTGTGTGGTTCCCGGCAGAGTAGAATAGGACCACTCCAAGTCATCCCGTGGATGTCGTAAAAGGCGACTAAGAAAACACAAGCTAAACAAAGCTTATAAACATCAAAGATACCTATCCAACCCGTCTGGCCAGCGTGGAGAGTGTAGGCCAAATCCTCTGACTACTCAAGCTAATATATGGCTCTGGTAGTACTGAGAGGGTCGTGCTCCTGCAGTGGAGACTGTGGAGACCTGATGATGATAATATGTTTTATAGATCTGATTTTTAAGAATCAATGAAGTTGTTGTTAAAACATAATTGGATAGAAAAGAAGTAAAAGAGCATTCCTTTTTCCAACTTACTGAATGTCAGTTACATTGCAATGTACTCTGTAAAGTTTTAGATGTATTTTGAGCTACAAGTCGCAATTTGAGATTATAACCTTGTTTTCAATATAACGCTAATATTTCTTATAAGTATTTCATACAAGAGAAAACTGCTGTTTCCTGACTGATATAATGCTGTTATTCTTTTCTTAACTGATATAAAACAATATCTTATTACAGCAAGATAACAATGCGGTTGCGGTTACGGCTGCTTCTAGCGTCGTTCCGATAGCGATACGGAAATTATGTCAAAGGCACTCTCCTGTGTGTTTCAATATATCCATTATGTTACACTTTAGATATTGTACTGCCCATTTGATTTTCAAGCATAATAATAGAGTTAAAAATGGTAATCCTAGAAAGAAATTAATTTTAGCAAGCCTTCTCTTTTTGTTCCCTTTTCATTTTGTTAGAGGCCATCAATATTGTTAGATATTCCTTCTTGCGGTTACATATCGTTATAAAACAATGAGGAACAACGATAAATTTAATAACATTACAGATTTTAAAGATGTAAATGTTTTACACGTTATTTAGCAGCTGCTAAATAACAGCTGTTTTGTCTTGTACCTTTCAATAATTAGTGGTATTGTATTGTACTTTTTAAGATTTGGTATATTTACTATTCGTCATAATTTTACCGCAAGTACTGTAACATTGATATTTCGTCCCAATGTACAGTGTAGATTGAAGGGCCAACTCAGCCCGTCCAAACGATTCCAACGTAATCAATATTTGGAAAAAAAAAAAGAAATGTTTGGCCGGGCCACGGAAAATTATATTCATATGTCAAAAAAATATTGCGTTCCCAGCATTGGTCCCATTTGAAATAGTACATTATGATACAAGTACGGTAAGCTGGATATTATAGTCGAGGTGTTTATAGGCACGAGGCAAAGCCGAGTGCTTATAATAAACCGACGACTATAATAAACAGCTTGCCATACGAGTATCATACGACGTTTTTCAATACATTTGCGATTACCATAAACTAAAACAAGATTGCAATTTAGCAAATAAGAAAGTTATATAAGTTAGGAACTAAAGCAGTTTGAAAAAAAAATACATTTTTAATAATCAGGTACTTTTGATCAGGTTTATTTTTTTCAAAACAGCACATTGATAATCTTCTCCTTTACGAAGTCGGTAAAAAAATCACATCTCACTAATCAGAAAAAAGTTTCTCTCTCAACTACAAACTCTTTGCTCGGATTCTATGAAGAAGTTTAAATTTTGCATCTGTGGCAGTGGGCTATTGAGCGGTTGTGATTGGTGTAAAGTAAAAAGCACTAGTGCCGTAAATACATCATTATGATACAGATTTCAATGACATAAGAACCGTATAATTAGCAAATGTATTGAAAATTTATTTATATTGATGGTGTTATCCCTGTAAGGAAATATCCATGTGTAAAATGTATATGAGTAAACATACACGCTGTAGTGTTACTGTTTTCTCACTGATAGGAACACTACGTATTACAACAAGATAACATTGAGGTTGCGGTTATGGCTGTTTCTAGCGTTGATTAACATTATGTCACAGGCACCTTTGCGTTAAAATATACCTACCCAGCAATTTTCGCGTATCTTTATTCGCGTAATTTAGGACTTACGTCACACGCAGATAAAAAGTGAAAGAATTTTGAAAATCGATCCAGAAGTTTTGGTGCCTATTTAAGTCAAACAAACAATCAAATCTATTCTCCGTATAATATTAGTTTAAATAGGTATAGTTTTATTGCTTATTATATTGTATTAATTTATAGCAGTTCTACTACCTCCTCTTTGTCTGAACGTTTTCCCAGTTGCATCCCCAGCTGTTCATCAGAGGTCAAAGTTGTTAGCCTCACCTGCTTGTCCGGTATGCAGGTATGGCATCGGGTACGCGCGCTCGGCCTCCCGGGCCACTACTTTCTGATCGTCAATCTATCTGTGCTATACATAAAAGATATCTCGCAAATTACGTGCTGTGTTTAACTACCTGCGGAAATGTATCCAAAGGCTGGCAGGATTCATCATCAGGTCTTTCTAGTCTCCACTGCAGGAGCACGACCCTCTCTGTACTACCAGAGCCATGTACTAGCCTGAGTAGTCAGAGGATTTGGCCTACACTCTCCACGCTGGCCAGACGGGTTGGAGAGGTCTCGTTGATATTAATAAGATTTGTTTAGCTTGTGTTTCCTTAATCGCCTTTTACGACATCCACGGGATGACTTGGAGTGGTCCTATTCTACTCTGCCGGGAACCACACGGCGAACACACGCTGGCAGGATTGCTATGTTATATTACAATGCTTATTCTTTATGCAAAGAAATTAAGGTTATTGCACCTCTTCCAGCTCCAGCTGACAGCCCCACGGCCCTAACGTTTCCACCCCAAATGGCTCCAATATGTACCCATCATTGAGTTGAAATGTATAGCAGATATTATCAATTATGACTAGGGACTTACAGCGACTATTTTTGAAATTTTTATTTATTATAGGTGTTGTTATACATTTACAATGCTACCTTGATATTTCCTTATTAAATTAAGTAATAATATATGGAAGAAGGATCATGCGGGTAGGATTCGAACGGCGTCTTAGTTATTGTACGACTAATGCCTTACCAATTCGGCCAACGCGGCTCGATTTACACATCGGATCTCTTCACCATATCTCATTCCTCTTATACGCACTAGGGCCCGTGTCCCCCAATATAGCTCTACCCCAACATTACGTAGCCCATGAGCAATTTTTCAAAATTAAATTAAGAAATTAGATATACGATCTTATTTCTTAATTTAATAAGAATATTATTAATTATGAATGGATGGAGATGGCTGGCTTTATTTTTCAATAAGTTGTTATAGGAAGAGGCGATCCCTGAGGAATGGTGTACTAGTACACTGGTACCCATTTTTAAGAATAAGGGTGATGTACAAAATTGTAACAATTATCGGGGAATAAAGCTTATGTCGCATAGTATGAAAGTCTGGGAGAAAGTGATAGAAAGAAGAATGAGAGAAGAGTGTGAGATAACACCGAACCAATTCGGTTTTATGCCTGGTCGAGGAACAGCAGATGCCATATTCGCACTTCGACAACTATGCGAAAAACACCGTGAAGTACATAAAAATTTGCATATGGTGTTTGTTGACCTCGAAAAGGCATATGACAGGATTCCTCGTGAGGTTGTGTGGTGGGCCCTGAATGTAAAAGGAGTGCCATGGAAGTATTTGCAGCTTATACGCGCAATGTACAGTAGAGCCAGTACCAACGTTCGATCCGAGGCCGGGAATACTAAACAGTTTAGTGTGGAGGTAGGCCTACACCAGGGGTCAGCTTTAAGCCCTTTCTTATTCCTCTTGATCATGGATGCATTAACATCAGATATACAAGAAGAAGCGCCCTGGTGTATGTTGTTTGCTGACGACATTATTCTTGTCGGAGAGAATGCGCTGGAGGTACAGAATAGGCTGGAAAAATGGCGGGAGAGACTGGAGAAAGTAGGTTTTAAAATTAGCATGACCAAAACAGAACACCTGTTTCTAGACTTCGGTGGTTCATCCAGCTTCTCTCCTATAGCCTTAAGTGGTGTTTCCTTACCAGTCTGCTCCAATTTTAAATATCTTGGCTCTCTTATTCAGATGGACGGAGACATTGATCGAGATGTTAATAATCGTATTAGCGCAGGATGGGCTAAGTGGAGACAGGTCACGGGAGTAACTTGTGACAGTCGTATGCCCCTTAAACTTAAAGGAAAGATTTACAAAACTGTAATCAGGCCTGTATTATTGTTTGGATCGGAATGTTGGGCCACAAAAGGGATGGAAGAAAGAAAATTGCATGTAACAGAGATGCGAATGTTGAGATGGATGTGTGGAGTGACACGAATGGATAAAATACGGAATGAGTATATAAGAGGAAGTATGAAAGTCGCGCCAGTAACAGAAAAGCTCCATTGTCATAGACTGAGTTGGTATGGACATGTGATAAGGAGAGAAGAAACTCATATCACAAGAAAGGCATTAGATTTGAAAGTAGATGGTACGCGGAACAGAGGAAGACCTAAGAAACGATGGATCGATGGTGTCAAGGAGAGTATGAACAGGAGGGGAGTGACAAAGGCTATGGTAGATGATAGATCAAGGTGGAGAGAGCTGACATACTGTGCCGACCCCACATAAAAAAGTGGGATAAGGTAAAGGAAGAAGAAGATTTACGGATTTTTGTTTTATTTTGACAACATTGAAATATGTGACAAATCTCAAAACTAATCTTAAAATATAATCGCGGTATGTCTATAATAAATAATTTGTTTAACTGCTAGAAATAATTTGTTTCTAATACGTCAACGGGATTAGGAAAAGCTTTCTGAAGCACCTGCGTAATAACTCCGACTGATATTTTTATCGAGGAAATTATATCCGACTTATAAAATTCGACTCAGCTCGTTTCCTTGTCAATTTAATTGCGACTTCCTTTATCCTGATTGATTTTATAATCGGTGCAGCTTTCGCAAAGCTCTTCATTAATGTATCTATAGGAAAAGGTTAGGAAAATATCCCCTTCGTACCTGTTCCATTTGAGCGCAGAACTTAAAAGCCGGTCAAGGGATTGCGTGAAAATCTAGAATCAAGTTATAGGCGATGCTGCTAGCAACCCATCACTATTTTGAGTACGCTTTCCACCTTAACGCCCAGTGCCCACTAACACACTAAACGTGGCCTTTGGATTTTATGACTTTGGGCTCAGTCTACCCCGTAAAGTTTAAGGCGTGATAATATGCATGTATGTACAATTAATCTTTACGGGAGAGATAATGTGAACGGGAGAGCTTAAAATAAAAATTAACAAATCTGTTTTTTATCTGCAAGAAGTAATTTGTTTCTAATACGTCATTGGGATTAGGAAAAGCTTTCTGAAGCACCTGCGTAATAACTCCGATTGATATTTTTATCGAGGAAATTATATCCGATATCAAAAAAAATTATATCCGACTTACAAAATGCGACTCAGCTCGTTTCCTTGTCAATTTTATTGGACTTCCTTTATCCTAATTGATTTTATAATCGGCGCAGCTTTCGCAAAACTGGTCACAAAAAATGTATCTATAGCAGATGTAAAAGAAAATATCCCCTTCATACCTATTCAATGGCTGATTTTATTTTGACATAGAACGGAAATATTCGAGGTTAATACTGTTATTTCAAAACCGATTACATGCATAAATGGGCTTTCAATATCATTATTTTCTTTCAAAAATTTCAATTTCGGGGAGATTTTTTTGGTATAAGCGATTTATTCTGCAAAATGCTTGCTATGACAAATCCAATGAGCCAAAACACGATGAATTTATATTATTTAGATGAGAAGTGACAGGCACTTCTACTCCACCATCAGATCAGGTGTGTCGTTCATTAATATCGCATTATAAATAAATATATACGTACAAATCACACAGATTGAGCTAGCCCCAAAGTAAGTTCTAATGAAAGACTTGTGTTATGGGATACTAACTCAACGATACTATATTTTATAACAAATACATATATAGATAAACATCCAAGACCCAGGTCAATCTGAAAAAGATCGTTTTCCATCTTGACCTGACCGGGGATCGAACCCGGGACCATCCGCGTCGCAGGCAGGCGTGATGACCGCTGCGCCACGTCATCAAACTTTCTTAAGTAGGTATAGGATAACATTTTGAGCTTAGTTGAAGTTTCGTATCGAAAACTTTTACTCGCTGTAATTTTGTATAGGTATTGTTTTTAAAATTGAAATCTGATTATAAACATCAATATGCCTTATCCGGTCGTATGTACGAAATTTGGTTGAGATTGGCTTAACTGTTGTAAAACTAAAACGAAACTACTTTTGTATGGGATTGCGGCTTTACGTGGGACTCTTAAGGATACATGTTTCAAAATTTATTTGGACAAGAATTGACCTACACAGATAACCCAACAAGAAAAGTTTAATAAAAGCGCATGTAGTTACATACATACATATTATCATGTCCTCTTCCCTTGCGGGGTAGACAGAGCCCAAGGTCATAAACTTAAAAGGCCACGTTTTGTGTGTTAGTGGGCGTTAAGAGTCGCCTGGACGCGCATGTCTCCATACAAACGGAAAAAGGAAATTGTGGCAATATTTGATAATTATAGAGTAAAATTAAGCATTTTATCAATTAATCTCATTGTAATCTACGTACGTTCTTATACAGCTTGGTTAAAATACCAATGGTTTGAGAATTACAAGCCTTTTCAAATTTGTATGGAAATCTTGAGAGGCGTATAATTACCAAACTATTGATAATTTAACCAAACTGTATAGGAACGTACGTAGATTATAAAAAGACTAATTGATTGGTTGCTTAATTTTACTCCAAAATTATCAAATATTGTCACAATTCCCTTTTTCCGTTTGTATGGAGATATGCGCGTCCAGGCGACTCTTAAGGTGAAAAACGGAATTAAAATAGTGATGGATTGCTAGCCGCATCGCCTATAACGTGATTCTTAGGTATTAGCCCAATCCCTTGACCTGCTTTTACTACTGCGGGAAGAAAAGCAACTGGTATATACTATGTTTTGCTTTTCTCCCAAACTAGCATAAAAAAGCTAATGAAGTTATAGAACGGAAAACAAATCAGCTCCTTAATTAGCATTACTGACCCAATTCACAAGCAAGACGTGAATATTCGTATGTGTATACAATGTAGGTATCTCAGGAACGTAGGCACGACAGCTAGTAAGATCGCATTCTGTTTCAATATTCATGGGTTTGGTTCAACTGCATTGATAGCCTAGTTCGAGTCGGAAATGTTTTACGTGCCCGAAGTTCCATTGAAGATGAATCTTTATACATATCTTTATTCTTCTTCTTTATTATTATATTAGATCTTTTTAGGGTTCCGTAGTAAACTACGAACCCTTATAGTTTCGCCATGTCTGTCTGTCTGTCTGTCTGTCTGTCCGTCCGCGGTTTTACTCAGAGACTATAAGTATTAGAAAGCTGTAATTTGGTATGAGTATGTATATTAATCATGGCAAAAAAGTCGTAGAAAAAAATCTTGAAAAACAATTTTTTGGGTAGCTCCCATACAAGTAAAGTGGTGAAGTAATTTTTTTTTCTCTACTTACCCATCGTGTGGGGTATCGTTAAAAAGGTCTTTGAAAAATATTGTGAGGTTGAGAACACCATTTTTCGATTTAAGGATCCGTTTCCGAAATATTTGGTTTTAAAGTGCAAATTTTTGTTAAAGGTACGTGCCCCCCCCCCTCTATCTGTTAAACGGTTATATATGGATACGTGAAAAAAATTACAGCAGTAGTATATATACTGAAATTGAAAGAAAAACTATCAGAGCTAAGTACTAAGTGCAAACTAAAAAGTTATAGGCAACCAACTTATAAAATGTACTAGAAAATGTAAAATTTCATACAATCTTCATTGTTAGATGTTTTTGGTCGTTGTGAGGTGCGAGTGTAAACAGTGTGAACTCAAAGTTGTCATTCGCAACTACGGAACCCTACACTGTGCGTGGCCCGACGCGCACTTGGCCGGTTTTTTTGATCAGTATTTGACCACGCTGATTGCCCTGTCGTTGGCCTCATTAAGGTGAGAGCTTCAAAACATTCAAAAGAAAACTAAAGTACATATATCAAGCGCGACCGATACTTAATTTATAAGTACTTTACATATAATTATTTTAGTCTGTAGTTATCTCATTTAAAGTGAAATGTAAATTTCTTGTGAGAATAAAGTTCTTTTAACCTAAGGTATCTTAATTGAAATATGATAATATATTATAAAAGATTCCTCTTCGATGTAGTTCATTGAACTATCTATTTGCCTCCATAGATCATTGTCTGACTTTTTAAATTTTGCATGTTGGAAACAATTAAATGTAAATAAATAAAAAGCCACTGTTTGCCATATTTTAGGCACATTTACAATACTTATTTATTTTATTCTTATATATGTCTTTACTACATCACACTTATGCGAAATATATCTTTGCTCCTGGATATCCGATTTCCTGAGGGAACGGTCGATTCGAGTGGTTGTGGATGGCTACTCTTCCGACCTAATGGTTATTGATGCCGGGGTACCTCAGGGATCTGTTCTCTCTGCAACCTTGTTCCTGCTGCACATTAATGACCTTCTTATGTCAGGTATTATTGGCTATGCCGATGACAGCACCGTTGTAGAGAGATATATGTCCAGTGCCAGTGCAAGTCCACAAGAAGTCCAGAGTCTGAGAGAGTCTATGATTGAACGGGTTAACTCTAAATTACAAAAAGTGTCCGATTGGGGTGACGCCAATCTAGTTAAGTTTAACCCGTCCAAAACACAGGCGTGTCTCTTCTCCGCAAAAAAGAGTGCTTTCCGACTTACACCCACTTTCCAAGGTGTTTCCTTGCCGATTGTTGACCACCTTGGGCTTTTGGGCGTCACCGTCACGTCTAAACTCAGTTTCGGCCAACAGATAGAGTCAATGGCACTAACTGCTTCCAAAAAGTTGGGCATTATCTCTAAGGTTCGGCGGTACTTCAGCTCTGAACGGCTGCTCAATCTTTATACAGCCCAGGTTCGCTCTTGCATGGAGTACTGCAGTCACCTCTGGGATGGCTCAGCTAAATACCAGCTTGAAGCTTTAGATTCTGTTGACCGAAGAGCCAGAAGCCTAATAAATAATGATGTGGTCGCAAAACTGCAATCCCTGGAGCATCGCCGTAAGGTAGCTTGCCTATCGGTTTTTTATAGGATCCATTTTGGCGAGTGTGCGATGGCGCTCTTTGAGCTAGTAGAACCCTCACCATTCCTCCATAGGACTACGAGACGCAGAGAGAAATTTCACCCTTTTGTCGTAGAAATTCCAAAGAGTCGTACTAAACGCTTCGACAGTTCCTTTTTGGTTCGAGTTGCTAAGGAGTGGAATGAACTGCCTGCGTCTATATTCCCAGACAAGTACAATCCCGGGACATTCAAAAGTAGAATAAATGGGTATCTCTTGGATAGGCATGTAACATCCTCGTCTTCATCGTCACTTACCATCAGGTGAGATGGGAGACAAATGCCTAATTCTATAATTAATAAAAAAAAAAAAAAAAAAAATATATCATCAGTATTAAATAACGTAGACAAACAAAGTAATTAAAATCTATCTGATTAGAATCATAATCAAATGTTTATAAAGTGGTTCCCGGCAGAGTGGAATAGGACCACTCCAAGTCTCCCCGTGGATGTCGTAGAAGTCGACTAAGAAAACAAAAGCTAAACAAAGCTATAAACATCAAAGAGACCTCCCCAACTCGTCTGGCCAGCGTGGAGAGTGTAGGTCAAATCCTCTGACTGCCCTGGCTAATACATAGCTCTGGTAGTACAGAGAGGCTGCTCCTGCAGTGGAGACTAACAAAGACCTGTTGATGATGATGATTGATAGTGAAAATCTGTTGTAATATTTCTCTAGAGCGACAAGTTTTTTTTTTGTTTTATGTGTCACTAGCTGTTACCCGCGGCTTCGCTCACGTGATATATATACGTGCTTATATCCTTCTCAGTACCTTAACCTAAGTTTGTGCAAAATTTAATGATGATCCGTTCAGTAGATAGGGGTGAAAGCGTATTAAACAAACAAGCAAACAAATTCACTTTCACGTTTATAATATAAGTTAGATAATAATACACTGTCAGAGAGTGGTGTGCACCACGGGCACTGTCTTACGTCGTTTCTTCTTTCTCGGGTAAGTTTAGTGCCCGTGATGCCTCATCATCTCGAACGAGTGTTGGAGGACCCGGAGTGCTATTTTTGAACGCGGGCCACTCGTCTTCGAGCGATTTTTGTATGGAAAAATCGTTCGAAGACGAGTGGCCCGCGTTCAAAAATAGCACCCCTGGTCTGTGGTAACTATGACGTTAGGTAATATTTGACTGGACGCGTCGCTAGCCCCACCACAGGTCCGCGACTGGTCGAGTCGAGTATTGTCGATTGGGACGCGATGGGACTCGAGGGAGGCACCCGTTGTTTCACTTGCAACGTTAAAGAATAAGGCTTGAAAGTTTAAATAAACAAATAATGAATGCTTACACAAAATAGAATAAGTTAGTTAGATAATCTGACACCAGTGTTGGCCACTTACACATACGAAAAACAAACAAACAATATAAGTTAGGTCGTTTATAGATGATGATGATGATAATATAAGTTAGGATAAGGATTAATATCGACCTTAAATAAAATAATTATTTATTTATGGTCGATAGTTTACTTAGAAACCCTAGAAAAAACCAGTTTTGGCGCATTTTATAAATGGAATGTTTATTTTTCCAAATATGTTTATTTCAGTCTGTCAACAGCACACGATTACAAATGAAAATAGTTTCGGGCTGTCTGAAATCTAATTTAAAGGACAATCAAAATAAAAAATAGAAAAAAGAAAAAGATTTTACAAGTTAATTTATTTTCAAGATTTTATTTTATCTTTTATTTGACTGATAGTTCAATGAGATGTATACTGGTAAGCCTCGAAAGCTTACTGTATAAGTTGTCTAAGTTCATGAAATATTTAAGACTTGTGTACCTTCGTGATAGTACGTCAATGTAGATGGAACAAGGCAATGGTTAAGGAACACTGACTAGTATTTTGTATGGATGCTGGACTGAATTACCTTAAAATTAAAATGATACTGCTATCAGAATTTTGTCTGATGCGAGAAGAATGTGTCTTGTGTTGCTGACGTAGATACTAAAATACGCTCAGATGACTGTAAAATTTTTCATCATAGGCATGTTGCAAAGTCTCATCAAAAATATGTCATACCAAAAATCATATGATAACCCAAAATAACTCTCATTTAAGTAGTATAGACTCAGGCAAGTCAAAAATATCGTTTTGCATTATGACCTGCCCGAGGATCGAACACAATCATCTCATCTCATCATCTCAGCCACAAGAAGTCCACTGCTGGACATAGGCCTTTCCTAAGGATTTCCAATATGACCGGTTATAAGCGGCCTGCATCCAGCGCCTTCCTGCGACCTTTATCAGGTCGTGTGACCACCTGGTCGGTGGGTGTCCAACGCTGCGCTTGCCGGTACGTGGTCGCCATTCGAGAACCCTTCCGCCCCATCGGTCATCGGTTCTTCGCGCTATCGAACACAAAATCAGGTTTAATCCCAAGAAAACTACTTGTGTCGAAATATAAGTTTCTATATAACTATCCATAGTTACATCATCATAAGAACTTTTTAATCTTCATTGCAGAAGTACGACCCTCTCTGTGCTACTAGAGCCATTTATTAACCAGAGCAGTAAGAGGATTTGGTCTACACTGTCCATGCTGGCCAGAAGGGTTGCAGAGGGTGTCTTAGATGTTTATAAGCTTTGTTTAGTTGGTTGTCCCTAAGTCGCCCTCTGTACGGTTTACCTACATTGACCTACATCGACTGCTCGCGGGGGCACCGTCAGCATATTGACGCCGCCCCCGAAATTAATTTTATTTCAATTCTTAGTTAGTGCACCATCAACCTTCGAACCATTCGCGAGTTCTTTGTACCATTTAGTTCTCGTCGCGTGTGCTCACACCATTTTACCAATTAATTTTACTTTCCTTTCGTAAACCATTTTATTCTTAACTAGCTGTTACCCGCGGCTTCGCCCGCGTGAATTATAGCCTATGTCCTTCTCAGTACTCTAACCTATGTGTATGCAAAATTTCATGATGATCGGTTAAGTAGATACTCGTAGGGCGTGAAAGCGTAACAAAGAAACAAACAAACAAACTCACTTTCGCATTTACTCGTATAATATTGTATTAGGATTTTATTCTGATTCTAGTGTTTACGGCAAAAGCAAATAAGTTCATCATCTATGAAAATTTTAACTGTATAGTAATCACGGTGTATGAGGAGAGGTATTTGAGGAGCCAGAGGTGTGAGCTCTATGAGCGCTTACGTATGTTAAGCAACCCCTGGTGCAGTCCCTACTTGGATGGGTGACCGCAAGTGGCATAAAAATATCTCGAGCTCCTCCGTGCTTCGGAAGGCACGTTAAGCCGTTGGTAGCGGCTGTCATCATTGATATCAGTCGTTTAGCTATGTCAGATGCCTTAAGGCAGCTTGAAATATCGCTGACACCAGTGTTGGCTACTTACACATACGAATAACCAAACAAATAACGGTTTATGTATGATGGTGACACACGGACATTGAAATCTCGTAAATAGGATCCCGTTTTTACGCTTTGGACATGGAACCCTAAAAACCTTGATATTGAAATATGGATTTCAATTCTCAATTAATATTTGGCATATTCGCTTCCTAGCTAAGTCTCTGTGTATTTTATTCTGGTCATTTTCAACATCGCGTTCCACAAACATAGATATTTTTCCACATCGGCACTTAAATCTTGATTTAACTCATTTTCGTCAAGAACGTAGGTTCCTAAAATACAACAAACACGTGTGAAGCGTACGGCGGCGGACGGTAAACTGACGCGAATTTCTGATAGTGTGCGGGGGGGGCTAGTACAAAATGTATGGAAAACACGCCTTCCGCAATTTCTATCAGAAAAAATTCTGACGTCCGGCTGAAGTGCCATCTGGCGGGCATCAGAAACGGACGACCCGTTAGAATTTTTCTAACAGTGTGCGGGAGCTAATACAAAATGTATCACGGAGTGCCTTCCGGCGAGCGTCAGAATTTTTCTAACAGAAATTTCTGATAATATGCGGCCGCTCCTTACCTGCGCTATTGAAATCAAAAGTAGCCTATGTCCTTCCTCAGGCTATAGCCTCTCTGTGTGCCAAATTTCGTTTTAATCTGTTCAGCCGTTTTAGTTTTGGCCATCCATCCTAATTAGAACCATGGTTAGAGTTGCTTAACCTGCGTTATCGTAATTAAAAGTAGCCCACGTCCTTTCTTAGGCTATAGCCTCTCTGTGTGGCAAATTTAGTTTTAATCTGTTCAGCCGTTTTAGTTTTGGCCACCCATCCTAATTAGAACCATGGTTAGAGTTGCTTAACCTGCATTATCGTAACTAAAAGTAGCCTACGTCCTTTCTTAGGCTATAGCCTCTCTGTGTGCCAAATTTCGTTTTAATCTGTTCAGCCGTTTTAGTTTTGGCCACCCATCCTAATTAGAACCATGGTAAGAGTTGCTTAACCTGCATTATCGTAACTAAAAGTAGCCTACGTCCTTTCTTAGGCTATAGCCTCTCTGTGTGGCAAATTTCGTTTTAATCTGTTCAGCCGTTTTAGTTTTGGCCACCCATCCTAATTAGAACCATGGTTAGAGTTGCTTAATCTGCATTATCGTAATTAAAAGTAGCCCACGTCCTTTCTTAGGCTATAGCCTATCTGTGTGCCCAATTTCGTTTTAATCTGTTCAGCCGTTTTAGTTTTGGCCACCCATCCTAATTAGAACCATGGTTAGAGTTGCTTAACCTACGTTATCGAAATCAAAAGTAGCCAATGCCCTTTCTCGGGCTATAGCCTATCTGTGTGCCAAATTTCGTTTTAATCTGTTCAGCCGTTTTAGTTTTGGCCACCCATCCTAATTAGAACCATGGTTAGAGTTGCTTAACCTGCGTTATCGTAATTAAAAGTAGCCCACGTCCTTTCTTAGGCTATAGCCTATCTGTGTGCCAAATTTCGTTTTTATCTGTTCAGCCGTTTTAGTTTTGGCCACCCATCCTAATTAGAACCATGGTTAGAGTTGCTTAACCTGCATTATCGTAACTAAAAGTAGCCTACGTCCTTTCTTAGGCTATAGCCTATCTGTGTGCCAAATTTCGTTTTAATCGGTTCAGCCGTTTTAGTTTTGGCCACCCATCCTAATTAGAACCATGGTTAGAGTTGCTTAACCTGCGTTATCGTAATTAAAAGTAGCCCAAGTCCTTTCTTAGGCTATAGCCTATCTGTGTGCCAAATTTCGTTTTTATCTGTTCAGCCGTTTTAGTTTTGGCCACCCATCCTAATTAGAACCATGGTTAGAGTTGCTTAACCTACGTTATCGAAATCAAAAGTAGCCTATGTCCTTTCTCGGGCTATAGCCTATCTGTGTGCCAAATTTCGTTTTAATCGGTTCAGCCGTTTTAGCGTGAAAGCGAGACAGACAGACAGACAGACAGACAGAGTTACTTTCGCATTTATAATATTATTAGTATGGATTTTACTTTTATTTTATATTTTTACTTATTGTTTTAATTGTTGTTTATTAGTGTTTAACGCAATAAACTCCCCTTTTGTTACCATTAATATAAATCAACTTATTGTCGAGCTCAGCAATACTAAAGTCGGGTGCTCCATAGATGGTCAGATCATTAATAGCATCTCATATGCGGATGACATGGTCTTGCTGAGTCCATCAGTAGGGGCCCTCAGAAAATTGATCTCGATATGTGAGAGTTATGCTGAATCACATGGCCTTAGGTATAATGTTAAGAAGAGCGAAGTGCTGATTTTCACGGCAGGAAACAAAAAAAGAGTGCTTGAGATTCCTCCGATTAAATTATACGGCGAAACTCTTCAGCGAGTGACTAGCTTCAAATATCTAGGACATGTGGTGTCAGATAACTTAAAAGATGATAAAGATATGGAGAGGGAAAGGAGAGCGCTGGCAGTCCGTTGCAATATGTTGGCTCGCAGATTTGCGCGTTGTAGTGCAGAGGTGAAAATCGCACTTTTTAAAGCCTTTTGTCAAGGTCTGTACTCGTGCAGTCTGTGGGTCAATTATACGCGGCGGGCTTTCAATGCTCTCCGAGTACACTATAATAATGCTTTTAGGGTACTGGGGCTTCCCAGGTACTGTAGCGCATCAACGATGTTCGCACAGGCGCACGTTGCTGACTTTTACGCTGTATTGCGAGGCCGAGTCGCATCACTGATGCGCAGAGTTCGGGGAGGCTGCAATAGTATCCTCTGTGTTGTCCGGGAAAGACCCGACTGTCCAATATGGAGGCACTGGGTGCGCATGCACGTGGCAGTACCAGGTGGTCCGGGAGGACTAGGCGGGTTTTTCCTTAACTAAATTATTTTATTTTGTACTAACATAGTATATAAGGATTTTGTTACTAACAAAATATGGACGCAAGTCTGAAATAAAATTATTTTATTTTTTATTTTATTTTTTATTAACAAAGTTTTTAGATCTACCATTCCCGCACCCCTTAATAATAATCTTTCACTTTTTCTTCTTATATGTATATAACCCGTACACCCTCTACGACATCCAGAAAGACTTGGAGTAGTCATATTTTACTCTGCCGGGAACCACACGGCACAGCCACAATTGTGTGACAATTTGGTAAGACTATGGATCACTTGAGAATATTTTCCCTTTTAGCTAGATAACATTTTTTCTAAGTTCATCGGCGTATTTAGTCCAGCACATATTGCTGGTAAAGTTCAGGACAGTGGTGAAGGAAGGAGAACTGTTCGAATATTCATGGATTACTTACATGACAGACAGATCGATTCGAATAGCCTAGAATATCTGAATGCATTTATTCGTCTTTCTTAACAGAGTCTAACGCTCAGATACGTGAAGGAATTTCAGCTAAAAATCCTTAAATCGAATCTGATTGACAGAAACTGAATATGATTGAGAAAGTTATTCTAAAAGGAGAGATTAACGCAAGATTATTTAAGGACACACTCTATAACTAGGGGTGTTAATTTTCATACAAAAAGCGATAACTCTTTACCCCTAAACCCTTACGAAATGAGGAAATTTTGGTGTCATTCGATTTAACACACCTTAATCTAGGGCTAGCCGTTTTTCTTCTTTTTTATTGATTCGGTTTAGATTCATTTAAATAAATTAAAATGCTCCGGGTATTTTTTATGTAAAAAATATGAATATTTACTTAGATTCATAACTTTTGTTGTAAGCAATACATCTTATATATCAAAAAGTACAGCCCTACTTCTCCAATTTATCGATAATGTGTAAAAAAACATTAATATTGGACTATGTTTAAGGAGTGGGAAGCGTTATCGCTTATTTTTGTTTGAAAATTTACAGGAAGTCTATCTTCTTAAGCCTCTCCTAGAATTTCAAAATGATTGGTTTCGAGCTGCCTGCATCCAGCGTTTCCCTGCGACCTTGGTCAGGTCCTTAAACCAACTGGTCGGTGGGTGTCCGACACTGCGCTTGCCAGTGCATTACGAATTTACTGGCTTCAAATTATTATGATGAGAAATCAAAGGCAGAAGAAGCGTTGGAAGACGTAAAAAAACATGGCTGAACATAGGAAGGAGACCGATACCTTCATTTCTTTAATTAAATATTTTTTGCCTAGCTATAGATAAAGAGGAATTTATGAAGCTTACAGCATCCTCCAGTGATAGACAGCTATACTCACACTGCTTACTGCTTCCGTAGGTTATTTTCCTCACTTAGGCTGCCTATTCGAGCCCATTGTGTGTAAATAGAACGTAGCCCTTTTCGGTCTTCTGTTGATAGTAGATTGTTCAGTGAGCTACTCACAAAGATGAAGAAGGAAGTCATGAGACCTTAAGACCATTTAGCGTGATGGTGAGCATGAGAGTGAAAAATAAAAGCAGGTATATTTAATTATAACTTTATTTAATTATAATTATTACCCCCAATTATAATTCAGACCTAACAATTATATTTTACTCAAATGTTGTTGTGCTTACGCAGAAAAAGTCGTAGGCAACAGCCAAAGGCAACAGCTAATGTTTATATATTTATATGAGTAAAAGCAAAAACTTTGAAACGTAGCTGAAATGAAAACAGCGCTAAAATTATTTTTATAGTCACTCCGGGCTGAAAGTGCAGTCATGTAGTAAAAAGCAACACCAGCGTACGTACTCTGAGTACTTAAAAAGTTCGGACATAGTCGTGTCACAGACCAGCGACGTACCTACATTTTTGAAATATGCAGAAATTATATGACGTACTGGTATTTTAAATATTTGAGTACATAATATTTGTCAGATATAAGTAACTTTTTTTTGGATTCTGTACCCAAAGGGTAAATAAACATACAAACGGAAAAAGAGAATCCCTGAACTTGCATGTGGAGTACATGTTGAAAACTATTTCTGATTATTATATAAGCATCTAGCTGGAAAAATCTGTTAAGGACACTTTCAGTCCTATATCGATACATTAACTTAGGTTAAGATTGGTTAGAAAAGTCCGTTTCAAAAATATGCAAATTTCAAAAATCTTATATAACTATGAAATAGCTCTTTAAATTTATAGCAATTTTTGTTATGAAGCCATTTCCCTAAACGCAATATTTAACATAGCTGACAAACAAAGTCCTCACAACACGCATACAAATTGCTAAAGGAGTGACGTCACTAGTCAGTTGTTTTTAGGGTTCCGTAGTAAACTAGGAACCCTTATAGTTTCGCCATGTCTGTCTGTCTGTCTGTCCGTCCGCGGTTTTACTCAGAGACTATAAGTACTAGAAAGCTGTAATTTTGTATGAGTATGTATATTAATCATGGCAAAAAAGTCGTAGAAAAAAATCTTGAAAAAAAAATTCTTTTTTAGGTAGCTCCCATACAAGTAAAGTGGGGGAGTATTTTTTTTTTCTCTATTTACCCATCGTGTGGGGTATCGTTAAAAAGGTTTTTGAAAAATATTGTGAGGTTGAGAACACCATTTTTCGATTTAGGGATCCGTTTCCGAAATATTTGGTTTTAAAGTGAAAATTTTTGTTAGAGGTACGTGTCCCCCCCCCCTCTATCTGCTAAACGGTTATATATGGATACGTGAAAAAAATTACAGAAGTAGTATATATACTGAAGTTGAAAGGAAAACTATCAGAGCTGGGTACTAAGTGCAAACTAAAAAGTTATAGGCAACCAACTTATAAAATGTACTGGAAAATATAAAATTTTATACAATCTTTATTGTTAGATGTTTTTGGTCGTTAAACTGTGAGGTGCGAGTGTAAACAGTGTGAACTCAAAGTTGTCATTCGCAACTACGGAACCCCATACTGCGCGTGGCCCGACACGCACTTGGCCGGTTTTTTCTTAGGGACGTTTAGGCTGAGTCGAGAAATTGAAAAGGCTTGTAATTCTCAAACCATTGGTATTTTAACCAAGCTGTATAGGAACGTACGTAGATTCTAATGAGATTAATTGATTAAATGATTAATTTTACTCCAAAATTATCAACTATTGCCACAATTCCCTTTTTCTGTTTGTATGGAGACATGCGCTTTTAGACGACTCTTAAGTCCATGCAACCGGTGGTTTTACCGGATTGCGTTTATATCAAAGAGCACGGAATATCGCACAACCACTGTGGTTTGCACCATTGATATTGTAGTGTGTAAAGTAGCAGAAAAAGATGTGTTGTGAGAAGTTTTCACTCGAGCTAAAAGATGCATAAAACATATTATGGTGACGCGAAAAATAGTTATGTAGCGAACATGCGTAGTGGATTGAATTATTTTATTAACCAAGTCATACGTTTTTCACTTGAATGTTGCCAGTATGATATTCTAAGTAAGCCTGAAATATAAAAAGACGCTACCTGTGTCTGTTTTAGGTAAGCAGTAAAAGCTTCTGTATTTTTCGTATGTTTCGCACGTAAATATCATTAAATAGAGCGTTAAAACATATTTTATATTTTTTTTATTAATTAATATTTGATTTTAATATTCTTTATAGTTTACTAGCTGTTAACCGCGGCTTTGCCCGCGTGATTTATAGCCTATGCCCTTCTCAGTACCCTAACTTATGAGTATGTAAAATTTCATGATGATCAGTTTAGTAGATACGGCGTGAAAGCTTAACACACAAATAAACAAACAAACTCACTTTTGCATTTATAATATTATTAGTTAGGATTAGTTGGGATACTGTTAGTTTTGTTTGTTAGTTTTAAGTTATTATTCATCGTTTATTTTACTAAAAATTAAAAAATTAGGTATATTCCGTTTTCGAAAAGACAATTTAAGGCATACATCATTTCTATTAAGATTCTTTAATATAACGAAACATAAAGTTAGTCTGAGCCAAAATCAATATTTAGGTTTGATTTTCCTGGTCGGAGCCTAATGATCCATTATTATGACAGCATTTTTCCTAGTTTATTAATGTTGATTTATCGTTATCGTAATTATTTATGGATAAGTAGCTCTAAAGAGGTTGATATGGCACTAAAAGAAATCAGATTCGTAACAAAAATAAAATAACTAAAGAATCCGCCTTGGGAAAGTCATCATCATCATCATCATCAGGTCTTTCTAGTCTCCACTGCAGGAGCACGACCCTCTCTGTACTACCAGAGCCATATACTAGCCTGAGTAGTCAGAGGATTTGGCCTACACTCTCCACGCTGGCCAGACGGGTTGGAGAGGTCTCTTTGATGTTAATAAGCTTTGTTTAGCTTGTGTTTCCTTAGTCGCCTTTTACGACATCCATGGAATGACTTGGAGTGGTCCTATTCTACTCTGCCGGGAACCACACGGCGTCATCATCATCATCATCAGGTCTTTTTTAGTCTCCCAGACCAGAGCCATAGCCCATATATTAGCCAGAACAGTCAGAGGATTTGGTCCGCCCCTCTCCACACTGGCCAGAAGGGTTAGTTCATTGAGGTTTATAAGCTTTATTTAGTTTGTTTTTCCTAAGTAGCCTTCTACTTTTTTTTCCGCAGGAAGACTTGGAGTGATCCTATTCTACTCTGCCGGGAACCACACGGTATGCGGCATGCTGTAAAGTTAATTCCTCGAAAACATTTTCCAAAAAGATATGTAATCAATGTCAGCCTCACGCGATGAGTGTCACTTTTAAAATGGTCACTTCAGTAGTTAAGGTCTTTCCAGTCCCCACTGCAGGAGCACGACGCTCTCTGTCCTACCAGAGCCATATATTAGCTTGAGTAGTCAGAGGATTTGGCCAACACTCTCCACGCTGGCCAGACGGGTTGTCGAGGTCTCTTTGATGTTGATAAGCTTTGTTTAGCTTGTTTTTTCTTAGTCGCCTTTAATAATATCCACGGGAATACTTGGAGTGGTTCTATTCTACTCTACCAGGAACCACACGGCGTTAACAAACCAACTCACATTTATAGTTTCAGGAGTGTCAACCTCAACGGCTGGCATGTTTACCGGTATGCGCGCATGGCCAGCTCCCGAGCTGTTTCTTTCTCATTCCCACTCTATCCGAGCAAATAGCATTCTAAATACCTTTATCCTGTTCCTCCAGTCCAACAAACTTCTAACCTTCCTTTGCTTATAAAATGTTTTGATGGGCAGCAGCATTGGCATCGACATAAGCCAAAAAAACTGCGTTCACCGACCTGTTTGACATGTGTATTGAGTATGACAAACTTTCCAATTATTGAAATCCTTGGGAGAGACCCGCAGAGCAGCTGCGGACATTTTGCGGCTGTGATGAATATAAGCTAAGAAACAGAGAATGCAAATCCTTTTATAAAAGCTTTATCCAACATCAGCATTTTAAAACAATTTCATCATAACCGCTAAGCTCGAAAAATCGGTAAACGTCTAGTTCATAACAAAATCCATCGTTATAAAATTCATCAAACTGCTAGCTCCGGGCTGCTTACTTTGTACACTGCATTATTCGCGGTACGTTCATAAAGTATCCCAAGATTCAAAGTACTAGCACAACGAAAATTTCTCGAAAATTCTCCGAAAACTTACCGAAGGAAATTGAGCTTTAAATTCAGTTAGTCACGTTTCAATTTCATGTAGCAATATTCAGTTGGCACTCTTGAGATCGATTCGCTGTTGCATTTGCTGGAAGTGAACCAATTTGGTTGATTTTGTTCAAGGCGTGTTCGGAAGCCTGTTAGGTCTGCCGTCCTTGTTGCCAATTAAAAGTGTGATTTATCGCTTTCATACTGTAACTAGTTTCTGAACGGGTTTTGGAGTTCCCAATTTTGCTTTTGCATTGGCTACTTGATTGAGGTGGGCAGGTGAGTTGATTAGAAAATTTTGTGGTATATTATGATTTAATTGCTTCTATGATGGAAGAAAAGTTAAAATATAAACTGTATCTGCGTAAATCGCGAAATCAGATTAAGGGGTTGTGTGAAGGTGTCACTACTACTTCTGAACACACCTTTGTGGGGTAGACAGAGCCCAATGTGGTAAAACCCAAAAGCCACGTTTAGCCTGTTTGGGGGCGTTAAGGTGGAAAGTGAAATCAAAATAGTTATGGGTTGCTAGCCACATTGACTATAACTTAGTTCCGTAGATTTTCGCCCAATCCCTTGACAAGCTTTTACGGTCTGCGCGGGAAGAAAAGCAGCTGGTATATTCTATTTTTTTAAGTAAGTGTGACCTTTGGGTCTTAAAAGTCTAGGGTTTGCCTAACCCGTCCGGGTTAAAGACGTAATTAATCTGTATGTGTGTAATTATCCTATAAAAGTCTGGGCGAAAAGAAAAAAAACCCATAATGTATGAGCTGCTTTTCTTTGTTTATTAAGGTGTCCCAAATATAAA
This sequence comes from Rhodophaea formosa, assembly GCA_963082605.1. Lineage (NCBI taxonomy): Eukaryota > Metazoa > Arthropoda > Insecta > Lepidoptera > Pyralidae > Rhodophaea > Rhodophaea formosa. The sequence goes on along the minus strand of OY720217.1, from coordinate 16,355,304 downwards.
AATAGTTTAACAAGGTCAACCTTAACAGAGTTATACTGTTACTTTAACAAAGCCATTAATGTCACAAACATAGGTGTCCCAAAAAAAAAGGTCAAGTTAAACAGATTTATACTATTACTTTAACTAATACTATTACTTGACGAGCTTCGTGGCGCAGCGGTCATCACGCCTGCCTGCGACACGGATGGTCCCGGGTTCGATCCCCGGTCAGGTCAAAATGGAAAACGATCTTTTTCAGATTGACCTGGGTCTCGGATGTTTATCTATTTATGTATTTGTTATAAAATATAGTATCGTTGAGTTAGTATCCCATAACACAAGTCTTTCATAAGAACTTACTTTGGGGCTAGCTCAATCTGTGTGATTTGTCCAAAAAAAAAAAAAAAGCCAAGGAGCCCGATGGTCCAGTGGGTGTGAGCTCTATGAGCGCTTACGTATGTTAAGCAACCCCTGGTGCAGTCCCTACTTGGATGGGTGACCGCAAGTGGCATAAAAATATCTCGAGCTCCTCCGTGCTTCGGAAGGCACGTTAAGCCGTTGGTCCCGGCTGTCATCATTGATTTCAATTGTTAAGCTATGTCAGATGCCTTAAGGCAGCTTGAAAAATCTGACACCAGTGTAGGCCACTTACACATACGAAAACAAACAAAACTAAGCCATTGAGCTGCACGTATAATACGTGTTACTATGTATATTTATTTCTTTACATACAATATGGCTAATCATGATGCACTCTTGCAAATTCAGTTTTAACAAAGGACGCACTGCATCTAAATATTTTAACAGTCAATTTCTAAGTTAAAATTAAGACACAATAAAGTAGCGCTCGCAGCCATTACCCCAATATATTGTATCCTGTATCGAAAATCCAATACATTTTCACAATACATAGCCGACGGAATCCGAGAAACTCGATAACATAAAGGATTGCTGCAGTAAGTATACCACCAGTTTCGGAAGATATGATCAACTTGTTGTTTTCGCGTTCACAAAGACGTCAACTTAAACACAGACATAGACATCTCGTCTTTATCCCTTACAGGGTAGACAGAGCCTAAAGAAAGCTACGTCTATAGTCTTGGTTACATACGAATTGATAGAAAGGTAAATGAAATATTTTTAAAGGATGTAATTCAATAGTAATATTGCATAACTTTTGAGCATTTATTAGCCGGGCGAGAGAATGGATGAATATCTGAGAAATAATGTCAATGAGCGATGAGCTAGCAATCTATTACTGTTCCGTTGATTCTATGTTTCTTACACGCCCACTAAGATCCTAAACTTGCATTAGTTGCTCCGTATATTGGCTTAGGAGATACTTAAATTTAGGGGGCTACTGGTGGAAACGGCCATAAACCTACTTACTTTTACTGTCTAAACATTCAAGATTCAATCGTTTATTTAGTATAGGTTTCTTTGAACACTTATTAATTGTCATATTTGTTTCTACAATTTTTACAACAAAAAAATTTTGTTGACGTCAATAATTACTTATGGCTAAGTTTAGGCCGCTTCCAAAGCGGAGTGCAGAAGAAGCGGCAACAAACTGCACAGCGCATTTTTCCTAGCGACGTCAACTTACAATTCTAGTTAGACCATATAAACTACTTATATATATATATATGTGGACTGAGTGTGCATTGTTTTAATTAAATGTCATGATAAAATTTTTAACCTGAAATCGTTTGTTGCTTCATTAAAATACATGCGTTCATTACTGCCTGGCTCGTCGTGGTTAATCTTCCAATTGTTTGTTTGTTTTTTGTGTGCTGCCTAAAGGCGTCTGACATAGCTTTACGACTGCCATGAACGATGGCCGGGACCAACGGCTTAACGTGCCTTCCGAAGCACGGAGGAGCTTGAGATATTTGTATACCACTTGCGGTCACCCATCCAAGTGGGGATTACGCCCGGGGTTGCTTTACTTGCGAAAGCGCTTATAATACTTACAACCACTAGGCCATCGGGCTTGAGTTCATAAATTCTGCCTGCTAAGTTAAGGTAGTTTTGGTAAAGAAAACTCCACTTGTATCTGTCCATCTGTTTATCTGCTAAAATGTCACTGACAGACAAACATATATATACGCTCTATCATGCCCCGATTATCGTATGAAACTTATAATTTCCTCTTTTGTTCAAGGTCAAAAAATATACGTGCTTCTATAGGTTCAATATACAACTTCTGATCAAATCACCCGGGAAGAAGTCAAACTTTTAATAAAGTGAAGAATTAATTCCAGTTATGATCGATACAGTTTACTCGAAGTTAAAATGTGGTTTTCAACTAGTCGCCAAGCGGAAATTTGCTGTTTGAGCTAAGTTTGTTTACTTTCTAGGGTTGGCGGGATGTTTCTATCTATTATTTGCTCTCTCTTATCTGAGCTTAGTTTGAGTTACATCTGCAGTGGTGGTGGTTCAAAACCCGGAGTCCAATTTTAAGTCAGAACGTTAAGTACTTATCATGCTATGAAATTATTTTGCTTTTTTACGGCTGCCTGATTCTAAGCCCCAGATCTTAGAAAAAGATGGCCATCTATTATAAAATTTTTGAGTATAGCCAAATTTGAATTTTCAAACATATTCAGTGAGTCAAAATAAAAACAAATATTATTGTAGGACAAAAATCAGCTTCATGTAAAAATAGTTTTGCATTTGCACAACTTTCTAAGTTTCTAACATGAATTACCTACATGCTCTGTATCTACAAGTCTTTTGCCCCATTTACGATCAAACTGCATGGAAATAAGCAAAACTTAAAGGCCGCACACTAGCACAGTAGTCGCTACTGTGCTAGTGTGTGGCCTTAAAGTTTTGCTTCTCATAATATTCAAACATGATTCCAAAAATACTTCAGGTTATTTACTAAGGCTTATATGATTTACATTCTTGAATTTCTTTCTATTTGTAAAGTATTAGGAATAAAATAATTGGCGTCGCTACTGTGCCTGGTGTGCCCCCTTAAATACAAGTGAAGGATTGTTATGAAGAATACAGTTTACTGGAAGTTTAAATTTGGTTCTCAACTTCCTGTAAGTGATTAGTATAACAAAAACCAACATAAAAAATAAACTCAAGTATTATTTCTTGAACAACCTGTAGATACTTTGTTAAAAACCAGTTTTGCACCAGTGATTATGCGACCGATATTACTCATAGGTAGCATAGGTACTTGTAGTTTGTTTCTGAGAGTGATTTGTTTGAACATGTGTCCGCGACTTCGTTCACACACTTTCAAAACATTTGCCTGCAACTAAATGATGTATTAGATTTTTCTTTGGTTATAGTGACTTTTCGTATGAATGTATTTTAATTTTTTTTGATAGTTAAGAAAGTATTTGGATTGTATGCAGATCACCGTGCATCTAGACAAATCCTCGTGGTTTCTGGTTGATGGATGGGTGATGATGATTGTGGTAACATTTTTATTACATTAATAAATAAAAAAAATGATCACCATCGCTTCAAGCAAGCAGTAAAATGCATATTATCAAGTCACCACCAGTTAAGTAGCATCTTAGAATAGTATAATACAATACATTTTTTGAATGAAATGTTAGATTCGTTGGTAGTGGAGAAGGAACAACAATATAGATCAATAACCTATTATTACGACGGCTCTTCTGTCTTTTTATCCACCATTCCCAACATCGCCACATACTAGGACATTGTTCTAGAGAGCGACAACATATCAAGTTATTGCAGTATAGTTTTACTAGTGAAATGATGATTGCACGGCATATTATCTATCGGCTTAATTTCTCACAATTCGACGGCCTATTTTAAGTGTCATTATAATTGAACTTCTGTAATGATATTGTAACGAAACGTTATTTTGAGATTAACTGGTCGTTAGATTATAAAACGTCACTGACTGGTCCCTTTCCCAGTGTAAATTTTAAAATCACAGAGTAAAAACTAAACAGCCACGTTTGTTAAAATCACAGAGTTTATTGTACGATTATAATGAGACATTTTTTTTTTTCAACTGTTAGTTATCTTACAGTTATTATGATAACAGAATATGGATATTTTTTGATGGTTCCACGCCCACTGTGGCCGGTAGATTGTTGCACAATTAGGTACTGGATCCAATGGAATCGACGTCTCAGTGCTGCCAGTAATTGTTTTAGCAAACCCATAATTAAACTGCAAACTGTACCTACTGAAATAAAATTCTCGAAGCCCATAAGCTTTCTTTCAAAATAAAAAAAAAAACCAAAACACGACGCCCTTTCTAATAAAATCATACAAAGCCAGTTATACTCAAGTGATGTAAGGATTTCAACGATTGCCCAAAAATCCAAATCTAACCAGGCATTTCATAGGTAAAGTGGCAAGAGAACTCTCAGATATACAATTACGAATATGACTTCTCAAAACATAATTTTCATTTTTTCCAGTCGTGTAAAATTTATGTGCAGTAAAATATTACTTACTTAAGGCTAATTATATAACTGAAACAAATACAGTAAATCAACATTCACATTTAATTTTATACATCATGGTTTCAACTGTAGAGTTACAGGGTGCACCGCAAAAAGTTGCCATCACAATAAAACTAAATGAAAAGTTCAGCGGCGCTCATACAGTAACAAACAAACAATTTTGGCTACTTTTCAGCAGCAAATGGCTTTCAAATGAGTATTTACTGAATCGAGTTCAGTGCAGTATAGCTTTATAAATCACTGTACACGTAAAACAAATTCAGTAAAACAACATTTGCATTGTATTTTATACAACGTGGATCCAACTATAGAATTACACATTTACTAAAAGAAAATTTCAGCGGCGCTCATAGAGTAACAAGCAATCAACTTTAGCTACTATTCGGCAAGAACTGGCGTCGCTTCAGCTCTCAAAAGATAATTTAGTGAATCGAGTTCAGTGCATTATAACTGGTTATATCACTGTACCTACACATTAAAAGTATTTAGTAAATTTACATTCTCACTTAATTTTATACAACGTGGTTTCTGCAACTGCAAGATTACAGGGTGCTCCGCAAAAAGTTGGCAATGCATCACAAATAAAAATAAAAGAAAAGTTCGGTAATGCTCACAGAGAAACAGGCAAACAACTTAAGTTACTCTATTGTTTTACTTTTTTTTTAAGAATTTTGTGTACCAGTTATCACAAATTTATTTAAAAATTAAAATAAATAGAACAGTAAAAATAGATTTTTTTTTTATATTTTAAAAGTGACTTCAATAATATCTTAATTTGATTTAAAGGCAAATTAACTGAATGTACACGTAAAACAGATTCATTAAGTCAACATACTCACTTCATTTTATAAAACTTGGTTCCAACTGTAGGATTACCTGTGCACCACAAACAGTTGGCGATGCATCACTATAAAACTAAAAGAAAAGTTCGACGACACTCTCAAAGAAACAAGCAAACAACTTTAGCTACTATTTGGCAACAAATGGCGTCGCTCCGGCTCTCAAAGGAGAATTTACTGGATCGAGTTTTCTACGTGAGACTGGATTTTAATGTAATATTGATTCAGTTAACCAAAAATGTTTTTTTTAACGAAAAAATCGTAGTTGCAAAATTTTGTGACTAAAGAGTGTTTCACTAATTATCAGTCTCTGTTTTATCTAAACGTAACTCTGAATGTATTTTCATTTGTGATACTTTGGGTTCAGCGGTTCGATGAAAAAATAGCAGTAAAAATATCAGTTTTCTTTTTAATTCTATTCACAGTGTTTTTTTCAAGACAGGATTACCTGTGCACCACAAAAAGTTGGCGATGCATCACTACAAAACTAAAAGAAAAGTTCAGTGACGCTCTCGAGAAACAAGCAAACAATTTTAGCTACTATTTGGCAACAAATTGCATCGCTACGGCTTTTAAAGGAAAATTTACTGGATTGAGTGTTCTACGTGAGACTGGATTTTAATGTAATATTGATTCCTTTGGACCAAAAATATTATCTTTGCGTTTGTTTTATTTCGAATAAATCGTAAATGCAATTTTTTGTGAACAAAAAGTGTTTCACTAATTTTAAGTCTCTGTTTTATCTGAACGTCACTCTGAATGTATTTTCATTTGTGATACTTTGGGTTCAGCGGTTCGATGAAAAAATAGCTGTAAAAAATTCAGTTTTCTTTTTAATTCTATTCACAGTGTTTCTTTCAAGACAGGATTACCTGTGCACCACAAAAGTTGGCGATGTATCACTACAAAACTAAAAAAAAAGTTCGGCGACGCTCTCGAGAAACAAGCAAACATTTTAGCTACTATTTGGCAACAAATTGCATCGCTACGGCTTTCAAAGGAGAATTTACTGGATAGAGTTTTGATTTTAATGTAATATTGATTCACTTAAACCAAAATTTTTATCTTCGACGCTTTTTATTGTGAAGAAATCACCAGTACAACATTTTGTATCCAAAGAGTGTTTCAATATAATTGTAGATAAATTAACGTCATATAAAGAAAGAAAGATAGACTACATAATAAAGTGAAATATACAGTAAAGCATAAAAGCGGGAGTTAGAGGACTCAGCATGCACAAGACCGCAATTTGTGGCGATCTATCGGGAGGCCTATGTCCAGCAGTGGACTTCCCTGGCTGATAGATAGATAGCTATAGTAAAGCCGTCTATTCAAAAGGGTCAATCAGAAACTGTTGTTTCAATTCATAATGTTGTCATAAAGTCAAAGTCAAACATTTTTATTCAAAATTGGATAATTGTATCTCTTTTCGAACGTCATATTTTTCTTTCTTATTTTTTTTTAATATGCAAAATCGAAAAACTACTAGCGTTTCGTAATGACCACTGGTAAGAAGATTACGCACGAAAAAACTCAATCCAGGCTATAATAAACTGAAATATACAGAATCATCATAACTATTTGAATATTCATAATAACCCCTTTGAGTAAACAACTTAAAAGCACACCTCGACTTTTGACCCCAATTCACAACAATGCACAATCCATTACAAAATCAAAGCAAATTAATAGTTACCCCCGAATGATATAAGTCCCCGTCAGTAACTCATCTTGTCTGTGGTTACCCTGAAAGCCTTTTAGGCTCGTGTAGGACTTACGTATTCAGTACCACATAAGTGGACATAAGGTCGTGTAATTTGCCACACAATTTGTTTGGGTTAATTCTACCTATACTTGGGATGAGGATGTGTATTCCTGATGTGGGTGTGTGCTTAATTATTTATTTAGGTAGGGCTAATTAATTTTGTGGCCGATTGTACACATGAAAAAGGCTATAAGATTAAATCGCAAATTTTGTAAGTTAACTGCCTCCGTGGTCCAGTGGTTAAGGCGTTTGCCTTGTTGACCGGGTCGTGGGTTCGATTCCCACGGGAAGCATACTTTGTTAAGTTGTTTCCAGTTTGGTTAGGACATTGCAGGCATGAATCACCTGATTGTCCGATAAGAAAGATGATTCCGTGCTTCGGAAGGCACGTTAAGCCGGTGGTCCCGGCTGCCATCTGGTAGTCGTTAAAGGAACCACGTCAGAGGCCGAGAGCCGGTTCCGAAGAACTCTGACACCAGGGTGTGCATGGTCGATTGACCATGTCACCTACACAAAATGATGATGATGATGACGTATAAGATCTGCTAGTAGCCGATTTGTTTTAACCACATCAAGTGGTCTTCTTTAAGGTTATATTCTTGTGTTAGAATGTACTATCATCTTAACGAAAAAAAAAATTTGCTCACTATGTGTCTGTATCATTTCCCACGCTTTTATTATTTGAGAATACTTGTAATCATTGTATTTGTATATTGTAATCATTTGTATCAATCAGGTACATTTAAGAATATTATATATATATATAATATTATATATTAAAATGTCAAGCTCCGTGCCGCAGCGGAGCTCCGTGCCGCAGCGGTCGACACGCTAGCCTGCGACACGGAGGTCCCGGGTTCGATACCCGGTCAGGTCAAGATGGAAAAAGATCTTTTTCATATTGACCTGGGTCTTGGATGTTTATCTATATAAGTATATATTATAAAATATAGTATCGTTGAGTTAGTATCCTGCGACACAAGTTCACAACTTACTGTGGGGCTAGCTCAATTTGTGTGATATGTCAAAAAAAATAATTGTAAATTGACATTTTTTTGTCTTTGTTCAAAGGTACACAAAAGAAAAAGGCTAGCAGGTTTGTTTGTTTTTCGTGCGTGTAAGTAGCCAACACTAGCAGGTAAAAACATAAGCGAAATCGAGTATAGAATAGATTGTATGTAGCAATATTCAATAAAAATTTTGTTAAAAGGTATCTGGAAACCCAAAAAGCAGTACGTACGGCTTATCGAGGTTGATGACTCAGTACTCAGCCTCAGATCAGAAAACTCTCATTGGATAATATTGTCGTCTGTTTCAAATTTTTTGTTTTGTTGAAAATACTATATGTTTGTTTTGTTTTTCGTATGTGTAAGTGGCCAACACTGGTGTCAGATTTAAGCCTAATAACAATCCATTCTGAAGCTTTAACAAATGCGTATTGAAAATACCAACTGTAGCTAATTTAACATCACTTTTTCCACATTGTCTAATATCCGGTTATTCGAGCCACATCCGCAAGGTCCGAAAATATTTCCGTCCGAAAACGAAAGTAATTTTCCACAATGCTTTCTCCCGTGCATTTCTTGGCAATAATTTCCAGTAGTTTTGCGCCGGGGCACGCTTGACGATATGGACAAAAAGGTCGCTAATTGGAACTATTGGCGCGGAATTAAATTAGATTGCCTTTTCCGAATCATCGGGCTTTTTATGTCAAAAGCATTCCGCTACGTATGCTGCGAGTGATATCTCTTTATTAATTTTATTTTATGTCAAGCGAATATAACAAAATAATCATTTTATATCATAAAGCTATGCTAATAGAACATTATATGATACAAATACGGTAAGCTGGATATCATAGCCGAGGTGTTTATAGGCACGAGGCGAAGCCGAGTGCTTATAATAAACCGACGACTATAATAGACAGCTTACCCTACGAGTATCATACGACGTTTTTCAATACATTTGCGATTACCATAAACTTAAACAAGATTGCAGTTCAGCAAATAAGATATTTATAAAAGTTAGGAACTAAAGCAGTTTGTAGAAATATATTTATAATAATCAGGTACATTTACTCAGGTATATTTTCTCCAGAAAAGTACATTGATAACCTTTTCCTTTTCAAAGTCGGTTAAAAAATCACGTCTCACGAATAAAAAAAGTTTTCAAGCTGAACTTGAAACTCTTTGCTCGGATTCCATGAAAAAGTTTAAATTTGCGTCTGTGGCATTGTGTTATTGAGCGGTTGTGACTGGTGTAAAGTAAAAAGCACTAGTGCCGTAAATACATTATTACGATACAGATTTCGATGTTATAAGAACTGAATTATTAGCAAATGGATTAAAATATAATTTAAAGTAACTATTTTTCATGGTCATTGATACTTATATACTCGTAATAGTAGCTATGAGTGGATATTTGTAAATGACTTTGTTTCTTTAGATTATTGTTAATTTGTTAATATAATCGATAATTCTACTAAAACGAGTTTTTAACTTTCACTTAACATTAATAAAAATAGGCACATAACACTCAATATTTAATTTCATAGAAACAATCTGAATCTGAAACCAATTAAGTTTAGGGTTTAATGCCACCACTTTTAAATAAGTTATTACTAATTATCTATTAAAATAGCCGCGAAGCATTTCAATATTTTATTTCATAGAAATAATAAAATCTGAAAACCAATAATAACGAAGCGAAAGAACTACGATAGGGCGTTTACTAGGTTTTGTAGTCAACATGTTACCGCCATCTAGCGGCTGCCGCGGTAAATCGGTTGCTAAATCGATCGTTACGGCATTATTTTACATTTACTTAAATATCTATCAAAAATATCTATTATTATTTACAAATATTGTAAATTTCATTTAAATTGGAGCGATGGCTCTAATAGTGGAGCAAACATATCTACATATACAGAGTGTAACATGACACTCGACATACCTATCAATATGAACAACTTTTGTATGGGATCATGTCAGATTTGATATAATCTTTCATATCAGTTTTTAAATATTATCAATAAAATAGACCTGAAACATTTCAATATTTTATTTCACAAAAATAATAAAATCTGAAAACGCTTTCCTCGATTGAACTAGCCATTACGGCTTGAAAAATATTTTTATTTGGACCAAACTGGCATTTACGCTATGCATTGCTCCATTACTGAAAATATATCAAAAAATAATTTTGGAGAGAGCGCGTTAGTACGCAGTGCGAGCATCTTATTAGATAAATTGATGTTTCTGAAAATATTTCGTCGCAACCCATTTGATAATAAAAATTGTTAGTTTCAAGCAAATATTATTATTGAACTTAGTAGGATTTTATTAAGTATCTTTGTCATATACAGCAACTATTAAAAAAAAAAAACATTAAACATCCTTCCTATCTCAACGGACGTGCATTAGGGAGTGACTTTAAGACATATTTCTTGTTTGTTTTAAATACCAGAGCTAGGTATTTTAATCATTTATTTAGGATATTATAACTCTCCTATGCAAAATGTTTATTCATATTTTGCTAACCTTTTTGTACAACTATATTTTGTAATGTTTTCTTATGTTTTCGCGTAGGTACATCCGGAACGTTATCAATAACTATTTTAGGCGGTAGATTTTGCAGTTCTTATAAAATACTAGACAAATGTCAACTTAGTCTACCTGCGACCACGAACACTGTAAAGTGCTCGAAACGTTAGGTGTATAAATAATGTAATAAACGCGATAAAAACCGTATTAAAATAATTTTATTTAAATATATTTTGTAGTTAAAAATAATATTTAATTATTCCTTTCTTTAATACGTTCCTTGTAACTAAAATATGACGTACCAAGTGTTATCATAGTGCGTGGTGGAAAAAATATTTTAGTTAAGAAAATACAAATACGTTAGAAAAATTTCAGCTAATGGCAAATTTAAGTCCCGTGAGTCATCATACAGTAAAACAAGAACTCCTACGGGATTAAGGAAGAGTCCCTCACTCTCATTTGTCACTCAAGAAAGGGCCATTGTTTGAAACACTAAAATCACAGCATAATAACTGACAACTCGGGCTGCATCCGGCCGCTCGAATTAATTTAATCCTTTAGTAATAGTCCGTTTGGGTTTACCCTTTGTTGTGTACAGTAAGTGATGAATAAGTGTGACAAAACTTGTTTAATGGTAAATTTTGTATAGAGTAAATTGTGTTAATAAAAAAAATAATAATAATTGAATATAAGTTACTTTTTTAAACTGACTTCAAAAGGGGTTTTTTATTTAAGTCGGTGCTAACCAAAGCAAAGACAATATAATACTAACGTAATAGACTGCCCACCTCATACAAAAATATTGAACCAAATTAAGGTTGCGAAAAGCAGGTGAATGTATGGTGCAGGAGAGTTGCTTGGTAGTCAATACTAGATGGCGTAATCTGCGTTAGCCTTTAACTTACTAAATATACGGTGTCATTTTAAAATATTATGCCTAAAATATTGTTTTGATTTTTAATAAGATATATTTTGTGAAAAATGTTTTTATACTCTCATAATACGGTTTGTGTAGTTTTGAGTGGCGCCATCTATGCGAGTCTCTAAGAACAAATCGCACGATTAAGGCGTTGAGACCACATGACCAAAGTAAAAATTATAGGTCGTGAGTCGCACTCGAATAAGATCTGTACAGGATTTTGGGACGGATGGCGGAAACAAAGAGAGACCTATACTCAGCAGTGGACGGATGATGGGCTGAGATGGTGTTGATTATGAAGTGGACCCTGGCCTCTGAAGTAACTCAGTCAAGGATGCAATCGGAAATACTCTCAGATAAGAGAAAAAGCAAAACAAAAGAAATGGAAAATATACATAATTTATTTCTCTCGCGTTAATGAAACGTACTCTATTTCCATCTCAGTACCCTTGAATGCAAAAATTCGATGAATGGTTCAATAGTTAAAGCGAAACAAAAGAATCTACAAAAAACAAACTCACTTTTGCATTCATTATTTTATTTTAGCGTAGGTCGTCCAAAAATGCAGACATGGGTCGACGATATGAGTGAAAATCGTGTGCAGAAAATAGTTTTGTACGCACAAGACCAAGATGAATGGCATGCATTGAGAGAAGTCTATACCCAGCAGTTAGATATATTATATTAAATTGTTTATGTTGGAGACCAACATCCATAGAGGTTAATAATGACCTTATTACTATACTTATAAAACACATTCACGAACATACACAGGCGCATACAATATAGGACCCACAGTGCTATCAGCAAGATATTCTTTTTTTAAATTTCCATTGTAGTCGCATCGAGACTGCGAAAACGATGAATGTAACTCCATAAAAAAGCCAGCGAAAATAAATAAAGAAAGGGTTCGTGCTAAGTTATGTTAATATTAAATAAATATACCTACCTATACGGACAAATCACTCAGATTGAGCTAGCCCCAAAGAAAGTTTGAGACATGTGTTATGGGATACTAACTTAACGATACTATATTTTATAATAGATACTTATATAGATAAACATCCAAGACCCAGGTTAATCTGAAAAAGATCATTTTCCATCTTGACCTGACCGGGGATCAAACCCGGGACCTTCCGTGTCGCAGGCAGGTGTGTTGACCGCTGCGCCACGGAGCTCGTCAAAATTAATAATTACCAGCCAGATGTCTACGTTATGCATGCAGCCGTATCCATTACACACTCACAGTGGAAATGGAAGGAAGACTGTTGATGATGATCATGATGACCAAGTTCCCGGCGGACTACTTTTGCGATAGTACTAGATTCAATTTTATAGAAATATCAATATCAACATGTACAAATAAGCAATAATGGTAAGAAATTTTAGTCTCAATTAGGCTAGGTAATGATATTGTAAATTAAATTACTAACATAGTTTGTAAGAAAAATTGTAACTAACAAATGGGCCTTATTGTTGCCAAATATATTATTATTATTATAGGCACAGGCAGACAGTAGGAAGCGCCTTTATTTAAACTTTGTAGCTTTGTAGCTACTAGTGTGGGGCCAGTTAAAATCTGAAGTTCACCTAACCTTCGGGTTACTTTGTACTTATAATGCGAAGTAAATCAATATACCTACTAACTAAAATCTAATATAACAAGAAGTTACTTTTACCGCTGACTATACTGTGTTGTGTATCTTGGATTTGGGTTGTTGTTAACAAACTTGATATTAGGTGGGTTTTGCACTGTTTATCTTTAGAACAATTTCGTAGGAAGGTCAATCGCGTTGTTCTTAATAGTACTTATTAGGTTATGGATCAAGCAATTCCATTGAATAATATTTATAGGCAGATTCTGCCTACGACTTCCTACCTGGTGAATTTTATGTGAATTATATAAAAACTAAGACAGTAATCATGTTGATGGTCATGTTTAAAAACGGGTCAGGTCACTCACGTGCTATTTCATTGGAATTTCCGACTATATATTTTGGCTTCATGAGCCCGTATTCTCAGTGCATGAAGTGGAGCTTTCTGAATATAAATACCCATTTCTATTACGGTAGTTTCAAACAAAGTAGGTAGTTCCTATGTAATTATAGAACGTGTCGACAGACTTGTCCTGATCAATTTGAAAGTACTCTTAACAATTTTTTCAGCTAGATACTATCAAAAACATTTTTCAAATTTTACTTTTTATGCTAGTTCCTATTGTTAAATCAAATCCGTGTGCGCATGTCATTGCTTATCTGAACCGAATTCAGCTTGGCTCATCTGCTCCTACCTTCTGTATCCTACGACCTGCACTAGCACAGGTGAGACCTAAGCAATGCTGGGATCTCAAATAAAAATCGATATTTTCATACGATACTGTTCAGCCCCAGCAAAATATAAGGGAGGGTAAAAAAAATCGAGGTCCCAGCACCCCATTTGAAAAGTTGTTCAAATTGACGGTTTGAGTCACTTCTTTAAGGAAATGTCGAGCGTTAAGTTATACACTGCATACTGCCTATAATATTGTTGACTGAGTTCGGTATAAATGACTGACACGATATGAAGAAAATGTAGGTACGCCACACATTGATGACTGAATCAAATTACACACATGTGTGTATTAATCGTAACATGTTTACTTTCTAAAGAAACCACAATAAGAAATTTTGCTTGAAACCATACAACGTAATTCATTCAGACACACTCATACGAAGCGAATTTATTGTTTTAATTATTTTTTCGATATTTTCCTTCAGTTCGTTATTGGCTGCAAAATAACAGTCTGTTAATTTACGACAAGGAAAAACAAATGAAACTAGTTAGCGTTGATTTGGTTCCGTACAAATCTTTATCTGTTTATATAAAAGGCAGCCGTGACTGATTGATCTATCAACATACAGCTCAAACCAATTAAAGGATTACGCTGAAATTTGTCACGCACATAGTTATTATTTCATTGCCTTTCGCTAATAAAGACTTTTCCAAACTCAACCCATAACGGGATCTTAAAATTGTATTTATAAAACAAAGCTGCGTGCAAAAGCTACTATTGAATATTTTTCAAACGATTGCTTTAAAGCTCTAGTTATCAGACGAGTTAATTAATGCCGTCAAGCCTTGCTGCTCAGAGCTTACGTCTAGATACTAACTCTACCTACTACTGGGTAGCTCTCAGGGTAAGAAGAGCAAAAAATTTTGAAGCCAATTCCATGCTTTAGAAGACACGTTGAGCCGTGGGTCCGAATGATGTCTAGCGTTTGTTTATGTCTATTTGACGATTGTTTCTACCCTTTGAATTGCGGAGGTCAGAAAGCAGTATTCAGTGTAAAAACCATAATCTCCTCAAAACACATAGGACTAGCTATCCTGCTACGATCTCTGGCTCTGAAGCGTTATCGCTGAGGATGCAACCGGGAATACGCTCAGATGATGTTTGAATATTTCTTAATAATATATTAATTCGTAAATCTGTTGTCATAAAACGTGTATGTGTTAGCTAATGCTGGGATATCAAAAACCAATATAACAGGGAACCCTTTCTGCGACAAGCCACCTTTGCACAAAATAAAGATTGTATAGAATGACAACTTCAAGAAATTAGTGCTTTGTTTCTAAAACACTCAGGGGCTGTTCTATACAAGCGCTTTTTTGGGTGCAGACCAGAGGCTTGTTGAAATAAAGAGCTACCATTACTCATTTAACAACTGATCTTGCTGTCTCTGCCGCCTCCTATAGTGAAAACATTGTACAAAAATTGTGTCCCATACGTCAGGCACTTATTAATCCACGAGATGGCGACTTGACCCTAGTCAGCAAAACATAGTCTTTTTTTTATTTCCAAAGTAGTTTAGCAGGGCTAGCCCGCAAGTTATATTAACCCAGGGTCAAACTCTCTATCTGGCAATAAACCAGTTTTATATATGCAGAACTGGGCTATATATTTTTTTAAAGAGTTCAAAACTAGAGCCATTTATCTTTCAGCTATAGCTTACATAGCAATAGAGTTTGAGTATGAGTGCGATAAAAATAATTACACTTCTTTTTCACCAATATTTTGAATGATATGGTTCTAGGGCTATCAAAGTATAGGTTCGCGCCAGGCTAGCGGCTAATGGAGTACAATATGATGACGGCGTACATATACATATAGTTGGCCGCTTGCATCATAGCTGCAGATGCAACCCGAAAAATAGGAAGACGATCGTTCTGGACTAACTTTATTTTGCACTTCCACTCAGTTATTGCCGTCATAAATTCATATTTAGTGCCGTTAATGCAGGTCTGTGGTCAGTTGGAACTGCATCTATTTTGATATTATCTTTTCTGTGCCACTCGTATGTCCTGACTAGAGGCAGTAAATTTTTGTTAGTTTTGCTTTCATGACATATGTACCACCTATTAGATGTATTTACTCCAACGCACAGAATGGGTCGATTTTATTACTTGATAACAAAATAATTATTGCTCTTTTCGCGAATCATGAAATAGAAGTTTTTGTGTACCTAAATTTATTTACACTCATTATGGTTTTTCATTGTCAATATGGCATATAGTTAAGATCTCAGTTTTTTATCATTCACGCCAGTCCCCACAAAACCACATTTTTTATTTTTATGTTACTTTTTTCTGCTACGTCTGCGTTTATCAAAGCTTTTGTGACTTCAGAATATGTAGTTATTCATAAATATATTTTAAAGTTTTCTTTAAAAAATACGTTAGTATGACGTTAATACACTTTAAAATATATCGTGTAGCCGAGCCGAACTAGCAATAATACCATTTTAAGTCTACGCGCGTAGCTTCGTAGATACGTTTGCTACGCGCGTAGACATTTCGTAGCTGTCTCGTCCTACGGTTGTAGACGCTACGAATTTTAAAATCAGTGGCCATTATCAATAGGATTCTTTCATTTTAGAGCTGTATTATTCAACAAAGGTCTTATTTAAAATTAAGTCAATGGGTTTCGTTAAACTTTGTAAGGTAAAAAGTTCACAGTCACTGCTCCTTTAATTGTAAGTGTAATAATGTAACACGTACTTTAAACTGGTAATAATGATACAAACAAATATAATGAGATGATTAACAGGTTTATTTTACTAGCTCATATGTTTAAAATAACTTACTTATTGTCGATCAATCAATCATGATATCTTTATTTTTTAATGTAAACCATAAATGCATGCCATGCTCGGCATCAAACTTCAATACTGAGTTCCTAACATAGTGATCCGAAAAAGAACGAAGGTTCAAGATGTTGGTCAACGTGCTGTCGAACTGAAATGGAGTTGGGCAGGACACCTGGCAAAGCGAGGTGATGATAGGTGGAGTAGAATTTTGACAGAATGGTGACCAATAGATGGCAAGCGAAGTGTAGGTCGTCCGAAAGCAAGGTGAGTCGATGATATTAGGAAAATTGCAGGTCGAAACTGGTTTCGAAAGGCACAAGACCGAAGTGGATGGTATGTTTTGAGAGAAGCCTATACCTAGCAGTGGGATACAGAAGGCTGTTGATAATGATGATTATGATAAAACCATAAATATTAAGTCTCTAAATTTATTTAAAACTATGACTTCATTTAAAACAAGTCACATTTACTGGGCGACATCTTCTGTGATTCACCTTGAGAGTAGATTAAGGCCTGGCCGCTTGGATCAAATGTGTCTATTAATCTCATTACGCTGTAATAAGTTTATCCAATGAATAGAATTCCTTTTTTGATTAGAAAGAATTGGGCCCAGAACGGCGCCCGAATTACACGCTTCGTTGTCGAAACTGAGTTAATAGCCGAAGGGTATTAGTAGTGGTCGTAATACAGTTTTAAACTTTACTTAGATGCTAAAATATAAAAAATTAGCTACTACAAAACATAATGAACTGATTTAAATTATAATTTTACTAGTGATATTAAAATATCACGGTTTTGATAATATATTTTTTCTGATTCAAACTAACGTGAGATATTAATTATTAATATGTAAAATACGGGTCACTCACGTATGAAGTCAGCTACAGGCCGACATGTTTTATCCTCATCCGGAGGTCTTCCTCAGGGCGAATGTGAACCGAGACGCGCGCACGAAGTCGTCCCATTCCGCACTAACGTTAGCGCGCGGCATCTTTGGCGGCGCGGGCGGCACGGTCTGCGGCCCGCTGGTGACAATACGGACGTTGGTGGGGGAAGCTGATCTTCTGCTTCAGGGATTCCCGTAGATGTACTGGGATACCCTACTCTGTCTATATCATCATCTGAAGCGGCCGGTGATCGCGCCTTTATGTGAAAAGAGCTCACTGTGTCCGGCTCTGTACACAATGTGTGACAATATACTTGCAATATATGCAAATACCGGATCAGTTTAAATTAAATAAATGGTTGTAAAAAATCTAAACAAATGGTTCAGAATTACGAGACGACGTCTCCTGTAATTGACTTTGACAGTAGATTAAGGCCTGGCCGCTCGGATCAAATGTGTCTGTTAATCTCATTACGCTGTAATGAGTTTATCCAATGAATAGGATTCCTTTTCGATTAGAAAGAAATGGGCCCAGAACGGCGTCCGAATTACATGCTTCGTTGTCGAAACTGAGGTAATAGCCGAAGGGTATTAGTAGTAGTGGTAAGTAGGTACCTTATGAGAGATCTTCAAAATTTAGTCATCATTAGTACAGTGACAGTATTTTTTCCGTATACACAGTTTCTGATATTAATGTTTTAGTAACCAATACTGATTACGCATTGTAAGCAACTATAGGCTTGATAAACCTCTAAATTCCTCACTTATTAATGCTTCGAGAGTCACGTTCAGCTGTGGGCCGCAGTTCGTGTGTGTTAGTGGCCAACACTTGTGTCAGATTTTCAAGCTGCCCAAAGGAAATAGCCTAACAACTGCCATCAACGATGACAGCCGAGACCAACGGCATAACGTGCCTTCCGAAGCACGTCACTTGCGGTCACCCATGCAACTGGTGACTGCGCCCAGTCATGATCATGAGATGGCAATTATTTTTATAATGTTAAAGAAGCAAATTGAAAAATTAAATTACCAAAATTTTTATCATGTTAGTCAAAAAAAGACAACTGGACATAGGCTTACCTGTAAGGTGATTTGATGCAGTTATTTTTATCTATAAACAAAAATAAATGCATATACTATGAAAAATTTTCTAAGAAGAGCATGGAAAGCAGTCTTAAGTTTCGCTTGTTAAGAATTTTGAGTGCTCACATCGTGTTGCGGTAACAAAAACTTTTTAATAGATCGTTAAAGAAAACTTCAACTTAAATTTTACTTTTATTTTGCTTTTGGTAGATATCATGTGTGATGAAATATTAAAAGTAAAAAAAAACTTGTGAAAGAAAACTACTTACCTGAAAGAGGAGCTAGTAACCCAAACTTTATTAATTTTTAAAGCACGGTAAAGAAGTTTTTACACTACCTAAGAGATCAAACTCTGAACTATAAATGTGTTTTTTTTTAAATTAAACTAACGTGAGATATTAAAATTATTAATATGTAAAATACGGGTCACTCACGACCTCCTCCTCAAGACCTCCAGATGAGGTTGAATCACGGCCTGTATCTGACTTCATACGCGAGTGACCCGTATTTTACATATTAATAATATTAAATGTTTATTTTTTATTTAATACCCATCTGTTTTAACATTATTTATTTGTGTTTTGCCTATAATATGTTTCATATAATAAATAAATCATTCTCACGAAGAAAAAAAATCTTTTGCATACTTACCATACATTTCTCTATACCAAATGGTGGCAATGGGATCATTACTAAGCATTCGATGTCCGTCTATCCATCGGTCCATCACAGGGATGAATCTTTTGAATCCATTGTTATCATGAAAACAATAAAAATAAATTGTTAAAATTGAACCTTAATATGTAATCAATTACGTTTTTTTTTCTTACTGCCTCAGAAAGTGGAATTAGAGTAGCCACATACTGGAGGGACAAAATCTAATTGCCTTAAGCCATCGACACGAAAAGAAGAAGAATTACGTTTTTAACCAAAATGTGTTAATCTATTGTGTATAAAACAAAACATTAAATCAGCACGTCAAAATCAACAACTTTTACAGGACTTTTGCTGAGAATAAAAAAAAAAACGATATTTTCATAACATAGTTATTGTACGGTAGTACGGAACCCGTAGTGCATTTGTGTCTGATTCGCACTTGACCAATTTCATTTTTATCTAGGTCATCACCATCTTAATGATGCCTAGAGGCCTCTTTTTTACTATAAAATATAAAATTGTATATTTTGTTGACTTGCTAAAAAATAATATTCAAGTATACAGAAAGTTTAAAAAGCGAGCAGACAATGTACTTGACAAACGACATCCTGTTAGTGGTTCGCGAGAAACACTGCACCAAACAGCACAAAAAGAGTTTCTTTCGAACACAAAGGCTGGCTTATATGCAAAAGCAAATACAAATCATTGTATTTCGTTTTGAATATTTGTTGACCAAATCTTTGTAATGACGTAACAACTATTTGTCAGTATTATCCGACTGACCCGCCCAGAGCGAGGGTAATGTTTTTTGCGTTGTACAAAAATATGTTTTTAGGGTTCCGTAGTAAACAAGGAACCCTTATAGTTTCGCCATGTCTGTCTGTCTGTCTGTCCGTCCGCGGTTTTACGCAGAGACTATAAGTACTAGAAAGCTGTAATTTGGTATGGGTATGTATATTAATCATGGCAAAAAAGGGGTAGAATAAAAACTTGAAAAAAAATTTTTTTCGGGTAGCTCCCATACAAGTAATGTGGGGGAGTAATTTTTTTTTCTCTATTTACCCATCATGTGGGGTATCGTTAAATAGGTCTTTCAAAAATATTATGAGGTTGAGAACACCATTTTTCAATCTAGGGATCCTTTTCCAAAATATTTGGTTTTGAAGTGCGAATTTTTGTTAGAGGTAAGTGTCCCCCCCCCCCTCTATCTGCTAAACGGTTATATATAGATACGTGAAAAAAATTACAGCAGTATTATATATACTGCAGTTTAAAGTAAAACTATCAGAGCTGAGTAATAAGTACAAACTAAAAAGTTATAGGCAACCAACTTATAAACTGTAAAATTTCATACTATTTTCATTGTTAGATTTTTTTGGTCGTTAAACTGTAAGGTGCGAGTGTGAATAGTGTGAACTCAAAGTTGTCATTCGCAACTACGGAACCCTACACTGCGCGTGGCCCGACACGCACTTGACCGGTTTTTTTTTATATGTATGTATGTAAGTGTCTTTTCCCCGGATTGTCATCGGCTATGTAACGTCACCAAAAATCATTATGGCAGACGTAAACTGTCAAAAAAGGCAGTCAACGCCCTATAACTTTGTTGTGGATAAAACCAGAAGTTTTCATTTTCAGTTACAAAGTAAAAATCAAGGCTCGGAACTCAGTTCTTAGCCTTGGCAATCGCATTATTATAAAAATATGAATTACTTACGAGATATATCGTGCGATGGCCGAGTCATACTATTTATTTAAAACATTAACCGATTTGGTATTACATGCTCACAACTTTTGACGGTAGAAGAACTGAGTTGCGAGACTTAGTATTTTAACAAGAACTGTTTTGACGGCATTCAAATCGACTTGCAGGTTTTGAACTAAGAAGAGTTTAAAACAATAATGAATGCTGAAATGTACAAACCTTATAAAAACATAGTTTATTAACTAAATAAAGAAAATAAGAAATGGTGAAAAAATTCCACGCGGGCAGGACCTGCGTCTAGATCTCAGTACGATCTATGAGTTGCCAATTACGCCACCGCGCTTCAAGCCCCGGCGCCGAATTTCTCCACCATATCCCATTCCTCTTACACGCATCAAGGCTTGCGTCACCCAATACAACTACCCCACTTTTACAAGTGCGGTATTTGATTTCACCTCATTTTACAATGAATTTGAAAATCAATTAATGTGTAGGAAGCCACACAATAGTTTATATGGGATTTATTTTGCATTTACAATGCTATTTAACTTTATTTACTAAATAAAGAAAATAAGAAATGGTGAAAAAATTCCACGCGGGACATGGACATGAACCTGCGTCTAGATCTCAGTACAATCTATGCGTTGCCAATTACGCCACCGCGCTTCAAGCCCCGGCACCGCGTGGAATATTTTCACCATTTTTTATTTTCTTTATTTAGTAAATAAGGTAAAATAGCATTATGAATTCAAAATAAATCCCTAAACTAAAACATAGTTTGCCACAGAGCTTCACAGTAAATGTAGTAGTTGTAATGTGTCTTAGTTATCTACGCTGGACAGCGGAACGATCTTTAATAAAAATGCAAAGTAACTTGTCCAATTTTAAACGGGATTTTGGACGAGAAGCACTTTAATTTACGCTTAAATTATGTAGTAGAAAATGTATTCTGAAAATTAAAAGAATTAAGTAAAAGTACTTGAATAAGATAATATCTTGAAGTTTTAAATCGCACTTTAGAATCAGTTTCTGACCATGCATTAGGAAAATGAAAAAAAAAATAACGATCATTCATTGGTTTCATAAGAAACATTGTTCAAATTGACGGTCTGAGTTTTATTTCAGACCTTGTATTTTAATTATTTTTTTATGGCGACCGAAATGTTATTAATTGTAGAAATTGCAGTCTTATACGTGTAGAACACGACTGAATGGAGATGGCAACTGTCACAAGTGGCACTGTTTGCAATTGTTCCGAAACAATTCCGGTATGGAATTTAGATTTAATAAAATATTTTTCTCCGCAAGCTGATTAAATCTTATGAAATTAACTATTGGAGTAAATAAGCCAGTTTCTCACGTATTGACATAATGTGTATATCAAATTATAATGTAAAATAATATTAATTAAGGTTATAATTTGCAATATTCTTAAAAATGTATTGATAAGGGAACAAATGCGAGTTTTATACATTTCCTCCGAATAGCAACTTATCCCAACGAATATTTATTAATGCGGAAGTGAGTTTCTTATGCTTTCATGCCTTAAGTATTTACTGAATTGATCTTTATGAATTTTTGCATACACGTGGTCTGGAGTACTTAAAAGGACATAACCTACCTTTCATCCTAGAGAAAAGAACTGTCCCTGAAGGATCGATACTAACGCGAGCGGAGCCCCGGGCAGAAGCTAGTATCTGGTCATTCCTAAACGCTAGTAGTTTTTTGATTAAGCAAATAAAATAAATAAGAAAGAATATTAGTTTAAAAAACTAAAAAAACGCTTTTTCACGTATTGTCATCGGAACTCAGAGCGTGTGCAAAATTTCATCCTAATCGAAGACCGGAAAGTGGGTCAAATAAAGATTTTAAGATTTTCTTACATAAAAGTGAAGCTAATTAAAGCGTATTAAAAATATCACATTCAAAAAAAGATACATTTACCTATCAAATTTAAATTTTTGACTTTAGTCTTTATTCAATAATTACTTCCATAATAGCCTAACTCTAAGAAATATTCCTATCAATTTTAGAGGCCATTGTCTGCAGCGACATCTACAATTTATAATTAGCTTCGCGTTGCCACTCCTTACTCTTTGTCAACAATATCACAAATTGATACGACTGTATGACTTCAACAACTAGCTACATTGTCAATCCGTCTTTCATTTCCAGCGCAAACTGAACTATTTACCGAAGTGATTTCATTGCAACAATTTAATACTGTTTCTTGGAGTGTACTTATTTTATAGTACATGTGTAGGTTCTTTGTTATGTGTAAAGCATGTTCAACGGAGTTTGTTATTGAATCGTGTACTGAATAGAATAAACCATCATAAAATATTTAAATACAAAAATCGTCTAGAATGTTACTTGAAATAATGATTTTATTTTAAAATTATCTTTTATTGTTATAGCAACAATACCTTATCTGTGAAGATTTGAAGTCTCTTTTTATTATTTTTAAAATGATTAACCACTACTTTATTTGCAATAATTACTTTCATAAAAGGGCTAAAAATAATGATATTTATATTTCTGTCAGAAAAAATCGTATGCAGTGACATCTACAATTAATTTTGCGTTACAATCCCTTTCAATTTCTCAACACCTTATTATTTAAGAGCTTAATAGCTCTTGTCGATGGAGTATGCGCCAAACTAATTCTATATCCTTTGCTTGATACTTTAGTTCCTGATACGACTACTACTATTTCTCAACAATATCACAAATTGATACGACTGTTGACTCCAACAACTAGCTACATTGTCAATCCGTCTTTCATTTCCAGCGCAAACTGAAGTATTTACTAAAGTGATTTCATTGCAACAATTTAAAACTGTTTCTTGAAGTGTATTGATTTTATGGTACACATGTAGATACTTTATTTATTTGTAAAACATTACAACGGAGTTTAGACTATTAGAATCGTGTACTTTATAGAAAAACTGTCATAAAATTTTTAAATACAAAAGACGCCTAAAAAATTTACTTGAAATTATGATTTTATTTTGTAATGATTTATCTATTGTTATCATAGCGACAACACGCAATATGTGAAGATTTGAAGTCTCTTTTCATTATGTTGAAATGATTTACCACTACTTTATTTGCAATAATTACTTTCATAAAAGGGCTAAAAATAATGATATTTATATTTCTGTCAGGAAAAATCGTATACAGCGACAACTACAATTAATTTTGCGTTACAATCCCTTTCAATTTCTCAACACCTTATTATTTAATAGCTTTATAGCTCTTGTCGATGGAGTTTGCGCCAAACTTCTATATCCTCTGCTTGATACTTTAGTTCCTGATACGACTAACTATTTCTCAACAATATAACAAATTGATACGACTGTTTGACTTCAACAACTAGCTACATTGTCAATCCGTCTTTCATTTCCAATGCAAACTGAACTATTTACCGAAGTGATTTCGTTGCAACAATTTAATACAGTTTATTGAAGTGTACTTATTTTATAGTACATGTGTAGGTACTTTGTTTATTTGTAAGGCAATGTGAAATAGAGTTTGTTATAATAAAAACGTATTGGAATACTGAACCGAATGATACAAATATTTGACTTCATAAAACGCTCAATAAACATACATTCCTTGTATGGACTTTCCCATTATAACATAATATCATAAAAAAAAACAAAATATCGATTTTATAGTTCTAGTTTTTGGCTTTTGTGCGATTATAATCATAAATAACAAGTAAGTTTTAGTAAATTAAGTAAGTTTTTCTTCAATTGTAAAATTTATAGGCGGCGACTTGTTGTTAGCATTTTTATTATTTATTTAAGTGTGATTTCACATTATATAAGTATATTATTGCTGTAAGACTCCCTAACATTAAATAAATAAAAAAAATTAATTAATTTCAAATTGGCAGAATAGTCTAATGTGATTTGTAATTTACTTGGATAAATCCAGAATCACGGAAAAATACCTGTGAAAATGAAACACAAGTATTTGCCAGAACGGGAAAAGAATCTGCGGGCCTATTTACTAACTCGAATGACAAGTGTCGATGGCTATGAAACTAATAAGTTGACATCAAACGGCTGTCAGAATTCAAATTTTGTATTCACTATCGTCAGTGTCCAACCGAAATGACGTCATCTCCATGATAGCAACTCCACCTTCATTTTGACATTTGTTTCCGTATCGATAAGCTATAGACGGCATTCTGTAACTGAAGTGGCTATCAAATCGATCTTCACTTGATCTATCAAACAGCTTTTCATAGCAACGGGTCAAGAGCAGTGTTTTATTGATACACACTATTATACGCCAAAGTAAAGATGCTGCAAGTCTTTGTTTAAATGTAGAGAAGTGACTACTGTTGCGTTTAGTAGGTTAACCAAACGGAGCCATCCTTTTTTACGAAAACGAGACAGCTGAACAAGTTACCGTAAAATGAGAAACTTTTTCTTTTTGTATGTTTATCATCGGTTTTAGAAATAACAAATACTGTCTCTAAAATATAAGTCTCCCAAGTAAAATTTAAAGTCTCCTTAACCAACCCACCCCTTCGAAGACACATGGTTCCTAAAATATTCGTAAAATTTTGGTTTTGAGGTTAGTTTGTATTTTAAGAATGTTCTAAGTTGGTTTGACTTAAGTTATTGGAATAGGCGAGGGGATTTTGGTCAGACAGTCCTCTTCCTCTCATACGGTTTTTAAAGAAGTTAGATAAGGAAGATATTTTCAATTATTTTTTTTTCACAGTGTTATAGTTAGAGGCAATTATTCTTTTGCTTTTTCTGCATTAAAGGTGTCGGGTCCTACTCACCCAGCTAGTTAGAGTAGGCCCAACATGAATATGAATGAAGGTATTAATGCTCAGCGGAGAGAGAGAACACAACACAACTCAGATAATGGATTTTAATAAGTTTCACACAGGCGTTACACAGTAGTAGTAGTGAATACAATTAGTAAAATAATACTTATTATAGGCGAGTGCCTGTAAGCTAGGGTCGAGAGATCACGACCAAGGAAGAGAATGGAATGAAAAGAGTGATGAGGAAGGACTGTGAAGAAGATTTGAAAATGGAATTTGGAATTTAAAATGAATTATGTTTCGAAATAAAGCGGACAGGATGTTGATGATTGGAAAATGAGGTGAAAAGCAAGATGCAGCATGAAGGTTATCCATGCGCATCGTTACAATACCGGGGGGGCCGGGGTAAAAAAAAAAAAGTTTTTTTTTTTAAGAAATAGAAGATAAAATAAATAAAATAAGTGTGTAAATAAAAATAATGATAAATGTGTCAAAAAAAATTTTGTGGTGAGTGTGGAATGTACAGTGAGTATTTACAATAAGTGCGTTTCCTCTTTTATTCATCAGTCATTTATTCACCTTACATTCATCCTCAGACAATATACCATTCAACATCATTCAAGTAGAGAAATATAATATTTAATTCTATATTTCTCATGAAACCACTTATTTACTTCGTGAAGGCTTATTTTATTAGTCACAACCCGCTAAATAATTGAATGGCAGCTAGGCTTATTTACCGTGTTGCCGACCGCACGATGATATTATTTACAAGTTTTTTAACTAAGTAATCACGTTTACGCGATATAGTATGTAATATTAATTACGTTAGTAATAAGCATTAAGTGCTTATAAGAAAGGTACGATAAAGGCTTATTTAATGTGTTATCAACCGCACATAGAGTATTAGGTAATTGTCATTAGAGGCTTATTTAACGAGTTGACTACCGCTCAGGAAATAAGGGGTAAAAGAATAGAAGAGAAGAAGGAAAGAAAGTAGATAGGTAATATTTACAAGAGAGAATAAATTAAAGGTTTGACATCCGTCAATGATAATGGAACCTAAAAAGAATGAAGTGAATATAGGTAGGTAATAAAAAGGTAGGTATTTAAAAATAAAAGGAAGTATCAAAGTTATAAAACTTTCTCAAAACTTTTCACCACTTAGTCGGACATTAATAAAATAAATTTGAGTTTAGTTCTTCGGATTGGAAAATATAGTAATTGAAAAATAATAAGCATCTATCAATATGTCAATGTTAAAAATTTCAAAAAAGTAAAGTGAAAAGTAGTTAAAAGTGCCAAAAATATTGCCAAAGGTAAGATCAAATTGGTTATCTTGTGAAAGATATGTTTTAGAATTTAGAGAGATTGAGAATGTAAAGAAAAGTAATTAAAAATCCTAATAAAAGTTTCGTGTAAACGAAGCTTTAAAAATCCTTATGTGTAACCAGCCTAATATTTATGTCATAAACAAAAGTATTGAAAAAGAAGAAAAATGACTTGTGTCGATTGTCAGTTTAGGAAAAGAAATAGAAATGTACTATCTACGAAGATATGAAATTAAATATATAAAAAAATAAATAATAGGGAGGCAAAGGAGAAAGAAAGGGAGAATAAAGCTGTTCCAGATATCCACAAAGGTACGTAAATATATTTAATATAGGTAGGTTAGTTTGAATGTATGTAAGTGATATCCCAAAGTCGGCTGCAGAAGCCTAAGGGATATCGGTGCTAAAGACGTGGCCTATACCTTAGGATATTCTCCTAAAGCAAGCGGTATTGTATAGGATTCCAAAACAAAGGATAACCTGTTCAGGTTTAAACCCAGAGTCTTAGAGTCCTGTGCTACTGCACAAGGGCAGCATGATTGTGTAGCTGTATGAAACTGTGTGTAGATTATAGGATTGGTGTACTGTTTGAGTACCTATTTGAAGTGTAATGGAGGTAACGTGAAAGTGTTAAAATAATAATAATATAAATAATTGTTACAGGGATATCTGGAGAGCTTACCTTGATGGTACTGATGATAATGAAGTAATGGAGCAACAATTATTATATAGAAAATACAGGGATATTAAAAAAATATCACAATTCATTAAATCACTTTCACAAATAAATAAATTTCTTGATGTTGTTGTTTCCTTTGTATGTCGACCGACGGAGAAGTGAGCAGCGACTGACGGAGAAGTAAGTAGCAGCAACCGATGCAGAAGTAAGCAGCTGCCTCTGTCCACAGCTAACCACCGATGCAGTAGATAGTCCACCGACGCTGAAGATATGCACCGACGCCGAAGATATGCACCGACGCCGACGATAGCGTACCGACGCTGACGATAGCGTACCGACGCTGGTCACTATCCACCGTTGCGACGCAGGCTTAAGTTAGAGTGGAGGAGTGAGTCTGTCTGTATCCAGTGTCTCTTGACGTAATCACTCTACAGTACTCACGTATAGTTACGGGCGCCAATGTCGGGTCCTACTCACCCAGCTAGTTAGAGTAGGCCCAACATGAATATGAATGAAGGTATTAATGCTCAGCGGAGAGAGAGAACACAACACAACTCAGATAATGGATTTTAATAAGTTTCACACAGGCGTTACACAGTAGTAGTAGTGAATACAATTAGTAAAATAATACTTATTATAGGCGAGTGCCTGTAAGCTAGGGTCGAGAGATCACGACCAAGGAAGAGAATGGAATGAAAAGAGTGATGAGGAAGGACTGTGAAGAAGATTTGAAAATGGAATTTGGAATTTAAAATGAATTATGTTTCGAAATAAAGCGGACAGGATGTTGATGATTGGAAAATGAGGTGAAAAGCAAGATGCAGCATGAAGGTTATCCATGCGCATCGTTACAAAGGTAAATCTGACCGTGTTCGTCTACTATATTTATAATATAGGTACCTAATAATACAATATGACCACTTTAAATTATAAATCCTTCATCATTAAACCTAACCTAAAAAGTTCAGTCAACATCATGATTTTGTGTCCCTGCGACTAGGAGGTGTGTGTCGTGAGAGTTGATTTGGGAATTAGTAGAGACAGAAACAGCCGATCCTCGCCTGTACAGCTCTTTTTCCTAATATTCTGCGGTCCTTTTAGTAGGAGAATGATAGTATAGAGTATTTAAATTTAATGTCTCTCTTCTAGATACTTACAGTACCTAATCTATACAATCATATTCTCTTAATACTATAACAAAATTAATCCACAAAAGCTCCATACAATCTCGCGAGAGAACATTTTACTTGTAGAAATTATATGGAGCGCCAAGCTGCAAAATAGTACCTATATATATATATTTCTGTCAAATAAAAACTCTTCATAACACTGCATTATGCAACTAAAGAAATAAAAGATGATTTGATGTACTCGCAAAAATTTCTATGTGGCCGCCGCTAGTGGTAAAACAGAGGTATTATTTTTGAACGCGTGGCACACGTCTTTGAACGATTTTCCATACAAAAATCTTTCGAAGACGAGTGTCACACGTTCAAAAATAGTACCCCTGAGTTGAAATTTTGAGAATAGCATCTCAATTTACTCTATGATAATGTCGACAGAAAAAAAGAGCTGCCAACCTGAACGTATTCAAAGCCACTTCATTTATGTCGATAGCCACTACCGTGAAAACTGTTACGGAATGCCAATTTCATGCTAGCCACCGTGACTATCAAATTCGAGTTGTCAACCGAGCTTTGATAGCCACCGTGCTTATCAATTTTAGTGAATAGGCCCGCTGGTGCCTTGTGTAATATTCTGGCGTTTTAAATTTGCACAGGTGGCCATCACATAAATAAAAATTGTCACCGTGAACTGTAGACACGTTAATAACAGTCAGAACCAAAGGCTTAAAGTGCCTACCCGTTCTTCGGTAGGCACTTTAAGCCTTTATTTTTAGGGTTCCGTAGTAAACTAGGAACCCTTATAGTTTCGCCATGTCTGTCTGTCTGTCTGTCTGTCTGACTGTCTGTCTGTCTGTCTGTCTGTCTGTCTGTCTGTCCGTCCGCGGTTTTACTCAGAGACCATAAGTACTAGAAAGCTGTAATTTGGTATGAGTATGTATATTAATCATGGCAAAAAAGTCGTAGAAAAAAATTTTGAAAAAAAAATTTTTTTTGGGTAGCTCCCATACAAATAAAGTGGGGGAGTAATTTTTTTTTCTCTACTTACCCATCTTGTGGGGTATCGTTAAAAAGGTCTTTGAAAAATATTGTGAGGTTGAGAACACCATTTTTCGATTTAGGGATCCGTTTCCGAAATATTTGGTTTTAAAGTGCAAATTTTTGTTAGAGGTACGTGTCCCCCCCCTCTATCTCCTAAACGGTTATATATAGATACGTGAAAAAAATTACAGCAGTAGTATATATACTGAAGTTGAAAGGAAAACTATCAGAGCTAAGTACTAAGTACAAACTAAAAAGTTATAGGCAACCAACTTATAAAATGTACTGGAAAATGTAAAATTTCATACAATCTTTATTGTTAGATGTTTTTGGTCGTTAAACTGTGAGGTGCGAGTGTAAACAGTGTGTACTCAAAGTTGTCATTCGCAACTACGGAACCCTATACTGCGCGTGGCCCGACACGCACTTGGCCGGTTTTTTATTATTAGACACTAGATTTCGCAAGCAGCTCCTTCTCTCTATACCCCAAAGTACAAATCACCTAAACCACAAAGTATGCTTGCCTAAGGGATTTGAATCGATTTTCACGATTTCCGGTTCATTAGGCAAACGCCTTGACGACTGGACCACAGAGGTAGTCAAACTACATCCTGTGTCACTTAACAAGCAGCACTTAATAATACTTCCACCATTAAGCTTAGAGTAATATTCCTTCATTAAATAAATAAAAATATTGCAAAAAAGGTAATTTGTTTCTACATCAGTTCAATACTTTCTATTTTCTATCAATAATATGCAAATTATTGTATATAAAGTTACTATTTTATTCAGCAGAATGCGCGAGTGCATCTGAAGCTGAATAAGCGATTCTTATTAAGCAAAATGCTCGAATAGCGCAAACTACCTTGTAATTTCCAACCAAGTGAAACAGCTAGATATTTTCCCGGGGGAATGTAGCACAGCACATACATAATTTCCCTAATAATTATTTGATAAATTAAGAGAAAAACCGGCCAAGTGCGTGTCGGGCCACGCGCAGTGTAGGGTTCCGTAGTTGCGAATGACAACTTTGAGTTCACACTATTCACACTCGCACCTTACAGTTTAACGACCAAAAACATCTAACAATGAAAATAGTATGAAATTTTACAGTTTATAAGTTGGTTGCCTATAACTTTTTAGTTTGTACTTAGTACTCAGCTCTGATAGTTTTCCTTTAAACTTCAGTATATATACTACTGCTGTAATTTTTTTCACGTATCCATATATAACCGTTTAGCAGATAGAGGGGGGGGACACTTACCTCTAACAAAAATTCGCACTTTCAAACCAAATATTTCGGAAACGGATCCCTAAATCGAAAAATGGTGCTCGTAACCTCACAATATTTTTTAAAGACCTATTTAACGATACCCCACACGATGGGTAAATAGAGAAAAAAAAATTACTCCCCCACTTTACTTGTATAAGAGCTTCACTAAAAAAAAATTTTTTTCAAGTTTTTATTCCACCGCTTTTTTGCCATGATTAATATACATACCCATACCAAATTACAGCTTTCTAGTACTTATAGTCTCTGCGTAAAACCGCGGACGGACAGACAGACAGACATGGCGAAACTATAAGGGTTCCTTGTTTACTACGGAACCCTAAAAACCGATTAACTGGTTTTTCTCTTTAAATAATGCACTAGAAAAATACTTGTTGTGATACCAATATACTATAAGTAATTTACTAGTTATGTACTTGTAAGATCCTTTATATTCGATTTAACGGAGGATTAAAAGAATTTAATTGCTGGGCGGTGCTAATGTTACTATAACAGCGCTTTTATCTAATTTTATGAATAAAACTATAGCAAAGACGATAACTTGTTTCTATTTCGGTTCAATACTCTCTATTTTATTATGCAAAATATCGTAAATGAAGTTACTATTTTATTCAGTAGAATGCGCGAGTGCATCTGAAGCTGAATAAGCGATTCTTATTAAGCAAAATGCGCGAATAGCGCAAATTACCTTGTAATTTTTCCAACCAAGCGAAATATTTTCCCAGTGGAATGTACAGCACATACTTAAAATTGAGCAAAAAGTACAATTGCTCAGCTGGAAAATGAAATAGCTCTGAGTTGTAGTGCAATTCGTTTTACCGCTGAACGGAGTTCGCGATTTCCGTTCACACGAGTTTCTTTGGTATTTACAGTTTGTTTGATTGAGAATTTTATAAGTTGTGATTTTTATTTATTAACTATAATTTTTTCGTTTTTTCATCCGCATAAATTATAGCCTATGTCACCCGCAAATAGATTAGCCTTTTTATAGGTAAAAGAAATTTGAGAATTGGTACAGTAGTTGCAGAGCCTTTTCAACGCAGACAAACAAACATCTTAACTCTTCTTTTCGTCCATCCTTAAAACAGTAAAAATAATGAATTTAAAATATAAAATAATAATTATTCTAGATTCAATCCACCCAAACTGGTGTAGATTTGAATACCTTTAATAAGAAATTATTAATTTTCTTTCAAATCTCCATAAACTCAGACGAATAACTTTACAAAACATTTGTGTATCGTGTTTATGTAGAACTCCAAACTTGGCGAGTTAAGAAATCTATAGAAATAGTTCTCGCAGCTCGAAAACTTCATTTACATTGCCAACTAGTTTTCATTTGGTAAAACTAATTAAATCTTCAACTTTTCGAAAATCAATCTATTGTTAGACAACTAAAGTTTATTCTTTCGAATATGATTACTGGGTTTATATAAATACGTGATAAACCTCCTTTTATTGTTTTATTTTCTTTTGTATTGTTACATCTAAACAAAGTATTTAAACCTTTTTTTACCTATGGCTGCAACAAAAGATTATTTAATTTTTTGTTAGGTTTCGTGAATGTATTTATGTAACCATGTATGTACGCTGCTTGCCCGAACCCATTTGTATGTTCCGAGTGACTGTTTTTTTTTAATTTGGTTAGGCAGTCATTTTGACTCAATTTTTCTTAAAGGAAAAAAAGCCTTTTTGTGTATATGTTGATTTTATTCCTCGTTATTTTTGACTTAACTCTGCAATGTTTTTAGACAGTACTAACAACTTGATAAAAAACTAACATTGCTTTATTCTAATTGGCTGGTATCTGAAATATAATAAAACCATCTGTTACATAATTAATAAAATATTGAGCCCGTATTTTGTTCCTTTAACTATGAAGCGAAAAAATATACAGATATAGCCTGTTACAATTGCTAAGACGTCAAAATTTGCTACACTTATTATGAAATAGAAAAGTCACGAGCCCTTACGCGTACTTTATCTTTATTATTTATTGTTTAATTGACACAAGAAAATACATGTACAATATTTTTTTTATTAACGAACTGACAGAATAATTTTATAAATATTACCAGAAAACTTATCAGCCTTTAGCAGACAAAGTAAGATTACTTTTCCTGTAATAAGTTAGTTTCCTGGGTAGTAAAAATAAAATAGTTAAGAGTCGCCTGGACGCGCATGTCTCCATA
This sequence comes from Rhodophaea formosa, assembly GCA_963082605.1. Classification (NCBI taxonomy): domain Eukaryota; kingdom Metazoa; phylum Arthropoda; class Insecta; order Lepidoptera; family Pyralidae; genus Rhodophaea; species Rhodophaea formosa. The sequence goes on along the minus strand of OY720217.1, from coordinate 16,321,884 downwards.
CAAACGGAAAAAGGAAATTGTGGCAATATTGTCAATTTTAGGGCAAAGTTAAGCATCCAATCAATTACTTTCATTATAATCTACGTACGTTCCTATACAGTTTGGTTAAATTATCAAATGTTTGAGAATTATACGCCTCTCAAGATTTCCATACAAATTTGAAAAGGCTTGTAATTTTCAAACCATTGGTATTTTAACCAAGTTGTGTAGGAACGTACGTAGGTTATAATGAGATTAATTGATTAAATGCTTAATTTTACTCCAAAATTATCAAATATTGCCACAATTCCCTTTTTCCGTTTGTATGGAGACATGTGCTTCCAGGCGACTCAGACAAGATTCTTATCTAAACAATAGCGTGTTTAAACATATTTAAAGAATTTTGTTTCTTTTATAATGTTAACATTTTATACAAAGAGAAGGTAAGGAATTATTATTGTTCATTTACTATAAAATTGCTAATATAATGGTATTGTTAACAAAGCACTCAATATCTTAAGTAAAGCAACGGAACAATGAATTTATTGTCGAAGTTTTAGTGCACCGAACGTTGTGCGGCTGCATTTACACCGATGTATTTACGTATATACCTACCTTTATAAATATTTTTTAAATTCTGAGCCGAGCCTAGAACGTTCTACTCTAAATAAATTAAACATTTGGCAAAGATCGAAAGCACTCAGATTAAAATTTCTAAGAAGGAACATAAAACAAAAAAAAAATGTTGTGCAAATGAAACAGAAATACATAAAAATAACTACTGCGTATGTTTGCTAGAAACTGGAAGAAGACTTTTCCGCACACAGGCATTTGTCTTTTAATAACCTACCTACTATTAGAGCTATTATTGACGATGACAGCTCTAGCGGTGCCAGTTTTTCAATAATTGTATACCTACCTACTTATATTTTGTTTTTTCATATTGTTAATCTATCTATGTACATATTTCTTTTTAACGCAAAAAATCTCATCGGAGTCAATCAAACTCTTATTTTTAAAGGAAAGGAATGAAGGAGTGGGCATTCAAGATGCAGAGTACTCTTATTAAATATTTACTTAATGAAATAATGATAAATATTTATATTTTTAACAACCGACGCAATAGTTTGACAGCTCTGTGTGTGTTGAAAGCACAGTGAGAGAAAATTCAGACTTGTCTCGCACACAAAGTAACATCTTGTCTGATGACCACTTAATCATCATCATCATCATCATCATCATCATCAGGTCTTTCCAGTCTCCACTGCAGGAGCATGACTCTCTCTGTACTACCAGAGCCATTTATTAGCTTGAGTAGTCAGAGGACCTCTTAATACAACTAAGGAAAAACACATTATTACCGGTGTGATTGCGGCCACAAGTGCTTAAGACTGCTGCAGGTAGTTTACTCCTCAAATACTTGTAAGTAATGGGTATAAAGCTTATTTAGAGGACATAGTTAACTTGTTCATTAATTGAATTACTTCCGCTAACATGATTTTGTATTTTGCTTCTATTATTTCCTCTCTTCGAAAGAAAAAGTTCTAACCGGTTTCAAACTTATGCGATGCATATTTACTATCATTATTATTAGACAGCTGTACTGACATTCAGTGACTACATTCGGTGTAAGCAATGTATTCTGTGAATCGCTTTAAGATTTATGTACAAAAATTAAAAGATTACGGTAAACATGTAACTAATTTTTGTACCCTTGCATGTAATTATTTATTTTTAACAAACTTGTACCATAGATGTTCATAGATAGGTCTTCATTTATTATTGATATTATATGTCAATTGTTTATAAGTATTTCAACTGCGTAGTCCTCATATTTTCGAAATATACTAAGGAACCCTTATAAAGGAATTTTTGTTGGCGACAAAATATAGTAATATTTTAGCTAATCTAATCTTATAGTCAAGGGTTTCTTAATAACATTGCAGTTACAACAGAACCATTGACTCACTTTTTGTGTCAATACTTTGAGGATCAAGCTGCATAGAATGAAAACTGTAAGATAAAGATCATCATCATCATTTCGAGTAGGTGACACGGTCAGTCGACCATGCACACCCTGATGTCAGAGTTCTTTGGAACCGCCTCTCGGCCTCTGACGTGGATCCTTTAACGACTACCAGATGGCGGCCGGAATTAACGGCTTAACGTGCCTTCCGAAGCACGGAATCATCTTTCTTATCAGACAATCAGATGATTCATGCCTGCAATGTCCTAACCAAACTGAAAACAACTTAACAAAATATGCTTCCCGTGGGAATCGAACCACGACCTCCGGGTCAGTAAGGCAAACGGCTTAACCACTGGACCACAGAGGCAGTTAATACATAAGATAAGGATGAAATATAAAATGTTGGTATGATGGGAGCTGAAAGTCGCAATTTCCTGCGACTGCAGAAACAGACGAATTAAATAACGCCTTAAGATACCGCTGACCGGAATCTCTCAACTGCATAATGCAGTTTATTGGATTCTCGAGAAATACTGAGGAGTTTAATTGTAATGTATAACCTCTTTACACAAAATATAAAATTTTGTTTTTGTTTTTCGGGTGTGTCAGTGGCCAACACTGGTGTCAGATTTTTCAAGCTGCCTAAAGGCATCTCACATAGCTTAGCTGCCATCAGTGAGACAGCTGAGACCAACGGCTTTACGTGCCTTCCGAAGCACGGAGGAGCTCGAGATATTTTTATGCCACTTGCGGTTACCCATCCAATTGGGGACTGCGCCTAGGGTTGCTTAACATGTGGAAGCGCTTATTATGCTCACGCCCACTAGGCCATCGGGCTCCTATATATAAAATTAAAGACACAGAAACACAGTTATAAAGACACAAGTAAATTGATAATCTCAGAATACAAGATATGTTAATGAAACCCTTTACGATTTTCAAAAGGTGCATCTCAGCTCGCCAGAAAATTAAAAATAAATCAACATTTGACGGACTAAGTCGCCCCTTGAAGGATCGAACAGGGTATTTTTAATATCCGATCCCAATCCCAACTTCTCAACTCATATCATAAAAGTGAAAGTGAGTTTGTTTGTTACCTCTTCACGTTTTATCAACTGAATCAATCTTCTTAAAATTTGGCATACACGTTGATGATGCTACGGAGAAGGACACAGGATATATCAAGCGCGCGAAGCCGCGGGCAACAGGTAGTATTGTATGACTGAAATAAGCACAGCAATTAAAACTCGGATAAGTGTATACGGAAATTTATGTATGGGTCACTCAATCGTGTCAATACCCTTATATACTAATTAAGCTTAATCCTTATGAAAAGACGTTACTGTCAGAGTATTATTTTGGTTAACAAAATATACAATTATTATTTTTACCAGTCAAATTTGGGGTTTAAAATCAGCAACATCAAATATCCGCAAATTCGCAAATTGAGAAGAAGGGGTTTAAAAGACAGACGAACACAAAAAATCCTCCATTCCTGTTTTTCTTTAAAGGTACTTAACAAAGGAAAATGATAGATTAACTAACCCAATCGCCAATTTGTAGACATGCAATTTTAATGTTTAAGTGTTCATAGACTTTAATAAAATAAGACGTCAAACATTTAGGATTGTTTTTCTTCGGCTTAATAACGCTCAATGTAATCAAATTTCACTTTTCAATAAAGACAAATAAATTAAATTTCATTTATCTACATATTTGTTATAGGACAAATATTTTTCAACCGTCTCGAAGGCACCGTAGGTCATTATAATATTAGTTAGATTATGATAGCAATGTTGCCATATGACCAAATACATATATGTATAATGGTCAAGAAAACTCATTGACTTGAGAATCCCGACGTCTTAGCAGAAGAACATTTTCATTGCTCACTAATGTTAAGAAATCCTGATTGTTTGGAATGCATATTTAGCCATGGGCCCAGAGTATTCAAACAGCGTGTAAATTAATCACTAATATTTCTTCAAAGAGGAGACTAAGTCCATAAAAATGAAATTTTTTGCTATAACAACAATGAAGGGAACTTGAAAACAAAAGTCATTTCAAATTCAAAAGTTTTCGGAGGACCTGGAAATTTGTGTGAAAATGTCGAATATTTTTTTTTTACCCCAGCATATAAGTAAGATATACTTTTTATTCATATGGCTCCCAACATTGGCTAATTGAAAAAGTTTATCATTTTGACAGGCTGAGTCACCCCTTCAAAGGCATTGCCCGTGGTTTATTTACATGCCGTATACCCAATCCGTTAGGTGGAAGATAGAGCAGAAGATAGAGCTTTAAGTAACTTATTGACGTCAACAATAACCTAACATTGTAAACCAATTGTAAATGTAAAGTGACGTTCACCAAATGATATTTAAAATATCTTAAGATGAATAAAAATTTTGACTTGACTTGACTTGACTAGAGCCTAGGATCATAGACCACCTTAGGCATGATGTTTAGGTGGAAATATAATAACAACAATCTATATAATCTTTATTTAAAAACAAGCAGCAAAACGCGTGATCGCAGGTAGACTAAGTTCAACTTAGTATACCTGTAACCACAAACACTGAAAAGTGTTCAAAACGTTAGGTGTTTAAATAATGTAATAAACGCGATAAAAAGCATATTAATATAATTTTATTTAAATGTGTAACAATCGCGAAAACATAACAAAATAACAAGCTTAACTCTGTAGTTAATTGGAGCTCTTCCATACCGTAACAGTTGATATTGTTACAAATGTGTTGGACGAGCTTCGTGACGCAGCGGTCAACACGCCTGCCTGCGAGACGAAAGCTCCCGGGTTCAATCCCCGGTCAGGTCAAGGTGGAAAATGAACTTTTTCAGATTGACCTGGGTCTTGGATGTTTATCTATATATGTATCTATTATAAAATATGATATCGTTGAGTTAGTATCCCATAAAACAAGTCTCGAACTTACATTAGGGCTAGCTTAATCCGTGTGATTTGTCCGTATAATTATATTTATTTACAAATATATATAATTCACGATAGTAATCATCCTCGTCATCATCAGATCTTTGTAATGTCCACTATAGGAGCATGAACCTCTCAGTACTACGGCAGCCATATATTAGCCAGAGAAGTCATAGGATTTGGCCTACACCCTCCACGCTGGCTAGACGGGTTGAAAAGATTCTTTGATATTTATAAGCTTTGATTAGCTTGTGTTTTCTAAGTTGCTTTCTACGACATCCACGGAAAGACTTAGAGTCGTCTTAATTTAATCTGCCGGGAAACAGACGGCACAATAGTGATAGCTTGCTAGAAATATTATTTAAAGATAGAATTCCTCAGATATTCACCCACTTCCTCAAACTTTAAACCTTGTTGAATAATTCAATATATTTTTATAGAAACCATTATAAACAATAAACGACCACACTTTTATTAGCTACTCGCAGTAGTTGTTCCCATTAATTATTACGAGGTCAACTAAGGTCGCTATACACAAGTACATATTCACATCGCGTGTAGTAATTAATTCATTGCCTTTGTTTGAGTCTAGCCCAGGCTGTTTATCCAGGATCGATCACAAGCCAGCTCTAGATCGGAGTATCATTTGGCTAAGTAATGACAGTGGTCGGAACGTGTGCATATTTACCTTAACTTTGGATGATAAATTACAAGAGCAAATAATACCACCGCCGGAAGTGCGCGCTGTTGTTATACGCTTCTTTAAAAGTTTAGCTCAATATACTTAATAAATTTCGTCCACTAGTAATGTCCCAATATTTGATTGGTTTTATTGAAGAGAGATAGTGAAAAACCTCCTTCTAAACAGAGCATTTTTCAAGTTGCATCAAGGTTGCATCTTAATTAACTCAGTGTCTGATATTATGACAGTATAACGGCTTTTACGGTAATGGTATGCACAGTTTGGTGTTATAAATGCTCGTGCTCATGAACAATTTGTGAAATAGTTAAAGTGAACTGATAAATGGACTCGTATAGATTTGCCGCCCCAAGCTGCCACGAGGCGTCAAAGAACATACGCCATCTTTGATGCTACTTGGAAAAACTTTACCGTACAACACTGATACTTAGTATCTCATTATACTGGACATTGGCAGAATCACTGAAATTTCGGTGGAAGCCATAATATAAAACAGAAGAAGAAGAAGGGATGTCATTCTCATTTACTTGTCCGGTGATTGCGGGTATAGCATCGGGTACGCGCGAGCGGCCAACCGAGCTGCTACTTTCATCCGAGTAAGTAACATCCCAAATACTTTCCTCCTATTTCCCTAGTCCATTTGTCGTGAAAAAAAAAAAGATTTCGATGGGCAGCAGCGTCAGAAACTGCCTCGGTGATCCAGTGGTTAAGGCCTTGTTAACCCGGGGGTCGTGGGTCCGATTCCCACGGGAAGCATACTTCGTTAAGTTGTTTCCAGTTTGGTTAGGACATTGCAGACATGAATCACCTGAATGTCTGATAAGAAAGATGATTCCGTGCTTCGGAAGGCACGTTAAGCCGTTGGTCCCGGCTGCCATCTGGTAGTCGTTAAAGGAACCACTTCAGAGGCCGAGAGGCGGTTCCGAAGAACTCTGACACCAGGGTGTGCAAGGTCGATTGACCATGTCACCTACTCGAAATGATGATGATGAGCATCAAAATCGATATAAGGCAAACAAACTGCGCCCCATTGTGGTTGTCCTGTATCAATCGTAGTTTCAAGTTACGAATCACTTCTTAAAAATTCAATAAATGTCGAGCTCCGTGGCGCAGCGGTCAACACGCTAGCCTGCGACACGGGGGTCCCGGGTTCGATCCCCGGTCAGGTCAAGATGGAAAAAGATCTTTTTCATATTGACCTGGGTCTTGGATGTTTATCTATATAAGTATATGTTATAAAATATAGTATCGTTGAGTTAGTATCCTGCGACATAAGTTCACAACTTACAGTGGGGCTAGCTCAATTTGTGTGATATGTTCCTATATATTATTATATTATATTAAACTGCTGTTTGCAGGTTGAGAACCCTTGCAACTACAGTACTTCTTAAGAATTCAATAAACTGCATTTTGCAGTTGAGAGATCCCGGTCAGAAGCACCTTAGACATTTTTTAATTCGACTATTTCTGCAGTCACAGGAAATTGCAACTTTCAGATTCTCACTATGTCTGGTTTAACGTTTTTATTTAAATTGATAATTTTGATTAATGAATTTAAGTTTGACTTTTTTAAAAGTATATTTTAAATAAATAAAAAATAAATATATACGGACAAATCACACAGATTGAGCTAGCCCCAAAATAAGTTCTTATGAAAGACTTGTGTTTTGGGATACTAACTCAACGATACTATATTTTATAACAAATATGTATATAGATAAACATCCAAGACCCAGGTCAATCTGAAAAAGATCGTTTTCCATCTTGACCTGACCGGGGATTGAACCTGGGACCATCCGTGTCGCAGGCAGGCGTGATGACCGCTGCGCCACGAAGCTCGTCAAATCATATAGCTCTCACAGATCGTTAAAGCCGATTAAAGAAAGGGCCTCAGGAATTATGTAAATAGGCAATGCGGCTAGGAACCCATCACTGTTTTGATTTCGTTCTCACCTACAAGCCCGCCAATATGCTAAACGCGTCCTTAAGGTTTTACTGACCTGGGCTCTGTCTACCCCGCAAGAATAAAAGACGTGATAGAATGTATGTATAACCCCTCGTCATGGCCTTGATTCTTTTTTTTCGCTTTGTAGAAAATTGTAACCATATAAAAATCCCTAGAATTTCTGATCAATGCTTCTTCTGAATAGGTATTTAAAAGGCAGCCGCTACAGAATGATCTATGAACATACAACACAAACCACATATCAGGTTGCGCTAACATTTGCTAAGAAATGGTTTTCCAAAATTCACCCCCTTGGGGATATAAAACGGGTTGGTATTTAACGCAAGCAAAGCCGTGGGCCAACCTGGTGGCCTTTTGTCGCACGCTGGCGTGTTAAACACTATGCCACGAAAGCGGTTATTACTCTATCTACGTCCTTGATAATCTTCAAATATACATATTATCACGTCGTTTTCCCTTGCAGGGTAGACAGAGCCCAGTCTTTTCACACGAACGGGAGTTGTGCTTGGATGTCCAGAGTGTTTTTCAGAGCGCATGCCTCCGGAAGAGACGTCTATTCCATTAGAATTATAATATCAATGCTTAAGGCCACGTTTAGCATGTTGGTGGGCGCGTAGGTGTGAATGGAATCAAAATAATCATTGGTTGCTAGCCGCATCGCATATAGATGTCGTGGCCATATCGTAGAATTGATCTTTTCATGAAACGATTGACATTTTCATGAAATGGTGTCATTTTATGATGTGGCCAACTTAATTTGATCAGATCATTGAATCGTCAACGTTTAACGATATTTTCATTCACGTTTGGCCGGATCGTAAAATAGGGTGTCCAGGAAATATAATTAACAAAAAATCAGAATATGTTAAGAACATTTTGTATTTTGCCGTCGTAAATTCTTATATTTTCAATTTCTTTATCAGTACACAACATAATATTCACCTTTTCACTGCGGTTTTCGCCGCCGCCTTCTTTCCACATGAACAAAACAAACAAAGCGTTTGTAGCGCCTCTACCGGTAATTCAAAAACTATTTTACGATATGATCAATCAATCTTAACGATTTCATGAAAGAGCCACGCGTTTGGCTGCACATATCGTCAAACGATATATTGTCATTGATCTGCCCAATCTACATCATGATGTGGCCAATAGACAGTAAAACTTTTCATGAAATGCGACCATTTCATAAAATTGACAATCACCTCATAAAGTGATCGATTCTACGATATGGCCACGACATAGACATGATTCTTGACGCCCATTCGCTCGATCGGATTTAACGATTTGCGCGGGAATAGAAGCAGCTGGTACATTCTACGTTTTTGCTTTTCTCCCATACCATGCAGCATCTTGTATCCATAGTGAAATCTAATAATTTATTGAAATTTGGTGTAATTTCAAAGGAAAAACTACTGCAGTATTATGCAGTTGAAGAATCTCGGTCAGCGGCATCTTAAGGCGTTATTTAATTCGTCTGTTTCTGCAGTCGCAGGAAATTGCGAATTTCAACTCCCGCCATACCGACATTTTAAATTGAATTTTTATCCAGTATTTAGGATTTAAAGTTAATTTGACGTTTGTTAATGACATTTTGTAGTTCCATTGAATATTTAAATCGCCCTCTTTGGGTCAGTTTATTTTTTATCCTGCTTTATTTTATACTAGCTGTTACCCGCGGCTTTGCCCGCGGAATATATAGCCTATGTCCTTCTCAGTACCCTAGCCTATGTGTATGTGTTCACGCACAGCGTGAACTAAACGCATATTTTTCGACGCCTGGCAACATTGCGTGGGCGTTACATATAAATACAAATTTTGAAATGTATCGAGTCACTTCTTTACTACACATATTCATTACACATCTATCATTTTATATTTCTAACGGCTCCTGTGCCAACATTGTACTTTTGCCTAAGTATTTCATTACACCAGTTTCCTATGCAATACAGTCTTTGTCTATTTCCCAGTCCCTTAAGTAAATACCTAGTTAGGGCAATCAGGGAAGTAGACCAGTTTTTCCAGTATGCAACATTTCATGGTGATCGGTTCAGTAGATACGGCGTGAAAGCGTAACAAACAAACAAACAAACAAACTCACTTTCGCATTTATAATATTAGTTAGGATTAGGATTGGGATAGTTAGGATTAGGATTAGTTAAGATTAGGATTAGTTGATGTACACGAGCTCCGTGGCGCAGCGGTCATCACGCCTGCCTGCGACACGGATGGTCCCGGGTTCGATCCCCGGTCAGGTCAAGATGAAAAACGATCTTTTTCAGATTGACCTGGGTCTTGGATGTTTATCTATATATGTATTCTTTATAAAATATAGTATCGTTGAGTTAGTATCCCATAACATAAGTCTTTCATAAGAACTTACTTTGGGGCTAGCTCAATCTGTGTGATTTGTCCGTATATATTTATTATTAATATTTATTATTTATTATTATGTCCGCGACTTCGTTTGCGTGACTTGATAATTCCTGTATGTGAAGTTAAGGCAAAAGATCTTGTACAGTAGAATTTAGACGATGCTTAGGTATGAAATATTCAACTAAGTTTGTTAATATATTATCATCATACTCAACAGGTCTTTTTTAGTCTCCACTGCAGGAGCACAGCTCTCACTGTATTATCAGAGCCATATTAGCCTTAGAGGATACACTCTCCACGCTGTCTGGGCGGGTTAGAGAGATCTCTTTGATGTTTATAAGCTTTGTTTAGCTCCTGTTCTGTTATGAGGAGCTCGATGGCCTAGTGAGTGTGAGCATTCGCAGTGATTTCGTATGTTAAGCAACCTCGGGCGCTTGAATGGGTGACCGCAAGTGGCATAAAAATATCTCGGGTTCCTCCGTGCTTCGGAAGGCACGTTAAACCGTTGGTCCCGTTCCATCTGCAGCTGCCATCATTGATGGCAGTCGTTAAGCTATGTCAGATGCCTTTAGGCAGCTTGAAAAAATCTGACACCAGTGTTGGCCACTTACGCACACGGAAAACAAAACAAACAGCTTCTGTTTCTAAGGTCGCTTTCTTGACATCCACAGTAAGATTTGGAGTGATCCTATTCTAAATTATTCTTAATATATTAACTAGCCTAAAACACTTATGACCCAGTTAGCAAAAGCCGTAAACCTCGTACGAAACTTATAGGTGTTTGAATATTTTTTTATGTTTTTATTACGAAACCTTTTTACAAACGAGCCCGTAAAGCTCGCGAGCTTGTACAAGCTTTTATTGTTTTTATCACGCACATTTCTGAAGGTTTAAGGAATTTTAAGTGTTAGTTCTTTATTGTTATACGGAATTAATTTCGGGTTTTAAATTATTCTTAGTTTATGTTTGTTCCTATGTAATGTTAAGAGTTAAATGCACGCACAACTAAATTTTAATCAGATTGCTTGTATATGGGTCAGCGGCCTTAGTTTTTATTGTATTCCGATTTGACTTTTCTTCGTCTATAACAAAGCTGTGCCACTGAACGCGCTTTAGCTGTGGTTGTTTAGTGAAATTCATTTTTTGTAAGAGCATGAATGGCTCGGCTCGTCTGAGGAAGTACCACACTCTCATAGAAAATCGATTTTTGAATAGTAGATTTACCGCTTCTATGCTCCGTTCTGCGAAAGCCGGAAAAGGCAGGGGGCCTTTTGGGGAGGGAAAAATAGAAAACCGGCAACGCTCTTGTCACACCCCGAGTGTTGCACTAGTCCATGGGTGGCGATGATCTCTCACCATCAGGCAACCCGCTTTCCCGTTTGCCGTACTATGATATTAAAAAAACCGTATTGGCACAACAGGTATCAATCCAAAATGATTATTAAGTTTTAGGTTATAATTTTATTAGCATAGTAATACATAAATATTATTTGGCCAAAGTTTGGCCAAGACTAGAGTAAATATTACCTATTGTGATGGCTAAATTATAATTGGTGGTACAAGAAGTGGGGCAGTTAGGGCTACTCATCAGATGGGCCATCATTTGGTCAGAGCCGCATTTCCTTAAATTTTGGGCAGATTTATGGAAATAAACTAGCCTTCGACCATGGCTCCTCTCGCGTTATTTCGATCCCTCAGCTACAACTGATAAAAAAATATATTATTGTAAAGTTTTAATAAAGTTTATTCAGATGTGTTTGCGTAAAAGTGTAACAGACATCCATACATATAAAATTTTCGCGTTAATAATTTAAGTAAGGATCATCATCATCATTTCGTGTAGGTGACACGGTCAGTCGACCATGCCCACCCTGGTGTCAAAGTTCTTCGGAACCGCCTCTCGGCCTGTGACGTGGATCCTTTAACGACTACCAGATGGCAGCCGGGACCACCGGCTTAACGTGCCTTCCGAAACACGGAATCATCTTTCTTATCAGACAATCAGGTGATTCATGCCTGCAATGTCTTAGCCAAACTGGAAACAACTTAACAAAGTATGCTTCCCGTGAGAATCGAACCCACGACCCCTGGTCAACAAGGCAGACGCCTTAACCACTGGACCACGGAGGCAGTTTAAGTGAGGATAATTTTCATCATTGTTGTCCTCAATGAAAAAAGAAAAATAAAACTTGAATAGCGCTCCAATCTACCGAGACGTCAGAGATGATGACGTCACTAAATTGCCTCCAACTTTATAGATTGGTCTCAAAAGAGAACTTTGTATCTCGCCCACTCAAATTTGAAGTGGACTCAAAGTCATTAGCAGGAAAACAGAATAAGAATGTTAATGTAATTTTTGCTATATTAAACTTCAGAGTGTTATACAGTTAGATCCTATTATTAACTTTTATTTAAATACTAGTATTTAAATAAGTACTGACGCAAGGTGAGCCGCGGGTTTCGCTTATATCCAGGCTATATCGAGCTCCGTGGCGCAGCGGTCAACACGCCTGCCTGCGACACGGATGGTCCCGGGTTCGATCCCCGGCCAGGTCAAGATGGAAAATGATCTTTTTCAGATTGACCTGGGTCTTGGATGTTTATCTATATATGTATTTGTTATAAAATATAGTATCGTTGAGTTAGTATCCCATAACACAAGTCTCGCTTAAGAACTTACTTTGGGGCTAGCTCAATCTGTGTGATTTGTCCGTATATATTTTTTATTTATTTATAAAAAGTATGTCCTTTTCCGTACTCCAGACAACGTTCTTACAAAATTTCATGATAATCGGTTCCGTAAATAGGGCGTGAAAGCGTAACAAACAACAAACTCACTTTCGCATTTATAATATTAGCTAGGATTGTTTGTAGAGGCACTTAACTAAAAAATATGATGTTGACGATGACATACCTATTATCACGAGTAGTTTCCATGGGGTAGGCAGAGACTATGGATATGATCCTAGCATATCTCTCTAGCTTCATCTACAGACACTCTCTTCATTTACGCTCCCCGGTTTGGGGTACTTCTTACATTCCCTTTATTAAGAACGTCTGCAATCTGATCGCAGTATAAGTTCGAAGAAGTCAACCCTGGCCAAAATGGCCAACTATCCTATTCATACACACGTTTTTTGCTTGATAGTCTAATGTTAAATAGTTAATGGTATACACTTTGTGCGCGAGTTAGACTCACACTTGACTGATTTTTTTACAGACTTTAAATGACGTACTTTATTTTAAACTAAGAATGAAACATCGATTAATATCCACAACATGTTTCGTCAATGATCTTACAGATAAATAATCCGCAACCGGCTTCGTCAAAAACTTAATTTACACATAAATTATCCACAACATGCGTCGTCAAAATTATATTATTGGAATAAAGAACTAAATACTGCAAGAGGGTGTAAAATAGATCATTTTACATTTTTCTATTCGTCTTGTCACCCCCTCAAATTTTGCAGTCAAAATCATTAGAAGAAAAACAGAATAAAATTGCAAATCTTAATTGCGTTAGATGAATGGCGTTAAGGGTGTTATACAATTTAATCCAATTAAAGGGAAGAAACGGAGCGAATGCTGAGCACCTGTTGCCGAATAATTTACAAGGGCAAATATGTTCGCCCTTGGTATTTAGGAATTATTGTTTATTCTTTTGCTTCTGAGAAATATGAACTTATTTTGATTTATGGGTGTAATTATTTGGAACTTTCACTATCATCGCGTCTTTGTCAACGATAATGATAGTGGCGAAGTGGTTAACATGCACGCTTGTGACACGAGGGTTCTTGGTTTTAATCCCGGCCTGATCATGATGAAAAACGACCTTTTTAGATTAGCCTGAAAATTTTACTTGAATTTTACATTTCGTATTACGCATATTATTTGCTTGTAGCAATTTATTATTAAGTAAGTATTCGAGATAACTTTATTTTAAATTATATTTTTATTAATAGTATTATAATTTTTATTCAATAAATCTCATAGGTATATAAATTTACCACATGTTAAGAAAAGATAACGGTATATTGTTATATACCATTATCTTTTCTTAACATGTGGTAAATGCGCTATGTTGGTACATAGCACTCTGCTCAGAGAATACGTACGAATGCTGAAAAATGATAAAAAAATGCAGGTTTCCTTAAAATTAGCTCACCAATAACGCCTTCCCTTCAAATTTACACAAAAAAGGCAAATTAGGTGAATCAAGGACCGCAAACAATTTAATATAAAATTAACCCAAATTCGCCAGATTGTTTTAAGGCACTTTTTCATTAAAAGCTAACCTCTCCATCGGCAACTTAATGCATTATTAAAAAACTCATTCAACTTATTAAGAAGTCATTAAGTTTATCAGATTAATTACGCTGGAGAACTCGATTAAAGGGGTTTCAAGGAAGCTTTAGATGAAAAGTATTCAAATTTGTCTTTTTCATGACTTCGAAAGATCGATGTGCTGTTTTAAGAGTGCTATTTTATTACGTCATCAATATGGTGTCACCGGGATCACCTGCTGTCATGGTCTCTTAAACAGGACCTTCGTGGCACAGTGATTAACACAACATCCTGCTACCCCAGTAGCTCTGGGTTCGATTCTCGGTGCAGGAAAATACATGAACTGTATTTCCATGCCACAAGTATTTGTACTCGTATAGTAGCAAATCATTAATTTTTTCAATAATATTTACTGCTCCCTGCATACTGCCACTTGGCTTAGCATTAGTGTAAACTGTGTTCAAATTGTTCATGTTCGGGAGAAGCGTACAAAAAGTAAAACAATGGGAGTTACTTGGGAAGAGCACTTATGTGCTTGGAGTTGGATGTAAAATGCTTGCCACTTATTAGTGTCAACTATGGTTGTTAAGGTAAGGTAAGATATGCACCTTTCATCCATTGATGCTCCTGAATCATTGACAGTCATGCCTACGACACGTATCTCTCTACAACTCTCTACATTTACTAAAACACGGCAACCACAGGCAAAAACCTAACAAATTATGGGATTGCAAATATTTTTATAACGCAATAAAAAACGGGCCTGAATAATCATGTTTAAATAAGTCCATTACTTAAATAATCGAAAAATATTGGACACGTATTTTTTTCTTTTGTCAATTAAACAGTAAAGATAAAGCTCATCAAAGTTATAGCATTTATGTGTAATCATAGTTTTCTAAAAAGTGTAAAAAAACTATTACTAATAACGGGCGAAGTATATGTTTGGTATTTTAGTTCCATTCACGAGACAAAAAAGCCTCCTATATTTTTTAATTATCTAAATGGCGGACTAATAGGAATCTCGCATATTGTTTTTTTTTTTATGTCATAGGACGGCAAACGAACAAGCGGGTCACCTGATGGGAAGTGATCACCGCTGCCCATGGACAACTGCAACACCAGGGGTGTCACAGGGGCGTTGCTGGCCTTTTATTTTTCCCTCCCCAGAGGGAGAAGGGGTGGGCCTCCGGCTCTCTCACTCACCAAACGAAGCATAGCAGCGGTAAAGCTACTACTCAAACGTCGATTCTCTGTGAGAGTGTGGTACTTCCGCGGACGAACCGGCCCATTCATGCTACGAGCAAAAGTGATTTTCGCCGGTAGCGAGGCTCTACCACAACTACCATTGTGTCAGACACCTTGCCATATAATATGTTTTTTAGCGTCAAAATACAATAAAAAGTAAAATTACACTAGTCACAAATAAACATTCCACGGTTTTTTTAAACTCAAATATTCAAACTACCATAGACCTTTTTAAGTATAGACGAAGGATAAACAAAAATTCATTATTAATTTACGACTTAATTTTTTTCGTCAACTTTACAATTTTGTTAATTCTTAGCAATTACAAGATTTCCATCGTTTTTTTTATTTAAAAGTATGTTAATTATAGTCAAATTAATACTGATAGAGTTAAAATTAACCCTGACTTATAGAAATTGCCAAACAGTTTAACAATTTTGTATAGAAATGTCTGAAAAAATGTTGAGTTCCTATCATTGGTCCCAAAGAAGAAGTTATTCATTTTGACGGTCTGAATCTCCACTTTACCAAGCTTTTGCGGAACTAATAGATAATTTACATCACCACGTCTTTTTAAGTCTCCACTGCTGGAGCACGACCCTCGCTGTACTTACTACCAGAGCTGTTAATTAGCCAGAGCAGTCAAAGGATTTGGCCTACATTCTCCACGCTGGCCAGACGGGTTGAAGAGGTCTCTTTGATGTTTATAAGCTTTGTTTAGCTGTGTTTCCTAAGTCACCGTGTACGACATCCACGGGAAGACTTAGAGTGGTTCTATTCTACTCAGCCAGGAACCAGACGGGTAATTACAATTTGAAAGAAATTTTGTATGAACTCTATCTAGGGCTTTAATGTCTATGAAAACATATAAACACCGTAAATTTTTTATGTCGTTTGTTTGTAGTTTTCAAATTATTTTTCTCGCGTGCTCAGCGTCGTTAGGATAGAAACTGATAAGACCTGTCACATATAAATTGTGGACGTGTCGCTGTAGAACCGTTTTGATATTGTTACTAATGAGGAGAAATAATATTATAGGGTTATGAACTTGACTGGTAGTGTCTCCTTGCAGCATGGTAAATTCTAGTACAGAATTAGTACCATCAAAACTAATTTTAGTGGGAGTTTTAAGCATTTACAATGCTAAACTATCTGTCTCATTAAACAAAAAGTATGGATTTAAATCGGCGACTTTTGATCTACCATTGGTTTAACATAGATGTAAGGCGAATGCGAAAGCCGATACATTGAATTTGCAGACAGAGGATTTGGCCTACACTCTCCACGCTGGCCAGATGGATTGAAGAAGTCAATTTGATGTTTATAAGCTTTATTTAGCTTGTGTTTCTTAAGTCGCCTTCTAAGACATCCACGGGTAGCCTTGGAGTGGTCCTATCCTACTCTTCCTGCCGGGAACCACACAGCATCATAATAAATCAATATCATACTCAGAAGCTTTAATTGTTTAATCGACGTCTTGCTATATGGCAAATGTAAACTATCAAAAACCAGCCAAGTGCGTGTCGAGCCATGCGCAGTGAAGGGTTCCGTAGTTGCGATTGACAACTTTGAGTTCACACTGTTCACACTCGCACCTCATAGTTTAACGACCAAAAACATCTAACAATGAAAATTGTATGAAATTTTACATTTTCGAGTACATTTTATAAGTTGGTTGTCTATAACTTTTTAGTTCGTACTGAATATACTCAGCTCTGATAGTTTTCCTATCAACTTCAGTATATATACTATTGCTGTAATTTTTTTTACGTATCCATATATAACCATTTAGCAGATAGAAGGGGGGGGGGGGACACTTACCTCTAACAAAAATTTGCATTACCTGTATGAGAGCTACACTATTAAAAAATTTATTTCAAGATTTTTATCTACTACTTTTTTGGCATGATTAATATACATACCCATACCAAATTACAGCTTTCTAGTATTATAGTCTCTGAGCGAAACCGCGGACGGATAGACAGACAGACTGACATGGCGAAACTATATGGGTTCCTAGTTTACTACGGAACTTTAAAAACGGCAGTCAGGTTGATATTTTAATAATGCAACATTTCTTCTGAAATTTTGAGTTTTGCAGAGTTCCAGCACTCGTTAAAAAGGTTTTAAATATTCAACTTATGAGGTTTAAATATACTAACGATTAAATATACACCCACGTGAAAGAAGTAATAAGCAACGGACAGTTTAACATAAATCATAAATAGCTATTTATAATTTCATTAATCTTCAACAATAATACGTCAAACAACAAATCACTTGGCTAATTTGTTTCCTGTCACAGTTGATAAAAATTAAAAAGCTATTAAACATGATTGATGTCTGAACATGGAATACAGTCCGTCTGTCCTTCCGACTCAATAGAAACGTTTCAGTGCGACAGATTTAATCAGAACTACGGAGGGACATCCATCATGGGACTTTGGTGGGACTCCAAAGATATCCAAAGACTTTTTAGGATAGATAGGTTGATTGAAGGAAACATTTTGCTTAAGTCTCTCTTACAAGACTTACTAAAGTTGCAGAGTAATTATTTTTCGTCGGTCTATCCTTCTAAAGATAAAGAACGACTTAGAGTAGAGACAATCTAGAGTGACATATTTAAAAACTAAGAAAAAATCCTTTGGAAATAACCATTAATTTTCATGGAACTCCTAAGAGTAATGTAGGATAGATAGATTCATTAAAATAAATATGAGAAGTGGACAAAATTTACGTCTGACTTTAACTGAATAAACTTCCTCTGTGGCCTAGTGGTCATCAGGCTAAGCTGACATACGCACACTGGGGGTCCTAGATGCGATTACTGGTCAGTTTAAAGTAAAAAATGATCTTTTTTAGATAGACCTAGGTCTTGAATTTTTGAACATGTATTTTTATAAAGTATCGATAATTTAATATCGCATAACGTATGTATTGAAATTAATTCAGAGCTTGCTCAATCTCTTTAATTTGTCCGTATATATCCAAACTACTATTATAAATGCGAAAGTGAGTTTGTTTGTTTGTTACGCTTTCACGCCCTAACTTCTGAACCGATCGTCATGAAATGTTGCATACACATAGGTTGGGGTTTTAAAAATGAAATAGGCTGTATATCACGCGGGCAAAACTGCGGGAAATAGCTAGTTCTTTTTATAATTAATATAATGAATAAAATTTAGACTCGGCAGCAAAAAAAAATCGGAAAATGCGAAAATATTTTTACGAACCACAAAAAATCTTTATTATACCTAATCGAAATTATAAAAATGAGTTTTAATATCTATTTGTAACGCCAAATATGAAATTTTGCGTTCACCTTGCTTCCTAAATACTCAGATTAATTGTATTTTAGACCTCTATCATCCAGACAGAATTGCATTGTCTCCAAGGCATTTAAATATTGGCATTTTATTTTATTTACAATTAAAAGGTAGTTTGAATAAATATATGATAATCTCTACAAACGCTTCATTAGGTATTTGACGGACAAGTCAGTAATCTAAAATTTAAACTCGATATCACACATCTACTATATTTAACTAATACTATCATTCGTTTGCGTCAATAGAAAGTTGGATGGACCTAGATATTCAGTTACGGTATTGTGATAAGCTAAATTGATAAAGGCATACCTACGAGTATATTGGAACCTCTGTAAATTTTGATGTAGCGTTGTCATACCCTCTGATGAAAGAATCCCTATTTTTACCATTCTTCGTTTCTGAAAATCTTGCTTTTGGTATTTTATGTATGTTAAAAAAGTTGTAACTGAAAGTTTATACTGTAAAATATATATTAACCTCAGTTTTCAGCGTTGAGGAATTTTTCATCACTTTATCAACCCCACCAACCTACTTATATATATTATTATTAGATTTACACTGGAGTACAGTCCGAATCAAATCAAAATTTATGGCGGCTTGGATATTAGCTGCGAGCTTCGCAAAACGCCTCGCCACCCCGCGCGCGCCCCGATGATCCTAATATTGTGTACTGCGAATCGACCCGCACGATGTTCCAAGCCGCCGTATAGTTTGATTCAGACTGTAGACAGCATAGTTTTCAAACCTTACTGTGCAAACTCTACTCATTACACTAAAACTAACAATCTTCATCAAGTGGTTGTAACTTAAATCTAAAGATTTTATAGACACAGTCACTGCAAGACTGCAGAAACATTATCTTACTAGTAAAATCAGCAATTAACTGGCACCACAATGTACTCATACCCAACAAAACCCAACCAAAATTCCTTTCATACCCACTTAAACACAATTTTGCGCTTTCCGACACAAAATTCTTTTGTTCTCCCAAAAGTGCGCAGCATAATTAAAATTTGAACCACTGGAATGGGGTTAGAGAAAAAAACTGGCAACCACAAATAGTATTCCCTTATGGTGAGTTCCGTATATTTTAAAGTAAATGTGATTTAAATAAGGTAATTGTTATTCTATTTTTAAAATATCCATAGTTATAATATCCATAGTTATAATAATATCCTTGTGTTTTCAAGTCTAAATTTACAATGTTTGACGATGATCAAAATTTCCTCTCGTTAAACTACTTAAAATTTTATAGCGTCCACTGATAATTAAAATAATTATCACAAGTATGTATGGTACTTAGAATTTATATTTTGTTAATTTGTGTAGATATAATACATAATCCACTGTCAGAAGAAAATGGAACATAAGATACTGTGCCGACTCCATAAAATAGGTGGGATATAGTGGAGAAGAAGAAACCCAAAAAGGTGTAAGGCAGGTACATGAGACTTTTCAAAATGATGGTCAGATTGATAGAGCGGCACTAAAGATATGAAATTCTATATTTTTTATGTTTTTTTTATCACAATGATATTTTAATATATTCTTACTAAATTAATAAATAATATATTATGAGAAAAAATCCTAGCATCGTGGAAATTTTTCCATATCTTACTTCTTAATTTTACAAAAATAGGTATATGTAATGTTAAAATTTAATGATGAAGATGAATGATGACAACTGAAAACTTGTTGACGTCAGTAATTTACATACAACTGTTTAATGTGTTGGTGTCAGGAACAATGCGCAGTTCCCGGCATGCATGATTGCGGGACCATTTCGACACAGAACCCTAAAAATGTACACAGATGAAAATTTTCACGGACGACCCTACGCTGGAATGTCGTGATATTTTAATTCTAACCCTAAATTGCTTGGCCATTCCGACCTAATTGCTCTGTGTAATTTTGCAGCTTTATAAGGGTTAATTCAATTTATCTTACAATACACGTGCTGTTGTATGATTACGTTGAAAATTTCGATATTAAGTATTCAGAAGGACACGACCTAGACTATTTGATTGTTATAATTGTGGTGATATAAGTATTTTGTGCATTTTTAAGTAGGACAAATGGACGGTGACTGTTAAATTATTACCTGTCGAACTGTCGAACAATATTAGGCAAATATCGCGTTTATGAAATAAATAAATCAGGATTTACACTTTTTTGAATATACTTAGGATTCTTTGAACTGTCAATAATATTCTTGGTATTTGATTTCACAACTAAGTTGAGAAACGCGAAATGTTGAGCAAAACAGACGGACATACGAAATATTTATTGCCCAAGCTAAACTAGAGACACATCGCGGTCGCTCGCTTATTGTAACATTGTATGTAAGTAACAGAAATTAATTATTACAGGCTTCAGTCAAAATGGTGGCTAGTATATTCCCAACTGCTTAATGTGTGGCCAAAAAAGGTTATTATATTGAAGCCAAATATGACGTATGTAGGTATTTAAGTAGGCAAGTTTATTTGTTCCACCATAGCTTTTGAATGCCTGAACAATGTTAGTACATTAAAATCTGTTGAAATTAATTCTTAGTCTCTGAACCCTATTTATTTATTTAACTTCAAGGAAATACACCAACATCACTTGATCGAGATGGATGGCGGATAAGAAGAAGGCCTATGCTCAGCTTTGACTGTGGGCGGAAGATTGACTGAGAAAATGATAATGATGTTTACACTATCCCACATCTGAATTAACATTGGCCATAATTTGTTCAGGTTCTTTGGATGCATCAACGCTGGCAATAATTTTATTAATCTCTTTTTAAGCTAAAACGCTTATTACTTAAACGTTAATCAATATTTCAAAATGCACTTTGCTCAATACGTAGGTAGATTTTATATTTTTTTTTAGCTTTAAAAAAAATGTTTGGTTATAAATCAACAATTCAGAATGGACAAGGAATAGTTTAGAAGGCGAATGTTTTTTTTTGTATAGGGCATAATTTTTCTTTAAGGTTTATAGACTTTCTCCTGCATATATAATTTTAAATGTGTTTATGAATGTTGCAGAAAAGGTAAGAGGCAAAAAATATAACAAAAATTTTTACTTCTTATAGCTGCATTGACGGTAGCTAGATAAAATCTCCGTGAAATAGAAATAAGTACAATCTATTCCGTACTTGGAGAACCCCGGTCCATTCAATTTTTCCTAACCCTTATCCCTAATTGAATTAAGTTTATTTGCCTAGTTATATGGCATACACCTTGCAAAAATATCTTTTGGGATATTTCTAATTTTCTTCGGGGTTTCGTAATATTTAGCTCAAAGTAATATTCGACGAAATCATTTCACTATTCCTCGCATATCCAAAAATGGCTTGTTGTTCTCTAGCCACCAGTATATTCAGTTCAATAAGGCCTCAAAAATTGGGGTATGCTATGAATATCACTTTGCCGTGTGGTTCCCGGCAGAGTAGAATAGGACCACTCCAAGTCTTCCCGTGGATGTCGTATGAGGCGACTAAGGAAACACAAGCTAAACAAAGCTTATGAAAATCAAACAGACCTCTCCTACCCGTCTGGCCAGCGTGGAGAGTGTAGGACAAATCCTCTGACTGCCCTGGCTAATATATGGCGATGGTAGTACAGAGAGGGTCATGCTCCTGCAGTGGAGACTGATGATGATGATGGATGAATATCACTATTTATCGGATTTCGGCGAAACATATGAATTCGCGATGTTCAAGAGAAATTTATCCGTCTAAAGGAAAATAATACTATTTAGACTTGTACGTAATTGTAATTTACCATTCTACAAATTAATTACACTGACCTGAGAGTTATATTTATAACACCCCTTTCGTTTAGGTTAATAAAATAAATCTAATTGTGTGCCGTGTGGTTCCCGGCCAAATATTCAGATATCTATGTTCCCGGCAGAGTAGAATAGGACCACTCCAAGTCATCCCGTGGATGTCGTAAAAGGCGACTAAGGAAAAACAAGCTAAACAAAGCTTATAAACATCAAAGAGACCTCTCCAACCCGTCTGGCCAGCGTGGAGAGTGTAGGCCAAATACTCTGACTACTCAAGGTAATATATGGCTCTGGTAGTACAGAGAGGGTCGTGCTCCTGCAGTGGGGACTGGAAAGACCTGATGATGATGATGATGACCCTAAGTTATATTCAGAACACGAACAAACTTGGTACATATAAAATATGCATAGCTAAAGAAATCGTTTGAATTAATAAATTGTCCTTAGAAATGACCATATACCATAATATTAGGTTATTTTGTGACGGATTATCGATCTATCATAATATTTTAAAGAGGAAGGATTTCGTTGTTTATTTGTTTCCATTGAATAGGCTCCGAAACTACTAAACCAATTTTCAAAATTATTTCACATATAGAAAACTAATTTATCTACGGAGATCTAAGCTTCAACGGGCGAAGTCGTGGCAATATTGCTTGTTGTATATAATGATAAACTCATAAAGCTGAATTCTGATGCCAATTCTGAAAAATACGGGAAATATCTAAGTGTAGCTTACTCACATTTACCATTAAGACACACTTTTTTACTACTTTTACGCCGTATGGTTTCCGGCAGAGTAGAATAGGACCACTCCAAGTCATCCCGTGGATGTCGTAAAAGGCGACTAAGGAAACACAAGCTAAACAAAGCTTAATAACATCAAACAAACCTCTCCAACACGTCTGGCCAGCGTGGAGAGTGTAGGCCAAATCCTCTGACTACTCAGGCTAGTATATGGCTCTGGTAGTACAGAGAGGGTCGTGCTCCTGCAGTGGAGACAAGAAAGACCTGATGATGATGATGATGACTACTTTTACAAAGAAAAGTGTCTTGTACAGTCTTGTAGCAGGATTCGAATTTCAACAACCTAAACTAATACGACTTCATTGCTTATAATAAAACCACGTGCCTATATCATTTTCCACGATACTTTTTAAGCAAAAGGCTTGGTTTGGTAAATAACGCGCGTTTGGTATGTGACACCAATCCACTGCGACCTCTATAATAAATAGATACGTGTAGAGATGTCGATGTTAATCAACTTTTACTTTCGTATTCATATACGCTAATAAAGAATATTGATTGATGGACGAGCTCCGTGGCGCAGCGGTCAACACCTGCCGAGACGGATAGTCCCGGGTTCGATCTCCGGTCAGGTCAAGATGGAAAATGATCTTTTTCAGATTGACCTGGGTCTTGGATGTTTATCTATATATGTGTTTGTAGTAAAATATAGTATCGTTGAGTTAGTATCCCGTTACACAAGTCTCGAACTTACTTTAGGAATAGCTCAATCTGTGTGATTTGTCCGTATATATTTATTTATTTATATTGATTGATTTAATATAGTTACCTCTAATTATTCTTAATAATCTAATGATATTTTTTTCTTCCATGCTGGTCTCGGAGAAAAGAAAAACGTAGAATGTACCAGCTGCTTCTCTTCCCCTCGCAGGTCGTAGAAACCGGCCGAGGGAATGGGCGCAAATCCAAGGAATCATGAAAATAGCCGGTGCGTATTCCCTATCACTAATTTGATTCCGTATTCCATCTTTAAGCCCATCAACATGCTAAACGTAGCCTTTCGGTCTTATGGCTTAGGCTCTATCTACTTCGTAAGAAATAAAGACGTGATACTATGTAAAACAGAAAGTTCCCTATTCTCTGTTTCAGGCTTGTTCACAAAAAAAAAGCTGTTCATATTTGGAACGACACACAATTTATATACAAGTAACTACACAGCAAAACAGCAAACAAACAGTTTATGTGGATAAATCTGAAATTGAGTTAAAAAATCTGTTGCTTCAATATGGGTTCAGGATTTGATTCCCGGCCAAGTCATGATAGTGAATAATCTTTATTGTCAAATTGGCCTAATTAATATAAATATGTATTAATGTATCGTTGAGTAAGTACTACGACACACATTTTTCGACACAATTTACTGAATACTGAAAGTTCAATTGAATGATTGGTCTCTACTTCTTTTTGAAAGGTTTCCATTAATAAAAGTAGGATAGCCAATTTTTTTCGATTTCAGGCTAAGTTGTTCATAATAAAAGTAGGATAGCCCATTTTTATTTTCGATTTCTGGCTTAGTTATTTAAGCAAAATCTTATTTTATAGTATTTTACTTTTTTAGCGATGGCTTTACTCTGTACGTATTGCGATTGCATCCACCTATACTTCGAGGTCTATTTTAAGTAACTGATTTATAGTTCAAGCAGTCTAATAACTCATAGAAGTCTATGTAAGTCTAGACAGACGTCTTTTTTCCAATATGTAAATATATCATGTTTTATCTAGCCTAAGGCAACTCGCGAATACCAACAACTATAAAAGCATTATTTTGTTGGAGAAGCGCTCCGAATTTGATAATAGTTACAACTATGTATTGAGGTATTGTTTTCTTAATACTATCATTATAGCCGCAAGAAAAAAATTACTTTTGAACCATTTGGTTTCCGTTTCCATGCAATATTCTACATAAATAAAGTCATTTCTCAGCGTTTTAATAAAAATAGTGTTAAACATATGTAGATATTGAATGTTTCAAAAATACAATATTATCGAGTTAAATTGTTTAGAAATCATAATCGATAATATCTTTTTAGATAAAACTTTTTGTTTGTTTGTTTTTCGTATGTGTAAGTGGCCAACACTGGTGTCAGATTTTTCAAGCTGCCAGGCATCTGACATAGCTTAGTGACTGCCATCAACGATGACAGCCGGGACCAACGGCTTAACGTGCCTTCC
Organism: Rhodophaea formosa; assembly: GCA_963082605.1. Lineage (NCBI taxonomy): Eukaryota > Metazoa > Arthropoda > Insecta > Lepidoptera > Pyralidae > Rhodophaea > Rhodophaea formosa. The sequence continues at coordinate 16,296,324 of OY720217.1, read as the reverse complement.
GAAGCACGGAAGAGCTCGAGATATGTTTATGCCACTTGCGGTCACCCATCCAAGTAGGCACTGCACCACGGGTTGCTTAACATACGTAAGCGCTCACAGAGCTCACACCCACTGGACCATCGGGCTCCTCTTTTGTTGACTTTTTGTTGCCCAGTCAACACGTTTTTTCTGAGATACCTATATAAATATCTCAAACTTTGCCAGTATAAACAACGTTGATAGCGTTACGTTGTTGAAGACACGCGTATTGAACGTGATAAAGGCGTAACAAGCTTATTGTCTCGCGAGGGGACCAAAAAATACTTAATATAATAATAATAATAAAGCCTTTATTTCATGCAGTAAGTAAGTACATTATTTTTAAACACTTAAATAAAATAATTAGTTGTTCTGGTAAAACTAAATATGAAATAATATAATAAAATACAAAAGCTAAACATAATTTTCTGCATGCTGCTTATTGCAAAAGGCCTCCCCCAATTTTTCCCACATTTTCCTATCCCAAGTTTTTCTCCACCATTGGCTCGTATATTTCGAGATGTCATCTTTCCATCTCGTTCTTGGTCTACCCACTCTACGTGTCTTGTCTCTAGGGATCCATTCTGTGGTTATTTTTGCCCATCTATTATTTGGCATTCTTCCAATATGTCCTGCCCAGTTCCACTTAAGCCTCTTCGCTACTTTTATAGCGTCATCCACTCCTGTCATTGATCTGAGTTGTGTATTTCTGACTCTATCTTCTCTTCTAGCTCCTATCATTGATCTTTCCATAGCTCTCTGGCAGATTTTTAACTTTTCTTCTTGACTATTGGTCAGACTCCAGGTCTGTGCTCCATAAGTGAGTGTCGGCAGTATGGAAGAATTAAAGACTTCTTTTTTGATTTTGACAGATAGTTCGCTCTTCATTATAAATTTAAGACTCCAATATTTATTCCATGATTTTCCTATTCTGTGTTCAATTTCTTTCGTCTGTCAATATTCAAAAGATATAATCTGTCCTAAATAAATATAGTCAGTCACGTATTCTATACTCTCCCCCTTTATCAAAACCAGTTTTTTATCTCCATTTGTGATTATCTTGCACTTGTTTTTGTTCATAACTAGTCCAGCGGGTTTACATGCTGAGCAAAATTGGTCGATCATTTGCTGTAGTTCTTCGGAGGTTTCGGAGAAGATAATCACGTCATCGGCGAACCTTAGGTTGCTTAGATATCTTCCATTTATTTTTATACCTTTTTTCTCCCATTCGAGTTTTCGGAAAACCGTTTCTAATACCGCATTAAAAAGCAGTGGTGAGGCTGGGTCACCTTGTTTGACACCTTTTTGTAGAGGGAAAGGTCGTTCTGTTCTGTCTGTTTTGATAGTTGCTGTACTGCACTTGTAAATTACCTTCAGTATATTAATAATTTTTTGGGCAGTTCCCTGTGATTCTAGATTAGCAAAAAGGAATTCGTGATCGACCGAGTCGAAGGCCTTGGAAAAATCGATAAAAGCTAAGTAAATATGATAATTATAATACTATACTTAATAATGGCATGGATATGTTGGGGAATATTATTCCCCAATATATCAAATAAAGAGTGTTCCTACTCAATACGTTTTTTCCCACAAGTACCTACTTTAATATCTCAAGAAGCTTTGCAGTATAAACAGCGTTGAAAGCATTACGTTAAAGACACTTAAAGGTGAACAATTTTTTAATTAATTGCAAATCATAATCAAATTTCATAATAACCTTCTTAACTTTGCTTATTTGATTTCTTTTTACCAAGTCTTGACGTTACTCTTTCAGACACCTATGTAAATATCTCAAGAAGCCTTGCCTGTATAAACAACGTTGATAGCGTTACGTTGTTGAAGACACGCATATTGAACGTGACGATGGTGTAACAAGCTTATTGTTTCACAAGGGGAGCAAAAAATACTTATAATGGCATGGATTGGATATGTATATGAATAATATTTCCCAATAAATCATATAAAGTGTTTTCCAAGTCAATATTTTTTTTACCACAACTTGCTATTTTAATATCTCAAGAAGTCTTGAAATATAAACAGCGTTGAAGGCATTACTCGTATATTGAAGACACTGATATTAACAATGACGAAGGCTTTGATTACTAGTCATAATCTTCTTTCATAATTACCTGATTAACAGAGTTAATATGGACTTGAACTGTTGTTTTTTTTTTTCTAACCTAGTCTATTATGTTACTCCTACAGACACCTACGTATATCTCAAGCCTTGCCTGTATAAACAACGTTGATAGCGTTATCGTACATTGTTGAAGACACGCGTATTGAACGTGATAAAGGCGTAACAAGCTTATTGTTTCGCGAGGGGACCAAAAAATACTCATAATGGCACGGATATGATGGGGAATATTACATGTCAATTTGAACATTATATTTTGTTGAAACAGGAGGATAGAATCGAAACCAAAGTTTAAGTATCTTTAACATATAGTATCGATGAGTATGAGACAAGTTCACAACTTATTGTGTACGTAGCTTGATCTGTGTATTTGTCCATAAATACTCGTATTTATTAACTACTAACTGTTACCGACGGCTTCGCCCGCGTGATTTATAGTCTATGTCCTCCTCAGTAACCTAACCAATGTCGGTTCAGTAGATAGGGCGTGAAAGCGTAACAAACAAATAAATAAACAAACAAACTCACTTCAGCATTTATAATATTAGTTAGGATTAGGATAGGATAGGATTAGGACTAGCTGTTTTCCGTGATTTCGTCCGTGTGGGTTTTGGTGTTATCACACAGTATTTTTTGAATTAAAAAGTAGCCTGTGTCCTTTCTCAGGCTCTAGACTATCTGTGTACCAAATTTCATTAAAATCCTTTAAATCCTTTTAGTGAGTTACTTTTGCATTTATAATATTACTATGGACAGTATGGAAGTATATAATAAATAAATAAATATATATGGACATATCACACAAATTGAGCCAGCCCTACAGTAAGTTGTGAACTTGTGTCGCAGGATACCAACTCAACGATACTATATTTTATAATATATACTTATATAGATAAACATCCAAGACCCAGGTCATACTGAAAAAGATCGTTTTCCATCATGATCTGACCGGGGATCGAACCCGGGAACCCCGTGTCGCAGGCTGGCGTGTTGACCGCTGCGCCACGGAGCTTGACAATGTTAGTATGGACGGCGTAATAGATGGATGGCGTGGATTTCTTAGAAAGCAACCGAGAAAACACCAGCTATATAAACAAACATGAAATAAACCTCTCCAATCCGTCTGGCCAGCGTGGAGAGTGTAGGAAAATCCTTTGACTGCACTGGCTAATATATGGCTCTGGTAGTACAGGGAGGGTCATGCTCCGGCAGTGGGGACTGGAAGAACCTGATGATGATAAATAATAATAAATATATAGGGACATATCACACAAATTGAGCTAGCCCCATAGTTAGTTGTGAACTTGTGTCGCAGGATACTAACTCAACGATACTATATTTTATAATATATACTTATATAGATAAACATCCAAGACCCAGGTCAATATGAAAAAGATCTTTTTCCATAGTGACCTGACCAGGGATCGAACCCGGGACCCCCGTGACGCAGGCTAGCGTGTTGACCGCTGCGCCACGGAGCTCGAACGATGAATAAAAAGACCTGATTATAACAACGATGAGTTGATTTCCGAGGCAGGTCGATGACGGGCAGGTACGTGGTCGTAAAACTACAGCCAAATAATTAACCAAACCAAACCTTTAGACTAACCAGTAGCAGCTACTATTTTTACTTTTTTTGATGCTTGTTGTTTACAACAATCATAAACAGTTATCACAGTTGTCCAAAAGGTAAGTATACTTGCCATAAAATTGTCACCAGAAACGTTCGTGAAAATAAACCTTTGAATAATTCATAACTTCAAAATTCAATTTAGTAAGATAATACTAAAACTGATTCGATTAGTACATCGCACGAAAATATCGACTTCAAACATTTTTGAATCGGTCAATAATCGATGAGAGTTCAGTACTGTCTGCGAATAAGTAATTAATTATTCGTAGGATACAGTAGCATATAAAGTAGACTATTTTAGATACTAAAACGTTTTTATCCGACTGACCTATATTGTTTTGCCGATAATGTTATTAACTGCGCATAAATTTGTTTGTATTTAAGTATGTGTGTTTCATTGTTGCTTTCTATTATCTAAGTGGGTGAACTATTTTCAAAGTGTGAAATTTTATTAGATTTGTATTTTTCCAAGGAGTGTCAAAGGGTATGTATCGTCAGCAAACATCATTATGGTGGACGTAAACTCGCAATAGAAGGCATTCTGTTTTTTATTTTCTGAAATAATTCACTCGTAAGTACAAAACAGGCCAAGTTTGCTACAAGGATGTGTGCAGGAAATGTGTGTAAGTGATGTGTGCCAAGCCGCACCAGTATCGGCTCACATCTGAAAAGAGTCACATCCTCGCACTGCTCACGTGTGCACCGTTTCACAACGTTTCAGGACGGTGTTGTTGTTTACACTCTGCGTCCCAGGGAAGCGCATCTCTTGCTCATTGTTGTAGAAAACACTCCACTCTTGCTTTAGTGAAGACTCAAGGCGTTATGAATTGTACTCGAATGATTTGCTTTTATGCAAGGTATGTATTTAAATTATTAAAATTTTAAATAATTAAACTCTCTAAATTCCGATATGCAAACGTAAAGATCTGCAAGACCGGCCCGTGTCTGTCAGGAAATTGGCATGGATGGGGCTCAATATTGCGGGCGGGACCCGATAACTGGTATGATGTTGTCTGAGTGCAGTGCAACCTTCGAGCAACACGGCTTTTCGAGTGCAACGGGTTATCAAAAATTTTCCTTGGCTTTTATTTTTTTTTCAAGTCAACACAACAGTAGACACACTCCGGGCGCCTCGCGATTATGTTCAGGTTGGTGTTGCTGTTTTGCACTCTGTGCCCCAAGAAAGCGCATCTCTTACGCATTCTTGTATATAACACTCCACTTTCACGAATATCCCCGATGCGCTACAGAAGTGAGGCAACACTCTGAACGCATCATGAATTGTACTCTAAATATTTACTCTTTGGCAAGGAATGTATTTCATTATTAAAAAAAAGACAAAACTCTCTAAATGCCGATGAGCAAACGTGAAGATCTGAAAGGCTAGCCCGTGTCTGTCAGGAAATTGGCATGGGCGGAGCTGAATATTGCGGGCGGGACCCGATAACTGGCAGGATGTTGTCTGAGTGCAGGTGCAACGAATTATTAAAATTTTTCCTTGGATTTTAGTTTTCCCCAACCCACATTTTCGTGATGTCATCTATGTAGCTAGCTCCAAGTGAACATGATTTTGACCAAGAATATCCTAGATGTAGTTACAGAATATAATGATGAATATTCATATACAGTGGTGAATTGACCTCCAATATAACCTTGATGGACTGAGTTACCCTACTCCGTCCATCAATGTGAACAACTTTACCTATAGGCTCAATACTGGGTACTCCAAAAAAATATTCGAGATTTTCAAACAAAAGTGTTTCTTCAGACACCCTGGCAATTTGTATGGGAAAGTCAAAATGCTTTTTAAGTGGTGCTGGGATTGGTCCTTTAGGAAAAGTTGTTAATATTGACTGTCTGTCTGTCGGATCAATTAACACGCTGTCTGTATATTCCAGTTTGTATGCTATGACCAGAGAAAATCTTGAAGGTAAAATAAAAAATACAACGTTACGTTTCAACAGGTTTTTGTACCTAATAAATAAAGAAGTAAAGAAGCATTGCTCGGGTCGTGCAATATTAATCGCCGCGTTCGAGGTGGGTTTTTGTCGACTAAGCCTACAAGGGTCGCGAAATAAGGACACGTTTTTAATTTTACAAGGGTATTCTTATCTTGCACTGTTACTTCAAATAACGTACATTTTATTCCAATAGAAAAATCACATTCAAAATTTCTCGCTTCTTTTTTGTGCAACCATCACATCTGAGCAATTAATTCTATGCAGCAATATTTTTGTTTGTACAACTACTTAAGTCAATTATTTTTTATCGCATACAACTTTATAAGCAAAAAATATTAAAAGGAACCCATGAGTATTAAATTCCATAGCAAATAATGATCAATATATGCCAGATTGGATGCAAAACCGGAGAAAACCTTGAAGGTTAAATAAAACATACAACATTACGTTTCAACAGGTTTTTCCAGCGTCCTAATAAATAAAGAAGTAAAGAAGCACCGTTCGGGTCGTGCAATATTAATCGCCGCGTTCGAGGCGGGTTTGTGTCGACTAAGCCTACAAGGGTCGCGCGAGTGCAATTAATTCTATGACCACCTCCGGAACAAAGACGTGTTATTTTCAATCTTACAAGGGTATTTTTTATCCCTTACTGTAAGTTCATTTTACGTACATTTTGTTACAATAGAAAAAAACCGGCCAAGTGTGAGTCAAACTCGCGCAATGAGGGTTCCGTACAATATGCTTCGTGAACACACACACAATGTGCAAAAAATGTTTTATTCAATTGACTAGCGCCATCTAGTGGTGTTTTAGTGAACTATTTCCCTAGATGAACTTATTATTGTGAGTTTACCACTTAATTTTCAAGTGATAGAATTCTTATTATTTTTCCTGTAATCTTCAAGGAATGAACTATATTTTGTAATTTTTTCAAAATTTTCGGCTCAGTAGTTTCGGAGATCAGGGGGGGGGGAATGGTCAATTTTTGCCTTCTTTCGTGAATAAAATCAAAAGTATTGATTTTACCCGAACAAAAAAAAATATTTTTGAGATCCTCATAATGAGCCCTTTCATTTGATATACGACACAGTAAGGTTTGCAAAACTTTTTTTTTAAATTTTGTAATTGGGCCCTCAAAGTGACCCTTATTTCAAAAAAATCTTCATTTACTTTGCACATTCGTGTTTGGGTCATAGGATTACACTATCTTACCAAATTTCATCTAATTTGGTTCAGTAGATTCGGAGAAAATCGGCTGTGACAGACGGACGGACGGACAGACAGACGCTCGAGTGATCCTATAAGGGTTCCGTTTTTCAACTTTTGTACGGAACCCTAAAAATCACTTTCAAAACTTCTCGCTTCTGCTTCAGTGCAACCATCACATCTGAGCAATTTATTCTATGCAACCTTGCAATATTATTTTCGTTAGTTTCAACTTAGTCATAGACTTTTTTTATCAGATGCAAAATATAATATTCTAATAGAATGCATGAGGATTAAATTTGTCAATAAAATTAAATACTGTTTTATATTACAGTTTGAATGCAAAAACCGGAGGAACTCTTAAAGGTTAAATGAAACATGCAATGTTACGTTTCAACTGGTTTTTCCAGCGTCCTAATAAATAAAGAAGTAAAGAACCATCGTTCGGGTCGTGCAATATTAATCGCCGCGTTCGAGGCGGGTTTGTGTCGACTAAGCCTACAAGGGTCGCGCGAGTGCAATTAATTCTACGACCACCTCCCGCACAAGGACGTGTTATTCTTAATGTGTAATCGTGTTTAGCTTGAGTTTCCTAAGTTGCCTTTTACGACATCCACGGGATGATTTGGAGTGGGGCTATTCTTCTCTGCCGGGAATCACACGGCTTGAGGTTAATAGAGAGGTTAATAGTGAAACACAATAAAACGAAAAAGTATCCCTGTATGTAGCAAGAATGATCCAAGTGTAGCAAGCTTAATTGGCAGTGGGTTGGCCTCATCTGTCGTAGAAACGATGAGCGTTGGAGGTGTATTCTTCGTTTCCTGGAAATCTGTCTAAAATTATTAAATAACTCGTTGCACCTGCAGCCGTCAGACAACATCCTGCCAGTTATCGGTGGAAGCCATAAAATAAAAATAGAATAGAATATTTATATGACCATATAAACCAAGACTCGTGAATATGTCGGTGTTATTCCTTCGTCATAGCTTGCGTCGTGGCAATTGTGCCATGGCGAATCTCCCTGTACGTACGTAAAAGTTCGGGCACCGGTGACCTTGAGCCCAAGCGTGTAAGCGCTAGGGTTGACAACGCGTAGGTAGTCACTCTTTATTCACTTCGTGCCTGCGGTGCGAGCCGTGTGAGAGACGCAAACACAACACAGACAGCCCTCGACCAAGCCAGTTCCCTGGCGGGCTGTTCAACACCCCGCGCGCCTCTCGCTACCCCCGTTCACGTCCAGACACCTACAAATAACTGCAAGCTATTTAACGTGCACACATGCATAAGTTCCTTTTCTTTTCGCGTCGTGTATATATTCTTTACAATGGGGCCAAATCGGTAGTTCAAGGTGGCTCTTATGTTTTCTTCAATAACTGGAAATCCGTCTGAAAATTTTAATAACTCGTTGCACCTGCAGCCGTCAGACAACATCCTGCCAGTTATCGAGACCCGCCCGCAATATTGAGCCACGCCCACTGCAATTTCCTGATAGACGCGGGCCAATTTTGTAGATCTTTACTCATCGGCATTTTGAGAGTTTGACTTGATTGCTTTTCTGAAATTTGAATGCTGAGTCATCTTGTTTCAAATTCTGATATTATAGGTAAAGGATAGATTTTTTTCTAAGATCCTAGCATTGGTCTCATAGAAAAATGGATCAGATTGAGAGACTGAATTTTGTATATTTTTCAACTGACTACAAAAAATAAGATCTTATTTAAAGTCAAATATTTAAAAAATACGGAATATTTAAGAATCGAGTGAAACAAAAATCTAAGAGTCTCCATGACTTGTTTCAAAGATTCAATGGCATGGTTTAAAATGTTCATCATCATCATCAGGTCTTTCCAGTCTCCACTGCAGGAGCACGACCCCCTCTCTACTACCAGAGCAATATATTAGCCAGAGTAGTCAGAGGATTTGGCCTACACTCTCCACGCTGGCCAGACGGTAAAAGTTAGGAGTTGGATTGGGGGAATATAATAATACCTATTTAGGACGCTACTTTTTCGGATTTTATGTAAAAGTTTAATTTTACGTGAATGGTAACCTAGCGACTTAGAAAATTTCTGATTGAAGTCCATTAGTATTTAATCACAAAAGTAATTATTGAAATAATTCACCCTTTAAATAAACAAACGTTTAACATCTTTACTTAAGTAAGTAGCCTTTTTCTAAGAATTTTAATGAGTTGACTGACGAGACGTTTACTTTTTAATAATTAACGAACTGCAAGTACTCAATTAGTGTCAGTTTGGAAAAAGAGAAGATTAAATGAAAATTCACTAAATGAATTCAAATTAGCAAAGTAATAAGGAAGTCGAGTTGGTTCAGAGGAAGAAAACATAATAATGTTTTTTTAATTATGTAAATTTTACTTTTATTTGGTAGTGTAAACAAATGAACTGCCTATTACGCTGGTAGTCTGTAGCTTTTGAACAATTAATTAATACATATTATCTAATAAGATAATTTTAAATTATGATATGACGTGAAAAAGTGCCTGCAAAGGCCTATTTACAGATAAATTAATATCACCAAATAATAAAATTAAGCTAAGTAGTGAATTTGTGTCTTTAGATACTGTCTCAACGCAATTTTGAAATAGCCTTTCATATCAGGTTATATATTTTATATTATTTATATACTTTGCTTTGTAACATCTTTTATAATTTTCTTTTGTTTGACACCTATTCTTTTATCTGTTTGTCAGTCCCCAATGGATGGCTGGGAGATAATACTATTTTCATTAACTCTACCTATTGCAATTCAAGGCTCAAATAAACTATTAAAATTAATAAAAACAAAAATCTTAGATGATATCTAAATTATGTATTTGTTTTAAAATAAAAACAAATTATAGCTACCACAATATGTATTATTTATTAGTATAGATATTTAATTACTTTGTGACTGAACAATCCTGTCTTAGTCATTAGAAATGATAAATAAATATATATACACGGACAAATCACACAGATTGATCTAGCCCCAAAGTAAGTTCTTAAGAAAGACTTGTATTATGGGATACTAACCCAACGATACTATATATTATAACAAATACATATATAGATAAACATCCAAGACCCAGGTCAGTCTGAAAAAGATCATTTTCTTTTTGACCTGACCGGGGATTGAGCCCGGGACCATCCGTGTCACAGGCCGGCGTGTTGATCGCTGCGCCACGGAGCTCGCAAATGATGTTACAAGTAAAGATCAATTCAGAAAGACAAACCTTTTTTTTTTCAAAAAGACATTGAATTAACAAAAGAATATAAACATGCAAGTTTAATTTATTGCCTCCATAAAACACAAATCAATTGGTATGCCAGTTGAAAAATGTTGGCGACAACTGTACGCGTGGAGCCGTTTGCGTTTAATTTTTTGAATAATGTATTAGGCTACTTTCTGTTGGGTGTAATATTGTGAAATATTCAGTGACACTGTAAACGAACGCTGCAGGGCAAGGTGTACACTAGGGACTTAGAATGTAACCTATGTTTGATATTATATCTTCTTGTTTGTAATACATAGTCCCACCAAAAGTCAGAAAATTGTCGGTTTACATCTATGTATGGTCAAGTGTCTTACTGAATATCGAAGTTTAGAATGACGATACCACTGTTCCTGTTTGGATTATTATTTTGTCAATGTATCAAGCCACTTACTGTTGGGTTCTTCTTCTTCTATCGAGTCGTAGAATGGCAATATTTGTACATATTAAATATGTTTTAACCAGCGCTTTGCAACTATGATTGCCCGTTCGTTTGCCTCATTGAGATCCTGCATAGTGCAAGAAGTTTGGTTTTCTGGGCACACCAAAAGGTGATCCATAGACTGGACAGCACCGCAGTTGCATTCAGTATTGCTGGAGAAACCCCATTTTGCTCTATTTTCGTTGCATCTGCCAACACCAGCCCGTAGTCTATTTAAAGACTTCCAGACTGGCCAGGGCAGACTGCCACCCGGTGGTAGTTTCTCAGCAGGCGGTAACTGGTTTGGTAATGGCTGGTATTTGTTTAGCCATTGTTTCACTCTGACCTAAGGGGCTTCTTTGATGCATGTACTAGGTTGCCTCAAGAAACTATTGCGACTCTTGAGTCTTGAGGGTGGAGGTATTTGCCCATAGAGTAGATGGCGTTTATCGTGCTCCTGTTTGTGTTTCTCCACTGCGCTGGTGGTGTTGCGTCGTACGTCCGGCGGTGCTATTCCGGATAGGGTGTACAGATGAGATCGCGGTGTTGGCTTAAGAGTACCAGACACAATCCGACAGGAGGCATTAAGGGAAACGTCGACCTCTTTGGTATGAGAAGAGCGCGCCCAGACAGGGCACGCATACTCTCCGGCAGAGAAACACAGAGCCAGGCAGCTTGTGCGAAGCACATGAGGTGATGCGCCTCAGCTGGTGGTGGTGAGACGACGCAGAATGTTATTACGCGAAAATACTTTGGATCTTAGCTTGCGACAGTTAACTTTGAATGTAAGGGAACGATCCAGTGTCACACCAAGATATGATAATAAGATTTTGGTGTGTCGTTATGTATGACATCTACGCCGTCCCACGAAATTTTTAACTTTCTGTAAGCTTCCTGGTTCCGTGATTGAAAGACACACGACTCAGTCTTTGTGGGATTCGGTCTCAGTGAGTTATCCATGTAGTAGTGTAATAATGTGAAGTATTCAGTGACACTGTAAACGAACGCTGCAAGGTGTACACTGGGGACTGAAAATGTAACCTATTTTTTTTATGATATAGGACGGCAAACGAGCAAGCGGGTCACCTGATGGTAATTGATCTCCGCTGCCCATGGACAACTGCAACACCAGGGGTGTGACAAGAGCGTTGCCGGCCTTTTAAGAGAACATAGACTCGTTTTTTGAAAGTTCCAATGACGTATCGAATCGGGGAATACCGCAATTTTGATATTATATCTAACTCGTATGCAATACGCACGAGTCAGAAAGTTGTCAATATACGGTCTGAATGTCTTGCTAAATTTCTAAGTTTAGAATGACCATACCACTGGTCCTGTTTGAGTTTGCGTTAAGCCACTTTTTGTTGGGTGTAATATTGTGAAATATTCAGTGACACTATAAAAGACGTGGCAGGGCAAGGTGCACACTGGTGACTTGAAATTTAACTTATTTTTAATATTATATCTACAAGCCGTCCCCACGAGAGTCAAAAAATTTCAACGAAAGACGATACCAGCGCTGGATTTTTGAATATTTGTTTTCAAGTAATATGAGAGGAAGAAGCTCTCCAACCCGTCTGGCCAGCGTGGAGAGTGTAGGCCAAATCCTCTGACTACTCAGGCTAGTATATGGCTCTGGTAGTACAGAGAGGGTCGTGCTCCTGCAGTGGAGACTAGAAAGACCTGATGATGATGATGATGATGATGAATATGATAGGCGAAAGTTTTACCGCTTAGGACCCTTAAAAGGGTGATTCAGTCCGTCGACATGAACAACTTTTCCTATAAAATCAATGATGAAATCTCCAAAAAAAAAAAATTCCCTTACATATTGACCGAGCAGTTGAATATGTGTTTCCAGCATTAATCCCATAGGAAAAGTTAATCATATAGATGGTCTGAATCACACTTTGAAGGTCCAAAGCGATTAAAATTTTACCACTTATTGGGGAAGTTTTTTTGGGGTGTTGTGAAATATTCAACGACACTATGAACAAACACTGCAGAGTGAGTTGTACAATGGAGAATTGAAATTTAACATGTTTTCGTCATTTTGCACAGAAATTGTTGGTTACTTGTCCGTTTGTGTCGTTTAAGGTTGTTAAGTCAGAATTCGACTTTTCTTCTGGGTGTTAATTGTAAAATATGTAGTAGTAATAGTAATATAAGTAGTAACGTATAGAATGGAAATTCGCAGCGTCCCCTGCAATATAGAGCCCCCGCACTTGCATCTTAACTATATTTTTAGCAATTATTTCATACTCCTGTTGCTGTTACACTACTGGACCAAATGTTTAGAGCCAGCCAGCTGCTTATCCTCGGTGCGGATATCTCCTCGGATGTTTTCACTAACTTTGAAAAACAGGCTATTGCAGGTCGTACGTTTCACACACGTGACGTGTGCATGAATGTAAAGTTCCGTTTTTAGTAGTATTAATACTATAACCTATTACTCCGCTTGCATGAAGCCACATACTTATTACCACTAGTCCGCTTCTACATTTGTAAAGTAACGTAACAAATGTTTCGTAAACAACATGTAAAAAGCATTCATGTATACCAGGCCTAAATGAACGTTGCAAGTACTGGGGTACACTGGTTATTAATGATCTCCCGCGAGAATTGGTCCGTTTTATGGTTCCGGCAACAGAGAAATATAAGTATACAGCCTAGAGTTTCTTTTCAAGTTACATAGGTTCTTTCTTTTAAGTGTTTAATATTTGACTTAACCCAATCTTCAACTAAAATTTCGGTTAAATTTCAAGCGTGTTATACTTGTCCTTCATTTTTAAAGGTATTTTTTATAGTTCGGAGCTACATAGAGAGGATTATCGTTAAGCAATGGCTAGCTGTAAAAAATTGGCTCAATCAATAGTTTGTTTGTTTTTCGTATGTGTAAGTGGCCAACACTGGTGTCAGATTTTTCAAGCTGCCTTAAGGCATCTGACATAGCTTAACGACTGCCATCAACGATTGCAGCCGGGACCAACGGCAATAAGAAGAAATCAATCAATAGTAAGAAATAATTGCTTACGTACCATATTGCTAACTTTGCAACCCGAAAAACGTTCGCTGAAATGGAATTGCCAACATTCAAACTTTTAAATTACATAAAAACATCTTATATAGTTAAACCATCTGCTACAGGTTTAACGAACTTATTGCAACAAAAAATTATGGAGAAGTTCAAGATATGAATGCCATTTATATTCCCTAATCTATCAAAGCTCTAGGTTGTTTAACATGTGTTTACTCGGTTAGAATAATTAATTTCGGTAAACGAAATATAATTAAAAAAATACTAAATTTAAAACATTTAATACAAAAGGCACGTTTTATTTGTTTTACCTTCATGTACCGACCTTTTTTCATTGCGTGCCGATCCAGTACAACTCGGCCCTAGGGAGGTCACTGTAGATACTTCAGAACAAAGGTGCGTTGACTTACTTCACATTTTTAATTCGAAAAATTATATGGTCTTTTAAATTGAAATTCTACTACGGTTTCTTGTTAAATTTGCATTGTAAGGGTTTCATTACAATTAGTCCATAATTTAATTATATTGCATTGTTAATCAGAAGACTTACCTACGTTAGAAAGTAGGCGTCTTTGATAGGTTTTTTGTTTTTATTTTTTAAGTTTTCTTATTTTGGATTCTGTAAGTTATTCGGAACTTTAGATAACCTAATATGATAACCGCTGTGTGATATAATTTAAAAATAAGACTATTTTTTGACCCTGTGGTTCCCGGCAGAGTAGAATAGGACACTAGTTTTAGGTGGTAATCAGTATTTCTCTAAATGATTGATTCGCATAAAATAAAACATGATTCCAAAAATACTTCAGGTTATTTACTAAGGCTTATATGATTTACATTCTTGAATTTAGTTTAGATCATATTACTTTTGAATCAGATCGAATTGAAATATCTACGCCATTACTGCGGTAGTAAATTACTTGTAGTATTTTTGGTACTACCTAATTTTCATTATTTTGCACTTGGTACATAAAAAGAACTAATCATTACCGAAATGATGATATTTATGAAAAGTTATATATTAAAAATACTACAAGTAATTTGCCGAAGTACTGACGTAGATTTTTTAATTTGATCTTATTTATGAATATAATAATCAAATCACAGTTGGCGCTAGTTTCGCTGATAAAAGCCTCTTATGGTAAATATGCCGTGTGGTTCTCGGCAGAGTAGAATAGGACCACTCCAAGTCATCCCGTGGATGTCGTAAAAGGCGACTAAGGAAACACAAGCTAAACAAAGCTTTTAAACATCAAAGAGACCTCTCCAAACCGTCTGGCCAGCGTGGAGAGTGTAGGCCAAATCCTCTGACTACTCAGGCTAGTATATGGCTCTGGTAGTACAGAGAGGGTCGTGTTCCTGCAGTGGAGACTGGAAAGACCTGATGATGATGATGGTAAATATAGATGCCTGTCCAAATATGAGTGAATTGATATGTAACTAGCCGTGTGGTTCCCGGCAGATTAAAATAGGACTACTTCAAGTCTTCCCGTGGATGTCGTAAAAGGTGACGCAAGCTAAACTAGGGGATGAACGAAGACCTGATGATGATGATGTGTAACCATGATGTGTTAAGTCTATATTCATATTTATACTATATGAATGTCAAAATTTGTAATTTCAAGTCAATGCGAATCCTCTATAAATCTAAGCCTTGAAATCATAAAAATCGAAAATCGATAATCCAGTAACAAAAATAACAAATGTTCCATATTTGAATAATGCCAAGATAAGTCGGATATGCAAAATAAATGGCCAATGGAACGAAATACATGAGGCTAATAACCCATTCTTTTGTTCGCAGCCAGATTTAATCTATGGTTCGTATTTGCTCTTTACAGATCAAATAGTGACTCTTTATTCCCAATTTAAAAATTATATATTAAAATTGCCAAAAGCGGGTCGGACTTGTGCACGAAGAGTTCCGTACGTGAACTATAAATAACGCGAAGATAGCCGCGGGTGGAAGCTAATTCAGTCTTTTTTTACATACATATTGACACGTCTTTATCCCTTGCGGGGTAAACAGAGCTCAAGGTCATAAACCCTAAGGCCACGTTTAGCGTGTAAGTGGGCGTTAAGATGGAAACCGGAATCAAAATAGTGATGGATTGCTATCCACATCGCTTATAACGTGGTTCCTTAGATTTTCGTCTAATCCCTTGACCGGCTTTTATGGTCTGAGGGACGAGACGAAAAGCAGCTGGTATATTCTATGTTTTTTTTTTCTCCCAAACCAGCAAAGAATTGTTTTTTTTATTTTTAAAATTGCTATCAGAAGGCATTATATGAATATATATATATATATATAATATATATATAGCATTGTATATTTTAACGATGCAAAACACGAAGAAACTTTGAAAGAAGACAAGGAAAGACTATAGGTACCATAAGACATTAACATCGGCTCAGTTCTCATTGCAAATGGCGGATGTTAAAAGAGGAAATTTTCAAATATGTTTCGTACTTTAGATACGTATTTCATGCAATAAACTCTACGGAATAGCATCTTTGGGGCGTGACCAAGATTAAAGTGGGATTTCCCTGTTTGGATGTGGTACAAGGAGTGGAAAATTGAGATAATATCGGAAATGTAAGATCACCCCAAAAAAATTAAATTTAACGTTCTGCTCACAAGAGTAGGTACATAAGGTTTTCACTGTGTAAAAGTAATAAGATGTTTTTAAGGGCCAAGCTCCTAACTCTACACGCCTTAACGTAACACTCGTCATCGTGTTTAAGTTTTAAGTTCTATAAGTACCCTTAAAGGCTTACATTTTAACTAAGGTAGTTAAAATAAGCCTTTTGTTGTGTTCTCTTGGTAGGACAACTTATCAAGGGATATTATAAGATGCGATTCTCAGAAAATTTGTATACTGTTATATATTAAGATTTGAAAACTACCTATTTATTTCTTTCGAGATTGCTGAAAAAATATTGGAAAAATTGTGCGTAGGTAGGTACGGAAGTTTGAGTTTGTTTGTGGGTGCCGTAATACAGTAAAATTCACTATTAAAAAACCACTATCGCTGTTTCATTACATTACTTCCAAAAAAAGAGGAAATGTTTCATCGTTTGTATTTTTTACACATACAGCGAGCAAAAATCATAATCATATTATTAGGAGCTTCCTGCAGAATCTTCATCCCGAATACGATTTTTCGAGTGTAAGTGAGCTAAAATGATTACATACTAGGTATACATTTTGCTAAATTAAAAAGTTGTAGCAATACCATATTCCACTTATTCTCTTAGGAGCTCTCAGTCACAGCATCTTTATACCGCATTGATGTAACGTCTGTGCTCTGCGCCCATTATTCGAGGATCAAATGGGCTATTTTGCTCCCGGCTTGGCGACAGCATTAAACAAAATTTTATTTTCACAGTAATAAAAGTTTTGGCTCCCCAGAATTGCTTATTAAATGAGAACTGTTATAGCGTGGCCGCAATTCGCGCAATTACTATTTTTTAAATGTGGGGATGGTCTGGATCGTTGGGTTTAATGTAATTATTGAGTTAGAGACAGTTCGTGGGTTGTTTCCGTATTTTTTTCCTCCAGTAATGTAAAGTTACTAGAATTAATATGTTTACTTAACGATTCTAATAGCAATGTAATAAAGTCTCTAAGTTCAAGGTCAACAACCTTCCTTTTTAATAATTTGACGTTATTTTCACACTTTTATTATTTGTCATCCTGATTTTTGATAGCTTACGCCGAAAAATTATGCCTTACATTAATTTGTTGTTTTTTTAAATTGATTTAGAGTTTTATTGATGCGGAATATTGATTTTAAGTGATAAGTAAGTTTTATAATAGGGCTTAAAAGGTGGGTGGCGCTGGTAGCGATATGAGTGAGCAAAGCGAGCGAATATCGCTGATGGAGGCGCCACGAGCCTTTTAAGACTTATAAATCATTGCCAAAGACAATATAATACTAACGTTATAGACTGCCCACCTCATACAAAAATATTGGACCAAATTAAGGTTGCGAAAAGCAAGCGAATGTATGGCGCAGGAGAATTGCTTGGTAGTCGATACTAGATGGCGGTAATCTGCGTTAGCCTTTACCTTACTAAATATACGGTGTCATTTTAAAATATTATGCCTAAAATATTGTTTTGATTTTTAATAAGATATATTTTGTGAACCATGTTTTTATATTCTCATAATACGGTAGATACAGTGTAGTGTAGTTTCGAGTGGCGCCATCTATGCGAGCTGAGAACAAGTCGTACGATTAAGGCGTTGAAACCACATGCCATTGCATACAATATTTTTTCTACGCCTTTCAAAAAAATGCAAAACTAGTGTAACATAAATTTTGAGTTCGACTACTAACTCGCGGGAAATGTAAAAATTGTGTCTATATGTCCTTTTTTTCAATTGATGTTCGCTTGACTCTTATAAAAAACTACAAAATAAGTTTTTCTTAAGTTGGCAGCAGTGCATTTAGATCAAAAACTTCTTTTGCAATCACGAAATCTAGGTTTAGTAGTCTGTGGCTGCTAAGAGTATCGTTATAGCTCCGAGCTCCGTGGCGCAGCGGTCATCACGCCTGCCTGCGACACGGATGGTCCCGGGTTCGATCCCCGGTCAGGTCAAGATGGAAAACGATCTTTTTCAGATTGACCTGGGTCTTGGATGTTTATCTATATATGTATTTGTTATAAAATATAGTATCGTTGAGTTAGTATCCCATTACACAAGTCTTTCATAAGAACTTACTTTGGGGCTAGCTCAATCTGTGTGATTCGTCCATATATATATATATATATATATATATATTTATATATATAGCGACATAATAGCACGGCTGTGCCGTACTTTTTTGGAGAACTAGCTGCGACCCGCAGCTTGGCCCGCGTAATATATAGACTATGTCCTTCTTGGTACCCTAACCTATGTTTATGCAAAATTTTATGATGATCAGTTCAGTAGATACGGCGTGAAAGCGTAACAAAAACACAAATAAACAAAAAAACAAACACACTTTCGCATTTATAATATTACTAGCTGTAACCCGCGGCTTCGCCCGCGTAATTTATAGCCTATGTCCTTTTCAGTATCCTAACCTATGTGTATGCAAAGTTTCATGATGATGGGTTCAGTAGATACGGCGCTAAAGCGTAACAAACTAAGAAATAAACAAACAAACAAACTCACTTTCGCATTTGTAATATTAGTTAGGATAGTTAGGATTAGGATAGGATTAGGATTAGAGTGTAGAATTATTATGGATGTTCTTGTTTGTGTTCTTGACCATATAAATGACAGATAGAAGTGCAGGAGTAGAAAAAATATTTATGTAAATTGTATCACATAAAATTTTAAATAACTTAACTGAAAACCCTACAGAGATATTGTAAACTAAATAAATTAACTCCAAAGAGGCTTTTCAATACCAAAAAGAGATTGGCATGAACTCTCTCATAAGTTGTATCAGAAAGCTCCGAGTAACGCGTGAATGCTTTTTGCAAACCTCGCGGGATAAACTCTGAATATTTATTCGGGGTTACCAAAAATGGCTGTAACGTAAACGTGTCTTTCACAAAATGCCTGTACGCAAAATGTCACTTTTGCAGCATGTCAACCAATTTTTTTAAACATTTCAGAATTAGAGTTCGTAATTTGGTTTGGTGGCGAAAAAGATATATGAAGTACTTTTTTTTGGGTTAGATGAATAAATATACCACGAATATAATTTTTCAAAACAGACATTTTGTAAAAAAAATATTTTTCTTCTTCTCGAGTCGAAATGTTTTTTTTTAAATTGACTACCTACAAATATTATATACAGAGAGGGTCGTGCTCCTGCAGTGGAGACTGGAAAGACCTGATGATGATGATGATGATGATGAAATATTATATTTTGAGGCAGATCAATTTCTTGCGCCGTGTCATTTTGAGAAATTTCTGCATCACTTTCTATCGTAAAAATGGTTGTAGACCAAATAAAAATATTTCACAAAAACACACGGCAAGGTGTTATCGTAAAAGAGGAATCAATGTCGTTGTATATGTTTTAACTGTTGGAATAAAATTTAATGCTTTTATGTCAAATAAAATAATACTTTATGGGGTAGTTTTCGTTGTTGTATAGTAAGCATCAAAATTTAGCAGTTTTGTTATATGTAACATAATCCATTTATTTTTTCTGTGTACCTTTATTTTTCGAATACAGTATAGGAACATGATTTTTATTGCATTTATTTAGACGTCCATTACTGATTTAATCAATCCAAAATTTATTCGAGAGCCTAATGCTTTGCCTTTAAACTTAACAACATAAACTTTATGGTACATTCATGTAATTCTGCTGTTATATAATATAAAAATGTTATATATTATAAAATATAGTATAATTGAGTTAGTATCCTGCGACACAAGTTCACACACAACTTACTGTGGGGCTAGCTCAATTTGTGTGATATGTCCCTATATATTTATTTATTTTTACATTTATTATACAAATTTTAGTCATAACATACACAAATAATAACACAGTAAAATTTCGTAAGAAACGATATATATAAATATTTCCCTTTATGCTGAGAACGACAACTTCCTGGAATGACAACTTTCTTAAACGACAACATCCCATATTCTATTACAAAACTGACAATTTTTAAACGAGTTTTTTGGTTTTTTAACAATTTTTAAACGATTACAATTTTCGAAAATGATAGTTTCAAAAATATTTCACAAATAATTAGCTATGTGAAATACCGGTATTCCTTAAAGCCTTAATAATAAATTTTTGTGTTAAATGGCCCGGATATTGTAAACATTCACAGCTTACCTGATCAGTCTAGCAGTTAACTTATGATGAGGGTAATCTTGCGTAAGTATAGCTAAAACACTGGTATTCCTAAAAGCCTTAATACTAAATTTGTGTGTTAAATGGCCCGGATACTGTTAACATTCACCGCTTCCCTGATCAGTGTAGCTGTAAGCTTATGACGAGGGTAATCTTGAGTACGTTAATGATATTCTGATATATTTAGCAAAAATATTTTTTTTTTTGTTAAAAATATAATATATAAAAGAGTGGACTGTTCGTTCACCTTACAGAGAACGTGAACACAGTGAACAGGCTTGCATTTTATTATATCTTCATTGGGGCCGATTGTAAATCGGAAGCACGTCTAACCTTTGGGTTATTTTGTACTTACCCCATGCCTTACTCACTCACACGGTGATTCCCGAAGAAGGACTGCATGAGTTATAGGATATCACCTGGTGCGTAGTGCTTGAGGTCCTCTAGCTCGGGAAACGCCGATCCGTAAAAGTCCAAACGCTTACCAGCCAAAGAGTCGCTGTAGCACAAGATGTGTCTCATTGTCTCCTACGATTCCTCACATGCTCTACATAGAGGGCTTTCGACAATTTTCAATTTGAAAAGATGACTTATTTTCGAAGTGTTTTGTCGGGGCTCCCTAGGGGCTCCCATTAGAAATCTTGTCTGTTAAAAAATAAGTAAGTACATACTATTTCTATTACCTTACTGCTTTACTCACGTTTTAAAAAGGGGTGGCGACACGACGGTTACGCTTCCCTCAAAGCATTGAGGGCGCCCCTTTCACTCGCCCCGATAATGGTCTTCGTAACAGACCGAAACTAGTCGGCAGATCCGACGTAATAAAACGTGAATAAAACCGTGTTTTCATAATGAATTTATCTCGAGTAAGTTTTAATATTATTACCTTACTGCTGTACCTAATGGCTTTTTTGTAAACACCTACTTCTGTATTCTGTTTCACTACAACGTTATCTTTATCGCAAGTAGAAGCAGAGTTAGCATATGTTTTTGTGTAAAAAGAACTAAACTCCTTTAACTTAATGTAATTACCATTGCAATTATATTTAACTTTTATGATTAAAAAGCATCTACAGTTAAAATTTAAAAAGCACATACATTAGAGTATACTCAGTTGCTCTATCGTCTGTTTTATTTTTTGATCAAAGAAAAAGATCGTAAAAATAATAATAATCTTTTCAAATTTACCAAAGCATGAATTTCAAGCGAAGTAGCTGTAATAGTTCTATAAATATGTAAGTACTTTGATACTAGAAATTATCCCGTGATCTGTCTAAATTGTAGCCTATGTCACACGCAAATAAATAAGCTGACGTAATTTTTAAAAACGTTCCTGTAGTTTCAGAGCCTATGCAATGCAAAAAAAAAATACCGGCCAAGTGTGAGTCAAACTCGCGCAATGAGGGTTCCGTACAATATGCTTCGTGTACACACACACAATGTGCAAAAATGTTTTATTCAATTGACTAGCGCTATCTAGTGGTGTTTTAGTGAACTATTTCCCTAGATGAACTTATTATAGTGAGTTTACCACTTTATTTTCAAGTGATAGAATTCTTATTATTTTTCCTGTAATCTTCAAGGAATGAAGTACATTTTGTAATTTTTTCAAAATTTTCGGCCCAGTACTTTCGGAGATCAGGGGGGGGGGGGGGGGAATGGTCAATTTTTGCCTTCTTTCGTGAATAAAATCAAAAGTATTGATTTTACCCGAACAAAAAAAAAATATTTTTGAGATCCTCATAATGAGCCCTTTCATTTGATATATGACACAGTAAGGTTTGCAAAACTGTTTTTTTAATTTTGTTATTGGGCCCCTGAAAATGACCCTTATTTCAAAAAATCTTTATTTACTTTGCACATCCGTGTTTGGGTCATAGGATTACACAATCTTACCAAATTTCACCTAATTTGGTTCAGTAGATTCGGAGAAAATCGGCTGTGACAGACGGACGGACGGACAGACAGACGCTCGAGTGATCCTATAAGGGTTCCGTTTTTCAATTTTTACGGAACCCTAAAAAACAAATAAATCTTCCCTCTTTATAATATTGATGATGAAACTAAAAGACCTGCTTTCCCATATGTTTCCAATTTAGTTTGGCCCTAATCCAAACATCATATGAATGATTTTCACACCCGGTCGGAGATTTCACATTCCACATTCGAAATACTTGATTGATTGCGCGATTAGCGATTGGTTGACCGTCAGATTGGTTGCCATGGAAACCCGACCTTTTCATATCAAAAAACCATCATACACTGACCTCTACCTTTCCCTATACGGTCACCGCCCTTAAACATTTTCATGGACCATTTACCACTGGACGTAACGAATGGATCGGCAAATTTAATTTTGCGGTCGGTTTTGATCGCTAATGTGGAGATTTGTACGAAATATTATTTTTCGGAGCGCAAATGACTTTGCAGATTATAAGGGAAGTCTACACGTGTGTTGATTGGTTCAGTTGACAGTTAGGAAGATAAACGAGGGTTGTCATTTGTCATTTGCTCCCTTCGCCGGCTGCAGTCTCCCCATTAAATGCATATCATAATGAGAAATTTCGATTGATTGATGATTTTACATTCAGGGTGGTTTTATTAACTTGTTCGTCTTAGTTTTGCTGGATGACATGTCAATCACAAATATGAAGGAGAGAAAATGGGTAATGCCGCTTTGAATGTCAAGCCATCGATCATATTTAGAATAGAAAACCTTGTAAAGAACCAAACCCACGGGATCACTTTTGGGTGATTAGGACAAGCATGTTGTGGAGACGTTTTTGTTGTCCATACAAATAACGAAACAGTATTTAACTTTGGATATGTTACGAAAAAAAAAATGGGCTGATAGACACATAGTAATAATAGAGTACGAAATAAAAGAAATGTGTGTCTGTTTGTCCATTTGCACACATTAATTCTCGGAAATATTGGATGGATTCAAAATAAACTTTTTTGTTTACACCTGTATGAGTATAATGAGTAATAATTAGGGTATAATTGATTATGTAAAAGGGATCATCATCATTAGGTCTCGTTAGTCTCCACTGCAGGAGCATGACCCTCTCTGTATTACCAGAGCCATATATTAGCCAGAGCAGTAAGAGCATTTGACCTACACTCTCCACGGTGGCCAGACTGGTTGGAGAGGTCTATTTGATGTTTATAAGCTTTTTAAGCTTGTGGCTCCTAAGTCGCCTTGTACGATATCCTCGGGAAGACTTGGATTGGTATACTCTACTCTACCGCGAACCACACGCAGGCAGGGATTTAGAACCATAATGATCCAACTACGATATAAACTGGGAAATATCTAGAGTTGTTGTTTTTTTTATCAACGGTAGTAGTGGGCACTGCTGGATGTATCTCCCTTAATTAGTTTGTATTGCCCAATTGATAGTATTCTTGAGCAATTTCCATTCAACTTTGCAACAAAATTATCGACACAAGATATGATATTGCCATCGTTTACCTAAATCTGATTTTTTTTTACGCGCTTGAAAAGCAAAACAAACAATTAGCATTATTTAAAAAATAAGAATACCCAGCTGCCTTTTTTGACGGTTTCACTCTGTCATATTGATGTTTTGCTGACGTAACATAGCCTCTGAAGCTATGGTTAAGAATATAAATATTATAAATCCTAACTATTAAAATTTGGTCAAACCGTTTTGTCACAATGGAACAGATATGCTCACATACCCACATACATTCATATACATAAGCAAGAATAGCATTACCCTCCTTCTGGGTCAGTCAGTCGGATAAAAATAACTTCAGCGTTAAACCAAAAACAAACTCAAAATGCAAATAAACCTTATCTTCCCAAAACACTTCTCAATTTTACACACGAGCGAAGATTAAAAAAATCCCTTATAAAAATGAAATACATCAATCACTTATCAATAAGGGTGAGTATTTTTATCTAAGGATTACATCCTGCCCCGGACAAGATAACTTTGACGCGGCGACAATCTTTCACGGCTCTTTGTACGAGAATATACTAGGGATATTGAGGTTAGCACGGAGTTAAAGATTCATGGAAGTGACCACGATTTTCTTGTCTTTCATATTATTTCTTCTTACGTAAGAAACAAAGATATGGGAAAAAACCATGCGTGGTATTTTTATCATATATTATCATATTATTATCATATAAAGCCCTTCAGGCGAGTAGGCGACCAACACTGTTGATAAGAGTTTCTTTCGGCGTTTCTTCTCTGCAGTGGTCGGTTCCGAAACGCTAGTAGTCTAGTAGTCTGTAGCTTTTGAACAATAAATAAATACATATTATCTAATAAGATAATTTTAAATATGATATGACGTGAAAAAGGCCGCAAAGGCCTATTTTCTGAATAAACGTTTTGATTTTGATTTATCTCATATTTTAAGTATTTCTTAATTTAATAAGAATAATACAGACTAACTTTGTGATTGTGAATGCATAAAAAATACCTATAAATATTACTCATTTTTACTTTCAAAATCAAAGCGAAGCGTGACGTCATGTTAAAGTTGAAGTAAATATACCTACCTAATTGGCTGAGGCTGACATCAATTTATAAATCACTGTTTAGTACGTATGTCTTGGACATTTTTCAACAAAACTACATGGCATAGAATAAAAGAATAAAGTATGTAAATATTTAAATTATACATTTTTTATACTATGAATTTTTCTACCCATACCCTGTTCAGTTCAATTTCAATGAGGGTGTTTTAAAACTGTGGCAGTATTATATTGCCTTCGTATTTCATGAGATAAGTTTTCGGCTATAAAGGAAAGATTGAAATGAGAAAATTAAAACTTGTGATACTGAAGTCATCATAAATCAGACCTGTAAACGGGTCCCATTTTCACACAGCTCAACATATCCACCAATAAATTTCAACCAAAAATCAAAATGTATTTTTAGATAAAAAACACATTTAATTTAATTTGTATTATTGAAAGCTCAGTAACTATAGGAAGTGTCAGTGAAGGTAACGCAAAATTAAATACTAGGTATTCAGTCATTCACAGAAGACGATTCCCTTACAACATTTCCTCCCAGCATCGTATTGTCTCTTGTGGCTTTTTAATAAAGTAATCCATAGGTGCTCAAAATAAAATATGCAATCAGCGCCGTCAGTACGCAATATGCATAGAGGAAATTAATCTGTCTTTTCAAATACGTGTAAACACGGTACTTTTTATTGACGTATTGTCTATTGTGGCTTTTAAATATAGGTACTCAAAATAAAATATGCAATCAGCGCCGTCAGTACGCAATATGCCCAAACGGAATTAATCTGTCTATACAAAGGTACCGTGTAAACATGGTACTTAATATTGAAGTAATGTCTATAGTGGCTTTTTAATATAAAATCTTTAGGTACTCAAGATAAAATATACAATCAGCGCCGTCAGTACGCAATATGCCCAAACGGAATTAATCTGTCTATACAAAGGTAACGTGTTAACATCATCATCATCAGGTCTTTCCAGTCTCCACTGCAGGAGCACGACCCTCTCTGTACTACCAGAGTCATATACTATTGCCTGA
Organism: Rhodophaea formosa; assembly: GCA_963082605.1. Lineage (NCBI taxonomy): Eukaryota > Metazoa > Arthropoda > Insecta > Lepidoptera > Pyralidae > Rhodophaea > Rhodophaea formosa. The sequence goes on along the minus strand of OY720217.1, from coordinate 16,270,267 downwards.
GTATTCAGAGGATTTAGCCTACACTCTCCACGCTGGCCAGACGGGTTGGAGAGGTCTCTTTGATGTTAATAAGCTAAAATGTACCAAAAATGTATAAAGGGTTATTTGCCGGGGAACCAATAAAAGACAGTGGTAGTGTTTAAATGAAAATAAAATATAATTACGACTAAATCACATGAAAATTAATAAAGAAAAGTAACGAAAACATGAAATTTATATCAGAACGTGTTAACATGGTAGTTATATTGAAGTAATGTCTATTGTGGCTTTTTAATATAAAATCTTTCGGTACTCAAGATAAAATATGCAATCAGCGCCGTCAGTACGCAATACAAACAGAGGGAATTAAACTAAAGGTGCGTGTAAACATGGTACTTATTATTGACTTATTATCTATTGTGGCTTTTTAATAAAGAAATTTATAGGTACTTAAAATAAAATATGCAATCAGCACTATCAGTACGCAATATGCACAGAGGGAATTAATCTGTTTATACAAAGGCTATGTGTAAGCCCGGTACTTAATATCGACGTATCGTCTATTGTGGCTTTTTAATAAAGAAATCTATAGGTATAAAAGATAAAATATGCAATCAGCGCCGTCAGTACGCTATATGCACAGAGGGAATTAAACTGTCTGTATAAAGGTTACGTGTAAACAACAGGTGCATGAAAACAACGAAAAATTAAATACTAGGTAAGTGTTTATGTCAAGATTCACAAAAGATGATGCCTATAAATCATTTCCTCCCAGCAACGCATTGTCTATTGTGGCTTTTTAATATAAAATCTATAGGTACTCAAGATAAAATATGCAATCAGCGCCGTCAGTACGCAATATGCACAGAGGGAATTAATCTGTCTATACAAAGGTTACGTGTAAACACGGTACTTATTATTGAGCAGGCGGCACCGGCGACGGCGCGTGAAATTATGCCGACGCGCCATTGTGTTGCAACCCCGACGTCCCAAGCTAGAGGCGGAGGCGGAAATATTAATTTATTTTACGTTAAATGAGATAGGGCGGCTTATGTCCACCAGTAGGATTTAATAGGTTGGAAAAAGACAAATCGAGTAAAGACAAATATTTAAATGAAAAATACTTATAATAAGGTTTTATTGCGTTTATTATTGCAAACCTTGCAGATTGAGACACGTTTTTTAAACGTTCTAAAGGTGCGGAGGGAGCCTGGTGACTTGTAATACAAGTGAGTCTAAACCTACCTAGCTCAAGCACTAGTTCTCTCCACCTTAGGTCCTGATAAAAAAATTGTACTTTACCTATATCTGTAATATTTTACGCCTGTGGAGAGAAAATAAATGAGTTTATTATATTATTATTATGTTATTAATCCAACATAAAATAATTTTTAGGCGGTAGTTTTGCATAGTTATTATAAAATAATCATCTGTCTATAAAAATGTTACGTGTAAACACGGTACATACTTATTATAGAGCAGGCGGCACCGGCGACGGCGCGTGAATTTATGCCAACGCGCCATTGTGTTGCTACCCCGGCGGCGAAAGCCAGGGGAAGCGGGAAGATTTCATTTGCCTTAAATTCAAGTCAAATAATAATAAATAAATATATAGGGACATATTACACAAATTGAGCTAGCCCCACAGTAAGTTGTGAACTTGTGTCGTGGGATACCAACTCAACGATACTATATTTTATAACATATACTTATATAGATTAACATCCAAGACCCAGGCCAATTTGAAAAAGATCGTTTTCCATCTTGACCTGGCCGGGGATCGAACCCGGGACCTCCGTGTCGCAGGCTGGCGTGTTAACCACTGCGCCACGGAGTCAAATATTCACTTCTTTATCCCTTATTGGGTAGACAGAGCCTAAGGTCATAATGTCCAAAGGCCTCATCTAGCATATTAATGGGCGCATAGGTAGAAAAGGAAATCTAAATATGTAGTGATGAGTTGCTAGTCGCATCGCCTTTTGATACGAGTATGATTGATTTCTTAGATTTTGGCCCCTTCCCTTAACCGGCTTTTACGGTTTGCATGGGAACATAAGCAGCTAGCACATTTTACGTTTTTGGTTTTCTCCCAGTCCAACATAGAAGATATTTAAAAACAAATTTTTCAAATGTGATATTCGGCGCGTTTATTTTATTTATTTAAGCCGGTAGTTTTGCATAGTAAAATAATAAACATAGATCATCTTAGAGTACAGTTGAAAACTTTAACATCGCGCGAGTCGATGCGCAATACACAATATAGGTATTTCATCCCGGGAAAAGTACTGTTCCCGTGGAATTTGCGATAAACAACTCGGCAAATTATACGCCAAAAATATACGCTAACGAAACCGAGGGTAAAAACTAGTGTAATATATTTTATTGTTTTATCTCTTTTATGTAATATTTTTAATTCAACACATTTAATATCTAAGATTATAAACATTTTTCATACATAACTTTTAAGAGTAATGGTTATTAAACTCTTATGACTTGGACCATTCTCCTATTATAGGGTCTATGGGGATTTTACTCAAAGTACGGTATTTAGTTGGGATATGACTGTTTAAGGCAAACATTTTAATTCGGAATTTTGTCAGTGACCGGCAAATTAAGAAGTTGATTAAATTTTAGGAAACATACACTGTTTTGCCAAAACTATTTTATCTATTGCAATAAAAATAAATCTTTGGTCAGCATAACAGTCACAGGAAGGGTGGCACTGTTTTAGAACTTATAACATTATAACCAAAGTTATTTAGAAACGAGTTTTCTGGTTCAAGTAAAGATTGTAGATAAATAAAGAAGATTTAGTTATGATTCCATTTACATTTAAATGCTTTTGGAAGAGATTACCTAAATGATCTTGTAAACTGTACCTGTACTGTTCAACCTAAATGTATCAGGACATTAAAGTGTTCTGCATTATTTTCATTAATTCTCAATCAATCAATTCAATACACTATGTATTGAATTGAAATATTCACTTCATCATTCATCAACATTTCAGCTGCAAGGAGACCACTGCTGGACATAGGCCTCCCCTAAGGATTTCCAATACGACCGGTTGGAAGCGGCCTGCATCCAGCGCCTGCCTGCGATCCTTATCAGGTCGTCCGACCACCTGGTCGGTGGGTGAATATTCACTTAAATATCAGCTTTCCAAAAAAAGCAAAGAATTGCCGTAATAGGTGGTGTTTCACAAACAATAATTGTGCGGCTGTGGCGTAGTTGGCCTAGCTGCCCCATTTCTTGTCATCATCAGGTCTTCTTTAGTCTCCACTGCAGGAGCATGACCCTCTCGTGTACTACTAGAGCTACATATTAGCCAGAACAGTCAGAGGATTTGGCCTACGCTGCTGCCCATACTAACCATTTTTCAAGCGAATTATATATATATGCTTCTTGTGATCTCTCGTCCCAGCGTGAACCATGGTCAGGGCTGCTATTTTTTTATTAGCCTGTTTTGGTGTCCCACTGCTGAGCAAAGGCCAGGGCTGGTTTTTTTTATCGAACAAATCACACAGATTGAGCTAGCCCCAAAGTAAGTTCGAGACTTGTGATTTGGGATACCAACTCAAAGATACTATATTTTATAATCGATACTTAGATAAACATCCAAGACCCAGGTCAATCTGAAAAAGATCATTTTCCATCTTGACCTGACCGGGGATCGAACCCGGGACCATCCGTGTCGCAGGCAGGCGTGTTGACCGCTGCGTCACGGAGCTCCCTCAGTCTAGTCTATATGCCCAAAATCTAATGATTTTTACGCCCCCTCGACCACCGAGCTCCTGTTGGGACATGAAAGATGACAACTCAATTACAATTAAATAAATCAAGTATATTACAATTCACCCTTTGTACAAACTGTTGTTCAAAACACTTAAACTTATATCAGTGTAACAAAACAGAACGATCTCAACACAAAAGAAGAGACAAATTCAATTAAGATTCAATTCAATACGTCTTTCGTAATTATGCACCCCAAAATCAAACATTTCATGAAAACAAACACCCTTTATGCATCCTGCACCCTGGCCATATTATGCCGCACCCCACCCTTCAGCAATGGGCAATCAATGGCTAAATTAAACAACTGCCTACTTCCACCTTTACATGAATATGTATGACTGGAAGCGATTCAAATGAAGTCCGTTCAAACAACGAGCCTAATTGCTTGCGCTAATGCACGGTGGCGAACGTTGCTAGTATATGTTTATGTGTATATGAATAACATTTTTATGGTGAAGAATATAAATTGTAGCTTATAAAACTAGCGGTACTGTGAGCTGTAGACCTCACGTGTCTTTTTAAAAGAGAATGTAAAAAATCATGAGATATTTGTAAATTCTGATACACCGCCGCTATGTCAAAATCTTATTAATCCAGTCAAGTTTTCATTATACCTTTGTCAATCAAAGATTAACCCAATAATTCTCAACAACACCCAGTTGGTTGACTGGCAGATAAAGCCATAGGCTCTTAGTCCGCCATTACACTTGTTTGTGTATGAAGTTAAATAAATAAAAATAAATAAATAAATTAGTGATCTTTATTTTTCATAAGCACTAGTACTTTTTTCAATTGCTGAGTCAACTTATATAACAGCTTGCATGCTGTAATATGATTAAGCATAGTTTTTACAGCTCGCTGACGCCAACGAAATCAAAATACAAGTTCATATTTGCCGCCGCTGAATATCGAACCAAGTTCTCCTCGTGTAGCAGATTGGCTTGTTAATCATTGCACCACAGAGGAAATCCTTCCCATAACTAGCACATCCAGTTACTAAACATCTTTGCATCATGTCCACCCTTTGTTTACGTAGCGTGAAGATGTGCACTGAGTGATCGGCTTATTTTGGCGTAACTAATTATGTGATGCACAAAGAAGACGTGTCTATATCGTTTATATCTATGTTGCATTAACGGCTTAAAAACAAAGGCTTATAGTTTGTTTGACAAGGGAGGCTTGAGCGCCTACAGAGAAGAAAAAGATGGCTGATCTCTTCGTAAAGTACAGAAAGTAAAAGAAAGAGAAGAGAAGGTAGATCATAGTAATATGAGTGACAAGCTTTGGCTTGCGGCTTCACTCACGGTCCCTCTAAAACACACACTTACTTTTTAGGAAGAAAAAGTGTGTGCAAAATTTTGTCTTAATCCCTTGAGCCGTTTGTACGCGATTGAATTACAAATATCCAAACATACAAACTTCTGCATTTATAATATTAGTAGTCTGCAAAAAAGGGAAAATAAGATATCTATATGCAAAATGTTATTTTAAACCATTGAGCCGTTTGAACGTGATTGAGTAACAAATATATAAACTTTCGCATTTATAATATTAGTAGTATTGTGGCCGCAAGGCAAGTGTTTGCAATGACCCAGCACAAGTCCACCCTTATTCTTATAGTATAAAATACTTATTTATCTTCTATCTAAAATGCAGTAGCTACTTAGTTCTTCCTCCAGCTAAGACATTTTCCAGGTCAAATCATATTTTGGTATTTATAGTAACGGGATTTCGCTAGATACCCATATTACATAAATTTATCAAAGTATCTCTTCGTGATAATCCTATATCACCACACCCACACCACACCTTTCAAAGGATCGAGAAACTGTTAGAGTAAATTTTTATTGGTAAAATAAAAGGATGTCATGTAAGTTTTTATATAAAAAAAAACATAGATTAAAAAAAAATTCGTCTCTTCATACTTCTATGTACAAAACCGTTTTTAAAGTGAACTATTTACAGTGTAAAATTTTGAACTTAAAAGCAGCTGGTAATAAAAAAATACTTAAGCATTCAAAATTCATCAAACTGGTAAATATACCTAACTAGCTTAAAAAAATGTTTCTTCTTTTAATACTCGCATACAAAATAAAAAATGTCAGTGGCTTTTGATTCCATTGTAAAAAAACAATTAAGTGGAAAAATAGCTTTTTCGACTAAAATGCCGTATTTTGATTGCTATTGAAAATTAAGTAGGTTCGTAACTTAACAAAACCATTCTCGTAATTATTACTGTTAAATGTTTGATCAAAGATTATTTTTATTTCATTTACTCGGCCAATTTAAAGTCCAGTGACCTCTGGAGGTCACGTGTAAGCTTGGAATTTAAAATATCTGATTGAAATAAAGTAAACCTGTGTTTTTCAGATTTTATCAAAGCATTTACATGTTTCAGAATTTATTTGGTTTAACTGTAATCTTTGGTTTAAAAAGCATATTTTCTTTAAAATTTTATAAAATTTTAGATCCTTTATTTGACATATCTTTTGCTATATGTTTAACGGGCATTTTTGTGTTTGAAACACTATATTAACGAAACGTAAAAATTTATTTAGTTGAGAATCTTAAAGATATCCTAAGCAAATAATTTGTATTGAAAACAATTTAAAAATAAATTACCCAACTGGAGTTGGCGTCATGGCTGATTCCAGGCTCCAACGCGTCACAGCTCAGGACGCAACCGGAAAAACGCCAAAAATATAGCCTATGTTACTCGGAAGGTGGGAAGGATCCTGATGATACTCCATTCGTCCAAATCTCTTATTGCATTTAGAAATTATGGAGATTTATAGAACCTTACATATATACATATACTTACTTCTTACGTATACGAAAATACAAACATGATTTCTGAAAACATAAGCCTCTTTTTGTGGACAGTAGTGTAAAAAGTTGACCGTTCAAAAACTGAAAACTATTGAACCATTGAAAATGGGAAACATCAAACTTGTTTTGAACTTGCATCCTGACTACAGTAAGCCTTGGCTGGATGGATGGAAAGATTTCCTGCAGTTAAATTACATTAAATTTTTACTTGACAGTTTACTAAGAGGTTTCGCTTTCATTACTCTGTTGAAAAGAAATACAAAATAAGCTGGGAATGTTTGAATGTGCTTTGTAAAGCATAAAGGTTATTTCATTACACGAATCTCTTAATATCATTTTGTTCCATTTATTCATTGTCAAACCAGTTCACCGTTTAGGCCAATCCAATAACACAGACACACATAGATTTTATCATGAAAATTATAAACACACCTTTTTTGGAATCGAGGTAAACATTAAAGGTAAAGACACATTGAGTCACCAAAAACGAAAAACATTTTTTTTTTATACAACTAAGTTGGCAAACAGGCATACGGCCCACCTGATGGGAAGCGGTTACCGTAGCCTATGGACGTCTGCAACACCAGAGGTGTCACACGCGCGTTGCCGACCCTGAAGAAATCTTTTCACGCCCTTTTTGAAGAATCCCATATTGTAGTCTCTCGGAAAAACCATAGCAGGGAGTTCATTCCATAACTTTAGCGTACGTGGAAGAAAGTTCCTGTCAAAGCGTACTGTACGTGACCATTCAGGATTTAAGGTATGAGGATGAACCCCCTGTCGATGGCGTGAGGTGCGATGATAGAATGTAGCCGTAGGCATCATCTCAAACAGTTCTTCAGAGCACAGCCCATTATACAAACGGTAGAACACACATAGAGAAGCGAAATCTCTCCTTAAACTCAGGGGCTCGATACCGCTTGTAATATTAGGATCGTCGATAATTCTGACAGCTCGTCTTTGGACCGAGTCAAGTGGATCCAGCTGATACTTGGCTGCACCTGCCCAAAGGTGACAGCAGTACTCCATGTGTGGACGGACTTGCGACTTATAAAGGAGCAGTCTTTGCTCTGGGGTGAAGTATCGCTTTGCCCTGTTGAGCACATCCAAGTTATTCAGAAATTGCACCCTGTCTCGACATATTGAATTGCATCCTTAGCAAACTGCAGCGCGGATGGAGGCTACATTTCTTGCTCTGGAATAAGCAATAACAGTTGGATAACATTTTTACACTATTTCAAACAGTTCTATTTTAAAGTTAAAATTAACACACACTTTTAATATTTTTTTATATATTTTCACATTAAAGATGTGATTGAACTCGACAGCAAAAGAGTTGATTTGGAATAAAATCTCAAGACAGCATAACCGTTTAAAAATTGCAAACAGATATTGAACGTCTGGAAATGAAAAACATTCAAGTTATTCTATACTTTCACGCTGAGGCGACATATTGAATTGCATCCTTAGCAAACTGCAGCGGGGATAAAGTCTGCATTTCCTGCTTCTGAAATAAATAGTACCGATAAAATTACGACTGTGAAGACTCTGTTTTGCCGACAGTTTGGTATATTTACGTATTGTTACGGCAAGTTGACTCTTCTGACGTAATTATTGATGACGTAAATGTGGACGTAATTATGACTTACGTAAAAATATTGTAATACCTATTGTATCTTTATTAATAGTCAACCAAGGCATTTAACATAGTTTTGCGATGACAGTCTAATGATAACAGCTATAATAATGCATTCACTTTTTTAATCGAAATAGTGATATTGACTCGTTATTTAAGGTATTTAAAAACCACCAATAGACATAATAAGATCTCTACACAGAGTTGCCTAACTAGATTAAGAGCTACTAAACTGTTAGCAAGCTTATCTGATAAGGCATCAAAAAAAAATTCTATATTAAAAATCAAGAAATCATGACCGTTTATGAATTGCAAACAGATATTGAACGTCTGAAAATGGAAAACATTCAAGTTATTCTGAACTTTCACCTTAGCAAACTGCAGTGGATAAAGACTGCATTTCCTACTCCGGAATAAACGTACTAACAAAATAGGGATCTATTTTGCTGGAACCAACTAAATGTGTGATACTTATGGCTAAATTTGAATGTAATTTGCTACCACATTTATGGCAACTATATAATCAAAATTTAAAAAAAAAAACAATTTTACCCAACTACAAAAAAGGTTATGATTTAAGCAGTGCTTACTTGTCAGTTTGTGAGTAAGTGGCTGACACTGGTGTTGATATTTAAAGCTGCTTAATCATGTCTTTAACGAATTACAGCGTGGATGAAGGTTGCATTTCCTGCTCCGGAATAAACGTACTTACAAAATGCCAGCAAATACTTATAGTATCCCTAATACTATAAGTATTTGCTGGCATTTTTACCCGAGTACAAAAACAAAGGATTATACATATAACAGTGCTTAATGTAGTCTTATTATAGGTGGCCAACCCTGGTGTTGATATTAAAATTTAATGCTCTTATCTATCACACTTAGTGAAGTGCATCGTGAATGAAGCCTGCACTTTATGCTTCGGGAAAAATCATCATCATCAGGTCTTTTTTAGTCTCCATTGACCCTCTCTGTACTACCAGAACCGTATGAAAGCCAGAGCAGTCAAGGGATTTTATCTACACTCTCTACGCTGGCTAGACAGGTTTAAGAGTCCTCTTTGATGTTTATAAGCTTTGTATAGCTTGTGTTTCAAGTCGCTCTCTACGACATCCACGGGAAAACTTGGAGTGGTCCTGTTCTACTCTGCTGGAAACCACACGGCTACTACACTCCGGAAGAAATACGACAATCTAAATGAGTACTCTTTTTTGCTAATATTTTACCCGATTACAAAAACTACCTACACATTTTCTTGAAACACACGCACAACTTAAAACAAAAATACATGTCCTGCTTATCTTCAGAAAAAATGTTCTCAACCATTATGCAGATATTCAAGCAAACTTAACACAGTGACCTAGCAAATTAAGCTATAAATAGACTTAGTATGCTAGCACAACGATTTGCATGTTTTTTCTTTTTGATATAATCTACAACTTTTCAATTAGTACATATACCTTAAAATACCAAACAACTCTTACTTTGGAGAATAGAAATTGTCATTTCCATACAAACTTGTTTTGCCGCAATTAGTGTCTCTATACAAATTGCCGACGCCTTCAAAAGAATGTCCCATCTGTACAAATTACTAGTGATTTTGATCTTTGGTGTGCATTAGTGACTTGCATAAAGAACAAGCTGGAAGCCGTCGATACACGATCATATTGTACAAAAAATTCAAGACTCCTTTAAAATAATATCCCATCTGTACAAATTACTAGTGTTTATGATCTTTAGTGTGCGTGAGTGACTGACATAAAGTACAAACGTGAATAGTTTATACGTGTTTTTATGCATTCACAATGCTATTTTTATTATATTCTTATTTAAATAATGAAATAAGACATGAGAAAAAATTCCACGTGGGCAGAATTTGAAACCTTACCAATAACCTTGTAGGGCATACCCTAAGCGTGGTGGCCTACACCACGCTTAGGGTATGCCCTACACGTCAAATTTCTCCACCATATCTGATTCCCTGTAAAAGGAATGTCCTTTCTGTACAAATTACTAGTGTCTTTGATCTTTGGTGTGCGTGAGTGACTGACATAAAGTACAAGCGTGAACATTTAGCCGGCATTACACAATCATAACTCACTACAATTTACTGACTAGATGCGTGGAACGTGATGGATGGCTACATACGGCTGCGGATACGTTTTTGATCCAACCCCTTTGCTTATTGCGGTACTAAATGCACTGTTTAATTTTTAAATGCATACATAGGTACATATTATTACGTCTTTATTCCTTGTGCGGTAGACAGAGCCCAAGGTTATAAAACCCAAAGGCCACGTGGTGATAAGCGGAGTCAAAAATGTGATGGGTTGCTAGTCGTATCGACTATAACGTGATTATTTAGATTTTACGGTCTGGGCGGGAAGAAAAGCAGCTTGTATATTTTGTGTTTTTTCTTTTCTCCCAACTGGCATGGAAGATAATGGTTGAGAACATTTTAAATGCTTAAACACAATATCACTTCTACCACAGTTTATATACTTACTAGCTTTTTCCCGCGGCTCCGCTTGCGTTTATGTCGATCCCTCCGGAACAGTACTTCACTCTGGGATAAAAGGGAGTTCAGTAGATAGGGCGTGAAAACATAACAAACAAACAAACTCACTTTTGCATTTATAATACTAGTTAATACCCGCGGCTTCACCCGCGTAATATAAAGCCTCTGTCCTTCTCTGTACCCTAACCTATGTGTATGCGAAATTTCATGATGATCAGTTCGGTAGATAGGGCGTGTAAGCTTTACAAACAAACTCACGTTCCCTAGGGAAAATTGTTGTCGACGGTCTCAGATAAACCCTTTAAGGGAATATCGAAGGTCAATTTACACGCTCTATCCAAAATCCAAAAAACTCGTATCCACCAAAAAAAGAATGAAATTTTATCTTGAACGTGTAATCAAAAATTAATCTCACCAAAGTATAAAACCACACAAAGAAACATATAATACACAACAAAACAAGTTACAGCTGAGACTATACTAAAATCATTGACACTAACCGTATCATAAGACCTAAACTTTTAATAGCAACATGTATAATAGAGCTTGCTCACAAGTAACAGTCTACATGAGACACAGTTCAACTTAAGTTATTGTGGTTGGTGGTATCAACACTTAAATTGTAGACTTAGGAAGAAATAAGTTGCTGTGTGGTTCCCGACGGAGTAGAATAGGACCACTCCAAGTCTTCTCGTGAATGTCGTAATAGTTGACTTAGGAAACACAAGCTAAACAAAGCTTATACATATCAAAGAAACCTTTCCAACCCATTAGGCCAACGTGGAGAGTATTGGCTAGGCCAAATTCTCAAACTGCTCTGGCTTATACTTTATATGGGATTTTATTTTGCATTCACAATGCTATTTTACCTTATTTAGTAGCAGGACTGTCTCTTTTTGTTTAACCAGAGCCATATATAAGCTCTGGCTTGGCTGGCTCTGATTAAACAAAAAGACAGTTCTGCTACTACAAAAGACCAGATGATGATGATAAAAAATAAGTAGGTAGTTTGTTTTTTATTATATTTTCTTATTTTATTAAGTGACCACTCCAAGTCTTCCCGTGGATGTCGTAACTGGCAACTTAGAAACAAGCTAAACAAAACTTATAAACATCAAAGAGACCTCTCCAACCCGTTTGGCCAGCGTAGGGAGTATAGTCCAAACCTCTGACTGCACTTACTAATAGTGGAGACAAAAAAAGACCATGCTTCTTATGAGGCCTATAATAAGGGACTGTGTTTTGGACCCATAAGTTCATCGTCATCATCATCATATCTGTTGTTGTAGTCTACACTGCAGGAGCACGACCCTCTCTGTACTACCAAAGCCATATATAAGCCAGAGCAGTCAGAGGATTTGGCCTACATTTTCCACGCTGGCCAGACGGGTTCAGGTGGTCTCTTTGGTGTTTATAAGCTTTGTTTAGCTTTTCTATGTCTCCTTCTAGGACATCCCCGAGAGGACTTGGAGTGGTCCTATTCTACTTTGCCGGGAACCACATCCAGAAGTTACTGAGTTCTCTCAAAATGTAAGTATTGATGTATTTTCCTATTCAATATTTCCATTTCGCCCGAAGCCCGCAGTCTACGTGACGGCGCTAACGTTAGTTTCCTTTGAGAATTCGGTTTACGAGTGCATCGTAAAGCGAACAAATTCACCAGCAACTAGAAAATATCCAATATGATAGCTTCCTTTGTCCGTCTGTATGCATTGAGCTACTTTGTGGTCTCGTGTCGGCGCTGTGTATGATAATATCCGTAATTTGAGCTCTGACAGCGCTGCTACTGTTGATTTAACTTCGTAACTTTTGAATTTCATATTTTTAATATAAAATTTCAATGTCTTTTCCGTGGCTTTGTCTACGTAAATTATAATTTATTGTGATGTCCTGTAGTAAATCAAACAACTACAGTCAGTTTCCAATGAGAAGTTACACCCATTCGCTCGCGGCGGTGGTTGTTGGCCTCCCCCTACCCGCGCGGGGCGTGCGCAACTGTCATTGCCTTTATAACAATACGTCACACTTATGTTATCTGTTGAAAATGTACTAATCAGTTCAGTAGTTTAAGAGTCGCCGAGACGTGCATCTCTTCATACAAACGGAAAAAGGGAATTGTAGCAATATTTGATAATTTTAGGGCAAAAATAAGCATCCAGTCAATTAATCTCATTATAATCTACGTACAGTCCTATACAACTATACAGTTTGGTTAAATTATCAAATGTTTGAGAATTATACGCCTCTCAAGATTTCCATACAAATTTGAAAAGGCTTGTAATTCTCAAACCATTGGTATTTTAACCAAACTGTATAGGAACGTACGTAGATTATAATGAGATTAATCGATTAAATGCTTAATTTTACTTCAAAATTATCAAATATTGCCACAATTCCCTTTTTCCGTTTGTATGGAGACATGCGCGTCCATGCAACTCTTAAGTGATTTCAAAAAAAAGGTAACAAATCATTCCTCTCTGTAATATAAGTCGAAGAGATAAGTCATTGTAAAGATTTTTGATACAGAAGACAACAGTAACTGTCACTGTCGTCTGTAAACATCGACTGAAATTCTTTTTCAGTCAAAAGGCTGCGTGTGTGACAAAGTGGTGCTACGTTTATTACGTTATATTTTACGATTCCAAGACTGCTATATGGTATACATATATGCACTAGAGCTTAGCAGAGCGTATAAAGGTTGTTTTTTAATAAGGTAATACGCATCCTTTTGAAAATAGGCTATACCCATGATTCCAATTAATATAAGACTTCTATCATTAAATCTTTTTTTAAGCCTCCACTGCAGAATCATGACCCTCTCTGTCCTGCCAGCAGCCTCCAGGAGTCACCTTATATTAGCTAGAGCAGTCAGAAGTTTAGGCCTACACTCTCCACGCTTGCCAAACGGGTTGGAGAGGTTTCTTTAATGTTTATAAGCTTTTTGTTCTAAGTTGCCTTCAACGACACCCACGAGAAGACCTAGAGTGGTATTGACCTATTCTACTCTACCGGTAACCACACGGTTTTCAGATACGTCTATAGTATTGAGTTAGTATTCTATAGCACAAGTTTCGAAATTACTTTGAGGCTAACTCAATCTATATGATTTGTCCGTATTTAATTTATTTATTTAACCCTAAAACAACAGCAGAGCATTCTGCACATTTTACTCCGAAAAGGCCGAGTCCATTCACTACAAATGACTAAAGTGGGCGAAATAATTTAAATTCCGTTGCCTCAGCGATATTTAGACTAAAGCGGTGAAATATCTTAATTATTTCTAATAAATCGTACCGCTGAATTCTGGCATTTCAATGGCTCAGCGTTTACGTCAATTATTTAACACTGGATCTAGGTTTTGGTAAGGAAATGTTGGGTTTGCACTTTGATATACTCTCAAGACTCCATCATGTCTTTATTTCAATGATTAAAAAACTGGGCAATTTCATCTTCTTCTTCTTTTGTTTTATATTATGGCTTCCACCAAAATATCAGTGATTCTGACAACGTCCAGTATAATGAGATACTAGGTATCGGTGTTGTACGGTAAAGTTTATCCAAGTAGCATCAAAGATGGCGTATGTTCTTTAATGCCTCTTGGGAGTTTCTGGCGGCAAATCTATACGAGTCCATTTATCAGTCTACTTTAACTATTTCACAAATTGTTCATGAGCACGAGCATTTATAACACCAAACTACACCAATTTCATATTATAAAGTGCACTAAAATTAATTGGCAAAATTGTCTACGGCAAACTTCAACTGTACCCCTTGACTTCCCACCACCCAGTGTCAATGCTTGTGTGGTTGACAGCTTTGTGTTAGCACTTGCGTCATGTCAACTTATGCCATCAAATCGGTTTCTACGCTGTTAGGAATAGAGTCCATGTAGACTTTATATAATCTAAGGGTTTGTATAAAGGTAGCTACCAAAAAACCATAACTAGGGAAATTAAAGTCTGCCATGTGTAAAAAAATAGTGTTGAATTGATGATTTTAAGAATTGGCATGTCCCTTCTCATGCTGCTATTTTTGATTATTGCCATATTTCAGTTGTACCTATATCTCCAACAGACATTAATTGCAAGTTAATAATAAAGGAAGCTACATATTACGCCGGGTCGGGTCGAGTCATTAGTCGCCCATTTAAGAATCGGATGTGGTTTTATTAATATTGTAAGTATATTAAAATTTCAAAAGTGAATGTGTGTGTGTGTGTATTCTAATTTCTTACTTTAACTTTTGAACCGATCATCATATAATTTTTCAGGCACCATTTCTGAGCTGCGAAGAAAGACATAGGCTGTCCTTCATCACAGAAAAAGTACTTTTTTTAAGGGATGGACATAACCGTGAAGCCACAGGCTTAAGCTAGTTCGATATAAGTTTCAACTTAATACTTTGATGCGTTCCAAGAAAAAGGGTCTTGCCAGACATGACAGGTTCCCTTTTACTCCTTGAGGCACTGACCCTAAAAAGCATTAAAAACAATTCTTTCTATCCCTAATTTCAAACTTTGTTTACAGAAAATGGTTTATTTTGATTCCTGCGAATTTAACTTGAAGCCATAACTTCAGAAGAATAATTTTCTAAGTAGTGACAAATTTTAATTTATTTTTGCGCAATATTATCCCAAATATCTGCAATTTTGGTCTGGATGAGACATAGACTTTTGGAAGTTGGAAGTGTTGGAACTAGGAATGCACTTTTGCACCGGCAAAAGTACATTCCTAGTTTTAACATAATTTAAGTATATGTTAAAGCATACGTACAGTACATATGTAGCGGGAGTGAGTTGGTATGCTTGATTACCACAAAGGAATGATCTTCTCACTGGGCAAGGTGTGCGCCCAGGGAACCTCATGGCTACAACCGGGAAAATTGCAAACTGTTTGCGCATTTCAGCATCACTTAGCGCCATCTTGTGGGAAGACTTGTAGTTATTTAGTATAGATCACCATCTTAACAGTTCAGTCTACATATTCTTGTAGATAATGTTGAGGTCGCCAAATATTTACTACGATTAATCATGTAAATTTAAATTCTATCTGAAAGTTTGTGTATCATCAATACCCTTATAAAATATAAGGATTACAATGAAAGACTGAAAGATAAACATGGCTATCTTCATTACCCATCATTCAATGCCCCAACTTCAAAGTGTATTTCTAACAAATCTATATTTCGCAAAGTTGTGTAAACGGGCGGATCGCTAGCTTCACACGAATTAGTGTACCTCAAAAATATCAAAACGTAACAGAAAATCTGAAAGAGAATTATACTTATCTACACCCACTGACCAGGTGGTCGGACGACCTGATAAGGGTCGCAGGAAGGCGCTGGATGCAGGCCGCTTCCAACCGGTCATATTGAAAATCCTCGGGGGAGGCCTATGTCCAGCAGTGGACTTCTTGTGGCTGAAATGATGATGAATGATGAAATAAAGATGACTCATCTTTTTTTCAGTGGTGGCTTATAAATCTAGACTTCATTTTGTATTCTGCAAATCTCACCCGAGGCCAAACTTCAAAGGCGTTATCCTTGAAACGTGGCAAAGACACTGAAAGAAACCAAAATTCTCCAATACCATAATAATAAAGCAATTTAAAATCAACGCACAAAAAATATTTACGAAACAACAAATTAGTAACGTCTCGGTGCTTTCGAAAAGCTCCTACAAAAATAACACAATTAATCCAGGGGAATTTCATTATTATTATAAGTTTAAAATGAAACCGGCATATTGAAGTTCACAAAGGAATCTCTTCTTCCGGCCGAGTGACCTTTGAATAGCGTGTGGGCTAACTCATAGGAAGAAGCGATTCAAAACCTGAGTCTTTTTTGTAACTCGAATTCGTTTCTGAAATAAATAATTGGTTCAAAATAAAATTCCCATACCAACCACCATCCCAAAGTCTTATGCTGTTTTTTGCTTTTTAGTCTAATATTTTATAAATAATGGTATGGAAACTGCCGTCTTTAACAGTATAGAAATCACCATAACCTGAAAGTTAAACAGAAAATCCTATGATACAAATATACAACTAATATACATAGATAAATAGTACAAGTGATATAAGAAAATGCCCACAAATGCCTGCCTTGCATTTGTGGGTCCATCAAAACTTCAAATAATAAAAGGGTGAATTTGAAAGTTATTCTAGATTAAAAGAACTTGACTTATTGTATTTGTAAAATATGACGTCATCATCAGATCTTTTTTAACTTTCCACTGCAGGAACACGACCTTCTCTGTACTTCCACAGCCAGATTTGGCCTACACTTTATTTGATGTTTATAACCTTTGTTTATCTTGACCTTCTTGTTGTTATCATTTGTAGCATCCTAAGTTGTCTTCTATGACATCCACGGAATGACTGGGACTACTCCTATTCTACTCTGCCGGGAACCACATTACCTAAATATGACATACCCTGAACAAAATATAATTCATGTTATCTACCATTATTATATATGCATATCTAAATAGTTTCTAAGGTTAACTAAAATTGTGAGTTGACGTCGCTTGGCTAGAGCATCTGCACTCCGCTTTGGATGCCGCCTAAACTTAGCAATAAGTAAATTACTGACGTCAACCAATTTTTTGTTGTTGTAAAAATTGTAACACAAGTATGACAATTAATAAGTGTTGAAAAACTTATATTGAATAAACGATTGAATCTGAATCTAACCGTTTTCGAAAGCAAAAAATATTCGCTTAAAACGCTAAAACATCGTAACTTAACACACAAACTTACTTGTGTTTGTTACAATGCATGCGTTTCGCACGCGAATAGTTCCATAGTATCGATCAAAATGATTTATTTACGCACAATGAGACCGCCGTGTTTCGAGGGGATCTGCAGCCAGGAGTAATGTGATCTAAATAACTTTTTAAGAGTATTCTTGCTCTAAATACAGTTTTTGTAACTGGCAAACATGCCCCCTGCTGATTGTTATGGTAGACCTCTACAGTTGTAAGTGTATAAATGTGTATTTAATAATCTACCTATTTTGTCATCAACCTGAATAAAGATTCTTGCATCGTCATAAAATATAGTATAGTTGAGTTAGTATCCTACGACCCAAGCCCACAAATTACTGTGGGGCTAGTTCAATTTGTGCGATTTGATAACTAACTAAGATAACGCAAGACCGGACTGAATGGAAGAAGTGGAGGGAGGCCTTCGCCCAGCGTGGGACACGTGATGGCTCGAAATAATATATATAAATAAATAAATAGTAAAAATGTCTCCATATATTTGTTTATTGTAATTGCCGTGCTGAGTTAAGCAGCTATTACACAACACAACATTCAGTCTGACGAGAAGGACGCCGGAATACGCTTGACAAGTATTATGAGATCTTTATAAAATTCTTACGCATCGCGAAGTCCTTCTCGCCAGAAACTATACATTTTGTAGTGCAATAATCGCTTTAGATTTGAAATCACAAATCCTCACTACCTAATTGCTAATAGCCCGATGGGCCAGTGGGTGTGAGCTCTGTGAGCGCTTACGTATGTTAAGCAACCCCTGGTGCAGCCCCTACTTGGATGGGTGACCGCAAGTGGCATAGAAATATCTCGAGCTCCTCCGTGCTTCGGAAGGCACGTTAAGCCGTTGGTCCCGGCTGTCATCGTTGATGGCAGTCGTTAAGCTATGTCAGATGCCTCAAGGCAGCTTGAAAAATCTGACACCAGTGTTGGCCACTTAAACATACGAAAAATAAAAAAAAATTCTAACATTTGCTTACCTATCTATATAAAAATCTAATCTAATTTTGCAGATGACCCACAAATCTGTCAGGAGTATTGAACCAACATCTAATTTTAAATAATCCCTATTCAACATCTGTACAATGGCAGTGACTGGAGTCAGATTACCAGCAATGATAAGCAAGATAACATCTTAGTGCCGATTCCAAACGTATTGTGAGCTTTATTCACATTTATTTAATTCTTTCTCGTGTGTGTGAGTGGCTGAAATTGTCTGAGATTGTACATGACTGCAAAAAATATTGGTGTATTAATTTTAAGGACTCATGTAACTATGATTTTTGGCCCCGACTGCCAAGAAGGGTTCTTTCGCACTTGAATGTATGTTAAATTCTTTTTTAACTCGTTTAACGGCTGGATGGATTTCGATAATTATTACTGTAATGTTAGGCTCGTCTTAAAATCCCGTGTTTTAAAAAAAGGTAAGTTGCTTTTTTATTTCGTATTTTATATTGGGTTCCTTTTTACGGCTGGCCACCTATCTGATTTTTGACGAGCTCCGTGGCGCAGCGGTCAAGACGCCGGCCTGCGACACGCATGGTCCCGGGTTCGATTCCCGGTCAGGTCAAGATGGAAAATTATCTTTTTCAGATTGACCCGGGTCTTGGATGTTTATCTATATATGTATATATTATAAAATATAGTATCGTTGAGTTAGTATCCCATAACACAAGTCTCGAACTTACTTTGGGGCTAGCTCAATCTGTGTAATTTGTCCGTATATATTTATTTATTTTATTTATCTGGCGCCAACCCTCTTTGTGACTTATCGTGACTAATCGAGAACTTGTGAAAATGGAGTACCCCTCATGTAGCAGGCTGATATGTTGATCACAACGTCACGTAGGCATTCCAATATGTGACCTAAGTATTGACATACGAAAAGTCTTAAAAAACATTACCCAGGAGAAATGTATACGTAAATAATGAACATATAGCGCGATTTTTGAGTCACCGCTTTATGTCGAGGGTCAATTATACACACTGTATAGATAGCACAATCAAATACATAAATATCTGATGGTCAAAGCGACTAGCCATATCGATTTATGAGGATTAGCGGCATCCCCTGGATTATATCCCGACAGAGCTGCGGGATCGCACTGTATTCACGGGATTTTATTTGTGATTACCGGGATTTTGGCCAGTCCGAGTGGTAATGCTGTGTTAACTGTAGTGTAGTGTGTTGACCGTCTGAGTGGTGGGATTACGTTTGGGGAATTATTTGTCTGTGATATTTGTCGATGCTTTTATGAATATGATTCTTTTTTTATGATATAGTAGCGGAGATCACTTACCTGATGGTAAACACATGGACAACTGCGACACCAGAGGTGTGCCAGGAGTGTATACGTATCTTATATATCAAATTTCTCCACCATAACCCCTTCCTCTCAAACGCACTAGTCTTGCATCACTTAACATTACCACACACCAGGAGAGTCATATTGTATGCCTTATGATAAAATGTTTGGTCATTATCTTTTTGATTTGTCACAGTAGGAAAGGATCTCGGATATAAAAGTATATTTTTTAAAGTAACCATTACTAGCGAGAGTTACTTAAATTGTAATTTGACATCGCTTGGAGAAAATGCGGGATTTTATTTGTGATTACCGGGATTTTGGCCAGTCCGAGTGGTAATGCTGTGTTAACTGTAGTGTAGTGTGTTGACTGTCTGAGATATTTGATGTCTCTCTCTCTGATCTGTCTGTGATATTTGTTGATACGATTTTATGAATATGATTAGAATATTTTTTTTTTATGATATAGCAGCGTAGCAGCGGTGATCACCTACCTGATGCGAAGTAATCACCGCTGGACAACTGCAACACCAGGGTTGTGATAGGAGCGTGATTAAGATACCTACCATATAATAATATTTATCTTATAATTATGTCAAATTTCTCCACCATAACCCCGTCCTCTCATACCTACATACGCTCTAGGTTTGCGTCACCTAACATTACGACCCACCAAGAGAGTCATATTGTATGCCTTATGATGTAATGTTCGGCCGTTATCTTTTTGATTTCTTACAGTAGGAAAGGATCCCGGATATAAAAGTACATTACTAAGCAACAGTAACTAAAATTGTGAATTGACGTCGCTTGGAGAAAATGCGCTGTGCAGTTTGTTGCCGCTTCTTTTGCACTCCGCCTTGGAAGTGGCCTAAACTTAGCTATAAGTAATTTGTTAAGGTCAAAAAAGCTTTTTTGCTATCAAAGTTGTAAACATAAGTATGACAATTATTAAATGTTCAAAAAAACCTATATTTAATAAACGATTGAATCTTGAATGTTGCAAAAAAGCGAACACCCAGGAGGTCGTACGGCCTAACCAAGTAGCAAGACAGCAGGAAGACTCTGGAAACCCTTGGTGAGGCCCATGTCCAGCAGTGGACTTCTTGCGGATGAGATAATGATGCATTATAATAATAATAATAAGTTAATAATAGTTTTATTATACAGACACATATAAGACATTTAGCACTTTGAAGAGCATGTTCCGAAGTAAAAAATGAAAATTTTTAATTATATACCTTTTTACTACAATTCTAACGAAAGCCAACAAGTCTCTGTGAAATTTAAAGCATAAAAAAGGACTTAATGTTTCCATGATTTTCTCACTGAACTCCGAAGTAATATTAGTGTTTTTTATTAAACTTCACCCCACACAATAAACCGTCATATAATACTTATACAAACATTACTGACAATGAGAGACCATGGGAGAAAAAAAAAAACTTATAATAATCTCTTTATGAAGGGAACCATAACAGTATTGCCCCTTTTAGCGAAAACAAATTTCATTTTGAGCCTTATTGCATTGCGTTAGAGGTTACATGAAAAGAGCGAAAATTACCACATTACCATAATTTCATAACGAAGGGTGAAGAGATTTCTAATATTACACATATTTTGATTTTTTATATACGTTAGGGTTCCCTCATAATATGCACAAACTGCTCACTATGGAAACACAATATGGGAACCTCAATCTAATAAAGAAAGAAATAGGTATGTTTTATATATTTTAGTAAACAGAATTTTTTTGAAGAATATGAACCTTGAAATAAAGTTGAGGCTTTTTGTACTGATACAAAGATTCTAACACAGTTTTAAGGATTTTGTCTGTAATGAAATATTTTCCCAAGGTTTTCGTTAACAAATTAATTATTATTAGTAGGATTCAAACCAAAAATGAGATAAAACTATTTGAATACAGCGCATAGACCCCAAAAACTCGTTTTGCATATATACGGGACTTGTACAACTTTTAACTACACTCAACTACCTAAATATTACAAAATTGTTATCGGTATCACGCTTCAAACAAATAAATAATTACATGTTTCTTGTTTCTCTCCTATACATAATTATTAACTTACTAACGAATAAATAAGACTTCTCCAACCTGTCTAGCCAGCGTAAAGAGTAAGGCCAAATTTAATCCTCTGACTGCTTTGGCCTGGCTAATATGTGGCTCTTGTCAAAGTCAAAGTCAAAGATTTTTATTCAAAATTGGATAATTGTATCTCTTTTTGAACGTCATATTTTTTACTTTATTATTTTTAATTTTTAATATGCAAAATCGAAAAACTACTAGCGTTTCGTAATGACCACTGGTGAGAAGAATACGCCGAAAGAAACTCAATCCAGACTTGGTCCCTACGTGCCTGAAGGGCTTCGATTACAATATTTTACAAGTATTTATTTATTTCTAATGTTATTTATATTAATTACAATAAATTACAATCAATTAAATTACTGCCACGCATTTTTATCATTTAAATAATCATTAATACAATAATATGCCTTTTTTACTAACTGGTTTTTAACAGCAGTTTTAAACTTATGTAAAGGTAGACCCGATATTTCTGCGGGAATTTTATTATAGAAGCGTGCTCCGAGACCCATAAATGAACGCTTAGTTTTCTGCAATCGCAAAGCTGGTGTAGCCAACTTATTTTTATTTCTTGTGTTTCGGTCATGAATGTCACTATTTTTCTCATATAAATGTAAATTATGGTGTACAAACATAATATTCGCAAATATGTACTGAGAAGGTAAGGTTAAAATATTAAAATCTTTAAACAATTCTCTAAGAGATTCTCTAGCACCAAGTTTATATATAGATCTAATAGCTCGTTTCTGCAGGATAAATATTGTGTTCACTTCTGCAGCGTTACCCCATAGTAAAATTCCATAAGACATAACACTATGAAAGTAACTAAAATATACCAAACGCGCGGTTTCAACATCGGTCAGTTGTCTAATTTTCCTGACAGCATAAGCCGCAGAGCTAAGTTTACCTGCCAAGTTTGTAATATGGGCACCCCATTGAAGCCCGGCATCAAGAGTTATTCCAAGAAAAGTTGTTTTATCTATCAAATCTAGTGGTTCATTATTCATTACTATGCGAGTTGGTATTTTGGCAACATTTGGTAAGCAAAATTTAATACACTTAGTTTTCTTAGTATTCAACAAAAGATTGTTCGCTGTGAACCAATCTAACACTTGAGCTAATGTACTATTAACCTCGTCAAAAAATTCAGTTTGTCTATCTATTTTGAACACAAGAGATGTATCATCGGCAAATAGTACAGCCTTACATGTAGTGACACAGTAAGGCAGATCATTGATGTAAATGAGGAACAACAAAGGCCCTAGGATAGATCCCTGGGGTACGCCCATTTTTACAGAAGATCCGGAGGATTGAACCCTGTTTAAACTAACAGCTTGAGTTCGGCTACTTAAATATGATGCAACTAAATTAAGAGATTTACCTTTGATTCCATAATGCTCCAGCTTGGATAAAAGGGTATTGTGGTCTACGCAATCAAAAGCTTTGGTAAGATCACAAAACACACCAATGGCATTTTGTTTTCCCTCCCAAGCATCATATATGTATTTTAACAGAGCTACACCCGCATCTGTAGTAGACCGATTCTTCGTGAATCCATACTGTTCACCATGGAAGAGACCATTACTGTTAAAAAAAGCTAATAACTGATTAAACATTATCTTTTCAAATATTTTACTGAGCGCTGGCAGAATAGAAATAGGACGGTAATTAGTGGGATCATTCTTATCGCCAGATTTGTATAACGGAATGACTTTGCTTAACTTCATCAAGTCAGGAAAAGTTCCTGTATCTACACACTTATTAAATATAGAAGCTAAATATGGCGCAATTACTTCAATAATACTACTAATGATAGGTACTGAGATATCCCACAAATCTCCAGTCTTCTTATTGTTTAAACTCTTAAATGTATCAATTACTATTTCAGGTGTTACATATTGAAATATTAAATGGTTATTACATTCTGGTATACAACTTGCTAAAAGTCTTTTAGATTCAGCGGGTGATGAACGTAAGGAGGCAGTAATGTTGACGGGAATATTTGTAAAGAAATCTTCAAAATATTGCGCGATATCTTCATTACTACTAAGGAGCTTGTTATTGACTTTTAATTCGATTTTGTTATCACGTTGTTTACTTTTACCGGTTTCTTTGTTAATAATTTTCCAAGTTGTTTTTATCCTATCATGAGAATCTTCAATAGTTTTCCTAGTGTGTAAAGATTTTGCACACAAACATACCTTTTTAAAAGTTTTTGAATAATTTTTTACATATTTTATGAATTCAGTATTCCGATTATAAACTTTCATTGCTAATAATTCGTATAATTTGTTTCTACTAATGTAAATGCCAGTAGTTGCCCATTCACTAAATTTTTTACGGTTACGTCTAGTACATTTTTTAATTTTGAATGCACTATTGAATTCCGATTCAATAACACCAAACATTTTATTATATAGGGCATCCGGATCATCTCGCGTTTCTTCAATTAGTGGCATTTTTTCAGCTATTTTTTGCTTAAATACCTTTACTTTACCTTTAGTAATAGATCTAAAGGTAATTTCTGGTGAATCTGCTTCTGAATTATTTATAAGTTTTACAAATTGACCAAAGTGATCGGAGGTTAGATTTTTTGTTATATATTTGTCAACAGCAGTGCAATTGCAGAAAACATTATCTATACATGTGGCAGAATCTCCATCAATTCTAGTTGGTTCTAAGAAAAAATTGACTAAATCAAATGATTTAAACAAATTTAAAAATCTAACACTCTCGGTTGTAGTAACTAACAAATCAACATTAAAGTCGCCACACACTATAATACTTTTGCGGCTACCACATAATTTTCTCAACACATCTTCAATAACTAATTCTAAAGTATTAAAATCTGAATTCGGGGGTCTGTATACACACACTATAATATAATTCCCTAGTTCAATACATGACAGCTCAACATTACAATCTACCGAAAGACAAACAATATCCTTACGTTCTTTACATTTAACGTCACTTCGTGTTAGAATTAAGCTCCCGCCTTTCTCTTTAGTCTTTCTGGTATATGAGCTTGTCAATGAATAATTCTCTATATTGAATTGTTGCTGATGCGACTGCATAAAATGTTCAGTCAAGCAAACTACATGCAATTGTAGTTCAGAGAGGATCGTGCTCCTGCAGTGAAGACTGAGATGTTGATTGGTCGGTGAAATGCAAAAAATAATACGGAACCACGCTTCGCAACCAATATCAGCCCTGACCTTTATCTCCACACTCGTATTTCGCATTAATGTGTGGGATAAGTCCTGTAATTACGGCGGGATTATTCTCAATGGATTCTGAATGCATTGTTCGGTGCATTATTGACTAGCCGGTGGGCTTGTGGACTTGACTTCGTTAGGTTTTGTTTACTGATGGTTATGGTTTGGAAAATGAGTACCATTATTTGATAGGAAAGAAGACAAATAAAAAGTTTATTTTTCAGAAATCATTTTTATGTACCGATTTTCATGTCATCATCATCATCGGGTCGTTTTTTGGTCTCCACTGCAGAAACACGGACCTTTCTGTACTACCAAAGCAGTCATAGGATTTGGCCTACACTTTTTACGTTGACCAGACGGGTTGGAGAGGTCTCTTTGATGTTTATAAGCTTTGATTCACTGGTGTTTCCTAAGTCGCCTTCTACGATAAGTCCTGTAATTACGGCGGGATTATTCTCAATGGATTCTGAATGCATTGTTCGGTGCATTATTGACTAGCCGGTGGGCTTGTGGACTTGACTTCGTTAGGTTTTGGTTACTGATGGGATGGTTTGGGTTTGGAAAATCAATATCATTATTTGATAGGAAAGGAGACGAATAAAAAGTTTACTTTACAGTAATAATTTTTATTTCCTAACAATAATCAAGTATTGCCTAGATTAGTATAGAAGAAAACATACAACGATTGGCAATACAGCGTGTAATTTCACCCTTGATATTCCCTTGAAAGGGTGACTGTCAATATGAACAACATTTTCTACAAGACCAATGCATGGTATTGGAAAAAAAATGATATTCCCAAACTAATTGCCCGCGGCTTTTGTATGGCAATATTGGAATTTTTTAGTATGGTTTTTAATTCTTGCCTTTTTAATATTGGCACCCCTCTTCATATTGAAATATTATTTTAGCAGAATAACGTTATGATATGATAGTACAATAAAAAAATCATGAAACATTAAAATTAATGCCTTCATTGTCTAAAACTTCCACAAAGGTAAAACACCACGCGGGCGAATAAAAGTTTCCATTTGAAATAAAATTTAAGAAGCAACACAATACCTTTTCTTACCATTATGTTCTCAACTTTTTCTTAAAATTATTTATTGCAGAACAAAAGCGCTTGCTGAAGCTCTACAAGTTTCAAACAAAGCCACTATGCTCGAAAACTTAAAAGTTATGATCTTGAGAAAAAGTAAACAGTTAAAATAAAGGACTTGTTGAAAGCCACACAATGTGTTTTGTTTCACAGGTAACACTTTTTTGTTGAGATGTTTATATAAGTACTTGAAACACTGATAGTATTCATGCTTGGGTTGTTTAGAATTTAGAATATGACCCACTTAAACAGCGATAAGAAGTATTCTGTTTAAAAATTGAACTGTATAACTTTTTGTATGCCTTTTATCAGTTTTATTGAACTTGCGGCGCTAGGTTATGTGGTTCAAATTTTCAAAGATACTCGTGTTAGAACGTTCGAATAGGCAGATTTTTTTATATAATTCAGACATAGACATACTATCACGTCTTTCTCCCTTGCAGGGTAGACAAAGCCCAGGTCTGGAAAACCTTAGGGCCACGTTTAGCAAGTTCGTGGGCTTGTAGGTGAGAACGGAATCAAAATAGTGATGGGTTGCTAGCCGCAACGCCTATTGACATAATTCCTGACGCTCATTCCCTCGATCGGCTTTTACGATCTGCGCGGGAAGAGAAGCAGCTGGTACATTCTACGTTTTTTCTTTTTTCCCAGACCAGCATGGAAGCATATATAATTCAGATAACAATGTTATATTATGTATGATGCCATAGAGTTAGTTAGAAGCCGTGTGGTTCCCGGCAGAGTAGAATAGGACCACTCTAATTCTTCCCATGGATGTCGTAGAAGGCGACTTAGGAAACACAAGCTAAACAAAGCTTATAAACATTAAAGAGACCTCTCCAACCCATCTGGCCAGCGTGAAGAATGTAGGACAATTCCTCTGACTGCTCTGGTATTTTTTTTATTGTGATATTATTTATGTTTCTAAATGAATAATAATAATTAAAACTACTTAAAATTATTAAAATATTTACAAATTATATAGTCCCTGCAAACCATCACCTCGCGGTAACATGCCCAAAAGGCTGGCAGCACTGCTCTGGTAATATTTGCTTCTGGTAGTACAAAGAGGGTCATGCTTGTGCAGTGGAGACTAAAAAGATCTGATGATGAGAGTTAGATAACGATAAGATGGATGGAGATTTATTTTATGATGGAGTCAGATTATGATGTCAAGGAGCTGGTCTGGTGATGGTATAATAAAGTGGCCATATGCCTTTACCAAATGAGATAAATTTCGCATTTCAAATATTGACACGGAAGTAAAACTTTTATTCCACGTCTTTTATGCCACAATATAGATAATCAAATAATAGAAAGACTATCTAGTACCCGCGGCTCCACCCGCGTGATATATAGCCAATCTCCTTCTTAGTACTCAACCTATGTGTATGCAAAATTTCATAATGATCGGTTCAGCAGATAGGGCGTGAAAGCGTAACAAACAAACAAACAATTTCACTTTTGACATTTATAATTTTAGTTAGGAAGTGAGGATTATCACATTGTCTGTTAATGAATCATTTTCAGTCTTTAGTTAGTTTAAAACTGGTAGCACAGAATATAATGTTCGGGAAAGGTATAATGAGAATGTAATGAAATGAATCAGCTAGTATCTACTGCCCGAAGGCTGTTGGGTTCATTTTCATTCGCTTTTGGATGTTGGAAAATAAAGGCGAATAACATTGCAATGCTATTTACCATTCCGGAATAAAATTATCTTCCCTGGTGAGTCCCATTTCAAAGTGACAGATTGTCGAAGCAAAATAAAAAATATTAAGTAAAGGTAGGTTTTTTGGTGGGAAGTCAAGGGGTTCAGTTGTCGTTTGCTTTATACAATTTTGCAAATTAATTTAAGTGGACTTTATAATATGAAATTGGTGTAGTTTGGTGTTATAAATGCTCGTGCTCGAGAACAATTTGTGAAATAGTTAAAGTAGACTGTTAAATGGACTCGTATAGATTTGTCGCCAAAAGCTCCCACGAAGCTGCCAAAGAACATCTTTGATCTTTGATGCCACATACCGTACAACACCGATACTTAATATCTCATTATACTGGACATTGGCAGAATCACTGAAATCTAGGTGGATGCCATAATTAAAAAGAAGAAGTAAAGGTAACTTAAATGTGTTGCAAAACGTACTCTTGATTGCTTAAGAAACTTTGTATAAAGCCTATTAACACTATCTGCGCTAGCTATGTGTACTCTTTCTATACTTTAGTATGCGGTCGAAAGCTGATATTTGATCATATTTCGAGCCCTTCCGTATTTTGGAGAGTACGTTAAGCTAACAGCCCTTCAGATGCCTTAAAGTAGCTTGAAAATATCTGTTATTAAATATAGTATCGTTGAGTTAATATTCTATAACACAAATCTAGTGTAATTTGTCCAATAAATTACTTAATTTACTCTTGAAAATGAAATAGACAGATGCCTATTGTTATAAATATTGTTGAACATTGAGACGGCTGTACATATATTTTAAAACACGGTCCTAGTAATCAAATCCACTAGCACTTATAAATTGAGTATATAAGGTTCTTGAAAACTTTAAAAATAAACGCCAACTCTAAATTAAAACCCGCCTCTACTAGACAGATTAAATGCACAAAGTTTTGCTAGCAACTCCAAAGTACTGCTCCAAACATGAAGAGTAAGACTTTAATAAAAAATATAAGCTAGGCATGGTAGTAACCAACCAAAATGACTTGGTATCTTTAAAGATAATTCAGACTTTAAAGTATTTTTTATGCTCAATCAATTCATCATCATTATACATTTGAGAACTTTGTTCTAGCTGGTGAAGTATTTTCCATCTCTTCCTATCCTTCGCTATCTCTTTGACCACTCTGTACGACACGAATTTTGCCTTCTCTTTTATTTCTTCTGTAAATGCCCTCCTTGGCCTTCCTTTTCCAATCACTTCCTAAATCACGCGTTGCCGACCCTGAAAAATCTTTGCAGGCCCTATTTCATATTATAAACCTTAATCCTCCACCGCGTCTGTCTGTATGCGATTAACTCAAAAAGTACTGCATGGATTTTCATGCGGGTTTCACCAATAGATAGAAAGATTAATGAGAAAGGTTTATAAGTATACCTAAGTTTTCACCCGTGGCTCCGTTCGCGTTGGTATCGATCCCTTGGGAACAGTACTTTTCTCCGGGATGAAAGGTAGCCAATGTCCTTTTCCATGCTCCAGACAACGTGTATGCAAAATTTCCTGATGATCAGTGCAGTTGATAAGGCGTGAAAGCATAACAAACTTACTTTCGCATTTATAATATCAGTTGGGATAGTTTTTTAGGCGTACTCTACTTGACTCAATATTTGTCATTAAATCATTTAAGAGCATCCCGCGACTGATCACGTTTCCTCAATCAATGTAAGAAAAAAATGTGTAACTTGGTCAAACCGTCAACTTGAGGAATCTTTCCATTAATTTGAGTGGAGAGACATATATGAGCAAACGCCTTACCCCCTTATACATATTACTACGTTAATATGCCTTACAGGGTAGACAGAGCCCAAGGTCATGGAGCCTAAAGACCACGTTTAGCGTATTAGTGGGCGTAAATTATAAGTATATTCCTCATTCATTAACAATCGTTTTTTAAAATATTTTTTTGTACACAATTAAATCCAATATTTTAACTTTTGGGATTGGAATTGAACTGCTAAGCAGACAATTATGAGGTATCTACTGACATGCTTAAATGAGTACCTAGTACGTATCCTTTAATAGTATGACGTAATATTATTCGCATGTAATTATTTACATTCATGCCTGTTGATGACAAATGGAAATATTACACAACACAAAATACTTATACATACATACATACTATCACGTCTTTCTCCTTGCAGGGTAGACAGAGCCCAAGTCTGTAACACCTTGAGGCCACGTTTAGCAAGTTAGTGGGCGTGTAGGTGAGGACGGAATCAAAATAGTGATGGGTTGCTAGCCGCATCGCCTATAGACGTAATTCCTGATACCCTTCCCTACTTATGAATGTACGAAAACTATATTTTTTTATTAATCTATAAAGATTAATTGCACAACCATTTTGACGAAGCTGTTGTGAATATTGTATTATTATGTGAATAAATAAATGGATTTGATAGTTAAAAAAAAATTGCACAAAGTTTTTCTAGAAACTTCAAAGTACTGCTGTCCAAATGCGAACAGCCAGATTTTAATAAAAACAGGACTGTAGTGAATGAGACAACCGTGTCCCGAAAGTACTAATTTATTTTGCTGTCAGCACTGCGAATCTTTTGAAATTATTCTGAAACACGTTTTGTATGGCTAGTAATAAGAAAATAACTATTTAAAAGTAACTTAGTACATACAGCTTACATATACATACAGCTTACATATGTAGGATGAATAGGATATATTGTATACATCCTACATATATATCTAGCTTTAAATCTGGCACAGGTTTAATATATTGCCGTTTCAAATAATATTAAATATCTCGCGGACGAAGTCGCGGGTAAAAGCTAGTTACTTAATATTATGATACCGTACATTGAAATTTTACTATAAAAAATATTTTTAAGTATTTCAAACTGATAATAAAAATGTTCCAAAAGTCACAATAAATATTAGAAAAGTCTGTTTCTTCAAGACAAGGCAGTAAACATCTTTGTCGAAGCGAAAGCCTATAGGCCTACTATTAGATACATATTTGAACAACTGATCAATTATTTGAAGTAAAAATATTATGATTAATACGCTTAACATTCTCATACTGTAACGTTTTCTTATGTTTTTGCGATTGTAACACATTTAAATAAAATTATTTTAATACGGCTTTTACCGCGTTTATTACATTATTTATACACCTAACGTTTCGAGCACTTTACAGTGTAGTCCAGCCGTAAAGTGTAGTCTACCTGCGACCACGAACACTGTAAAGCGCTTGAAACGTTAGGTGTATAAATAAATAACGCGATAAAAACCGTGTTAAAATATTTAAATTCTCATACCGTGTCAAGTACTTTCAAACGTATGCTCTTTTCATAAAAAAATTCATTATTTTTTTTCACTAACCAGTGTATATTTTTCGGTCTCCAAGCATAATCAATTAATTTTCCTTCAAAAGATGAATTTAATACAATTTGTAGCCAATTTCCTATAACCGTAATCAAATACAGGGTGTGCACAAAGGGTATAGCTAATAACATTAGAGGCAGGTGCTTTGTGACTCATCATTTTATGAGACTGGGGTAAGCCATTGGGGAAACAATAGAAATTCGACGAAATTTCATATCCGGTAAGTGCCTCTCTACGATAGAAAATGGGCCATAAAATACTGAGAATACAGATCTACGCGATTTTTTGTGAGCAGACAAAAGATACTTGTAAATAGAGTTAAGGGGGCACACTAGGCACAGTAGCGACGCCAATCATTTTATTCCTAATACTTTACAAATCAAAAGAAATTCAAGAATATAAACAATATAAGCCTTAGTAAATAACCTGAAGTATTTTTGGAATCATGTTTTAATATTATGAGAATCAGTCACTGAGAGAAAAAGTGATAACCGCCAAAAACGGCCGTTTTTGGCGGTAATCAGATTCTCATAATTCTCACTGATTCCGATAATAATAAACATGATTCCAAAAATACTTCAGGTTATTTACTAAGGCTTATATTGTTTATATTATTGAATTTCTTTCTATTTGTAAAGTATTAGGAATAAAATGATTGGCGTCGCTACTGTGCCTAGTGTGCCCCCTTAAATGTTATCCTAGAATATCCAAATATTTACATTCAGTTCATATAGTTAAACAGTAAAAACTAATAATGGTGGACCTTGGTTCTGCACTATTGGAGGTCCCACACGGTTTTGAAAAGAAAATACACAAATTATATTTCAAGGAATAGGGATAAATTTTCTGATAAATTCAATTTTATTTGGGATACGTATATTTATCGGAAACCGTAAGTAGGAATAATTAGGTTTATAATTAATATTGCGAGTTGCCCTTGTAAGTTATTAATTATTTCACGTTTTTATATTTTTCGTGCTGCCAAAAAACTATTTCTGACTAAAGATGACCTGCCTACTTTTTATTTCTGTAACACAGCCTATATTTTAGTGTCACTATTACATTTTTCTTTGCTTAAAGTTACGTTATATTATTATTTTGTTAATCCATGTAGTTACTTATTCATTTGAAAATTTCATCCATGTTCATTAAGTCGTTTTGGAAAAATTATTGAGCAATAATAAACCTGAAACAAAAATGACTTCGTAGGTTATGGTGGTTAAAGAAAAAATACGTATTATCTTTCTGAACTTGCGATATTTTATGAATAAGGTTTGAAAATCTACTTTTGCTAATGTTTTAGTATAAATGATCTCAAGCTTACTAAGTATTATATTAACTAACTGAATTTTGAGTTGGCCCTGTTTGTTTGTTAGCATTTAGATCTGTCTCAGACCTGTTCTCCTTTATGCAAGAAAACATACTCATAAATCAAGCTAAATTATGTTGATGAGTTTAATCAATTTTTATACAACTGCCCGAAAACAAAACTGAAATAATGTTTTTTATTTATGATAGGTGCAATTTACGTTTATATGTGTTTTTTTTTCCACCATACCTTCTAAATGCCTAACCAGATTTGGACGTATCGTTGAAACCCTTGCCTTATCCCAAATTACGTAAACGAAGGCAATATTTTTATTGGCAGGTTGTTCATTGAATGTAATGACAAAATCTAAGTTATTCTGAAACTGCACGAGCACTCAACATATTGAATTGCATTACTTATATATGCAATGCGATGAGATATCTAATATAACAGACTCGGAGATACAAGTCGAAATTCATATGTTTTAACAGAGATAAACAGAAATCCTTTCACATCTGTAATATTCTATGGCTTACCATTTCTATAAGTACCTGAGAGGTATTCTTTATTAAACTTTCGCGCTTCAAACACATAATTATTAATATTAACAGGACTTAGCACGAACCTTTTTACTTATTTATTTTCGCTGACGTTTCTATGGAGTTACATCCATCGTGGTCGCAGCGAGACTGGAGTACGGCGGTGTCATCTTGTGGTGGTGGGAGCACTTGCACTAATAATGTCACTACCCACAACCAGTTTTTTTGGACACCAAATTAATGGTGAGATCGGATGGGTCTTTGGCTCACTCTGTGTATAAGAAACCTACACATACTGACAGATACCTGCATGCTAACTCACATCACCATCCTCGTCAACTTCAATCCGTCGTGTCAACACTCAAACGACGGGCATATGACCTTTGTGACCCTGAGCATGTTCAAGAAGAACTCGTACATGTTAACAGGGTTTTGAAACGGAACGGCTACTATGTGAGTGAAGCAACAAGTCGACGCAAGCCTAGGGTAAGAAAATCTGAGGTGGACAGGCAACCTGTGTTTTTGCCATATGTGAAAGGAGT
Organism: Rhodophaea formosa; assembly: GCA_963082605.1. Lineage (NCBI taxonomy): Eukaryota > Metazoa > Arthropoda > Insecta > Lepidoptera > Pyralidae > Rhodophaea > Rhodophaea formosa. The sequence goes on along the minus strand of OY720217.1, from coordinate 16,236,552 downwards.
TACGGACAAAGTTGGAGCAACACTACGAAACTACTCCATAAAGGCTGTGTTTACTCCGTACTCTAAAGTAACTATGCATATGCGTTCACCAAAAGATGTCATTCCTTATCAGACGCCAGGTGTCTATAAAATAGATTGCAGCTGTGGGAGTTCCTATATTGGACAAACCAAGCGTACAATAGCGGAAAGAGTGAAGGAACACATCGCAGCTGTGAAGAACCGTCAATCTAATAAGTCCGCTATTGCAGAACATCTTATGGACACCGATTGCAATCACTGGATTGAATTACACCAGCCAAAGGTATTATCTACTGACCGTCACTACTACAAAAGACTAGTACGGGAAGCTGTTGAAATAAAGAAATACAAGACTTTCAACAGGGAAGATGGATACAAACTATCACCTGCATGGAATCCAGTGATTGATAAAATTAAACCGCGTCGTTCAGTGTCGGACAAAAAAGTTGGACATTGTCAGTGTTGTGTGTACCGGGGCTAATACGAAAATATAAAACTGGTTGTGGGTAGTGACATTATTAGTGCAAGTGCTCCCACCACCACAAGATGACACCGCCGTACTCCAGTCTCGCTGCGACCACGATGGATGTAACTCCATAGAAACGTCAGCGAAAATAAATAAGTAAAAAGGTTCGTGCTAAGTCCTGTTAATATTACCTGAGAGGTACTTTTAGAGATAAAAGATAAAAACTTTTTAGAGATAAAAGTTGAAAGTCATGTCGTAGCAGACAGTCTAAGACCAACAGAGATCCTTTCAAATCTATAATATTCTATGGCTTTCTATTTCAAAAAGTACCTGAGATGTACTTATTAAACAGCTACTTAAATAGTAAACCGTATTTCTGAATAACAACTTATCGATTGTTTTTTAAATAGCTTACAACTGAGTTACTGGAAATGGAAACCATCCAAGTTATTCTGGAGCTGCATGAGCGCTCAAAATATTAAATTGCATCACTTATGTATGAATGCAGTGAGATCAGATACCTAATTATAACAGACACGGAGATACAACGCGAAAGTCATTATGAAGTAACAGACAGAGACAAGCAGAGATACTCTCGCATTTATAATATTTTCAGGTAGATACTTATTAAAACATTAACCCATAGAATTTTTGAAGTAACAAGTTATTGATTGTTAATAAATAGCATTCAATAGAGTTGCTGGAAATAAAAACCGATCAAGTTATTTTGAAGCTGTATGCAGACTCGATATATTGAATTGGCTACTTGACTAAAAAATTTTTCGTGTCGCTATGTAAAGACCTGCCAAAAATAAACACAATAGTGACCGAAAAACATTTCTAAACAAAAAACTCTTTCAGATATAGAAGTTTTAAAGACACATATTTTTAGACGTTAATTTTTAGACGTGAAAACTCACTGCTGAAATGCCTACATATTTGTGACGTCAAAACTTTGTATTTTGTATGGGCGGCGTGAGAACTTTGTTTGGTAGCTATACGAAATATTACGTTTATGGTAATGGTTTCATAATAAAAGTTGCTCTAAATTTAGCGGACTACAATACAGTATAATTGTAATTTAAGATTTTCATACTTTTAAAAATGGTCCTATTCACCCAACTTTAAAGAAGCTTTAAGAACACTTAACGAATCGATATCAAATTAAAAGTGTTTTTTATAGTGTTTTTATATAGAAATTAGTATCACTGGAAACAAATTTTATATAATCTTAACATTAGGCAAATACCGAATTGCATTCTTTACGGATGCAATGGGAATAGGTATGTAATATTACAGCCTCGGAGATACAAGTCGAAAGTCAGAGATAACAGATTGGCGGAGACAGATAAAAATATTCTCGCATTTTTATATTTTCTGGTACTTATTGTATAAGCAATTAATTTACTTAGTAATTATTTGCTTGTTTCAATAAGCATATAGATATTACGTCGCTGAAAATTTAAACCATCCATGTCATTTTGAAACTGCATATGGACTCGACAAATTGAATTGCATTCTTTACGAATGCAATACAAATGCATTGTAAATAGATACGTACTCGTAATATTACAAACTCGGAGATACAAGTTGAAAGTCAGAGATAACAGACAGACAGAAACAGAGAGAAATACTTTTTTCGCATTTTTTTATATTTTCAGGTACTTATTGTACTTAGGCCATGAATTTTACCGAGTGATTATTTTCTTGTTTAAAGATAGCGTATAGTTATTGCGTCACTGAAAATAGGACATATTACTGAAAGCTATGCCGCCAGAGTGCACCACTAGCACATACAGTAAAAAAGGTTTGACACTGACAAATGTGTACTTGTCAATGTCAAAGTTACAATTAATTAGTAAAATTATACATTAATCCTCTATTAATTTGATTTTAAAATACTCCTATGAGTATTAAAATATAAAAATGCATTTATGCTGCGTATTCGAATGTAAAATGAAGGCAATTTATTGCGACTTTGACATACCTGTCAATGTCTAACATTTGTTTACTGTCTCTGCTAATGCTGCCCTCTGGCGGGATAACATTGCAGTATTATCTCCTATTGAAACCATCTAAGTCATTCGGAAGTGGCATGCGGACTTTACATATTGAATTGCATCTTTCCGGATGCAGTGCGGATAAAAACCTAATATATCACACACTCTGAGATACAAGTCGAAATCGTAGCCGTAGAATATTTAGTATTTTACTTATAATAGACACTACCACGTCTTTATCCATCGCGGTGTATGCAAAGCTGTAAGGTGTCAGAGATGGAGAGTCTTCCTTCACGGCCTTGTGATAGATTTAAAATTTATTGAACGAAGACTTTAAATACTTAATACAATATTTTATAGGTAGCATTTCTCTACCATTAGTAAAAAATTTTTCATATGTGTTACTGACCAACACTAGTGTCAGATTTTTCAAGCTACACAAAGGCATCTGGCATAACTTAACGACTGACGACTGCCGTCTGCCAGTATTTATATTAATTCTGGACCACAGATTTAAAATTTATTGAACGAAGACTCTGAATACTTAATACAATATTTTATAGGTCGCATTTCTCTACCATAAGTACAATTGTTTTTCATATGTGTAAGTGACCAACACTAGTGTCAGATTTTTCAAGCTACACAAAGGCATCTGGCATAACTTAACGACTGACGACTGCCGTCTGCCAGTATTTATATTAATTCTGGGCCACTGATCTTCGTGAAATTTAGTGAGTAAGTTTCATAGCAACACTAGCAGTCCGCCCCGGCTTCGCCCGTGGTACCGTACATACCTAGCCTATGGTTCTCAGGGATATTAATAAAGCTGAAAGAATTTTTGATACCGGCCCAGGAGTTCCTAAAATTAACGCGTTTAACCAAACAAACAAGCTTCATAATATTAGTATAGACTATTTTTTTAATGTTCAGTTTTAGGAAAAAATCAGAATAACCGAAATTGTCATAAAGAACCTAAGCGCCGTTGGGGTCTTTGACTCATGAGGTCCACAGCTCACAGCCACTAGCAATAAAAACCAGAAATATTTTCATACACCTGCGCAAGCCTGAATGGTCAACTCAAAATTTAACTAAGCCTAATTATAAAACTTGGCAACTTCAAAAATCACGTCACGTTTTTCCAAAATTAACCACCTCTGTCTATCAGTTCGTAAGCCCCTATTAACGAGTTCGCGGCGTCCACTCCCCTCTAGTTTGGGGATTCCACGCCCCCCGGGGGTGAGTTGTGCGAAGTGAGCTCAGTTGCCCTCGGTGCTGACTCGGGTACGCGACGCTTTTACCGCTGTTTAACAAACACGCGAACTTTTTCGAGTGAATGATTGTGTTTCGTGGTTCCTGTGGTTTTTTGGGATTTCTTTGAGGGTATGTATTGTTAATTAGCGTTATTTGTTGACAAAATTTAAAAAGTTTTAAACTGCTTTAATCTAATGCATTTATTTAGAATTAAAGTAAATTTATAAGTTCTTTTTATAAGAGACTTCAGTAGATAATTTTTTGAGAATAAATTTTTTTACCCTTTTTTTGCGAATTCAAAATTTTTTACCCCCAACGCCAAAATAAATATTACTTTTGACCTCGTGAGGGCGTGTCTGTATGTCTGTTGCGGTTTAATTTATTTGAAAGCAAGTTTCTTGACGATGGTTCTTAGGCATGCTTTATTATAATTGGTGGATGTGATTTTCGTGTTAGGGATAGCAACCCACAAGTTATTTCAAAAATAAGCACATTTTTCTTATATAACTTTTTATAAAAAATAAGTATATTTTTTATATAACATGTGTATCATTAATGACAATTCACGTTGTACTAGCGTTATTTTTCCGGCTGGCTTTACCAGTTCATAAAATTGATAATAATAGTGTTCATGTTTTCAAAATTCATTCTAGTCGTTATAAAAATATGAAGGCGTTCAATAAGGAAATTGGAAACATAACAAACAAAAGTTTTTAAAGAGATCACAACAGTCCGTGAATGATTTCGTTATGTTCCTTATTTTGATTTTGTTTTTAAGAAACAATTTGAACGCAGCTAACGTACTCGTCACTCATCATCTCTACAATCTTTCATTTCCTTGTTTAAGGTATGTTTAATACATATTTTATTTATATTTTATTACTCGAGTGAGTTATATAAGTTCTCAAGTTTTTATTTATTTTAACTAAAATATTTTATGTTTGCGTATTTTATGCATTCAAAATGCTATACTGACATACATACACTTATAAAATTAAGAAGTAAGATATGGTAAAATCCATGCAGGCATTATTTAAACCCTGCAATTTAAAAACATTTGGATAAAATTACTTTTAATAGGTATGGTTTTTAAACGGATGGCATAATATGCTCCTTAAACATACGGTACCTATTTGCATGGAAGATCAAGTCTTTCATCTTTAATTATAACGTTATAAAAGAGCAAAAAAACTTGTGAAGTAATAAGCTTTTATATACAAAATAATCCGTCCTAAGAACAAGGTATTGTCGAGAGCTTAGTCTGTAATGGAGGGATTTGTTTGAAACATGACACTAAAGAAAAAAAACTGCTTAGTCAAAATAATTAGCAGTTTTGTGTATTAAGTTTTGTTCTTAGTATTTTTTCGTTGGAAAAACGGACAAACTGATAAGTTTTAATTACCTACACATGTTATTTTTAAAAGTTCAATTAAAATTAATGTTTTTTAGGCACACCATATCTCTCTTCCCGATGACACAGAATTAAGGATTTTGAGACCAAGCAAGTCATAGAGCGACTTTACAAAATATTTTGTACGGAACTCTTATTGCGCGGGTTTGACTCGCACTTAGCCATTTTATTTGAAGTAAATACATCTGTCGCTAAACACTTACGGTTCATCAGGCATTATTTAACCTATCTAGGTTAAAAACGCTTGATGTACCGGAAGAGTACGAAATATTAGTCTGAACCCGTATCAGGGTATCAGGTCCTACTCAGCCAGCTCTTATTAGAGTAGACCTAACATAAATATAGTGTAGGTGTTGTAGGTGTATTAGGTGCTCAGCGGAGAGAGAGAGAGCTCAGGGCGAAAGAACACAACAGGTAATTAGATATATTCCGATAATTGGCTACTTGACTAAAAAAATTTTCGTTTCGCTATGTAAAGACCTGCCAAAAATAAACACAATACTGACCGAAATACATTTCTAAACAAAAAACTCTTTCAGATATAGAAGTTTTAAAGACACATATTTTTAGACGTAAATTTTTAGACGTGAAAACGCGCTGCTGAAATGCCTACATTTTTGTGACGTCACAACTTTGTATTTTGTATGGGCGGCGTGAGAACTTTGTTTGGTAGCTATACGAAATATTACGTTTATGGTAATGGTTACATAACAAAAGTTGCTACAAATTTTGCGGACTACAATACAGTATAATTGTAATTTAAGATTTTCATACTTTTAAAAATGGTCCTATTCACCCAACTTTAAAGAAGCTTTAAGAACACTTAACGAATCGATATCAAATTAAAAGTGTTTTTTATAGTGTTTTTAGATAGAAATGAGTATCATTGGAAACAAATTTTATATAATCTTAACTTTAGGCAAATACCGAATTATGCTTCACACATTTTCCTACACTTGTTAAAATACAATTAATAAAACATTTTTTTGATTAAAACTAACGTGAGATGTTAACATTATTAATATGTAAAATACGGGTCACTCACGTATGAAGTCAGCTACAGGCCGACATGTTTCAACCTCATCCGGAGGTCTTTCTCAGGGCGAATGTGAACCGAGACGCGCGCACGAAGTCGTCCCGGTCCGCACTGCGTGCGTCAGTGCGGACTGGGACGACTTCGTGCGACCCGTATTATACATATTAATAATAAAACAATATGGTAGGGGAGTGCCTATGAGCAAAGGTCGAATGGTCAAGCAAAGGTCAAAATTATGAATGGTATCGAATGGTATGACTGACTGATGAGGAAGGACTGAGAAGAAGATTTGAAAATGGAATTAGGAATTAAAAATAATTATGTTTCGAAATAGAAGTGCGCACGATAACTTCATGCTGCATCTTGCTTTTTACCACATTTCTCAATCACCATCATCCTGTGATGGTGATTGAGAAATGAGGAAACGCAAGATGCAGCATGAAGTGAACGGATATTATTGCATAAAGTAGCTCAATATTTCATTAACCTTATCTCCTCTTTATTATGTGTGTGTTAGTGACCAATATTGGCTTGAAAGAACAAATTACTATGTGCCTTTTCACCACATTTCTCAATCACCATCATTGATTGAGAAATGAGGAAACGCAAGATGCAGCATGAAGTCATCATGCGCATCGTTACAAGGGTTGCTAACCGCGTTTGTTGGATTGACGACCACTGGTAGAATTAAATATCTAAAGGTACTCTCTGCTGACAGTTAATGTTCCCGCCTTTTATTTGGCTTTGGGCTATCATCATGTTTTGGTGAAACTAAGGCACATGGTGATTTGTTTTTAAGCCAATATTGGTCACTAACACACACATAATAAAGAGGAGATAAGGCTCATGAAATAACGAGCTACTTTATGCAATAATATCCGTCGTAAGAACAAAGGTATTATCGAGAGCTAGGTCCATAATGAAGGATTGTTTGGAATATGACACTTTAGATAGTAAGTGCAAAAATTGCTCAGTTAACAAAGATTATCAGTATTCAAAAACATCGTTCTAAAAATTAAATAGGAATTTTCCTTTATTATTTTTCAGTTTCCGTAACCCAAGGGTAAAACCTCGACCCCATTCACGAGACTTTGGTTTCTGGTATTAATTGTTATAGCAGCAACAGAAATAGGTACATCATTAGTGAAAATTTATACTGCCTAGATATCACGATTTATGAGATAAAGTCTGGTGACAGACAGATACCCAGACAGATGCACATCAAAATCTTGGGTACAGAAACCTAAAACACTACAGCAAACAACATATAGTCTATTATAACTTGACGTTCGCTGGCTTATGTAGCGTACTGAGACAGTAATGTTCCTAGCTCCTGTCATTTCACGGCATCCAGGCCGATCCTATTATGGCCTTCCATTAGGGCCTGTCTTTAGACGTCGTCTGTCGACTTTGTGTGTGGGCTTGCTTCCTGGAAATACTCGATATACCTATTGAGCCTTATTGTTTTTTAACGTATGGTAAAGATATACCTATTTTTTTATTTACAGAAAAATGTAACAATGCTATAAGTTAATAATATTTGTTAGTCTTTAGCTTAGATTATATAAAGTCTAGATAGACTGAATCAGCCTAAAAGTGTAGAAAAAATGTGTTCAGGTCATTACACTATGATGCAAACAAATAGCTACCAATAATTTGATGGCATAAGTTGACATGACGCATGTGCTGAAACAAAGCTATCACGCACACAAGCATCGGAAAATTGGCCAGTTTTTTTTTAATTATTGTAATAAAGACGGAAGCCGTAATATTCGAAGCAATAAAGGTATGATGGAATCTAAGAGTATATAGTCAAAGGTTGTTAAATTTATGCTATTTGTAAAAATTATCGACAGCGACACACAGACAGACGGTCATCGAAGTCTCAGTTATAGTGACAGACAGTCAGACACACAGTCAGATTGACATTAAAGTCTCAGTAATAGACCCCGTTATAACCCTTTTGGTACGGAAACCCAAAAATAATAACTTCTTCTTCTTTTCGTGTCGGTGGCAAACCAATTATTTATATTTTGGTTTGCCATCGTGGTGAAAGGATCTGCCAATCAGCGAATGTATTCGCGTTACTCGCGAATCTATTCGCTGACTGCCCAGGGTGCGCCGGACGAAAAGGTGTAAATTACGTCGCTCGGGGAGGCTCCTTTCGTGCACCCCAAATAATAACTTAGATACTAAAACAAATATTATAAAATCTATTATAATTTGACGTTCGCTGGCTTATGTAGCGTACTGAGAGTGATGTTCCTAGCTCCTGTCATTTCACGGCATCCAGGCCGATCCTATTATGGCCTTCCATTAGGGCCTGTCTTTAGACGTCGTCTGTCGACTTTGTGTGTGGGCTTGCTTCCTGGAAATACTCGAGATACCTATTGAGCCTTATTGATTTTTGACGTATAGTAAAGAATCTATCTTGTTTTTTTATAGCAAAATATAACAATGCTATACGTTATTAATATTTGTAAGTCTTTACTTAAGATCGATAAAGTCTAGATAAACTGTATCAGCCTAAAACCGTAGAGAAAAATTGTAACCAACTCATAGACTACTAATACCCACTAAAACATAGCTACCGATTTGATGGTATAAGTTGATATGATGCAAGCGCTGAAACAAAACTGACACGCATTGTCACACAGGCATTAAAAACCCAGTGGCCAGTTTTTTTTTTACCTTTGAAATATAAGTATGAAGGTGTCTAAGAATAAGTAAAAAACGAGATGGCAGTCATTAAAAAAATAGACGCCATATATTTACTTAAAGCTTTTTGGAAATCTGTTTAAACTTCAAACTATTTATTAGTATTCACAGATATAGAGTATATGATTTTGAGAACAATAGCGAGACAACGCAATATGTATGCAAAGCTTTTGGCATGGCAACACCGAAATGTCTAATGAAATTATTATATTGCTCGCTCAGTTTAGAGTTTAGCGATTGCTTGTTGCAGAACGGGGAATTCTCAAAATGTCTGTTTCGCAATTGGTGCACTTCCTTCTACGATATTGAGCATTACTCAATCACGTCGCAAGATATGTTCTTTTTCGGGTTCTAAACAATATTTAGCAAGACATTTTGGTTGTTTAAAATTTAATCAAATGATTGTCAAAATGTTCCTTGTTTATAAAAAAAAAATGATTATTGAAGTAAAAAGTACTTGGTGCGTTGGGCATTTTTGAGGTGGGAAAAGCCATTGAACTCACGACACCATTACCAAAAAAACTGACACATTTGTATAATTTTTTTGAAGTATTCATTGCTATCCGCACTCCCGCAGTGATACGATATTTTGTTTTGTAAAAAATTGTTTAAACATTTTATTGATACCAAATTGTTTGTCACAATTTGTATGACATAAGTGATTGGAAATTTTGGGAGATTCTATGTATATATTTTTTTTGTTTATGTTTTTTCATAACTTTTTCATAGTATACCTGACAATTGGTCCCATTTTAATTTCAATAAAATCAGTTTCATAGTTCAGTTAAGGTTTCCCCTTTTATCTGAAAAATTGTCTAGTGCACATTTTGAGAAATCATCGTTCTGCGCATACTTATTAGCAATGGCAACATCCTGGTATAACAGCAGCACGTCAGCTGACACAGTTTAACCTAAATTCCTATTGCTGAGATCTGAGATTAGATCTCTTATCAAATTACATTTCTATGAAATAGCTGGTACACTAATCATCATCATCATTTCAACCACAATAAGTCCACTGCTGAACAAAGGCCTCCCCTAAGGATTTTATACACGACCGGTTGGAAGCGGCCTGCATCCAGCGCCTTCCTGCGACCTTTATCAGGTCGTTTGACCACCAGCAGGTCTATTTGCTAACTTTTGAAAACTACCATGTACATTATTTTGATGGTAACTTCAATATTCATTACGGCTTCAGTATGAATGACTATTACTATATGATTACGGATTTCATATCCATTACGGATATGAAATCCGTAATGGATTTTGAAGTGATTATCAAAACGTTGTACACCGAGTTAGCAAATAGGCCGGCTGGTCAGTGGGTGTCCAACTCTGCGCTTGCTGATATACTTATATTGGCTACAATTTATTAATCCTTCCATTACAACAAAAAATTTGTATGGTTGAGAAAGTAAATATTGATCCCCCTCAATTGGTTGATTTAGTGTCATCATCATTTCAGCCGCAAGAAGTCCACTGCTGGACATAGGCCTTCCCCAAAGATTTCCAATATGACCGGTTGGAAGCGGCCTGCCTGTTGATTTAGTGTGTTGGATTGAAAAAGACAGCTTATAAAGTATAAAATGAAGTCGCATCCGCTGTTTGTTCGCTTATATCTTTTAAACTATTCAACAGATTTTAATGCTGTTTTTAGCAATAGATAGAGTGATTCATGACTCATGAATCATGAGAAAGGTATATAAGTATAGTAATATAAGTATGGAATATAATTGTGCATAACATTAATTCTCGTAACATGTCAAACTTACACATTTAATTAATCTAAGTTTAAGCGCCATTGCATACATTGACGAAAAGCTTATTATATGAATTTCTTGATAAATACATGTAAATGTTGAATAAATATAATAAATCTACTTGCTATTTTGGTTTTAACTAACATATTAGTTAATCGCATATGAAATCCATAGTCTAACAGTGCAAATGTGTTCGAATCATATTAACCAAAATAAGCCTAACCCATTTGCGACCACAAACCACAAAACAAGTCGAACTGCTAACAAATTGCACTATTATAGTATTAAATATTATAAATAATATTATAAAATTGCAGTACATCTATTGACAAGTAGAATATATTTCTATGTACTTACATTTATATTCGAATTTTATCCCTTGCGGGTAGACAGAGCCCAGGCCTAATAATAAAACTTTAAAGCCACGTTTAGCATGTTGGTGGGCTTGTAAGTGAGAATGGAATCAAAATAGTGATGGATTGCTAGCCGCATCGCTAATTGACATGATTCCTGATGCCCAATAATTCCTCGATCAGCTTTTACGATTTTCGAGGAAAAAGAAGCATCTGGTATATTCTACGTTTTTTCTTTTTCCCAGAACAGCGTGGAAGATGTAGTATATATTTAATGTATACATATTTTCACGCCTTTATTCCTTGCGGGGAAGTTTAGCATACTAGTGACATATTTTCTTAATAAACGTACTAAACGTCTAAAGTAAAAAGTTTTAGGCTGTAGTTCCGCTAAATAACGTAAAGTATAAATAGCACCAAAGCTGAGAATGAAAATCAAATAGACAGGCAGAGAAAAAAAAAATTATTACAAATCTGTATTAGTTGTAATAATTTTTATTTCTCTACTAATACTTAAAACCCAATCCTACTGATATACAAAAAAGTACACAATAATTGTAATAAATATTTCATACCCCAGTTTCCATTGCAATTTCGTCCCTCAGCAAACTTTGAAAGGTTTATTAAGGGCAGGTAGAAAAGTACGCCCTTTGTAAGAACCTAAACTCATCCGAAAGCAAATACTCTAAAAACTGGGGACACAATCTTTAGATTGCGTAGAATATTCTCATAGATAAGGGAAAGAAAGAGACAAGTATCGTAACTTACAAAGGCAACACATAACTTTTATTAATTGTAAATTATTTTTATTATGGATATCCTATAATGGACGCAAATGTAGAAACCTTAACTTTTTTGACAAAATATTATAAAGTACAACATACATAGCACACAAATTTAAATAATTAATTTATACATTTAATTGAGTTTTGTACATTTTTGTGGTATATTCCATTTGCCACCAGTGGGGGCGACCACCACTGGTGGCAGATGGGACAATTTTACTGTACACTTTTGCACGATGCCACCCCTCGCGACGCCCCCACTGGTGGCGAATGGCAATAACTCACAATTTCATTTGCCCCCAGTGGTGGCGAAAAGAACAAACTCTGGTTTCGATTTCCATTCGTCCCCAGTTGTAACGAGTGGGAATTTGTGCGTTTACATTACCATTTTTTAAAATCTATATTAACTTATGGTTATGGTCAGTAATAAACGAAGCCTTTCGAATTCGAGCAACCTCATAAAGGATAAACACATGTTACGTATTGCATGACGAGCTCCGTGGCGCAGTGGTTACCACGCCAGTCTGCGACGCGGGGGTCCCGGGTTCGATCCCCGGTCAGGTCATGATGGAAAACGATCTTTTTCAGAGTGACCTGGGTCTTGGATGTTTATCTATATAAGTATATATCATAAAATATAGTATCGTTGAGTTAGCATCCTGCGACACAAGTTCACAACTTACTGTGGGGCTAGCTCAATTTGTGTGATATGTCCTATATATTTATTTATTTATTATTTATTGTATTTATTGATTGTTATACACGTAGATCAAATGCCTTTAACATATTTCATTTGTAATAACGACCAAAAAAATACGGGGGAGATTTTTTGAATTTTTCCAACACAGGTCTTGGTAGGAAGCTCAACACCAACTAGTGTCAATTGTTTGATGTAGCGATTACTGACTCGGTATACCTCGTTAAAGATAAACTCATGATACTGTAATAGTATCTAATGATTTGGCCGTGTGATTCCCAGCAGAGTAGAATAGGACCACTACAAGTCTTCCCGTTGATGTAGTAGAAGGCGACTTAGAAAACACAAGCTAAACAAAGCTTATAAACATCAAACAGACCTCTCCAATCCGTCTGGCCAGCGTGGGAAGTGTAGGCCAAATCCTTTGAATACGACTTTCGTAGTATACAGAGGGTCGTGTTCCTGCAGTAAAGACTAAAAAAGCCCTGATGATGATTTAATGATTATTATACACCTAGGTCAAGTGCCTTTAACACATTTCATTTGTTTCTGTGATCTATGAATTTTCTGTTCTAATAACGACCAAAAATTTACGGCGGAGATTTTCATGAATTTCTCAACACAAGTCTTGGTAGGAGACTCAACACCAATTAGTATTAGTATCAATCGTTTGATGAAGCGACTGCCGGCGTAAAAGATAAACTCATGATACTGTCATTGTATTTAATGATTATTATTCATGTAGGTTAAATGCCTTAGACACATTTCATTTGTCTCTGTGATCTATAAATTTTCTGTTCTAATAACGACCGAAAAAATACGGCGGAGATTTTCATGAATTTTTTCAACACAAGTCTTGGTAGGAAGCTCAACACCAATTAGTGTCAGCCGTTTATTAGTTCCGGGAGCTTAGGGTGGGGGCGAGGAAGTACGGGTCTCTTCACACAAGGAAATTTACTTGATGCATTTTTGAAATAAAAGTATCGGTTTATGACACGATGAAAAATGATCTTTTTCAGATTGACCTGGGTCTTGGATGTTTGTCTATAGATATAGATACTTATCTATTAATAAATATAGTATTGTTGAGTAAGTATCCCATAACACAAGTTTCAAACTTACTTTGAGGTTAGCTCAATCTGTGTGATTTGACCGTATTTATTTATTTATGTTTTGGTAACAAAAAATAAGCTCGATGTATGAGTAAATGCTGAATCATCCGGCTTTATGCATTTTTAACAAAAATAAAAATATTGTAAATGTTTGAAGGGCGTAACGAATTATGTCAATAGGCAAAGCGGCTAGCAACTCGTCATTATTTTGATTCCGTTTTCTACCTACAAGCTCACCATGCTATACGTAGCCTTTTAGGTTTTAAAGACCTGAGCTCTGTCTACCCCGCAAAGGCAAAAGACGTGATAGTATGTACGTATGTTGTAACTGTTTTGTACAAAAATTTATTACGATCAATACTTGCACTCTATGTGAATCATTCCTGCAGTGTAGAGTACGGATAGCAAATAGATATTAAGCTTTATCATTAGTTATAGTATTTGTTGTTTAGCTTATAGAATTTATACCCAATAAATGTATTAGTTCCTATTATCGGCGTTAACCTTTTTACAAAACACATATTTTTGTGTCTTTATCACTAACGGTATGGACAGAGCCTGAGTGTTGTTTAGGTAGCCTTGTTTACCTTTTTAGGGTTCCGTAGTAAACAAGGAACCCTTATAGTTTCGCCATGTCTGTCTGTCTGTCTGTCTGTCTGTCTGTCCGTCCGCGGTTTTACGCAGAGACTATAAGTACTAGAAAGCTGTAATTTGGTATGGGTATGTATATTAATTATGGCAAAAAAGTGGTAGAATAAAAACTTGAAAAAAATTTTTTTTTAGGTTAGCTCCCATACAAATAAAGTGGGGGAGTAATTTTTTTTTTCAATTTACCCATCGTGTGGGGTATCGTTAAATAGGTCTTTTAAAAATATTGTGAGGTTAAGAACACCATTTTTCGATTAAGGGATCCGTTTCCGAAATATTTGGTTTTAAAGTGCGAATTTTTGTTAGAGGTAAGTGTCCACCCCTCTATCTGCTAAACGGTTATATATAGATACGTGAAAAAAATTACAACAGTAGTATATATACTGAAGTTTAAAGGAAAACTATCAGAGCTGAGTACTAAGTACAAACTAAAAAGTTATGGGCAACCAACTTATAAACTGTAAAATTTAATACTATTTTCATTGTTGGATGTTTTTGGTCGTTAAACTGTAAGGTGCGAGTATGAATAGTGTGAACTCAAAGTTGTCATTCGCAACTACGGAACCCTACACTGCGCGTGGCCCGACACGCACTTGGCCGGTTTTTGGCTAATAATATTCTTCCCATCTTTTTTTCTTATCAAAACCATTTGTATTTTTATGCATACTAGTTTTGAAAACATTTATCGATTGTTAATTAATATAAATTAAGAGAATTAACAAAAACTTTAACGTCATTTAATTATTTTATAAATTGGAGTATGAGTTTAATCAAATATTACACTCTGTTTTGGAAGCGGCCTAAACTAAGCCGTAAGTAAATTAGTAACGTCAACATTTCTATTGTTTGTTGTTTCTCATATGTGTAAGTGGCCAACACTGGTGTCAGGTTTGTCAAGCTGCCTTAAGGCATCTGACATAGCTTAACGACTGACATCTACAATGACAGCTGGGCCCAACGGCTTAACGTGCCTTCCGAAGCACGGAGAAGCTCGAGATATTTTTATGCCACTTGCGGTCACCCATCCAAGTAGAGACTGCACCAGGGGTTGCTTATCATACGTAAGCGCTCATAGAGCTCACACCCACTGGACCATCGGGCTCCATTTAACTATCGGGCTCCATCCATCCATCCAACATTTCTATTATTATGACAGTTGTGAAATCAAATATGACAATTAACAAGTGTTAAAAAAAATCTAAGTACCTATATTAAATACATGTGTGAATCTTGAATGTTAAATCTTACGTCTATAAATCTACAAGACATGATTTTCCTTTTCATTTACTATTTTTTACAACTTAGTTACATTAATACCCTTAAAATTTCATATTGTAATATATTAAATTTTCAGCAAAACAACTTTGAAACACTTATGACGTCTTCAATGGAGTGTGTTTGCCTATTCATTCCCCTCATACATATTTCAACACAAAGAGTGCATCTACTTGGGTAAAACGTCTCGCTGTAGAGAACTCTGCGTCTATCGTCGTAAATTTACTATGCAGCTGTATTGTTTTACATTGTATTACATATTTTTTGGTGAGATAGAAAAATCCAAATGTATTGACAATTTTAATCTTTTTTATCTGAGTGTGTTCCCGATTACATACTTAGCTATGATGCATTGGAGCCCGTGTCCATTAATAATAAATAAATAAAAGACTATCATGCCAAAAGTGATACAATATAAATAACTATATAGGGACATATTACACAAATTGAGCTAGCCACGTAGTAAGTGAACTTGTGTCGTATTATATTAACTCAACAATACTATATTTTATAACAGATACTAATATAAATACAAGAACTAGCTCAATTTAAAAAATATAGTTTTTCATCATAACCTGACCGGGGATCAAATCCGGAATCACTCGTGTCGTAGGCTGATGTGTCGTCAAACCTAAGCTGAGATTCACTTTAGCATCTAGTGACAACAAATGACAGTTGCTAAGCTATATCAGACATTTGTAGTAAGGGTTCGGACATACATGTTACTAAGTCGCACGATTTCGTGCAAGTTTTGACTAAGGAGCGTGCTTCTTAGTAGCACGTGTGAACAGCCATGAATAAAAATAAGCGTGCTAACTATGGCGGGGGTGGAGGGGGTATTTCTTGAGTTAGCAAATAAGCATGCTTATTTGAAGCATGTGTGTGCAGGACTCAAGCATGCTCCAAATTAGCAAGCTTTAGACTTGCCACTAAGACATCCGTTAAGAAAGAAAGATTGCCTTGAATTTAGTTTTTTTTTTTTGTTTTGATCTGCACCCAATAGAGTGCCAGTAACTCACAGGATAGACAGAGCCTAGGAAAATAACACCCGCAGACCTTGATAATAAAACACATTAGTTAAAGGATTGAAACCTCATTTTCTTCTTTCCCTTAGAAATTAACACGTTCGTCTGGGAGAAAAGAAAAAACGTAGAATGTACCAGTTGCCTCTCTTTATCGCGTGGATTCTACAGCTCACAGAACAAAAAACATTTGTTGTTCTGTGCTACAGCCGATTGAGGGAATGGGCGTGACGAATCATGTCAATGGGCCATGCGGCTAACAACCATCACTATTTTGATTCCGTTCTCCACCTAACAAGCCCAACATCATGCCAAACGTGGCCTTTAGGTTTCATAAACCTGGGCTCTGTCTACCCCGCAAGGGAAATAGACGTGATAGTATTGTTTGTTTTGTTTTTGTTTTTCGTATGTGTAAGTGACCAACACTGGTGTCAGATTTTTCAAGCTGCCTTAAGGTATCTGACATAGCTCAACGACTGCCATTAACGATGACAGCCGGGACCAACGGCTTAACGTGCCTTCCGAAGCACGGAGGAGCTCGAGATATTTTTATGCCACTTGCGGTCACCCATCCAAGTAGGGACTGCACCAGGGGTTGCTTAACATACGTAAGCGCTCATAGAGCTCACACCCACTGAACCATCGGGCTCCTCTGTGATAGTATTTATATTATGTTACAGTTAAAACTTACACCCAGTCAAAACCACTTTTGACTGCAAAAATTAGGCAAAAGTATTTTTGGCAGCTGCCCTTAGTCGAACCATATAATGTATCAAAATAAAACAAATATTTTTGTCAGCAGATCTAAACTCCGACATACGTGTTAACTGACGTTGATGTATGAAGCACAGGATTGTAGGTGTATGATTGATAACGGAACGCGTGTTATTAAGACCTTGAGTGTTTTTGTTCATGCTCAATCGATTTCTGTTGTTCTAACACGACCGCCCAAAAATAATTTTCATGTTTTCAGGGATCATGTGTAAAATTGTATGTAAATAAAAAAGGCCTAGGTCTTTTATGTTGTTTATCACTATATATATGTATCTATAATAAAATATAGTATCGTTGAGTTAGTATCTTATGACAAAAGTTCACAGTTTACTGTGGGGCTAGCTCAATATGTGTGATTTGCCCTATACATTTATTAATATTTACACATGGATATATAGTTTCATTTGTAGAAGCATTAGGCAAAGAAATTACTTCGCTTGCATAAAGCAAAATACCTGTTATATCAGTGAGACTAATGGAATAACCGAAAATTAAAACAAATTTTCAGTACACAGCTTTGCTTGAACGGTATTAATAAAGAATGCTTTGCTATCTGAGCAGAATTCAGCTGACAGCATTTCTAGATAGAATTTTCGAAAATTCAGTCTTTTGTCGTGGACTCCTTTGAGTATAGTGCCTTTGTTCTTTCCTTAACTAAATTAGAAAATGTGCTTAGACTCTTTCTCGAAGATTGTGATCTATGCAATTGGTTTCATTGATCTCTTTTTTTATTAGATAATTGAAATTGTTTACCGAATAATGATTGATTCGACTGACTATCTTTTAATAAGAATACGTTTGTACTAGGTGCGTCTTTACCCTTTACAGGTATCCTTCATTAAGTTAGTATAATACCTATACGCTTCGAGCAACACAGCCTCCGTACACGTAATAATTGTTGCTAGTTGTTTAGCTCCTTGACATGATGCCTTAGAATTTCTCCCATTGTCATAACTGGCATCTAAGATTTGCGCTGGAAGAAAGGAAAATTGGTACTACGATTTTTTTTCTCTGGACCATTTTAGACGTGAGTTATATTTATACATAGAAATATGTGATAATCCCGTAAAAAATACAAGATGTGAATCTTGCCATAAACGTAAGTACGTTAGATCATACTGACAAGCTTTTTCCATTGAACATAGGTTGAAATAACTACATAAAAAACGACTTCACACACTGCATCGACGAGCTCCGTGGCGCAGCGGTCATCAGGCCAGGACACGGATGGTCGCGGGTTCGATCCCCGGCCAGGTCAAGATGAAAAACGACCTTTTTCAGATTGACCTGGGTCTTGGATGTTTATCTATACATGTATTTGTTATAAAATATAGTATCGTTGAGTTAGTATCCCATAACACAAGTCTCGAACTTACTTTGGGGCTAGCTCAATCTGTGTGAAAAGTCCGAAAAAAAAGCTGATTTTCAGTTTTGTGTGGGAGAATCCAATGTTTTTTCTTCAGATTTTGGCTTATTTTTCTTGGATTTACTTGTTCAGTATGATCAGTATCTGGTATGTTCGTGGACATGACAAGGTAACAGTTTTACATATTGTATAATTATGTTGTAATGGAATCTGATACAATCAGTAAGCCACCAAAACGATCGGAAATATCAAACTCAAAAGCAGGAAAAATTCCAAGAAACAATATCGATTTGGAGCTCATGTTAATTCAAAGGAACTGCGCCGTTAACAAAGTTATACTTGTTAAAAGTTCGCTCCTTAAAATTGTAACGAATCGAGATATGTAGGAATCGAGTATCGGTTAAATTAATACAATTTAATTTGAGATCGTGAGAGAGAATCGAGATTGAATAAAGTTTGTATCGATTCTGATTCGGTACAATAGATATTGAGGGCTGTCAATTTGTCGGATAGATATTGTATTTAGGGTAAAAGATGAAAGGCTTCGGTATTGTTGGAGAAAATAGGTTTCATCATAAAGTATTTCGAAACAGAATTTGTTATTTTTAACCTTCGAGAAACGAGGATATTTTCGACCCGCAGGTAAAATTATTTATTAAAGGAATCGTACGTATAGGTATATTTGCCTGTTCAAAAAAAAAATAATCCTGTACTTTAAAGAACATCTCATTAAAGCAATTGCCTCATTTTAACACAGAATCAAGATTGTACAAGCCATCTTTGCAATTTAAAAAGATGGAGTAAATTACCATTTTTATCAATGTTATACAAGCTGTCTCAATTCTCAAAGTGCCGATGAAAGTTCCAAATACTTATTATCTAGATATCTTGTTTCGGCGGAGTGTTCTCGTTTAGAGAATGGAAATGGAAAAGTTTTTAAAACGTAGCGCTAAGTAAAATTGGAGGTGGTGTGATACGAATTTGTGGTAGGTATGTCTGGAATATTACATGGCCTGAGTGGCGCAGTGTTTATGTCGCAGTAAGATAGATAAAGCCCTAATATAGTTATATCCCTAGGGATATAATTATATGCCGTAACATAGTTATACGAACGCGAATTAGTACTTTCTTCCTAGGAACATAATTATAAATCGGTTCAAGTTTAGTGATATAATCAGATTATTAGATTGAGTTAAGTAAAATAATTGTAGGAGTGTTGTGATGGTGCAGCGGAGGCTGAGGCGGGGGCTTCGGTGTGTTTGTACACTCGGCACGTCGTTGTTTGGCGTTCAAGGTTGCATCTTCGTGCGAATGCAAAAAAATCACCAAACTTGATATCACTAAACTTGAACCGTATTATAATTATGTTTCTAGGAATATAGCAATGAATCGCTTTCGCGTAACTATGTTACGGCATTTAATTATATCCCTAGGGATATACAAGGACATTTATGCAGTGTGTAAATTAATCCTCGACATTTCCTAAAAGGGGTGACTAAGACCGTCAATTGAATTAATATCATCATCATCAGGTCTTTTTTAGTCTCCACTGCAGAGCAGGAGCGTTACCCTCTCTGAACTACTAGAGCCGTATATTTGTATGATTATACATCTACATTAGTAGCCAGAGTAGACAGAGGATTTGGCCTACACTCTCCACGCTGGCCAAACGGGTTGGAGAAGTCAAATTACCTTTCCATACTTAATTCCCGGGAGGCTGAACACTTGTATGAAAATGTTGATTTTTTTTTAATTCCCGGCTTTGATTCCAAAGGAAAAGTTGTTCATATTGACGGGCCGAGTCACCCCTTAAGGGGTGTGTCCAGGTTCAATGTACGTGCTGTATAACACGCACTTCCACGCTGGTTCTGGGAGTACAGAAAAACAAAGAATGTACCAGCTGCTTCTATTCCTGCGCAGATCATAAAAGCCGATTGAGGAAAGGGCGAAAATCTAAGAAATCATGGTAATAGGCGATGTGGCTAGCAACCCATCACTATTTTGATTCTGTTTACCATATAAACGGTTTGATGTAAGTGTTAACCTTTTAATTGTAATATTTAGTGACATTTCACATAAATAACCGTTAAGATCTTTAAGTAAAAGCAATGTCCGTTATGTAATTTGGTTAGCGCGCCTTGTTTGGCTAAGGGTCATTTGTAAAACATAAATATTGTTGAAATGCGTCCATTTACAACCCTTTCTGGACTTGAGTCCAATATTACCAGCCCTTTACCGACCATTTTCCTTAAATGAGACGTTTCGCGTTAAATATAGCATTGAGAAAGTTTTAGTACGGCATTTGTTTTCATTTTATATTAGAATAGAAATTTTCTCGTGATTTCGTTTGCGTAATATATAGCCTATGTCCTTCCCAAATTTCATGATGATCGGTTCAGTTGATACGGCGTGAAAGCGTAACAAATAAACAAACAAACTCACTTTCGCGTTTATAATATTAGTAAGGATAGAACATTTTCCGTGACTTTGTTTGTGCAAATTATAGACTATGTCACTTACAAATTAGGTTTATATAGGTGAAAGAATTTTGGGAATCGGTCCCTAAATAGTACAGAACAAAGAGTTTCGGAGTCTATTAAATGTAAACAAAGGAAATCTTTGACATTGACTACTCAATCTAATTTGCTACGTGTAACTAGTTCTGCATAACTTGAAATATGGGCATTATTGCCTAAGCACTTATTATGAAATGTAATATTTGCAATATTTAATCAAGTAGCAGGTAGATTTAGCTCCTAACTGATGTAATAATTCGACCAAAATAAAGAGGAAACGATTGATCTTATAGGAGGAAGATTTTATTTATAGAAATCTTCTTTTTTTATCATTTAGAATTATCTTAACTAATATTATTAAGAAGAAAGCCGTTTCGCCGTGTGGTTCCCGGCAGAGTAAAATAGGACCACTCCAAGTCTTCCCGTGGATGTCGTAAAAGGCGACTTAGGAAACACAAGCTAAACAAAGCTTATACAAACATCAAAAAGACCTTTCCAACCCGTCTGGCCAGCGTGGAGAGTGTAGGCCAAATCTTCTGACTACTCTGGCTAATATATTGCTGTGGTAGTCGACTGCGGTGGAGACTAAAAAAGACCTGATGGATGGCAAAAATTTACACTGACAAAGTTGCGGTAAAATTTATAGTATATTTAAATTAAAATACACACAACTGGCATCTTGTTCTCACTTAACAGATAATTCGTTAAGATTTTCTCAAGGACGGTTCATACATTTCATATTACATCCGCTGTTCATACAATGATATCTCATTTGTACAGACAGACATTTGTCTCTTAGCTCATTTACTCAAAATTCCATCTAATGGAAATCGTCTTATCGCTCGTTCGCTCAGTCGGACGCCTTCAAAGCGTCGGAGAATATTTTATCATTTACAAAATTAATGTAAACTGTGTTTAACTTGCAGAGTTCCCAACTCGAGTTTGAGCAATGGCGGCAACTCGAAGTTTCACTTTAGCCAATTAAATTTGAAGTAAGAGATTGATGACTTCTTTGATGTATCATATTGATATCCTTATGATTCTAATTATTAGTATAGCTCAATCCTATTTCCTTTTTCTTAAAAAACATATGTTCCTTCTTTTTAGTAAAATTTTCTCAGGTCACATGATATTGGCAAATTAGACCCGCTATACACACAATAATATCTCATTTGTACAGACATACATATGTTACATAGCTCGTTCGCTCAAAATTCCGTCTAATGGAAATCGTCTTATCGCTCGTTCACTCAGTCGCACGCCTTTAAAGCGCCGGAGAATATTTTATCAGTTACAAAATTAATGTAAACTGTGTTTATTAATGATCGCCATTGAATGATGCTATTAACTTGAACTAAATCTGTATGGGTATACAGTTTTGATTATTAGGTTTCAGTGTGTAATGGGTTTATACAGGGAGTATAGCCCCTAGGGTAATCAGACCTCTCTTATACTGTTATGACACAGTCATGACTCTTCTACCTCCATAGGTTTTACAAAAAAAGGAAATAGGATAGAGCTTTACGATTAATTGCAAACATAATTATCAAAATGATACATTGAAAAAGTCATTAATCTCTGACTTCAAATCTAATTGGGTTAAGTGAAACTTCGAGTTGACGCCATTGTCCAATCTAGAGTTGGGAGCTCTGCAAGTTAAAACTGTTTACATTAATTTTGTAAATCATAAAATTTTCTCTGAAGCTTTGAAGGCGTGCGACTGAGCGAACGAGCGATAAGACGATTTCCATTAGACTGATATTTGAGTAAATGAGCTAAGCGACAAATGACTGTCTGTATAAATGAGATATCATTGTAAGTACAGTCGATGTTATATGCCGGATGAAAAATGTATTTGTAAAAAAATCTTTACCATCGAATGCCAGTATGCTGCTAGATGAAAACGATGACTGATCACCATTGAACGATACTGATCACCATTGAACGATACTGATAACTATGAACGTAATCTGTGTGGTATACAGGTTTCAGCGTGTAAATCATCTATACAGGGGGTGGAGCCCCTAGGGTAACTAACTAGACCTCACTAATACTTTTATGATAATAGTCATGACTCTTTAACCTCCATAGGTTTTACAAAAAAAGGAAATAAGATCAAGCTTTACGATTAATTGCAAACATAATTATCAAAATGATACATCAAAGAAGTCATCAATCTTTGACTTCAAATCTAATTGGCTAAAGTGAAACTTCGAGTTGACGCCATTGCTCAAACTCGAGTTGGGAACTCTGCAAGTTAAACAGTTTACATTAATTTTGTAAATGATAAAATATTATCCGACGCTTTGAAGGCGTGCGATTGAGCGAACGAGCGATAAGGACATTTCCATTAGACAGAATTTTGAGTAAATGAGCTAAGCGACAAATGTCTTTCCTGTACGAATGAAATATCATTGTGAGAGCAGTCGATGTAATATTCCGGATGTAGAACGTATTTGAGAACATCATCGAATGCACGTATGATTACTGATCGCCATTGAACGATACTTTTAACTATGAACTAAATTTATATAGGTATACAGATTTGATCATTAGGTTTCAGTGTGTAATAAGTTTATACAGGGAGTAGAGCCCCAAGGGCAATCAGACTTCAATAATACTTGCATGACACAATCATGACTATTCTACCCCTATTAGGTTTTAAAAAAAAGGAAATAGGATCAAGATTTACAATTAATTGCAAACATAATTATCAAAATGATACATCAAAGAAGTCATCAATCTCTGACTTCAAATCTAATTGGCTAAAGTGAAACTTCGAGTTGACGCCATTGCTCAAACTCGAGTTGGGAACTCTGCAAGTTAAACACAGTTTACATTAATTTTGTAAATGATAAAATGTTCTCCGACGCTTTGAAGGCCTGCGACTGAGCGAACGAGCGATAAGACGATTTCCATTAGACGGAATTTTGAGTAAATGAGCTAAGCAACAAATGTCTGTCTGTACAAATGAGATATCATTGTAGAAGTACGAACAGCGGAAGTAATATAGAGTGTATGAAACGCCCTTGAGATATGTTAACAAATTATCTGTAAAATGAGAATATAATGCCAGGTGAGTAACCTGTTAATTTCTTTTAAACTAGTTATTTTCCTGCGACTGTATTCGTGTAAATCATTACCTATATGACCTGCAGATAGAGAGCACAGACAAATATTGGAGCGAGGATAAAGACTATTTAATGTACCTAATTCAAGATTGGATTTCTATTGGGGGTCACAAATTCAAACTCACTTGGCGCGTGTTCAGTGCCCTCATATTCATGAAGACAGTTTTTTGGTAATGTCTAAGACCTAAAAGGTACAGGCCTCATTACCCATGTTAAGTAACCCAGGGAGAGGCTTAATCTTTGATTGATGCCACTATACATAGCATCAAATATTTCTAGAAGGAAACTAAGATTACAGTCTTTTGTATGACATCCGATGCTTCGCTACTTCTCCCAGAAAGTTAGTACAAATCTGATAATGAAAAGCAAAAATCCTTTTTGCTTCTTGCATTAAATATTTAAAAGGATATTGCAATAATGAAGTCCCGTTTCTACCTGTTAGTAGTTGTTAATATAAAAAAGTAATAAAAGCAGGATTGTGTCAAAAAAACCATTGAGAAATATATTCAAATAGGTCTAATCAGTAACTGCCCTAGGGTTTTACGCACTCATTATTCCAACATTACCAAGAAGGTGCGACTACCTGTTCTATAACTTGGCCTTTTCGTAATCTATTATGAATTTGCTAACACCCTTACAAAGTTGCGGCCCTCTTTCTTAACAATAGTTTGGAAGTACGTGATTGTTAGGCCGCGTACGAACTTGAGGACCAGGTAAAAATAACCCCAAAGGACAGGTATTTGTATAAAAAAATGGGACGCAGGTAGAAATGGAATAACTTTGAGATAGTCACGGAATATTTATTTTCTATTTCGTTTCATTTATCCTGGTACAAACTAGTTATCCATTACTGCTTTTAAGGTACCGGTGTATTTTGTTACTAATTAAATATGATTGAGTTGTATGTAACAAATGTAGAAGAAATTCTGGGGAAATAAAGAGTTTAAAAGTAGGAACGTATTATTTCGATTCGGAAAAAAATAAATTCATAAACTGATTTAAACATTTTACAGATAGTTTTGCGACGTAATAATTATTTTCCTCTGTGTGATTATAGCGAACGAACAGGTATGGCGCTACTACTCCTACAAACTAAACTTTACATCTATGCACACGTCAATGCGCGAGTTAGCAATAGGGGTCACCACCGCAGAATAAACTCAAGTACTAATGTACGAATAAGAGTAGACGTGACGTGTAATTGGCAACCGTTGTGTCTAACACTATTTTTCAAAGCTTTCACACTAACCCAAGAACGGGGGAGAGGCTCGAGTACGCCATTTTGCGGGGGAACGTAGCGGGTTTCCGATTTTTACGTTAGTACCTGTGTTAATTAGATGTTGTAGGCTTATTTATGTTATGAAACACATGTCACTATATAGATCCATTTTCAGTAAAAAAATGAGACTCAATTCATGGTAGGTATCATATCGATTTGAAAAGATTGAACTCAACACTTCGTATTCAATAAATTTCGTATTGAATATGTGGATAAACATCCAAAACTCCTGCCAATTTAAAAGAGATTGTATTTCATCATGACCTGGCTGGGGATCGATCCCGGGACCCCTCATATCTCATGTTGGCGTATGAGCTGCTGCGGCACGGAAGCTGTCAACCGAACTTCGATGACTTACATAGATTTTATAAAGTCTAGATATACTTTATTAGCCTAAAGCGTAAATAAAATTGTGTCCAACTTATGGAGTATGAATCAAACACATACCAACCGATTTGATGGCATAAGATTATAGGACGCATGTGCTAACACAAAGCTATCACGCACTCAAGCATTGAAAATTTGGCTAGCTTGCTAATCATTGAAATAAAGGAATCATTGAAAAAAAAATGACGACCTCCGTGGCGTAGCGGTCAACACGCCTGCCTGCGACACGGAAGGTCCCGGGTTCGATCCCCAGTCAGGTCAAGATGGAAAATGATCTTTTTCAGATTGACCTGGGTCTTGGATGTTTATCTATATAAGTATCTATTATAAAATATAGTATCTTTGAGTTAGTATCCCACAACACAAGTCTCGAACTTACTTTGGGGCTAGCTCAATCTGTGTGATTTGTCCGTATATATTTATTTATTTATTTTAAAGGCATCATGGAAAGAATATAGTCAAAGCTTACTTACTAAAGTTGGTTTGATTTACCATAAATAATGTATGTTAAATAACAAAAGGGGCTATGTTTAGACAATCACGCTGCGAGCGTTTCACAATAATAATATCGTACCATCAAAGAGGAGCCATTTGTTTTGAAGAAAAATACAAAAGGATTGAAATATAAATGAGGCGTATAGGGAAAAGCAGCTAAGTGCGAGTTGTATTCGCGTTCCGTACAATAAATATAATTATCTGTTTATATCGAAAATATATATTTCTTGAAGTTTTTATGCATGATTGCAACCCGGCTATACTCGCGTTTTAAATATGTTCGCTGGATTCGCCGACTAGTTTTAGTCTGTTACGAAGACCATCATTGGAGCAAGTGTTAGGGGTGACGACACGAGGTAACGCATACCTCAAAGAGTGTTCCCGCATAAGTTTTAATATTATTAAATATCTCGAAGAAAAATAATATTTTGTTTATAAAAAAATGCAAACAATATGTAGCTATTTGATGATGGCATAAGTTGACACGACGCAAGTACTAACACAAAGCTGTCACGCATAAAAGCATTGAAACAATGCCCAGTTCAATCATTGAAATAAGTAAAGGCGTGACAGACTCTAGGGAGAATATAGTCAAAGATTTAAATAGTCGAATAGTTCCAAATCAAATTAGCTGTGACAGACGGGGAGACACACAAGTGATCCTATCAGAAATGGATCGGTTTTTTCACTAGCGCGTATGAAACCCTTAAAATGTTTCAGATGAAATCGTGTCAAAGACGGTTCAATCTCTGGCTCATCCCCAGAGATCAGGAAAAACAATGCGCTTAAAGGATTAATGTTTTCCTTGGGTAAGCCGATTAGCGTGTTCGAGGCCATAAGACACTGAGAGCAAAGCTGTTGTATTGGAGATTTTTCACTACATTTCAAGGTTTTTTTTTTAAGTTCAGCCTATACAGCGTAATTATAATCACTACGTGTAAAGCCTTGCTATTCAAATGTTTGGCGTGTATTATTTGGAATAAAACAAGATGCCTATAACTCCTTATCACGATCTTTTCAGGTACAGAAGATTGGTGTCAATTATAAGAAAGACTAGCTATTACCCGTAGTTTGGCCCGCGAGATATAAAGCCTATGTCCTTCACAGTACCCTTACCTATGTGTATGCAAAATTTCATGATGATCGGTTCAATAGATACGGCGTGAAAGCGTAACAAACTCACTTTCGCATTTATAATATTAGTTGGGATTGGGATGGGATATTAACTAAATTATTTATACAGTTTTTATGCGTTTATTTCATTTCTTTTTTACTCATAACGCTGATTAGCATATTCGAGGCCATAAGACACTAAAAGCAAAGGTGTGGTGTAGAGGAGATTTTTCACGACATTTTAATGTTTTTTTTTTAAAGCAAAGCATATTCATCTAATTTTTGCTTTGTAAAATTCGGGATGAACCAAGCACTCTAAAGATACGTTACTCCGATCTGTTCAGATAAAAGTTTACATTAATTATATAAAAGATTTAAATTAAAATATTTAGTACGATTTAGATGTGTTTGTTACATCATTTCTACTATTACGTTTCGAATACTTTACAGTTTTCATTAGGTAGGTATCTATTATTATATAGTAAAGTTGAGTTAGTATCCTACGAGTAGACACAAGTTCATGTTGCAACTAGTGTTTTATTGCCTCTTCGACTTTCTATACATTTGAAAAAGCTTTTTACTGGTCTACTTACAACTTTTTCGTTCATCTAGCTAAGTTTTTCAATTCTTCTTCTTCATCATCACATTTTGAATGCTAGCCATGTATAATTAACAACATGTTCTATCCTTTTTGACTTCGCACTTGGGTCATCTTTCTCTAACTTTAAGAGGGATTACTTGTCCAAAATGTTTCAGTATGGGTGGTTGAAGTTTAAGTCGGCTTACGTTTACGACTATTGTCTAGTAAGACACAGCTTTATCTTCTACACCAGCATATATTTAAAATGAATAATACAAAAGTGAGTGCTATGGAGGCATACTAAAAAAAAATTGCTTAGCCAGGAATGATGATCCTTACGCTTTTTATTCAAATCGTATGTTATACGAATTTAAATTGTATAATTTTTATTTTATTTTTAAAACAACTAGTCAACTCATTATTATACTTTTATTTTTAATTTCAAGCATATAAGCAACAATTTTCGCTGTAAAAATTAGGTTTAAAAATTTAATTTAAATTTATGGGGCCCGTACAAATATTTTATGTGGTCGTGCGGAACACTTCGTGTGCGATTCCTACTCGCACTTAGCCGGTTTTTTAGCTCATCAGTTATGTAAAAAATACAAAAGTACCCTCTAACTCACATGAAAACACAGACATTACATACAATTCAAAAAGACCATCCCTTGTGTAAAGGCTCCGTAAAATTGTCACGTAAACCACGTCCATACTACATTAACGTCACACTCAGGCGTGACTCTGATCTTGGGCCGATTTTATACTTTTCCACCCCAAATTATGTGTGAACTTTGATAATGTCGTAGTAAAGAGGTCCCAGATGTTTTTCTGAATTTATGCGGTTTGTTCGGGCGTGAGGTTGTTATGAGATCATCCAAATAAACTTTTGCTATTTACTCTTATGGCGTTAGGGTGATGGTTTGGTTTCAATCTTTGTTTCCTTGTTATTTTTAGGGCCACCTTATTGGAGCTTTTTCAATAGGTCCCTTATTGACTGCTTCTTCACATTACCGCTGAGAGTAATCGTGGTCATACGGCGCGGCGCTGCATTCCACGTCATTTTCATTATTGTTACATGGTTACCGCTGATGATGTAACCGAAAATACCAAAAAACTAAGCTCACGGGCATCATCATCATCAGGTCTTTTTTTAGTCTCCACTACATTGACTTTCTCTATACTATCAAAGCCATATATTAGCCAGAGCAGTCTGAGAATTTGACCTACACTCTCCACGCTGGGTAGACGAGCTGGAGAGGTCTCTTTGATCTTTATAAGCTTTATTTTGCTTGTGTTTCCTAAGTCACCTCCTACGACCTCCACGGGAAGACTTGGAGTGGTTCTATTCTACACTGCCGGAAACCGAACAGCACTCTACTATATTAAAGACCAAATACTATACTAAAAATCAAAAATTCACAAGGGTTCTAATCCCACACATAAGTCGTCGCTACTTTAGCATTATGTAAGTTGTCGTTAAGAATACACAAGATCATAAAACCTTTTACGAGTACTTACCTGTAAAAGTTGTTTCTTTGACGTGAAGCTTATTACGGAGGCAGTTCCCTGAGGTGCCCGCTTCGTTTTTATATGTGTTTTATTGACTGCGACTTACGACATGTCCAAATTAAAATAAAGTTAGGCTAAATTTTCTGAGTCATAAAGTTTAAAAGTTTTCTCTACCCCATATTTCATACAAAATTCATATATTCACGGCTTATATATTGTATGTTATTGTTAAACTGTTGGTCCCGGCTGCCATATCTGGTAGTCGTTAAAGGAAGCACGTCAGAGGCCGAGAGACGATTCCGAAAAACTGACACCAGGGTGTGCATGGTCGACTAACCGTGTCACCTACTCAAAATGATGATGATGGTATGTTATTGTATACCTATTTACTATTATCATCATCAGTATAATCATCATCATCACATCGCAAGTATTCCACTGTTGGACATAGGCCTTCCCCAAGGATTTTCGTCTTTGGATGGGTTTTGCCATATTCACCACGCTTGGCAAACGGGACGGGAGCGCAGTTTGTTTTGCTTACATCGGTTTCGACGCTGTGGCCAATCAAAATCATTTTTTGAGCGAGGGAAGGGAAGAAGTTTGTTGTGCTAGGAAAATGGGATAAAGGTATTTGGGATGATACTTAGATAGATTGACAATGAGAAAATAGCAGCTATGGTGCCGGGCGCGATGCCATATCTGCAACGACTGGACAGGCTGTTTAGGTGACATTATTGACTTAATTATTTTGCATGAAGCTGACAATAGAGCTGACAACCTCCGTGGTGCAACGGTTGATACGCCAGCATGTGGAGCGAGGGGCACCAACTTTAAGTTACTTAAATTTACAGTGTTTTGTCCGCGGTTCTGGAAATACTCAAGGACTACTACGTTAGGCCGGACGTAAAAACTTTAGCCAAATGAATTAACAAACGCTGTGACAATAACGAACTTTGGGCTCCCTCCAATGCAACACAGCTAAGAATGCAACCTGTACAACGCTCAAATGATGATTTTATTTTATTTGATATGGTACAATCACAGATAACAGAATATGAGTTACAATTTACTCAAATCTAGACATCTTAATAATTCTGCAATCCTAATGAAGATTGTACACAGTACTTAAAGTAAATATAGCGGTAAATACATGCAAACAGTTATATAAAAGAAAAACAGATGAAGAAAAAAAATTATAAAAAATTACTATCTAGAAGGTGGTATAGTAAATAGTTGAGGAACCCTGATGATGAACAAAACGATTGTCTTTTATGTACAAAGTATTCATTTTAATCTAAGAAAAAGATCTAAGAAACCTGTTTCTTTGACGTGAAGTTTACAAGCTCAGCTAACCCTTTTTAAATCACAATATACAACCATCACTGCCTGTGCCATTTGATAAACGCAATAGCCGTAAGCTATCGTTATTCAAAAAACGTCGACCCTAAACTAGTTCATATTATATGTAGATAACGGAGCTAATCCCGCGTAAACGGGTCGAAAAGGTTTATTTTCGCATACATAATACAAGGTTACCCAGCATTATTTTCCGTATGACTTCTCGTCGTACAGACAGAAATCACAAATTAACGAAATATGGAATGATCTTAAAAAAAAGAAAGATTACAGAAACTTGATTCATTTTTAAACGTTTTCCAACTGGTCATTAATTCTTATTTATGAATGTATTGCATTAATTTGAATATACGTATGGATTCCTCAGAATAATATGGATTCAGTGTGAATGTCAAATTCAGCTACAAGTTCTTACGTCTGCGGTAGAAAGGAACTGTCTTGAACCTATTAGTACTCTGACGACCTTATTATGGTGGATAGATGAGCCTTTTGCGAACTGTACATTGTACGTATTATTATAATGGTAACGCCAATGCTGATGGAGGTAGCGCACAAAGAAATTAAAATAAAATACGTATGACAAATTGCAGACATTTGTTTTGTTTTTGTGTGTGTAAGTAGCCAACACAGGTGTCAGATTTTCAAACTGCCCAAAGGCATTATAGAAATTCAGAAGGTGTCCCAAGAAAATCTGGGCTTTGAAGTATCTCGATCTAAAATGGGAAGATGCTTAGGTGAGGAATACTCTGTTTAATGAACCTGAAAATTAATAAGCCATAATTATATACAAAAATAGAACTTGGATAGACGTTGAGTAACACAAGGCCGACACGTCGAAGCAAAACATGGTAAAAAATAAATTATTAATTAGCGGATAGATAATTTTATCAACTAAAGTGCCGCTTTTACGAAATGAAGATGTCCTTAGTGGCAACGAATATAAATATTTAAGAATGTATTTTCTCCAAATATGTATTGTGAGTCGGAGCACTTGCATCGTTGCGTGGTTGTAGGTAATTCTGTGTAAATGACTGATTTAGAAAGAATAACAAACAGTTTTATTTTCAAGTATACTGTGGGATGAACATTAAGAAGTCTTAGATTGAGTAATATGTAATGTAGAGCAACAAATCACACAGCTTAAGCTAGCTCCACAATATGTCGTGAATTTATGTCGTAGACACAAGTTCTAAGACCCAGGCCAATCAGTGAAAATATTTTTTTTATTTTAACCTTAATAGAGATTGAACCCGGGATCTTGTGCTTCAAAAGAGCTCAATGGTACCAATTGAGCCAAAGAGGTCATCGATAAAGAATCGCCTGAATTGTATAAAAATGACCATCATCTAGCTTTCCCCCGCGGCTACGATCATGTAAATGTCGGTCCATCAGAACAGTATTATATTCGGAATAAAAGATAGCTTCAGCCTACAAAATTTAATTACAATCGGTTCAGTACTTGAACTGTGAAAGCGTAATAAACATACAAATAAATAAACAAACAAATTCACTTTGGCATTTTAAATGATTCGTTTAATTTCAAAGACTCTTTTCTATACTCTCTTTATTCACTTCAAAACTGACCCAAACTTTGCGTTGGAAATAGCTGGCTTTCTATGACCAGTCTGTTCACGTACCCTTTGTGATCTATATTCTAAGTTTATATATAAATTTAAATTATTTCAATATTTTATAATTCAATTAAATTATTTTATAATCTAATTTATAATATTATAATTAATTCAATTTATTTTGTATTTCTTATTGTGACATTTCTTTTAAATTAAAATTGTATTTCCCTTTTGTATGGATCTTTGATATCTGAAATAAATGAATTTTAATTTAATTTTAATTTATATTTACCATAAACTTTAGTAGCAATCCATGCCCAACTAATATTATTAATGCGAAAGTGAGTTTGTCTGTTTGTTTTGAACGTTTTTATGTCTTAACTACTGGAACGATTATCATGAAATCTAGCATACACATCGGCATACACGTCGAAACCTCCAAAAAATGATTTTATTTATGTCATAAAAAATCATCATCATCATCACTTTCGTGTAGGTGACACGGTCAGTCGACCATACACACCCTGGTGTCCGAGTTCTTCGGAACCGCCTCTCGGCCTCTGACGTGGTCCCTTTAACGACTACCAGATGGCAGCCGGGACCACCGCCTTTACGTGCCTTCCAAAGCACGGAATCATCGTTCTTATCAGACAATCAGGTGATTCATGCCTGCAATGTCCTAACCAAACTGGAAACAACTTAACAAAGTATGCTTCCCGCGGGAATCGAACCCACGACTCATGAACAATATGAGTGTGTTTGACCTTTATATTGCCTGATGAGAAGCAAAGATGAGGACAAGAGTTGTACACCCAAAGTCAAATAATGCCTATTCACCTTTCCTTCACGGCCTCCGTGGTCCAGTGGTTAAGGCGTTCGCCTTGTTGACCCGGGGGTCGTGGGTTCGATTCCCACGGGAAGCATACTTTGTTAAGTTGTTTCCAGTTTGGTTAGGACATTGCAGGCATGAATCACCTGATTGTCTGACAAGAAAGATGATTCCGTGCTTCGGAAGGCACGTTAAGCCGGTGGTCCCGGCTGCCATCTGGTAGTCGTTAAAGGAACCACGTCAGAGGCCGAGAGGCGGTTCCGCAGAACTCTGACACCAGGGTGTGCATGGTCGACTGACCGTGTCACCTACACGAAATGATGATAATGACCCTTCCTTTGTAATCCTTCATTAGCACGAGTCGTGAAACAGTGATGCGGGGAGGGCATTCCATTTCTTCACTTCTGTACGAATGTTGGTGCGGAACTCTTTCTGTGCGTTTCTGACTCGCACTTAGGTGGATCATATTTTCTGTTGAGCATCAAAACAGATTTAATCCTAATCCTAAGTATCCTAATCCTATCCTTATCCTAATCCTATCCTAATCCTTATCCTAACTCCTAACTCCTAATTTAATATTATAAATGCGAAAGTAAGTTTGTTTGTTGGTTTGTTTATTTGTTACGCTTTCACGCCCTATCTACCAAACAGATCATTATGAAATTTGGCATACACATAGGTTAGGGTACGGAGAAGGACATAGGCTATATATCACGCGGGCGAAGCCGCGGGTAACAGCTAGTAGTTCATAAAATAATTCATAGCTGACGAAATCCAAGATCGTGGTGAACTACTCCGTGGCGCAGGGGTTTACACGCCGCCTGCTACACGAAGGGTTTAGTCAGGTCATGATGTAAAACTGTCTTTTAAGATTGACCTGGGTCTTGGATGTTTATCTTTATAAGTATCTTTTATAGAATGTATTAT
Source organism: Rhodophaea formosa (assembly GCA_963082605.1). Taxonomy (NCBI): domain Eukaryota; kingdom Metazoa; phylum Arthropoda; class Insecta; order Lepidoptera; family Pyralidae; genus Rhodophaea; species Rhodophaea formosa. Next base: position 16,202,167 of record OY720217.1, on the reverse strand, counting down.
CCCTGAATTAGTATGCTACGACACAAGTTCACTTCTTACTGTGGAGTTAGGTCAATTTGTTTGATCTGTCCGTATATATTTATTATTAATATTATAAGACCTTTAAATCATTGGTTCTCTAGAAATGACAGGTAAATATTCCTTTACAGTTGTACTTACTTATATTTAATGACGCCAATGAATAGTTTCCTTGAAAAACACCTCAAAGACCGGTTGTGGTCAAATCCAGAATATAAATTAATGAATTGGTTATTTTGACTGACTTTAAACCTAGAAAATCTATTCTCAGATCATTTATTATTCCGTTTATTACGTCGGAAACGGCTTTTATCGTTTGAAATGTTTACTTTAAAAAAAATTAATTTTGGCGGCGTCAATGAACAATTTTTCTCATGGGATTAATACTGGGAACTCGAATAATTTTCGACATATTCATATACAAACGTGTTCAGCCTCCCGGATAATAAGTATAAGTAAAACAAAAAAGTTCGAACTCTCAGCTTTGGTGAAAATTGGTTGACATTTTTGGTCTAAGTCACATTTTTAAGGGAATGTCAACAGCCTCCGTGATCAAGTGGTTAAGGCGTTTGCCTGTTGACCCGGGGCCGGTGGGTTCGATTCCCACGGGAAGCTTAGTTTGTTAAGTTGTTTCCAGTTTGGTTAGGATATTGCAGGCATGAATCACCCGATTGTCTGATAAGAAACATGATTCCGTGCTTCGGAAGGCACTTTAATCTGGTAGCCGTTAAAGGAACCACGTCAGAGGCCGAGAGGCGGTTTTGAAGAACTCTGATACCAGGGTGTGCATGGTTCACTGACCGTGTCGTCTACACGAAATGATGATGATGAAAGGAATGTCAAGGGTCATTTACACGCTGTTTGCCCTGCCAAATTACAGCTTTCTAGTACTAAAAGCCTAAACCATAGTCAGACAAACAGACGGACATGGCTAAACTATAAGGGTTTCTTGTTCACTACAATACCTGCTTAAAGAATTCGCAGTCTGAAAGTATCCATATATTATTATGATCTATATCAATTTCACCTGCGGCCAAGGACTGCCTAATAGTGGGTACTAAACCCACATCAAACCAGCAATAAGCTTTGTCATGTGTCATCAAATTCTCACCCTTTGGACCCCAGTTGTTGATGCTGCATTTTGTTTCGAATTGGGACAACAATTTTACTAAGCCTAGTTTTTTGGTAGCCTGTTCATGTAGAATATTGATCTTTTGTGCCCTAGTTTACATTGAGTTTTATTGGTTTTTGTGTGATCCTACGTGATATTTATCTTTTATATTACTGGTTAGTTTGTTATTTGTTACTAAATACTCGTATCTCACCACTAGTGAACCGATTTGAATGTCCAAATGAACTTTAAATTTATACTCATATTATTTTTATACCTATGTTTCCAATGTATGTTCAATCAGAGTTTTAGTGACAGAGTGATTGCAAAACAAAAATGTAATTATACCCTAAAATTATCTGAAACCCTTACCAGTTTGATCTGAAATATATTCTTTAAACACAAGAATCACTCTTCTAAAACAGGTAAAAGAATTTGCCGTTGAAAAGTAGCCGAATATAGGCCGAATATGATCTAAATCGAATTCAGTTACGGCCAAGAGGTACTATTGGATACTAAACCCACATCAAACCAGCAATAAGCTCTGTCAGATGTCAGCAAATTTTTATCCTTTGCACCCCAGTTGTTGATGCTGCGTTTTGGCCAAATTGGGACGACGTATTTTTAGACCCGGCTTTTTTTCCTGACAGGTAGCCTTGTATGCCTTTTTATGACCTAATTTGTTTTGAGTTATAACGGTTTGAACGCGATTAGCGTGGCTAATATTATCTGGGCCGCGACAGTTTAAGGCGCTCCTATAGTAACACTAGCGCCACCCAGCAATTAATTCTTTTAATCCTAAATTAAATTTCAAATTTTCAAAATCTAACAAATACATAACTAGTAAATTACTTGTAGCATTAAGGTATTCATTTTCACTAATATTCGATTGATAAAATAAGAAAAAAACAGGTTAACGCTGAAAGTGGCCACTTTTGGCGTTAACCGATTTTTCTCTTTAAATATGGCTCTAGTAAAATACTTGTAATAAACAAAAAATTCTTTAAGTAAACTAGTAAAGAACTAAAACTGGTAAAGTTTTGTACTTGTTAGATTTTTAAAGGAATGCCTCATTTTGTGCTGCCACAGACAAGTGTCAGGCGGCGCTGATTTTCTGGCACCCATTTTCCCTGGGATATTATGCGGGAAACATTGATATGAGCGCGAAGACTCTACAATAAATCAGAAAAATTAACACAGATTAAACATTTCAAAGTTATTAAAAGATTTTTTTACCTAGGCTACAATTTGAAAATATAACGATGTATTAGTTGTTGCTTTAGGTTTTGTCTGTAAAAACAATCCGTATTAAAAAAATATTAAATCCTCTCAAAGGTCCGTGTCACCACCGGTCACAGCGTTTATAATCATAATATGATGACTTCATATTATGAAGTCATGCCTAACTTCTTTAATATTAATTTAATTTACATTGTCGACACTCAGCACTTGCTTCCCTATTAAATGAGTAGATTCAAATAAACCATATTTTAAATTGGATGACTGCTTGAATTTCCTTGTCGGTCGGAATTCTTGCAATCCTGGGATTTCACCTCAATCCAATTTAGAGGCTGCAGCTGACCGCCGCAATCAATACTGTTCAAATTTAAGCTATGCAGTTTTGTAGAAATCGCTCTCTTATTTTTTTACATTTTGTATATAACTCCTTGGCCTACTCTTTTGCTTTAATATGATCGATCAAAAGATTTCTTAGTATTAGAAAAAAAATATGACCGTCAACAGGAATATAATATAAAATTTTTTGTTTCTTTAGAATGACGTCAGAATTATGTACATTTGTACAAAAGCGTTTGGTAGGTAACGAGTTTTTTTAACTTAAATACGCTATATTTTAGTTACTTTTTAATTTCTTAAAACGAAATAATTCGTGTAATATCGCCTCAAAATGCAGAGCGTTTGAGGTTGTGCATTACTCTCAAATTCTCAAGGTCAAGCCATTTTCAAACATCCATACATATAAGTATACTTCACGTTTGTGATATTAGTATTAAGTATAGTGTAAAATAGCATTTAAAATAAGAACAGAAGGATGTTTTCTTGTCTACATAATGACTTTAATTATCTATTTGCTTCCCCCGTCAGCATTCATAAATACTCGTAATATGCCAGATATTATATTGCGATAGTACAAAAGTTATATAAAATTATTGAAACGATAAAAATATCAAGTCTCATTGTCAAGAACATCATAAGCATCCACTACGTTTCTTTCATTCATAACCACAACCGGACTCAACAGTAAGAATAAGAACTTTAATTTCAGAGCACAATAGATTCAATAAACGCAATACAGTGCAGCAGCGAGCAAAAAAGCATAGTCCCACAAGAATGACAATATAAATACACAATGGACAGAAAAGAATGGTACTAGGAACATTATCTTATACGAGTTTCAAGAGGGCCATCCCAAGCGGTATTTAAAAAAAAGGAACCAAAAAGTTTTTGTTTGGCATAAAGGACCTACTTACTCGCTAATGTGGTAATAAACAATTGTTTGTTTTAATTAAGCAGGCAAAGACGTCAGCCCTAAAAATTCAATGCCTAATAATCATTGGGGAAAACAAAAAGTTCCAATGTCGATGTTTTTGTCTCTGTCAAGTTGTTAGTAATCCCCTGTCGGGAAAGAGACAGCGTATTTTTAATTAAAGTGAGGGAATTTGGCACGCCTATTATTATATCTATTTCTTTTTGTTTAGTGCAATGTTTTTTTTTTTTAATAGGCGATGAAAAGAATATTGGGTTATTTTGGTTGATAATGCCCTTAATTTTGTATATATTAAATATTTTTGTTTTTGTCTCAACAATCATTGACCTTTTCCATTATTCCAAATTTATTCTTGCTTCAAAATGTGTGAGCAGTTTACATATATATTTTTAAGGGTCAATAATACTAGCGCAGAGTCAAAGCGCAGTGAAACGTCGTAAATACCTATGACAAACTCACCTAAAACGTAACAGCGAAACGCTCATATTCCATCAGAAATCGAAAAAAAAAATACGCGTGCTTACGCTAGCAAATTTCGTGCTTCTGAATCTCAGAGGAAAATGAGCGTTAGCATCTTGAGTTTAAAGGTGCGTTTGCAATAATAACATCGTTTCGCTTCGTTTCGTCTCTGAACTAGTATGTATTAACCCTAAGTCTGTAAAAAAACATTATGATATTAAAAGTATGTTTATTTTAACTAATTTTTAGGGTAGAAAGGAACATAAAACATTTTAACCCCGGAAGTAAATTCCTTTTATCATAGCCTGACTCACCAATAATTGCTATTGATATTATTGACATGTTCAAAAACAGGGAAGTAACAGGAAATTAAAATTGACCTTTGTTTCTATACCGTAAACTTAGAACAAAAGTGAAAGTAATTATGATAGTGTTGATAAAAGCCCCTTTCATACAAAACGGGCCACAGTCACGTTACATGACTGTGTTTACCCTAAGGGCTGGCATGATCAATATTTTCGCTTAAATTAATTAAGTAGGTAGGTAGCATAAGTAAGTTGACTAGTGTTGGTCGAGTTTGCATAGATACTCTTCATGTTTTTAGAATTCCATACTTCTCGGTATACCCAAACATCTATTACGTCGATCAGCTGACTGTCATTGCATTTAGGTATTTTTACGAAATCAATGTACTTTTGACATGAGTGAGGACGGATTATCCCTGTGATGTATCCACTGACATTTTGTAATTTTTTGTAACATATACGTTTCAGGAACAAAGTGAAGTGAGTACGAAAGATGATACTTTTTCTCAATATCCAAATTCCCTAAGCAATCTCATAAGATGCAAAGGAATCCTTATAGGAACGCTTGTTTGTTCGTTTGTCGTCTTGCTGTAGGCTAAAAAGTTTTCACAGGAATGCATGGCTTTATCAAGTCACAAATTGAAATTTGCGGTCTCTTGAATTTAGGAAAAAATCAAACTTCCAAATCAACACAATTAAAATGTGTGGCGTTACCGTCCTAAATATTGCGAATTTGCTATAAATTGCAAGGGATTCAAAATCTATAGGGTACTTTCCGTTGACTTAGAATCAAGTTTGGCATGAAACAAGTATTTATAGCCCAAGCAAAGTAAAAATTTCAAAACCGAAGGAAGTTTATGCTTTTGAATAAACGCTTTTATAAGTTCAGTTTTGCGACTTCATCATTTTGTTTTCGCATTATTTAGTAATTAGTTGATTTTCAATGAAAAGTACTCCTACCAGTATCCTTCTCCTTCTTCCTTTTCGTTTATCTGGATGCCAAATTTTCAAACTAATGAGTCACTTAAGATTGCATTTATGCGTTAACTCATTTCAGTTTCTTATTTTATTTATATAAGATCCTCGACTATTTTCATCTAAATAAATGACAAAAAATCATAACAATGCCACCTTAATTGAAAAAAGGTCAAACAAGCCGAAATTAAAAATAAAATTCTCTGACAAAACCTGTCTGAACTGCCAACCCTATCATCACACATCACCCCACAAATTAGCCCGAGTGCTGTGCCAAACAGTGTACAGTTGATGTGTGACTGTTACATTCGGTGAAGCCACGCACGCTGCCCCCAAGTGTAATTAAACTGCGTTTTATAGACATTTTTATGGAATAAACAAATGGAAAGCAATGAATCATTGTGATACTTGTATATAAATTTCATAGCCATTGAAATTCGGGAATCTATAATCACAACATTGAAAAATATTTGTCTTTGTAAAAAAACACACAATTCCATCAGTCTACTGGTCATTGATTTATTACCCTGCTTGATTTTATTTAAAACCAGAATCGTAAGAATAAAAACAATCGCAAAGTGTTTCTTTATTACACTGTCCGTGTTTCACTGCTCTTTTATTTTATCAATCATCAGAAAATTAATTAACTGTCAATTTATTTTCAACTGATTATGATAATTATGTTATGTTATGTTATGTTTAAATAACAGTTGCTAAAATTGTAAGTGATAAACAAATATGAAATAACAAATTGAACCATGATCAAAATACAAAATAACGTAAAAACAAGTATTTTTAATATTAAATATGCATTTCTGAGACTGATAAACTGATGACTAGAAAGGAAAAGTAATTCTAAGTGTATTTGTGTAACTACCTATACAAATACCTAATAATACAAAAAAAACATCTTCTGATATCTAGTAGAAGAGTAATTTTAAAATATTATCAAAGGATCTACGTAATAATTACTAAAAGCAATCACTCCCTCTAACATGCTTTTTTGTTTGTTTCAGGTTACAGAAAGCCAAGGGGACATGGAGACCGCCGTTCAATATTTACTCCTAGCTCTAGCGCTGACTTTACTGCAAACATCGCTCACTGAGAGCCGACTTAATGAAAAACGCAGAGATAAAAATGAAAGGAGATATCACGCCGCCCAAGTCAAAGACAACATATGCGATATAACCGACAGAGAGTCCAAAGTACACTGCTATTGCGAAAATACTGACGTAAAAACCGCTACACGAGCAGATTGTTGGGTTTTCAACGGAGGCATAGATGAAACCGATCCCATTTGGTCCAGTTTCCATTCCCAGCCGTACATAGAGAGGCTTACATTCAACGTTAGATCAAACGGAGCCTTGAAGTTTATACCTTTGCAAGTAATCCACAAACTAAAGAGATTACAGAAACTGTACATCCACTACGCAACGTTACCAAAGATTGAAAAACGAACGTTCTCGAACATCACAACGTTGAAGGAAATAACACTGATGAACAACAAAATAACCGAATTGGACTTTTCCTCGTTCACGAATCTCCCTGCGCTCGTAAACTTGACGATAAAAGAAAATAAAGTAACCGAGATACAAAGGGATGTGTTTGTGGATTTGCCGGTTTTGAAATACCTCGATTTGTCGTTTAACAGTATTAATTTGGCTCACGACGGCTGTTTTGAACATCTAACGGTTCTCAGTGATCTGATATTAGAGGCCAATTTCATTACAGTGCTCACAAGAGATACTTTCCGGGGATTGGCTAATTTGACGAGATTGGATCTACGGTCTAACAAGTTGTCAATGATCGGCGACTTGACATTTACCGAATTGTGGAATCTGAATGAGCTCCTATTAGATAATAATGAATTGAAATATTTGTCTGAAAGGGCGTTCGATGGATTGGTTTTGCTTCAGAAATTGTCAATGACTGGGAACAAATTGAAAGCGATTAATGAAGGGCTCTTGGAAGGCGTGAGAGGGCTTGAGTTATTAGATTTGAGAAACAATGAGATAGAAGTATTCACCTACGAGAATATCAAGCCGATAATTGAAAATTTGAAAGTGAAGACGTCTGTATTATATTTGAGTGGTAAGTTAACGATTTACCATCAATAATTTGCAATGTAATTTACTTTCACTTTCACGGAATTTTGTCTACTGGGATTAAGTTTATTGACATTGACCGATAATAATGCCATTTGAGGATACACGTGCTAGCGGAAAATCATACGTGCTTTCTTACAAATATATCATTATTTTGATGAGATCAAACTTAAAATTGGATTTGGTAAAAATACTTACATACCTTTTTAAAATGATGTATTACATAATTTTAAATGAATCCACCCAAGTATAGATTGTAGTTTTAAATCCTACGTTATCTACATTTAATTTAGCGTGTCCAAATTCAATCATTCAGGGAACAAAGATAAAAGGTATATTTACTATATAGATAGGTATTTAAGATACAAACAAATTCAACAAATGCCTTTGTGTCATTCTGCGAAAAAATATGTTTGAGCAATTTCAGCTTTATTTTGCAATTGTCCACAGCGTTGTGTCACTCTTAAAATTATTTCGAGCGAAATGATATTTCTGTAAATTTGCAGAAACTCCAGTCCTTTGTAGTCCCTCGAAACCGAACGACTTCTGCAAACCGAGTCGCGTTTGAGTTTAATTAATTAATGTTATGAAGTAATACCGCCGGTTATGGAACTATGGAATATTATTCGACTCGATGACATATTTTTCTCAATTTCATTCGCTGGAATGAAATGGGTTAAAATTTCTAAGCAATAATTATTATACATCACATAATTTTTAAATAATATTCGGTAGCAACAAGATTGTAACAGGTTAAACGTGATATCTTTTTTTTTTTTTGCTAGCGTATCAATATTCAATTATTCAGGGAACGTAATACAATATAGATAGGTATGAAGGATACAAACAAATTCAGTGAATGCCTTTGTGTAATTCTACGTAAAAATTTGTTTGAGCAATTTCAGCTTCATTCTGTAAAAGTCCTAAGCGTTGTGTCACTTTTAAAATTATTTCGAGTGAAATGATATTCCTGTAAATTTGCAGAAACTCCAGTCCTTTGTGGTCCCTCGAAACCGAACGACTTCTGCAAACCGAGTCGCGTTTGAGTTTAATTAATTAATGTTATGAAGTAATACCGCCGGTTATGGAACTATGGAACATTTTTACTAAGTTTTTTTTTAAGTCGTAGTAGCATACATCAATACTTATATGTAACAAATGTTAATTAATTTTACTAATGCCAATCTATTCAACATGTTGCTTCAAGCTAACTGCAAATTAACAAAAAAAGTTTAATTTTCTAGAAATTAAATTGAAATTACAACATAATAACAGTTTTCTCTCACAATAGGGTTACAGGTCATTTACTGGTAAATAACACACTCCGTATATCCATTCAAAGCCAGAAATTACTATATTTAGTGCCAACAATGGCGTATTTCCCACCGGGCAGTAATCTCTATATTGACTTTTATCTCTGCAGAATAGAAAAAACTTCTTCATTATAGCTATAATCGATTTTTAATAAGTAGCAGTAGCATATCCAATACTTTAACAAATTTAAATAAATTTTACTACTGCCAATACATCTAAACAGTATTTTTTCAAGGTCAAGGTAACTGCAAAATAACAAAAAACTGTAACGTATAATTATCTTTAAATTAAATTGAAATTAAAAATAAACATGATAACAGCTTGATCTCACAATAGGTTCCTGCCTTACAGGTCATTTACTGGTAAATAACACACTCCGTGTATCCATTCACAGGGCATAAATAACTATATTTAGTGCCAACAATGGCGTATTCCCCACCGGGCAGTAATCCCTACGAGCGCCCTTCAACATTGAAGACAATTAATGAGTGTAACAGCTCCCTTTGCTAAGGGTGACTATAGACATCGTCACTTTTTGACACAGTCAACGAGGGTTTTATAAGGGTTTTTATGCATTGACGATGCAATCCTGATATACCCTTGAATTTTTGTTATTTTTTTATTAAATATCAATTAATTTTTATTATTAATCTTTCTCTATTCTACCACGCAATATACTAATTGTAAAAAAAAGAAAATATCGTAATTAAATAAGAGTTCAGTCCACACTTTTTGTAGTTTTGAAAGTTTAAGACTATTCACGGCCTTTTCTGTCTTTGATTAAATATGAAATTTACCGAATAAAAAGTCTTCATTTCTTTCTCTTAATTCAGGATAAATAACAGGCTTAGCTTTTAAATATAAAAGTACAAAAAAGAAAATTAATCCTTTATGATATTTCAAACGCCATGTGGTATCAATATTTTCTCACAGTTTTATGTTATGATTATTTTAATGAATAAGTTGAAAGGTCTCCTAACAAAAGTTACCAACATTAATGAGGAGGTGTGTGTCCGGCTTTATGCTAAATAAAGTGTGTAGTCACCCCAACACTTCCCTTTTAGTAAGTCAACAATGATTCATAACTCGATTTGGAGGATGAAAAATGTTTTTTGGAAAAATCAACAATGATTATGATAATTCTATTACTAAATTACGTAGTTAATGGACCGGCGCGTGTTTAGGCTTTGAGACCCCTAGAGATTCAATAATTGAAAGTGATAGATGAGAATCAGTAAATTCATTTAGGGCAATAAATTGTTTTGAAGTGGATAATAAAATTAATAATTTTGAGAAAACATTTTATATTTTATACTTACCCTATGATTTTTCATCATCGTTCAATGATTATTTTGTATTAAAAAATCAGTTTTGTTTAAAATTTAAGTTTGACACCAGCATTGTTTTGAAATTTAAAATACTTATGTCTTTTGATATAAGCTTAATTTATTTCGGAGATGAATTAAATAAAAATATAAACGCTAGAAAATACAAAAACTGTTAAAAGTCTTATTTTCTTTATTATTTGTCTAACAGTCCTAAAATTAAATATCTTCATCCAGCTTTAATTCTTTATAAATTTTATTTAAACTCACGTTCCATTTACCATTTTAATTAATTCGCTAAAACTCTTAAGTGTATAATTTATACAACAAAGAAACTTATTAGAATGTAAGAAAACTTCTGAATGGTAGTCAGAATTTAATTACTACCATCGTTGAGAGTAGTTAAAAATACAATAACAGAATTCTGAGTAATAGTTGGATGAGTTTTCTTTGCCTCTTTTATTTTGTTGTTAAATTACTTTCACGGATAAACGGAGCTGAATGCTATTCCATTTTCTGAAAACAGTAGGATTAAGGCCAACTTTTGAAATGATCTTAATGCAATAGCAAAAAATACTTCGCTAAATATTTTTCTAAGGCCGTCTTTTAATTTAGACTAGGTATTGGCTCTAACTTTCGACATTTCTTTAATGCGTTAACTCCGCACATTCCTCAGTCAACTCAACACATTTTTAATTTCTTTTCCATGTTCCGTTTATTAATCCTATATTAAAAGAGGTTCATATTGTCGGGCTGAGTCAGCCCTTCAAATAAATGGATAGGGTATTCACATCCGGAGTAAACTTCATACAGGATTACAGATATGTATACCGTCCATTTCAAACAGTAATGTTTCATTAACGGAATTTGGACGGTATCTACTGTTAGGAATTATTTAATGTTTTTTTTTTCAAATTTGGATGCGTAAACTACAAATAAGTAATAAGTCTCATTACTTATTCGTAGTATGTAAATGTTAAATTTGCAGAGCATTGTGAAAAAAACTTGATGTCCCAATTATACATTATTTGGAAGATCGAGTTTTTACACGTTCTGTGTCGTTTCCGCAATTAAAATATATTTAAACCTAATTTTCTTGTTTTTACAGGTAATAACCTCAGCTGCGATTGCCGTCTATCCTGGATCCAAATTCTCAGAAACGAAACAAAAAGTGAACCATTGAAATCAGCCTTAGATGACGTCACGTGCATGCTTCCAAACTCTGACAATGTACAGAATACAAACCAGCTGCACGACGTTGACAATATTAAAGATGCTGACCCTGATAGCCTACTAGTAGTTTCTAACTCTGATGTCTTGCAACAAGATGGAATCGAAGAAGACATTTATGATGAAAATAATCAACATTACAAAGTAGAACCTACAGTGCAACCAGTGATAACAAATGAAGTATCTGTAGTTAACCTGCCACCTGAATTGTTAGCTTGCTCGAGAGACTTAGCTCAAAACAGAGAAGACTCATTGATGTTGTCTTCAAGTTACTGGCAGCCAAGCTCGAGTTTCAAGATCCTCTCAAATCTGTCGTTAGTGTTAACATTAGTGATGATTAGTGTGTTACATTAACTGTAAATATAGACAAAGACATTGCTTGTGTGATTTCTAATATGAATTTTATACTAGCTTAGTTTTGTACTTCGACTGCCATTTGCTTTTTAGATTGTAAGAGAGAAGACTGGTTAAGATATTTAATTAAATTATTTGGTAGTGATAATATTTTAGACTGGCTAGAATAAAAAGAAAGTTTGGAAAGCCAATTAGCATAAAAAATAACAAATCAAAGAAAACCAAATCAGTTAAAAATTGTTGAATATATATATAGAAATATATTCAATATTACTAAAATATTTACCAGTTGAATTTTAAATTTTACGGATTCCGAGGATGTTTTTTTTTACTTTACATGTTTCTAAAAAATAAAAATCGATTTAAGCTTCGAGATATATTTTATATTTATCCTTTTAGCCAGTTGAAAATCACTCTAACATTAATGTTACCATTCATAGATACCAGTTTTATTGAAGTAGCATTAGAACTGAAAATCATTGTGGGTAAATTTCACTTTATTTTTTTCATACGGAACCAATAAAATATAACAATTAGGTAGCTAATTATTCTCTTTCTTGTCATATTTTTACCCAGTGATAGTTCCATTATAGAAATACAACAAAGGTGGAAAAGTAGCATATAAAAATCAACTGCCAATGACATATTTTACGAACATGCGTTTGGACGGTTTCCAACTTGTTGAAAAGATTTAAGTATCAAAGATTTTTTAAATGTCAACTCCCTAGATTTAAGAGACTATCGTATGTCAATTGTATTGTTAAAGCTCTTCTCATTTTGGTGAACTCTTTTTTTCATTCCTTATAATCTGGTGTACAGTACTACCAAAAAGCTATGCAGCTACTATAGGTCTTTATATATTGATTAAACAAAAATTGATATCAAAGTTATTTTTGTAAGTATTCAAAATGCAGTCATAAAGATACTTATATGGTTCAATTATTATTGTGTCTAATATACCTATACTTCATTTTATTGTAATATAAATAAATCTACTGGTGGGATGCCACTTTAATTTCATCCACAAAATGTTTCATTATTACAATTGTGGCATCAATTTAAATCACCCATATTGTATGATAGTGCAGAAAAATGCAAATTGTAAATATTGAAGTTGTGAATTTTAAAGTACCTACTTATTAAAATAAAATTTTGAATGATTAAAGTGTACTTATTTACCACATACAAATTTCCCGCAAAGCTGAAGACTTTTACATGAGAATTTCGTCTTTTCCCATTTCCCAGCATTGGTAAGTACCACAACTAAAATAAACAGTTGAAAAATTAATAAATTTGATATGGAAAATCTTCCAAGTAGGGTAGATATTTTATTTCCTAATTTATAAGAGTTACGCTTGTGTACTGTACCTACGCATAAAAACACGTAAGAAAATATAACTAGGTAGTTTATGTTTATATACTTAGTAGTCTTATCGATTAATTTTTGTAACATACAGCCTTCTCCTACAGTACAGCTGTGATGCTTTGTAGCAAAGTTTTTGGGTCTTAGGCCATTTGTATAGACTTAAACCAACCTGTATTAGTAAGAATATGGTGTAAAAAGATCCATAATTTTTTTGTCGACAGGTTAACGTAACCACGTTAATTGACATCTTGTGAACCCACAAGATGTCAATTTTGACATTGTTACCCAATGAGACTCAATAGACCGAGAACACAGAATTAATAATAGTACTCCGAGAACGCGATGGCGTGTTGAGCTAGACAAATTTAACAAAGAGTGGAAGGAGATAACGCATGTCTGGACTGAATGGAAGAAGTGGAGAGAGGCCTTTGTCCAGCAGTGGGACATATGATGGCTCGAAATAATAAATAATACTCAATGAGGGTTTGCGCGAGGCATCTGGCCGTCAAAACTTCGCCAAATCATATAACAGCATAAAATAAATGATACCATGACAGCGGACAGTGAAGATCACAGCAGAAGATCCAACTGCATTAAGTTCTAGATGATGAAGAGGGTCAGTCGTTCAGACGTCTCGTACTATATACCTAAGTAGGAATGAAATGGTCTTATTCTATGCCGCACACCACACGGCATAAAGATAGTATACAGGCTGATACTTAACAACCTGGTAATATTTAAAACATCCCTTATGGAATATAGACCCGCGAGTAAAAAAGCCTAAAAGCCGTACAAATTCCTAAATTAGCCGGTAAAATTTCTATGGAAAGTATTTTTTTTAGTTGCGTGTGTTAAATTAAATATATAATAAATGTTGCCAATGTTGGCAATATTACTTAATAAGATAATTTTAAATGTGATTTGTCGTGAAAAAGCCTGCAAGGGCCTATTTTCTTAATAAACGTTTTGAATCTTTGAATCTTTAAATCTTTAAGTTCTTAAGTAAGACATGTGTTATGGGATACTAACTCAACGATACTATATTTTATAACAAATTCATATATAGATAAACATTCAAGACCCCGATCAATCTGAAAAGATCAATTTTCATATTGACCTGACCGGGGATCGAACCTGGGACCATCCGAGTCACAGGCCGGTGTTGACCGCTGTGCCACGGAGCTCGTCCTTACCTCTGTAGTGTGTGTGTGTTATATAGGATACTGATTCTATCATTAAAATATTGCCAGGTTGATAGTTCTCACAATCATCTTTCCTAATCTTGATTCCAATCCTACACACGAATAAAAATAAAAGCTAATATAAAGAAAACAGACGAACTAATTTGGCGTAACGTATTTATTTTACGCAGTCGTAAAGCTACTGGTTAAGCCAATACACGTGCCAAACTTCGTTCGTGTTCTCGAGACTCGCAAACTTTATTATAATTTTCCTGTCATTAGCAACTACGAATTGATTCTGTTTCGTTTTTGGTTGGATTTCGTCTATTTTTGATCTGCGTGGGTGGATAGAAGATACTTGTTTTGAGATGTAATAATGGTAAATTTCAGTAGAAATTGAATGAAAAAAACGATCGTTATCAGATTAGGATCTTGGATGTATATCTCTACAACGTGAAAACTGACCCTCGACATACTCTTTTTCTATGGGATCAACTGCTAACTGCCTCCGTGGTCCAATGGTTAATGCGTTTGCCTTAGGGCCCGGGGTCGTGGGTTCGATTCCCACGGGAAACATACTTTGTTAAGTTGTTTCTAGTTTGGTTAGGACATTGCAGGCATGAATCACCTGATTGTCTGATAAGAAAAAAGATTCCGTGCTTCGGAAGGCACGTTAAGCCGTTGGTCCCGGCTGCCATCTGGTAGTCGTTAAAGGAACCACGTCAGAGGCCGAAAGGCGGTTCCGAAGAACTCTGACACCAGGGTGTGCATGGTCGACTAACCGTGTCACCTACACGAAATTATGATGATGATATGGGATCAATGCTGGGATTGCAAATTATCAATAATTTACATTTTATACATATATAAGCACAAATGAGAAAAAAGCTTTCAATTGAATAAAGATTTTTTAAATTATTGGCATATTTTAAAATAAAGAAAAATACCCACGATTTAAAGTAATGAAGGCCAACTTTTAAGGAAAATTATATATAAATACATAAATAAGCAAAATAAAAGAACATAAATCAATGAACTTGATCAATCAAAGCGATTGATGTATTTATTTTTTATTTTTCTTATACCCTAGATCATAGCTTTAGATACAAACCAAAAATTTAAACAGAGTAAAATTTGTCAGTCAACGACATCTACGCGAAACATAAGATTTTAGGCCGGTACACTATCAGCTTCTTAGAATTGATGTAATAAATATTTTTACATGTAAACATTTTTAGCGGATACCAATGAAGTTGTAATTGAATTTCAAATTCATTGGTATAAAAGTCCTCACCAATAAAACATCATGGGTTCATAAATAAAGTGACTTTAGTGTTACTCTCAGCGTCAGGTGTATATCGTCTCTATTGCTGGAGCACGCACGACTCTCTGTACCACCATAGCCATATATTAAGCCAGAGCAGTCAGAAGATTTGGTTTTTACTATCCACGCTAGGCAGACGGGTTTGGAAAGGTCTCTTTAATGTTTATAAGCTTTGTTAACGTGTGTTTCCTTAGTCGCCTTCTACGACTTCCACGGGAAGACTTGGAGTGGTCCTATTCTACTCTGCCGGGAACCAATCGGCTTTAGTGTTATTGTATTTGTTAGTTATTGTGTAGTATTATTTTTGCAGCTGTTGGTCTTTCTATGAAAATAAATTAAGTAGTTATTTTAGTATTAAGGATGCAGCAACAGCAATATGCTCCAGCCTAGTTAAATAAAATAAGTCATTCCGAAACTCATTTTTGTGTGGCGATAGAGATTTCCCTTAAGGAGTAATAACGGCAATGGTGGCCATCAAGAAGACTCGCATTAACATCTACTACGATGGGAGTCGGCATTGTGGATTACTATGAGTTCTCGATGAAGTATCACTACTCAAACTCTCTTTCTCGTTTGAGCTCGTGCCGGTTCTATCCTCAGCCGTGATGCTTTGGAGCCCAAGGTTCGGATTTTTGGCTGGCCATCTTGGTGACTCCTCCCTCCCTCCCTCCTACCTCCTTGGGAAGTATTAGAACCGCAGAGAAATACCTATTAAATGCTAGTATTTAAGATCCTCCGTGGCGCAGTCGCAAAACAAAGTATTACTTATCAATCTCTTTCACGAGATAAATTTAGTGCTGGGTGGCGCTAGTTAGCTCATCTAAGCATTTGATGCAAACTCAAAGGGTAACCTATCACAAACAAGAATATTTTCTCTTCGAATTACAGTTGTTCGAAAACGGTACAACGATGTTTTAAATGCCAAATGGCTTCTTTGCCATATTTTCTCCTTCTATAACCTTGATAAACATATTTTTCGTCTTTTAGACAAACTGTCGACCGAAAATCGAATCATGTAATTTTATTGTGACAAAGTTTTGGTATGAATTATTCCATTTTCTAGAAGTATTAAAGATAATAGTAACTTTTTCCATATTATTATTTACACAGATTTTTAATAACTACTTACAGTCGACAAATCGAGATTAGTAGTAAAGTAAATTCGGTTGGAGTGTACTAAAGGCAGCGCAAATTTTAGGATTTAAAAAAAATTTGATCGTGAAATTTGGAGGTGTACATAAGAAGTAAAGAGGCCTTTTTAGGGTTCCGTAGTAAACAAGGAACCCTTATAGTTTCGCCATGTCTGTCTGTCTGTCTGTCTGTCTGTCTGTCCGTCCGCGGTTTTACGCAGAGACTATAAGTACTAGAAAGCTGTAATTTGGTATGGGTATGTATATTAATCATGGCAAAAAAGTGGTAGAATAAAATTGTGAAAAATATTTTTTTTGAGGTTATCTCCCATACAAGTAAAGTGGGGGAGTAATTTTTTTTTCTCTATTTACCCATCGTGTGGGGTATCGTTAAATAGGTTTTTCAAAAATATTGTGAGGTTGAGAACACCATTTTTCGAATTAGGGATCCGTTTCCGAAATATTTGGTTTTAAAGTGCGAATTTTTGTTAGAGGTAAGTGTCCCCCCCCTCTATCTGCTAAATGGTTATATATAGATACGTGAAAAAAAATACAGCAGTAGTATATATGCTGAAGTTTAAAGGAAAACTATCAGAGCTGAGTACTAAGTACAAACTAAAAAGTTATAGGCAACCAACTTATAAACTGTAAAATTTCATACTATTTTCATTGTTAGATGTTTTTGGTCGTTAAACTGTAAGGTGCGAGTGTGAATAGTGTGAACTCAAAGTTGTCATTCGCAACTACGGAACCCTACACTGCGCGTGGCCCGACACGCACTTGGCCGGTTTTTTACTATCGTAATGGTTAAAAGGTTTCAAAATAAGCCACTTTTGTTTTTTTCAATTTGCTCTGTGACTCATGGTTTTACGAAAACTCGTCTCTGAAGGTTAGGAATATGGTGTTAGAAAGGAACTGGTTAACGAAAACTAGGGGTAGGTTGCGAGGAGCGAAGCGACGAGCGTTAGGTTCTACATGAACCAAGCATGCGCGAAGAGAGCGAGCGAAGCGAGCGTGCCGCGGCAGCGGCCGCCGAAGCGCCAGAAACGAATTTTGTAAAGAAAAAAGATATTTTTTATCTTTTAAATAGACTTTAAACATATAAAACAGGTAAGTATATTATACTTACTCGTTGGATTTCATTTATTTATCATTTGAAATGTTGTCTTTTAATAATATGGAAATATTTTTTTTGATAAATAAAACATATAGCATTAGTGTCTGCGGATAAACGTTGGGTTGCAATACAAAGCATATAGTTTTTAAAAAAATAAGTATCAATAATCGGAATTTCAACAATATAGCAATCGTATTTTCGGTAAAATGAAACTATAGAAAATAAAAAAATGGCAAAACGTTTTCGGTGTTTTAAAATTCGTACAAAACCTATTCTTGTTTATGATAGGTAACCAACTCAAAGGCATCTTTCTCATGTATCGTTCTATCACTGATAGGTAGATCCAAAACAGGCTGAGATTTTAGAATGTTTTTGTTAAGATTTTAAATATTCGGAAGTCATTCACCTAAAATAAGTGATACCGAAGGATTTCCTAAAACGGCCACCTTTCAACAAAAATCGGTCGAGATACCAAAAAAAATAGACATAATTTTTCGGCACCGTAGTAGAGGATTACAGTAACGCGTAGTCAAGTAAAATACGCTTCCACCTGCCAAATTTTAAGGTACGGTGGGCTTTACTTTAAGTCTTACATCCTAACTTAAAAAAGACTTTATAACCAATGCAGTAAGGTAGTTATACCCAAGTATATTTTTACGTCAATCTGGCTTAATATTGTACAAAGGCTCTCGCATTTTTAGGGTTCCGTAGTAAACTAGGAACCCTTATAGTTTCGCCATGTCTGTCTGTCTGTCTGTCTGTCTGTCTGTCTGTCTTTCCGTCCGCGGTTTTACTCAGAGACTATAAGTACTAGAAAGCTGTAATTTTGTATGAGTATGTATATTAATCATGGCAAAAAAGTCGTAGAAAAAAATCTTGAAAAAAATTTTTTTTTGGGTAGCTGCCATACAAGTAAAGTGGGGGAGTAATTTTTTTTTCTGTACTTACCCATCTTGTGGGGTATTGTTAAAAAGGTTTTTGAAAAATATTGTGAGGTTGAGAACACCATTTTTCGATTTAGGGATCCGTTTCCGAAATATTTGGTTTTAAAGTGAAAATTTTTGTTAGAGGTACGTGTCCCCCCCCTCTATCTGCTAAACGGTTATATATGGATACGTGAAAAAAATTGCAGCAGTAGTATATATACTGAAGTTGAAAGGAAAACTATCAAAGCTGGGTACTAAGTGCAAACTAAAAAGTTATAGGCAACCAACTTATAAAATGTACTGGAAAATGTAAAATTTTATACAATCTTTATTGTTAGATGTTTTTGGTCGTTAAACTGTGAGGTGCGAGTGTAAACAGTGTGAAGTCAAAGTTGTCATTCGCAACTACGGAACCCTATACTGCGCGTGGCCCGACACGCACTTGGCCGGTTTTTCACTAAGTAACGTTGCGTACCTAACTTAACATTTTCTTAGGACTTCAACTTTTTTTCTGGAAAACAAGATTACTACGGAGAATTGTAAATTTTGTACAATCTAGATCTACGGACAACATTGCTGTGCTAACCCTCTGTTTTTTGTAATTGGAAAACTAATGAGCTTACGCATTTTGTTTTACATAGAGTTCTGTCGAAAAGTTTTTGTTTTTTCTTCACGCTAGTTTCTTGGGTCAAAATAATAATATAACAATTAGTCATAATGTTTTCTTATGTTTTCGCGATTGTTACACATTTAAATAAAATTATTTGAATACGGTTTTTAGTCTACCTGCGACCACGAACACTGTAAAGTGCTCGAAACGTTAGGTGTATAAATAATGTAATAAACGCGATAAAAATCGTATTAAAATAATTTTATTTAAATAACAATTAGTCCCTCAGTTCTTAGTTAGTATCCCATAACACGAGTCTCGAACTTACTTCGGGGCTAGTTCAATCTGTGTGATTTGTCCGTATATATTTATTTTTTTTTTTTTTTTTTTTTTTTTTTTATGTCAGAGGGCGGCAATCGAGCAAGCGGGTCACCTGATGGTAAGTGATCACCGCTGCCCATGGACTAATGTAACACCAGGGGTATGACAAGAGCGTTGCCGGCCTTTTGTTTTCCCTCCCCAGAGGGGAGGGGGCATGGGCCTCCGGCTCTCTCACTCACCGAACGAAGCATAGAAGCTGTAAAACGACTACTCAAACGTCGATTTTCTGTGAGAGTGTGGTACTTCCCCGGACGAGCCGGCCCATTCATGCTACCAGCTGAAGTGATTTTTGCCGGTAGCGTGGCTCTACCACAACTAAAAAATATATAAATAAATATAAATAAATAAATATATAGGGACATATCACACAAATTGAGCTAGCCCCACAGTAAGTTGTGAACTTGTGTCGTGGGATACTAACTCAATGAGATACTATATTTTATAATATATACTTACTTATATAGATAAACATCCAAGACCCAGGTCAATTTGAAAAAGATCGTTTTCCATCTTGACCTGACCGGGGATCGAACCCGGGACCTCCGTGTCGCAGGCTGGCGTGTTGACCACTGCGCCACGGAGCTCGACAATATATTTAGTTATTTATGTCACAAGGAAGTTTGACGGGCTATTTTTATCCTTTGTTTGTCCGTCAGTTACATATTAATCAAATTGACTTTGTTGGTTATCTAAATGATGGACTAAGCAATTTTTTTTATATTAACCTATTGTAAAGTCATATCCATGCACAATAATTTAAGTAGCAATAATAATAATCCGGAATCATGGCAAGACCTTCTCACCTTTTCATATAAACATTTTCATGCCCCCAACATAAAAAATAAATCATTGACTGCCCTCCTTAAGGCAAACTGCAACAATTGCCAACATGATCATCTTCTCACCGCCAATACTCCCAAGCCACCATACAATATCACCAAAGTAGTGCAAAACAAGGCAATGGATGGGGACCTACGAAATGCAGCTAGGATTCTTTTTTCTGATGACACACTAGCTCCGAATAATTCTGATACGCTTGAACGCCTGCGTGATAAACACCCCATGGCTATTACAACCACCGCGCCTCCAAATCTTATTTCAACTCATTCGGCTGTTGAAATCAAAATCGAAGATACTAGAGATGCCATTATGTCGTTCCCTAATGGATCCGCAGGTGGAATCGACGGACTCACGCTTCAGCATCTCAAAGATCTGATCAGCGCGTCCGCCGGTGATGCCGGCGGGGCATTACTGAACGACATAACAAAATTTTGCAACTTCCTTTTTTCAGGGACTCTTACAGAAAATTTCAGAAAACTGTTTTTTGGAGCACGCCTCTGTGCCTTCACCAAAAAAGATGGAGGCGTTCGCCCCATTGCTGTTGGATGCACTTTTCGCAGGCTAGCGTCCAAGCTGGCTTGCAGGAAGAATTCTTCTGTGTTACAGTCTTTATTTGAACCTACACAACTAGGATTTGGCAGTCGTGGAGGTTGTGAAGCAGTAGTACATTCGGTTCGAACATTTTTATCCAATGACAACGAGGCGGATGTACTACTGAAAATTGATGTCAAAAATGCTTTTAACAGCATTGACAGGATAACTCTGTTGAACGAGGTAGCTATTCACACACCTAATATCTTCAACTATGTTTGGCAATCCTACAATTCTCCCACAAAATTATTTTACAATGAAAATGTTATCTCATCAGAAGTAGGCGTTCAACAGGGTGACCCTCTAGGTCCAGCATTATTTAGCTTAGCAATCCACCCCATTGTTGCAAATTTAAATTCCAAATTAAATGCATGGTTTCTAGATGATGCCTGTTTAGGAGGAAAAGTGGATACAGTTAAAAATGACCTAACCAGAGTTTTAAATAATTTTCGAAAAATAAATTTAGACCTCAATTTAAACAAATGTGAACTTTTCGTTTCAGCTAAGTTCAATGAAACCGATCGAACTTCTATTATTCAAAATTTTCAGAATATTGCACCTGGCATCACAATTTTGGAAAACAGAACACTTTTCCTTCTAGGGGCACCGTTACTTGAAGAAAGCGTTAGGCCTTTTTTAGAAAACAAATCTGAAGTATTTTCAAAAAATATAAACAGATTGGGCTTACTGAATTCTCACATCGCATATACCATCCTGAAATATTGCCTATTTGTCCCTAAATTCACGTATATCCTAAGAGCTTGCCCAATCTGGAAACATACAAATCTTTTAGAAAATTTAGATGCCACCCTCAAAAACGCTTTAGTTAAAATTCTAAATTTGAACCTCGAGGATCGAGCCTGGATTCAAGCCTCTTTACCGATAAGATCAGGTGGCATTGAAATAAGAAAAATTTCAAGTGTAGCTCTTCCAGCGTTTCTTTCATCTGTGCATAGTGTGTCTCACATGTGTGCGAGAATTTTAAAATCACCTTCGGCTGATATACACTGTGCATCGGATGCAATCGAGGCCTGGAGGATTCTCTGTCCTAATGATACCATCCCTGAGGCACCAAACCGTCAAACACTTTGGGATGCTTCATTGGTACAGAGAGATCATATCTTTTTGGCTCAAAATTCTGTCAGTGATATTGACCACGCAAGGCTTCTCGCTGTATCAGAATATGAATCCGGTCATTGGCTACGCGCCCTACCATCAGCCAACCTCGGAACACTAATCGGCAATGGCAGCTTCCGCATTGCTGTCGGCCTTAGGCTAGGTGCTGCCATTGTCGAACACCATCAATGTCCGTGTGGCAGCGACGTCAACAGGAACGGACACCATGGACTACACTGCCAACGCAGCGCAGGCAGATTCTCCCGTCATGGGTCCCTCAATGACATCATCAAGAGGGCGCTTGCCACTGTCGAAATTCCCAGCGTTCTGGAGCCTATAGGAATTACGCGCGACGATGGTAAGCGTACAGATGGCATGTCTTTGGTCCCCTGGGAGCGGGGCAGGGCCCTCGTGTGGGATGCAACTTGTGTCGACACGGTGGCCCCTTCCCGTCTTGGGGGGACCGTTCTGAGAGCTGGATCCGCGGCGGAGGCTGCAGAAGACGCCAAGCGGCGTAAATATACTTCTCTGAATAGCGAGTACATATTTGTTCCGCTTGGTGTCGAAACATTTGGTCCATGGGGTCCTAGCATCAAGAATTTTTTTAAGGTTTTAGCTCCCAGGCTAGTTGACGCCGCTGGTGACAAAAGGGCTGGCTCATTCCTCGCACAGAGAATCGGAATTGCTGTACAGCGGGGGAATGCAGCCAGTGTTCTTGGCACTTTGCCACACGGACGAAACCTTGACTTTGATCTTTAGTTTTAAATCAAATTATTATTATTATTTTTTATTTTAGTTTCAATATTATTTTCCTTTTAAGTATTTTTAAGTCACTTTTTAATTAGGATAATTATTTTAATTTGTTTATAAATAAAAATTACATTTGACAATCAATTATTAATTATAAAGTAGCAATTGGGTGAAGAGAAATTGTTTAACAGTTTCAAAAATGAGTACAAACTAACTATATTTTGAGCTAGATAATAAATGTTCTTGTAATGTACACAATGTTTACAAAAAAAAAAATATTTTTGCCATATCAAAAGCTGAATATTGTCGGCTAAATAACATGTAACTACTATAACAAAAAGTTATGATTTGATAGGTATTATAGTGTATGTGAATAATTTTTTCTTAATATTTAAATTTCTGGTTATTTCATATTAAAAATATTTAATTAGAGCTGGTGTTTATTGATGTTTCTAGCCAAATTCCACAAAATGTTCATAGCTATTTTCTTAATTTAAGAAGAAGGAAAACATTTACTAAGCTTATAATTTATCTCTATTAAAATCCCGAGAGTCTTAAAAACTCATAAGATGAGAGAGTAAATTTCATCAAAATATATTTAACAAAAAATGAGATTAAGGGATGGGCCAAAAAGCAACAAAGAACGATATCAAATTTGAAACTTAATTATGTTTTTTTTTTGCCTAGCCTGTAGATGTTGTGTCCCACTGTTGGGCAAAGACCTCCCCTGAATGCTCAATTATCTGTTTATTTTATTTATTTATTTGCTAGCCTGTTAAATCCCACTGCTGGGCAAAGGCCTCCTTCTCTGCTTTCCATTCATCTCTGCTTAGGGATTTGTTTGGTCAGTCTTTGGAGTACAAATCTAGGTCGTCGCGCCATCTCCGTCGGGGTCTTCCAGGTCGCCGGTGTCCATTAGTTGGGGTCTACGATGTAGCAATTTTGGCCCAAAGCTCTGAAGGCATGCGACTAACGTGCCCGGCCCAATCCCATTTCAGCTTTGCAGCAGCGACGGCGACAACGACAACGACGGATTATCTGTTACAAAATATTATTATTTAAAGTTCCTATTGGTTAAAGTTGTCTCTTCCGTGCTGATCTGGGAGAAAAGAAAAAACCTAAAATGTACCAGCTGCTTCTCTTCCCGCGCAAGCCGTAGAAACCGGCCAAGGGAATGGGCACAAATCTAAGGAATCATGTAAATATGCGGTGCGTCTAGCAACCCATAACTGTTTTGATTCCGTATCCCATCTTTAAGCCCATCTACAAGCTAAACGTGGCCTTTTCGTCTTATTGCCTTAGGCTCTATCTATACCGTAAAGGTTAAAGACGTGACATTATGTATATATTGGTAACAAGAACAAGTGTTGCCGTTAAGTAAATGAACAATAAATATAACAACTTTAACGGATAAATATTTAAATACTTGTTTCATGAGATTTAGTCAGACTACGGAGAAATTTTTTTTACTCAAAATTCTGTACATTTGACAGTTTGTTTAGGAACAATCGTAAACAACGCGACTCGTGACAGTTGCCATCCCTATTCAATAGTTTGCATCTTTGAGTTCGCATTTTGATGAAGAATGTTTTATTATTTTGCTAAAGGAGTGACGTCACTAGTCAGTTGTTTTTTCTTAGGGACGTTTAGGCCGTGACGAAAAATTTGAATTTTCAAACCCTTATATCTCAGAGTTTTTGGGTTATCAAGACGATTTTTTCACTGTTATTTCTATTTTTGAGATCTCTTTTCATAGGACAATGAAAAAAATAGTGTGCAAGTTTCGTATTGCTCATTTTCCATACAAAAATAACTAGAGTCTATAGGCAAGAGACAAGCCAGGAAGATACATTATGTCTTAAGGCGCTCTTATAGTAACACTAGCGCCACCCAGCAATTAAATTCCTTAAATCATAAATGGTATCGAATTTAAAAATCTAGCAAGTACAAAACTACTAAATTACTTAAAGTATTTTTTGTTTATTACAAGTAATTTACTAATGCCTTATTTAAAGAGAAAAATCGGTTAACGCCAAAAGTGGCCACTTTTGGCGTTAACCTGTTTTTCTCTTATTTTATCAAACGAATATTAGTGAAAATTAATACAAAAATACTACAAGTAATTTACTAGATATCTACTTGTTAGATTTTTAAAATTCGATATAATTGAGGATTAAAAGAATTAATTGCTGGGTGGCGCTAGTGTTACTATAGGAGCGCCTTAACAACAGTTTCTGCATTGTTATTACATACTTAATAGTAATCCGCGTCGTACCGATGTCGTTGTACGAAATTCCAGCAATTAAGGCCAAATTATAGGTTGTGTACAAATTGCTACTCTGGAACCTCTAATTAGGCGTTTCAGTTGCAGTCGGTAGTTGTATGGTGTAAGTCACAGTCGATTTTATACCAGTTGTTGCCGTGTGTTTCCCGGCAGACTAATAGGACTTCAAGTCTTTCCGTGGATAGAAGGTGATCCATGAAAGATACCTTCTATCCAGAAACATAGAGACCTCCCCAACCCAAGCTCGCGTGGGGAGTGTAGACCAAATCTTCTGATTGCTCTAGCTAATATGTGGCTTTGGTAGTGCAGGGAGTGTCGTGCTCCTGCAGTGCAGACTATTAAAGACCTGATGCTGATGTTAAGATATACACCATTGTCTCTCATACCATCAAATCAACCCGTCAAAATGAACAACCTTCCCTATGAGACCAATGTTGGGAATTAAAAAAAAAACATGATATTTTCACACAAAAGTGTTCTCCCGCCCCGGCATTTTGTATGAATAATGTAATTTTTTTTAGTTCCCAGTGGGGTGGTCCCATCGGCAACGTTGGTCATTTTGAAGAGCATTTGATGGTTTCAGGTACCTATAATAGTGAACACCCTGTAAAATTCAAGTGAATCTTTTCTAAAAAATATCTCGGATCGTGTTTCAGTGTTGCAAAAAAAAAATCAGAATAATTCCCGAAATAGATAATATCTAATCGTGTAAACCTTATTATTATTACTACTTGACATACCGCGTTTATTTTTTAAGATTTGTCTGATATTTAGACAACATTGCAGCTGCCATCTTCACAGACTAACTGAAGATCTGCGGTGGAGGTTGGAACTGTAAAGAGAACTGTATTGGTCTACCGTCCATTGTATTATTAAGTACGTAGTACATATATCTCCATGATTATTACCGATATAGTTTCTCTTGACAGTTTCAATATCCATCGCAGTCACTCATTAAGTCTGTGAAGATGACAGCTGCCATGGTAAAAATCTGAGGTTAAAATAAAAACAGTTCTTAGCAATGGTTCCTATGAATAGTTGTTCATATTGACAGGCTAAGTCGCCCCTTTTCAGGGAATATCGAGGGTCAATTTATACGTTGCCTGTTACAATACATTGAGATTTAAAAATCAAAAAACATTATCCTTGTATGTGTAATGCGGTGTCCTTTGTATGAAACCTACTCACATTGCGAATAATTCAAAAGTAATATAAACATCAAATGTTATATTTACCTTCTTATTATATTGTACAACTATTCTTTCATAACTCAACCCCTTCAAAGAATACTATTCTAACAGTGGGGGTAAAACTGACAAGTCAGCGATACTCGATACAAATGCAAATTACACAGCCATTAGGCGACGAAACCATGTTCTATGCACGACCACGTCTAATAATGTACATTTTAATTGACGACCTCTATGGCTATTGTCATAAGATGTTATAACTTCTGGAATTTCATGCCTGTTTTTAAACGTAAACGGTATTATACCAAGTACGTTAATTAGTGATATTTCTGTTTCCGAGGTAATATTACTTTTTAATCCAATGAATTGCAAATGGATACTTCATTGTCTCCATTTTTTATTTATTTTTAATCTGGTTACAAGTTGCAAAAAAATTGTAATTAATATAAGCTTCCTCCGACTCGACAATATACCTCTATCTTGAACTTGGACAGATTAATAAAACTTGTTATATTAATAAACCGCATTCAAATCGGTTCACTAGTTTAAGAGGCACTGATACACACATAGCGTTCAAATTTATAGTTATAAAACCTTATGACTTCTTTTAGCATCCGGGTTTGAAAATATACGTTTTGCATTTACTTTCTACTTAAAGAAGAAACCATTTAGATCTTCTTTGTTCTATATGGTTTCTTTTTTTTTTGTGTTGTAATGTTTCTTTTTGACTTAAAACCTCGAGTCATACCCTTCGCTGTTCGAGAAACAAAATTACTATTCATAAAATAAAATTGTTATAAATTGTAACAACCTTAAACATAATTATGTTACAGACAAAGTGATAATAATATCAGAACAACCTACCTATTACTATAATATTTCGGAACAAAACAGACTTTTCAACTAAAATTGCCTCCGAAAAAAATATTTATTGTTACAAAGTTAAACACCCCTACATTATTCTCTCTCGCCCAAACAGAGTCCCCCCCTAGGGCTTCTGACCACAATGGAAAGAATAAAATAAATCAGAACTGTCAATACCATACAAAAGTAATGCTTTTTATAGGGTTGCCAATTTTGGTTTATAACTACATTCATACATATTATTCGTCTTTACTTGTAGGACTGTATACTAACTGAAGGTTATTCGTACTTACCGCCGTGTGGTTTCCGGCAGAGTAGAATAGGACCACTCCAAGTCATCCCGTGGATGCCGTAAAAGGCGACTAAGGAAACACAAGCTAAACAAAGCTTTTTAACATCAAAGAGACCCCTCCAACCCGTCTGGCCAGCGTGAAGAGTGTAGACCAAATCTTCTAACTACTCAGGCCAGTATATGGCTCTGGTAGTACAGAGAGGGTCGTGCTCCTGCAGTGGAGACTAGAAAGACCTGATGATGATGATGATGATGATTCGTCTTTATCCCTTGCGGGGCAAACAGAGTCCAAGGTCATAAAACTCAACAGCAACGTTTAGCGTGTTAGCGTTATGGGTTGCTATCCGCATCGTCTATAACGTGATCCCTTAGATTTTCGCCAAATCCCTTGAGTGACTTTTACGGTCTGCGCGGGGAGGAAAGCAGCTGGTATATTCTATGTTTTTCCTTTTGTCCCAAACCAGAATGGAAGATAATTTTGGTTACTACGAATGTTATTTTGATAATAACCATTACAACACATCAACATACCTAACTACAATTAAAGGAGTAAAAACTATGAATCCAATAAATATTATAACATAATTTATCTGGCCAAAATTAAAAAAAAAACACTCAAAGTAATATAATTAATTTTTAAAAAGGTAAGAAAGTATCAAAGTAACATTTAAATTGCGATATTTTATGTAAATCTGAAGAAAAAAAATCGCTTCAACTTTAATAATAGCGAAAGTCGTAAACAAAAGCTAGAGAACAAAACGCGACATCCCTATTCCACCCTTAATTCTTTGAATCCGATTACAACAGTCTCCACTGGGAATTATAACAGCTCTATTAAATGATAGAATGATACTTAAACAGCATTAAACCATTGTTAGGTACGTGGTGTCGCGTTTCTTTTCAACAACAAATCAAGTACCTTTCAAAAGCTTTTATTGTTGTCAAAGTCAGTGTTGAGTTTTGTTTGAGTTCCCACATTTGTCATTTTCCACGAACTTAATATCATCATCAGGATTTTTTAGTCTCCACTGTAGGAGCACGCCCCTACCTGACCACCAGAAGCATATAATAACATTAGCCACAGCAGTCATAGGATTTGGCCTACACTCTCCACGCTCACCCTAGTTGGAGAGATCTGTTTGTTGTTAATAAGCTTTGTTTAGTTTGTGTTTCCTAAATCGCCTTCTACGACATCCACGGGAAGACTTGGAGTGGTCCTATTCTACTCTGCCGGGAACCACACGGCATAAATGCAAGCATGACTCATTTTATACCGAGCCGGGTCCGCGGGCCGAGCGTCGACCGTGGCACGGTCAACTGATATTCATAATTTGTTGTATGGAAACAATCACGCTATACCGAGCTGCAACCAAGTGATGCAAGAAAGATGATTGCGTGCTTCGGAAGGCACGTTAAGCCGTTGGTCCCGACTGCCATCTGGTAGTCGTTAAAGGAACCACGTCAGAGGCCGAGAGGCGGTTCCGAAGAACTCTGACACCAGGGTGTGCAAGGTCGATTGACCGTGTCACCTACACGAAATGATGATGATAACCAAGTGATAGTGGTATTAAGCTCTCATTGTATTGTAAATATAAAGGAACAAGCCCGTTCTGCTCCGAAAATAATAAGAACATGTCTCTGTAACCGTAACAATATGCCATTTACCTAATTGAAAGCAAACTTCAAACGAACTCTCAAAACGTCCAGAGACGATCACCGCTTACTAATGACGTCATTTTCTTCGAATTCGCCTCACAATACATTTAACTAAACCGATTTTAAGCCAACAATATAAGCTTTATTGATCCAGATTTAAAGACGATTTTGCCGTGACAGTGACTTATAAATTTGTTATTCTTTACCCGTATATTCTCTTTCATGTGATCTGTTCATCCGAAAACGCTTCCGTGACATAATAAGGCTGATAGAATGAGAACGGATATCGTTTGGGTTAACAGGACCGAAGAAAATTGCTGATCGCTTCATGGCAATGGGTCAAAAATTTCAATTACGGTCGTAATTTGGTATTGACATTGTGTGGATCACGGATTTTGACGGTGACAAGTATTAGATAACGTTATGTTCGGTATAAAGTAAGACATTTCACATTTCATATTGAAATTATATTTGTGGTGATCCAAATTTTGAAACAAATACTTAATTGAAACAGTGTCATAGGTATCTCCTTTATGCTATTGATATCACCTTCAAATGTACAAAAGTGAAAGATTTTTATTAGTTTGTTTGTTTGCATTAAATATATTCCGAAACTAGGGGACCAATTTTTAAAATTCTTTCACATGCAGAAAGTTTATTGATCTGAAAGTGACAAAGGCTATATTTAAGGACTATTTTGGTGTAGCTGTCTTCCTGTTCTATGGAGGACCTAGATGAGGCAAACGTTGTGCCGTAGAGGTAGCCAAATACTGTTCAAGACTAGTGTGATCATTTTGTTTCCAGAAGAAGAATGTCAGCCTATCAAACAAAGGCTATATTTAAGGACTATTTTGGTGTAGCTGTCTTCCTGTTCTATGGAGGACCTAGATGAGGCAAACGTTGTGCCGTAGAGGTAGCCAAATACTGTTCAAGACTAGTGTGATCATTTTGTTTCCAGAAGAAGAATGTCAGCCTATCAAAGCTTATGTTTGTTAGTTACACACCCACGCAACTAGGAAGGATGCAAAATACCCAACGTACCCACTCATAAGGAGGGTAATATTAATGTAATGCGTTAGTATTTATATGTATATACCTATCTGTTCCATTTTTTGTCCTCCTGCAGCCGAAGCAGCTTGACCGATTGTTAGGTGGTAGGTGTCATTAGATTCGATTTCTTTCCCGGAGTGTCATAGGCTATGTCACGTCAGCAAAAATTAATATGACCGACATGAATTGTCAGAAACGGCAGTTGGGTTTTTTATTCTTTCAAATAATGCAAATTGTTCAACGCATACATATATCAATCACTACACATTTCATCAATCAACGCACATAACAATAGTATGCTTTAATAAATCAAACAAACAGTCATCCGATATTTTTGAAAAATAATAAATTTGTATTGGTTTTACTGATTGCCTTAAAATTTTGATACATCGTATTGAAATCCCGCCATCATTCCAATAGAGAATTGGAGCAAGTTGCGCGTGAACGTACAAAATGTAGACATTTTTTATTCATGGTACAATTTATTTCTTTGTAAATGTCAAATGAATCACCTGCATGCCTGCCAAATAGGTTTTAATATTTAATTAGTTTTAATAAAAATAGCTCCCGCATTTTCTATTTGTTTGAATAAAATAAGATGTATATATTTTAATGTTTATTAAATTTATTTCAAGCACCTTCAACTGATCGTAGTATTTACCTGATAGCCTCTAACTTGAAAAAATGGAATGGAATTTTTAGAATTTGATCCAAAAAGTATTTAATATAATCACCTCTCCAACCCGTTACCTCTCCAACCCGTCTGGCCAGCGTGGAGAGTGTAGGCCAAATCCTTTGACTGCCCTGGCTAATACATGGCTCAAGTAGTACAGAGAGGGTTGTGCTCCTGCAGTGGAGACTAACAAAGACCTGTTGATGATAATCACTTCTATGCTGGTCTGGGAGTAAAGAAAAAACGTATAATGTACCATATGCTTCTTTTCCCATGCAAAATGCAAAAACCGACCGAGAGAATGGGCGTAAGGAATTATATCAATAGGCGAAGCGGTTAGCAACCCATCACTATTTTGATTCCGTTTTCACCAACAAGCCCACCAACATGCTAAACATGGCCTTTGAGTTTTACAGACCTGGCCTGGGCTATGTTTACCCCGAAATGGAAAAAGACGTGATAGTTTGTATGTATGTTTAATATATTTCACACAGTCGATACCTATTGCGCTGTTGACTTGTCTGTTAATATAAACTTTTCATTTAACTCAGATAAAATCTCAAATAAATGTATTTCTCTATAATATATTTACTTGACGGAGGACGGTTAGGTTTAGGGTTTAATCGGTTCACCAAGTATGGCCAATAGGTTTTTTTTTGTCATACTAGCAGCCCTACCCGGCTGCGCCCGGGCATGTATTAAAACCTTCCTCGTGAATTACTCTATCTATTGGTGAAAACCGTATGAAAATCCGTGGAGTAGTTTTTGAGTTTATCGCAAACAGACAGACTGACAGACAGACGCGGCGGAGGACTTTGTTTTATAATATGTAGTGAAGACGGCAAACGAGCAAGCGGGTCACCTGATGGGAAGTGATCACCGCTGCCCATGGACAACTGCAACACCAGGGGTGTCACAGACGCGTTGCCGGCCTTTTATTTTTCCCTCCCTAGAGGGGAGAGGAAGATGGGTCTGGCTCTCTCACTCACCGAACGAAACATAGCAGCGGTAAAGCTACTACTCAAACACATTATGAAATTATAGTGTATGTATCAAAAGATATTTAAATCTTTACTGATATTAAGTATAAAAAGGAAAGATTTGATTGTCTGTTTCAATGGAGCCTATTCACTCCAAAACTACCTGACTTTTTTTTTTATTCTCCCAAATAAAGTATATCTTTAAAGTATATCTTTTTATCTTTTACCGGACTGATTTCCAATGTACGAAGTCGCGGAAAAACTGCTGTCAAAAATAATTTTTGATTTAAACAATTTCCTTGTTCCAAAGCTGTAGACATTGGCTAAAAGTTATGACAAACAAAATTTCTACGTCGTTTGAGATAGTCACGCTAGGAAAAGTTGTGCCGGACCGTAAACGTTTAACTGTTACATTTTGAATATAATATTTGTTCTGTATAGCTCGAGGACCCTAGAATACTATCGATAGTATCGATCGTATTGCACTCATCAATAAAACTAGGATCGAGGAGCCCGATGGCCTAGGTTAAGCAGCCCCGGGAGTAGTCCCAAATTGGTTCCGGCTGTCATCATTAATGGCAGTGTTAAGCTATGTCAGATATCTATAGGCAGTTTGAATTATCACCAGTGTTTGCCACTTACACACATGAAAAACAAAACAAACATCAATAATACTGCTCATAAAGCACTATTGATAAAATCGATAGTATTGCCAAGTAGTGATACTATCGATATTGATAGCCTTTTTCGAGATCAACTATCGATGGTTCCGCAACATTTACAAAAACGTCCCAGGCAGTACTGATCCTTTAATTTTTCCAGTACCTATTCTATTATAAATATATCCTCTCAAAAGATCCCCTGATCGACTTTAAACAAAACCGTTTACTAATTCCAAAGCAATTGAGATAAAGATAAAACTCCTAACAATTTCAAGATACTCCAATTTGACAATCGCCGAAACGAGAAACTATTTTTATTTAATTAGATGAGGGTCTAATTTCATAGTCAAATTATATCCGTTAAAACTGTTAGTTGTATTACGGGTAAAGTTAAAGGGTAGCTAATCGTTAATAAAATTTTAAGGGTGGCAGTAGATGGTGGAGTCCCTTTGTCACTATAGAGAAATGTGTATGTGAAAAATCACTATGATAAGTTTTTGCAAAAATAATAGAAGTAGTTGATGTAAAATAACAAATACAAATGGTTATAAGAGCTTTGATCATTGAAATAAAATAAGTATACATGTGCTAAGATTGTCTATTCAGAAAATTTTTCATGCTACAAAATTAACTCGCAAATGCGATTGTTGTCATAAAATAATGGATTTATGAAAAAATTACTGAAAATCACTTTCCTTTTCCATGATATGTCAGATTGATTGGCATTTGCCTTTTAATTATACCGATTTCTTTGCTATGCATTGGCTTAAAAATCCTGCCCTTTAATTATTAATATTTAAGTACAATATAATATTTCTTAAAGTTTTGCTTGTAAACAACCTGGCAATATTATTTTAATATTGAAATCAGAATCTGAATTTTGACGAGCTCCGTGGCGCAGCGGTCAACACGCCTGCCTGCGACACGGATGGTCCCGGGTTCGATCCCCGGTCAGTTCAAGATGGAAAATGATCTTTTTCAGATTGACCTGGGTCTTGGATGTTTATCTATATAAGTATCTATCTAGTATAAAATATAGTATCGTTGAGTTAGTATCCCATAACACAAGTTTCGAACTTACTTTGGGGCTAGCTCAATCTGTGTGATTTGTCCGTATATATTTAAAAAAAAAAATAAAAAAAAAATGAGAATCCCTAAATTGCACCCTGTAGGTATAAGAAAAATAACTACACAAAAAAGTCCTGAACTGCTTCAATATTTCTTTAAAAGAACATACATACATAGATAATTTAACGTCTCCATCTTTTACGAGGTAGACAGAGCCCAAGGCAATAACACTCACTGGCAATAACCTCGTGTAGCTCATTGATATGCTTATAAAAAGGTGGAAGAATATGGAATTAAAATAGTGATGAGTTGCTAGCCGCACTGCCTATTTACGTGATTTCTTAGACTTGTGCCCATTCCATCGGCCGGCTTCTCCAACCGTAGAGAAGCAGCTGGTACATTCTGCGTTTTTCTTTTCTCCCAGACCAGCATAGAAAAGAAAATTTAAAATAATGACCTAGGTACAAAGGGAAGTTGGTCCAGTGGGTGTGAGCTCTATGAGTGCTTACGTATGTTAAGCAACCCCTGGTGCAGTCCCTACTTGGATGGGTGACCGCAAGTGGCATAAAAATATCTCGAGCTCCTCCGTGCTTCGGAAGGCACGTTAAGCCGTTGGTCCCGGCTGCCATCGTTGATGGCAGTCGTTCAGCTATGTCAGATGTCTTAAGGCAGATTGAAAAATCTGACACCAGTGTTGGCCACTTACACATACGAAAAACAAAAAAAAAACAACAAAGGGAAGCCAGCAAAGGGGTCACAAATTTTCTTTGAAACCTCTTGGCGGCACTTCGTGTACAATACATTTTGGTCATGTCCCGTTTGATATTTGATCGGGCGATGGAACGTTTACACTTGACAAGGACCTTTGAGTACGCTTTGCAAATTTCGGATACAAGGACTAGTAATTGGGTATTACAGCGCCATCTACATTGTTAGTTTGTATTCATGCAAAAGAGATTTTTTTTTGTTAGTCTGGATTTGTTTCCCATTGCTGGGCAAAAGTCTCCCCTTCTTTTTTCCACTCATCCTTATCCAATAAAGCTTGCTGCCAACCTCTCAGGAATCTATCGATGTCATCCCGCCATGAAGTCCGCGGTCTACCCTTAGGCCTTGGTCTAATAGAGATTTATACAAGGCAAAATTTTGAACGCTTTGGACCCTTAAAGGGATAATTCAGCCCATTGATATAAACAATTTTCCCTATAGAAGCAAACCTGGAAACTCAAAAAAATAAAATAAATACCTCAGGCTACAAGGGGAAGCTAGCAAAGGGGTCACTAATTTTCTTTGAAACCTCTTGGCGGCACTTCGTGTACAATACATTTTGGTCATGCCCCGTTGGATATTTGATCGGGCGATGGAACGTTTACACTTGACAAGGACCTTTGAGTACGCTTTGCAAATTTCGGATACAAGGACTAGTAATTGGGTATTACAGCGCCGTCTACATTATTAGTTTGTACTAATGCAATAGAGAATTTATACATGGCAAATTTTTTATCGCTTTAGACTCTTATAGGGCTTATTCAACCTGCCGATATGAACAACTTTTATATGGAATCAAAGCAGGAAACTCAAAAATAAAATAAAATAAAGACCTAAAGCTACAGGGAAGCCAGCAAAGGGGTCACTAATTTTCTTTGAAATCTCTTGGCGGCACTTCGTGTACAATACATTTTGGTCATGCTCCGTTTGATATTTGATCGGGCGATGGAATGTTTACACTT
The DNA here is from genome assembly GCA_963082605.1 of Rhodophaea formosa. Taxonomy (NCBI): domain Eukaryota; kingdom Metazoa; phylum Arthropoda; class Insecta; order Lepidoptera; family Pyralidae; genus Rhodophaea; species Rhodophaea formosa. The sequence goes on along the minus strand of OY720217.1, from coordinate 16,166,687 downwards.
GACAAGGACCTTTGAGTACGCTGTGCAAATTTCGGACACAAGGACTAGTAATTGGGTATTACAGCGCCATGTACACTATTAGTTTGTATTTATGCAATAGAGATTTATACATGTCGAAGTTTTTGACGTTTTGAACTCTTAAAAGGATGATTCAGCCCGTCGATATGGACAACTTTCCCTATAAAACCAATGCTGAAAAGTCAAAAAAATACAATTTCCATATAAAAGTATTCAGCAGTCCGATCTATTTTTATGGGAATTTAATTTAAGCCCGATATTTGATTCTTGACCTCTTTAATATTTGAATATTCCCTTAACTGTCTTAACAAGAGCCGGGAAAAAATGGAGAAATTGATTCAAACTAACGTTTCCGTTCTCCACCTATAAGCCCACCTACATGCTAAACGTGGCCTTTAGGTTTTATAGACCTGGGCTCTGTCTACTTCACTAGAGCAAAAGACGTGATAGTATGTAAGTAACTATTATGTTAAATACGTTGGACAACTTTGTTTACGTGTCTCGGTTCATTCACATTCGCCGTGAGGAAAATCTCCGAATGAGGTTGAAACAAGGTTGAAACATGTCGGACTTCATTGTGAGTGATATATACTTTTTTGAAGTAACCTACGTAATCAAAATTATACATCATATAATCCTTCCGTGCTGGTTTGGGAGAAAAGAAAAAACATAGAATATACCAGCTGTTTATCTTCCCGTGCAGACCGTAAAAGCCGGTTAAGGGATTCAGCGAAAATCTAAGGAATCACGTCAAAGGCGATGTGGCTAGCTACTATAGCAAGGAGGTTTCATTAAGATGTTTTTGATGTATTCCAAAAGCGAATATTGTCTCTGTTCCCTAAAAAGTAAAATGGAACATTGACACAGAAGTCATGCTACGTTCCACGTATGAGGACATGAATGTAATCCTTTTAATCAATTAATAAAATAAGTAGTTCAACATCACTGTGTTATCCTTTCAGCACGTAACCCTAATCTATCCCGTTTACATGGTGGAGGCGCGGGCGCTACTATATTCACAATTTTCCTTAAATATTATAAATTGATTCCCCTTTCCATTTTAACGCTACTTACATGCTAAACGTGACCTTTGGGTTTTATGACCTTTGGCTTTGTCTTCCTCGCAAGGGATGGAGACGTGATAGTATGTATGTATCAAATAATATAAAGTAATATTAACTTGGTAGACAAAATTAAAATTAAACCAATAACTTAGGTACTTCACGCAAAGTTCACTTGAAAGTCGATCGATTGCGAATCGCTACACCGCCTGCTCCCAGTAATGAGCCACTTGCAACATGTTTAAACACTCCACGGAACTAGAAAGATCATTAAATTACTCGATTGAAGTAAATCACGAGAAAAAATTAAAAAGAACATTTATATTGTATTTTATGTTCTAATGATAGTCTTAAAATATGAAGTTGCCAGTAGCAAAACTTAATACCTACTATCTAATTAAAATTAAAGCAATAACTGAGGTACTTCACGCTAAGTTCACTTGAAAGTCGATCGATTGCGAATCGCTACACCGCCCGCTCCCAGTAATGAGCTACTTGCAACATGTTTAAACACTCCACGGAACTAGAAAGATCATTAAATAACTCGATCGAAGTAAATTACGAGAAAAAATTAAAAGAACATTTATATTGTATTTTATGTTCTAATGATAGTCATAATATGAAGTGGCCAGTAGCAATACTTAATACCTAGTATCTAATTAAAATTAAACCAATAACTGAGGTACTTCACGCAAAGTTCACTTGAAAGTCGATCGATTGCGAATCGCTACACCGCCCGCTCCCAGTAATGAGCCACTTGCAACATGTTTCAACACTCCACGGAACTAGAAAGATCATTAAATTACTCGATCGAAGTAAATTACGAGAAAAATTAAAAGAACATTTATATTGTATTTTATGTTCTAATGATAGTCATAATATGAAGTGGCCAGTAGCAATACTTAATACCTAGTATCTAATTAAAATAAAACCAATAACTTAGGTACTTCACGCAAAGTTCACTTGAAAGTCGATCGATTGCGAATCGCTACACCGCCCGCTCCCAGTAATGAGCCACTTGCAACATGTTTCAACACTCCACGGAACTAGAAAGATCTTTTTTATTGTAGTTTTGTTCTAATGCTGGCCTTAAAATTTGAAGTGGCCAGTAGCAATACTTAATACCTAGTAGATATCTAATTGAAAGTAGAGCAATTACTGAGGCACTTTACGCTGAGTTCTTTTGTCGATCGATTGCAAATCGCTACACCGGCCTGCTCCCTATAATGAGCCACTTGCGACATGTTAAACACTGAGTGGAACTCTAAGGCGGAACTAGAAAGGTCATTTAATTACTTGATCGAAGTTAAATTACGAAAGAATGAAAAGAAAAAGAAACATTTATATTAAACTAGATTTCGCCCGTGGCGTCGCTCGCGTTAGTGTCAATCCCTCGGAAAGTACTTTATCCCGGAATGAAACTCCGTACTCCAGACAATATTTGTGCAAAATTTCATAATGATCGCTTCAATAGATAGGGCGTGAAAGCGTACAAACAAATGAACAAACACACTTTTGAATTTATTGTATTAGTTGGGATTGGGATATTTTTTGTTCTAATGCTCGCCTTAAAATATGAAGTGGCCAGTAGCATACATAAAACCTAGTATCTAATTGAAAATAGAGCTATCACTGAGGTACTTCACTTTGAGCGCACTTTAAAGTCGATCGATTCCGAATTACACCGCTCGCGTCCAGTAATGAGCCACTTTCAACACGTTAAACACCCCAAGGAACTAAAAAGTCATGAAATAATAAGAAATCTATATTTAGTCAGTGTTAATGGGAATGATTTGAAAAAAGAACATTTTAAATGTACTTTATATATTTTTTTTTAGCATTGACCTTTAAATATAAATTGACCAGTAGCAATACTTCTAGTATATGATTGAAAGTAGAGCATTTACTGAGGTACGAGTACTTCTTTGAGCGCACTTTGAAGTCGATCGATTCCGAATTACACCGCCCGCGTCCAGTAATGAGCCATTTTCAACACGCTTAAACTCTCCACGGAACTAGAAAGTCATAAAATGGTAGGAAATCTATTTCAACAACTTCTCATGAGAATGATTGAAAAAAAGCTTGTATTTTTAGGGTTCCGTAGTAAACTAGGAACCCTTATAGTTTCGCCATGTCTGTCTGTCTGTCTGTCCATCCGCGGTTTAACTCAGAGACTATTAGTACTAGAAAGCTGTAATTTGGTACGAGTATGTATATTAATCATGGCAAAAAAGTCGTAGAAAAAAATCATGAAAAAAAATTTTTTTTCGGGTAGCTCCCATACAAGTAAATTGGGAGAGTAATTTTTTTTCTCTAATTACCAATCGTCTGGAGTATCGTTAAAAAGGTCTTTGAAAAATATTGTGAGGCTGAGAACATTATTTTTCAATTTAGGGATCCGTTTCCGAAATATTTGGTTTTAAAGTGCAAATTTTTGTTAGAGGTACGTGTCCCCCCCCCCCCCTCTATCTGCTAAACGGTTATATATTTTATTTTATTGTTATTACAGCAGTAGTATATATACTAAAGTTGAAAGGAAAACTATCAGAGCTGGGTACTAAGTGCAAACTAAACAGTTATAGGCAACCAACTTATAAAATGTACTGGAAAATGTAAAATTTCATACAATCTTTATTGTTAGATGTTTTTGGTCGTTAAACTGTGAGGTGCGAGTGTAAACAGTGTGAACTCAAAGTTGTCATTCGCAACTGCGGAACCCTATACTGCGCGTGGCCCGACACGCACTTGGCCGGTTTTATTTTAGTGAATTCGAAATTAACAATATTCTATGTTACTCGCTGATAAATTGAAAATTATTATTAATAAAATAAAATTTATAACTTTAATAATAGTAATTATGTTATTATTCAAATTTATTATAAATATTAACCACAGTAAACAAATATGAAAGAATTTTCTAAAATCTTAATCAGCGACAAAGATGTCCGATATGATTTGGTGACGTCAAAGTTTATATAATTTATACATTTGCCATAGAACATAGCTTTTTTGCGAGTGAGATAGACATATTTTCGTAAAATTTTTATTCTGTCTACACTGTTAGTACTTTACGTCTGAATATTTATGGACAAACTCGTTTGATAGCACATATTTTTCATGCATATTCCCCCATTATTTCCCCAGCCTTGAGTAAACGCTCCCCAAAAGTTCTAAGCCATCAGGTGCGCGCAGACCTATGTTAATCTTTAACGAACCTGTTTAAAAGTTCCCCTGTTCAATAATTCAGCTAATTGGGCGGCATCTTAAAGAGTTAAAGAGTTAGTTAAGGAGTTAAGACACCCCATTGGACGCGGCGATGTTCGCACTTTCAGGAATTTTGGAGTTGGCAACTTTTATGAGGCGCGGTGATGGAGTGATCGGGGTTAATTTTACGGGACGCTCGTTCGAAATTCAAATGGAATGCTTCTGATTTTACCGACCGACCTTTGGTACAGTCCGAATCAAACTTTATGCCGGCTCGGATATTAGCTGCGCAGTACGCACCCCACCTCCCCGCGCGCGCCACACTGAACCATATTTTTTTTTTTTTTTTTTTTTTTTAGGGACATATCACACAAATTGAGCTAGCCCCACAGTAAGTTGTGAACTTGTGGCGCAGGATACTAACTCAACGATACTATATTTTATAATATATACTTATATAGATAAACATCCAAGACCCAGGTCAATATGAAAAAGATCTTTTTCCATCCTGACCTGACCGGGGATCGAACCCGGGACCCCCGTGTCGCAGGCTAGCGTGTTGACCGCTGCGCCACGGAGCTCGACTATTTTTCAGGGTATAGTACGGCAAACGAGCAAGCGGGTCACCTGATGGTAAGTGGTCACCGCAGCCCATGTACTAATCCAGGAGTGTGACAGGAGCGTTGCCAGCCTTTTATTTTTACCTCCCCAGAGGGGATGGGCCTCCGGCTCTCTCACTCACGACGAGCTAGCCCCTTCATGCTACCAGCAAAAGTGATTTTCGCCGGTAGCGTGGCTCTACCACAAATATTATTGTATGTGTATTGTAAACATTTCTGACTGACCCGTCCTACATATTTAATACAAGGCTTACGTCGCGTCCTAATAATATATAAGCTCCTTTTCAACCGACTTAAAAAAATGAGGTTATCAATTCGACCAGTATGTATGTAATGTTGTCTGTATTACACAGTTTTTGTATATGTTAGTCTATATTAGCTTCTAAACACGTGTGCCAAAGTATTGTTGTACATTTGTATACTTGTCCTCGCTTATCTCAAAAAGTATACGTTGGATGACAGTAATTCTTATTGAGTTGAACTTGCTATCAAACTTATGGAACAGTGCAAGTATCATCAAAAATGGTTCAGTAATTTTTAGTCATTTGAAAAATAACTACTTGTCTCTAAAAATAATCTATGAGTACCTACTGTTGTCATAATCATGCAAAAATTCTTTTTTAAACTATCGCGCTTCAAACACATAATTATTAATATTAACAGGACTTAGCACAAACCTTTTTAAACTATCGCGCTTCAAACACATAATTATTAATATTAATAATTATCATGCAAAAAGTTAAATGTATGCCTTTTCCTCAAATCTTTCAAAAAACAAAACATACCCTGATTGTATTCGAAAAAGCAAGAGTTTCTTTGTCAAAATGCAATCCCCGTAAAACACGGACGTGTGGTTACCGTCTCGCGGCGCTACTTCATCGGGCACCTTTCATATTTCGAAGGTGAGGTACGGTTTCGTCAACGCGACACGTTGCTTTTTAATCAAATACAAGGGTTTTCTTGTACCATAAAAACGTGTGGTCTGTGTGAAAACTCGAGCCTCCACATACATAGGAACTGCCTCAATTATGAGGCTCCCCTACACTACATAAGTATGAAGTTTACATATTTTCCTATTTTTCCTCATTTTGGATCCTGTTTTTCGTTATTGTAATACTTAGGCTTAGTATCAGATTTTTCTTCCTGATATCTAATTTTTCGATGTCATTCAACATCTCAACCTTTAGAAGACTGGACTAATTTTATGAATTTTCCTTATAATTTAGCTAATAAGATGGTTACAAAGTTTTGTTTCAAATAACAATCAAATAATAATAAGTACACAGATTCATAAAATATCGGTGTCAAGGAAACCGTACCTTACCGTATGTTGACATGCCGTCGTCGCGCGTAAATAATAAACAGAGAAACTCGAGCCTCCACATACATAGGAACTGCCTCTATTATGAGGCTCCCCTACACTACATAAGTATGAAGTTTACATATTTTTGTTTATTTATTGTTTACTCATTTTGGATCCTGTTTCTCGTTATTTTATGACTGAATTAGGCTTAGTATTACATTTTTCTTTCTAGTATCTGATTATTTGATGTCATTCAACATCTCAGCCTTAAGAAAGTTGGACGTGCGCCTCCGCTAAGGTTTAGGACACACTCATTAAGCTTCGTATGTTGATGAGGGCAGTTTGTTTGTCTTTTATCGATATTGCCGCTGCCGCCCGTTTTTTTAAACTAAGGAGAGGTAGGAGTTCATTCGACTGGGGAACGGGTTGCTATTTCATAATAAAAACACGGCTTTACTCACGTTTTATTTCGTCGGATCAGCCGACTAGTTTCGGTCTGTCACGAAGATCATTAGGGCGAGTGAAAAGGATGGCGACACGACAGTTATGCTTCCCTCTAAGCACTCACTGCTTTAGCTGAAAGGGATGGTGACACGACTGTTACGCTTAACTCAAAGCACTCACTGCTTGCACTCACTTGAGGAAAGCGTAACTCTCACTCTTTAACTTTTCACTCGCCCTGATGATGGTCTTCGTAACAGACCAAACTAGTCGGTGGATCCGACGTAATAAAACGTAAGTAAAGCCGTGTTTTCATAATGAATGTATCTCGCGTAAGTTTTATTATTATTATGGGTTGCTACCCCAATCCTTCCTAGCAAGGAAGGATTGGGGTTGAGAAATAATAAGTTGACGATGAAACCTCTGACCATGACCTGACTTTGATTATTTTTACAACAAAGAAGAGCATCTATTTTACTTGTTAGATAATATGGTATCAAAATGATGTTGAGATTAGCTGAGTGTCGTGTCGCTCCTAACACTCACCCTGATGATGATCGTCGTAACATACCGAAACTAGTCAGTCAATCCTACTAAATATAACATGAGTATAGCTGGGTTTTTATGATAAAGTTAGTGGTACTTAAGATACCTGTTTATAGTTCATATGGATTGCGTATTTTTATCCTTCAATGTTTAAAGAGTTAAGAAGCCGAGCAGCTTAAAGAAAACAAATAAATACACATTTTAGGGTTAGGGTTAATTGAAATTATATAAAACCACGAAAGATAAACAATATCCTTAATATCCTAGCTCATTTTACGTTTAGTTTAGGAGCAACAATTTCGTAATATTTACGGAAAATTATACGCATTATTAGAAGTTTTCCAAACTTATTTACAAAACATACCCGTTGCCGTAGGCACTGAGAGTACGTATTCCTCCGAATCGTGTTTTGGGAAGTTAGCTATATTAATTAGAACTTTGTATACCATGGTTTATCAAGTACTTTAAGTTTATCTTATAACGTTACGTGATTTCCAATAACTGTTTCTTACTCTATCACTTCTAATAGTTGAACCGATTACATCCTTTAAGGGGAAGCATCAATTTTTTGTGGTTAAGTTCTGCCCCCGAGATGGATGGGATGGATGAGATGGAAAGACGAGTTGTGTGCATTTAATAAGGAATGGCAAGACAGGGCACTGGATAGGACTAGGTGGAGGGCAGAAGTAGGCTTTTGCCCAGCAGTGGGACCTAAATAGCTAGATAAAAAAAAAGACAAAAAAAGTTCTGTTCTCAAACGGGGGGTTTGAGATAAATCATTTAAAAGAAATCAAAGATATCATTTGAAATTTTGCTCTGCCAAGCTCTAGATAACAAAGCTTATAATCATCAAAGAGACCTCTCCAACCCGTCTGGCCAGCGTGGAGAGTGTATGCCAAATCCTCTGACTGCTCTGACAGTGCAGAGAGGGTCGTGCTCCTGCAGTGGAGACTAATAAAGACCTGATGATGATGATGGTGATGACGAAGCTCCAGATAACCCTTTTGGCAGAGATGGTGCGCTGAACCGATGGACAGATTAAACTTTGCCACCGATCCAAAATGCTGGTTGTGGGGACCTTGGGGACATACTACTACATACTTTGTATGTGCATACAAAGTATGTCTCACCTTACTGATTCTTGTCCGCTTCTTTCTATAGGGTGGTGGTGGTCCAGAAAATACAAAAAGCCTATACTAAAACATATTTTTAAACCATATTTTAAGATGTACGTACAAGGCAATCCGACATACTTATTTATGTCATAGGAAGGCAAACGAGCAAGCGGGTCACCTGATGGTAAGTGATCACTGCTGCCCATGGACTAATGTAACTTAATAATTGTACTCATAAAAAATGTGATATAAAAGAACATTAACAAGCAATACCATTATGTAATTAAATATGCATTACAATATAGACTTGTTGTTAACATTTTTATTATTTAAGTGTGATTTCATGTTATATAAGTATATTATTGCTGTAAGACTCCCTAACATTAAATAAATAAATAAATATACTTATTCACTGACGATATTTAATACTCACTGAAGTTTCAATATTTTACTGTAATGTAAATTATAAACACTTATCGTTTTCATGTTCAAAGTAAATTTGTTTACACTTAACTTCAAAATGAAAATTAATGTGTGGATAATTGTTTCATTTGGTTTTTTTGATTAAAATAAACATGGAAGGTACCCATGTTTATTTTAATCGAAAAGGCCAAGCAAATTAAAACTGTATATTTCCTTTGTACTTTGAGTTTTCAGGACTGTCCGATAAAGTATTTAGTCTTCAGAGTTCATCTATACTTCTATACTAATATATTTATTTTATATGGGATTTTATTTTGCGTTCACAATGCTATTTTACCTTATTTATTAAATAAAGAAAATAAGAAATGGTGAAAAAATTCCACGCGGGCAGGACTTGAACCTGCGTCTAAATAAAAGCATTGTATTGTATGGCTTCCTACACATTAGTTGATTTCCAAATTCATTGCAAAATGAGTTGAAATCAAATACCGCACTTGTAAAAGTGGGGTAGTTGTGTTGGGTGACGCAAGCCTAGATGCGTGTAAGAGGAATGGGATATGGTGGAGAAATTCGGCCCCGGGGCTTGAAGCGCGGAAGATCTAGACGCAGGTTCAAGTCCTGCCCGCGTGGAATTTTTTCACCATTTCTTATTTTCTTTATGTAATAAATAATATATTTATTGCTTGTTCGGTTGAACGCGCTAGTCTCAAGAACTACTGAACCGATTTCAAAAATATTTTCACCGTTGGTTAGGTACGTTATCCCTGAGTGCCATAAGTTAGGCATGTACCACAGCAAAGGCGGGGTAGACTGCTAGTTTATATATAAATAAATATATATATATATATACGGCAAAATCACACATATTGAACTACTCCTAAAGTAACTTCAAGACTTGTTGTTCGAGCAAAGCATGCCTATTTGACCGACTTATGCCCTCCAACATCCACAACATACAGTCATCATCTCGTCATGTATGATGTATGGCTAACACCATTGCCTGCATCGTACACTTGTGTTATGGAGTACTCACTCAACACTACTATATTTTATCTTTATCTATACTAATTTAAGATGACTGATCGGATTAGAAACACTACACTGCGCGCCATCGATGTCGAAATAAAGGCTGCGAAGTTAAAGTGGAATTGGGCGGGTCATGTTTGCGTATGCACTCTGAAAGACGGGCTCTCATCTCAACAATTTGGGTTCCAACGGACGGACATAAGAAGAGAGGAAGACCTGAGACGAGGTTGTCGGATGACTTGCGGGCATTCGACAAGCTTTGGAAGGAAAAAGTCAAAGTCAGACATGAGTTGAGGGAAGAAGTAGGCCTTTGCCCAGCAATGGGACACATACGGCTAGTAAAAAAATACTAATATTAAAAAGTGGAAATATTTCATTGTTTGCATTGAATAAACTGCCTTCGTGGTCCAGTGGTTAAGGCGTTTGCATTGTTGACCCGGGGGTTGTGGGTTCGATTCCCACGGGAAGCATACTTTGTTAAGTTGTTTCCAGTTTGGTTAGGACATTGCAGGCATGAATCACATGATTGTCTGATAAGAAAGATGATTCCGTGCTTCGGAAGGCACGTTAAGCCGGTGGTCCCGGCTACCATCTGGTAGTCGTTAAAGGAACCACGTCAGAGGCCAAGAGGCAGTTCCGAAGAACTCTGACACCAGGGTGTGCATGGTCGATTGACCGTGTCACCTACACGAAATGATGATGATAGGCTCGGAAACCATAGAAAGGTAATTAATCTTCAAGTGACATAGACTGGTAAAAATACATTTAATTCATAGATAAACAAACTAAGATCTAGATCAATCTAAAAAGAACATTTTCTATCTTGACCTGACCGGGAATCTAACCCGTGACAGCAAACTTATATAACAAAACAACATATTCAGGTCATTGCTGTGTTGTTCCCGACAGAGTAGAATAGGAGCACTCCAAGTCGAGTAATATAGATCTCCTTAAACAATCAGATAAACGGTCATTGCTAATAGATATTACACAAAATTTCAATTTTAATATTCATATTAATAATCCAACAAGGCTTAAAACTTGTATAGACCAAATAATAAGTAATATACCTCAAGCTACTGGACGGGTTCTTGATCTTCATATATCAGACCATAATACCGGACAAATGCTTACCGTACCAGTAGAAAATAAAGTAGATCCACCCAGCTACTACTACATTAGTCGGAGAGATTTCAGCAATGAAAATATGACCAAATTTTATAACTGTATAGCTAATTTAAGTTGGACTGAAATTTATGACGAAACTGATATTAATGTAGCTTATAATAAATTTATTGAACTGTTGAAATTATTCTTTGACCTATGTTTTCCTATAATTAGAATCAAAATTAAAAATAAAAATAAATTATCATGGGTGACGAAAGGTGTCAAAAAGTCATCTGAGACAAAGAGAAAACTAAGATATAAATATTATAAAAACAAAACGGACACAAATAAAATAAAATATCAGAAATTCACCAAAATGTTTAAACGCTGTGTTTTAACCGCACAAAAAATACAAAATAAGAAATATATTTCTAATTCCAAGAATATCTGTTTAGCATCTTGGAAGTTAATAAAAAATGAAACATCAGGACGCAATAAGAAGGACGAAATAAAACAAATAATAAATAATAATCAAGTCATTAGTGATCCTGGCGAAATTGCGAACGCGTTTAATAATTACTTTATAAATTTGACATCACAATCAAACGTAGACCGTAGTAGATATATATATAAAACCAAATCTAATAATCATAACTTATTTTTAATACCTACAAGTGCAGAAGAGGTCTTTGAAATTATAATGAAATTAAAAAATACTGCTTCTGTAGGTTATGACGAAATAACAACAAAACTGATTAAAACATGTTCCGTAATCCTTTCCTCAGTATTAAGTCACTTGATAAATCTGTCTTTCTCACAAGGTATATATCCTGATGACCTAAAAATGTCAATTATCAAACCGATACATAAAAAAGGCAATAAAGAATGTATTGAGAATTTTAGAGCCATTGCTTTAATTTCTATCATAGCTAAAATATTTGAAACTGCAATGCACAAAAGACTTACAGACTTCATAGATAAATTTAATATAATTAGCTCAAAACAAAATGGATTTCAGAGCGGAAAATCCACGACAACAGCTGCGTTCACTCTCATTAATAAAGTCGTAGACTCAGTAAATATAAAGGAACCTGTAACTGTAGTCCTATTTGATATAAGTATAGCCTTCGATAGTGTTCCTCATGAATTATTGCTCGCAAAATGTGAAGTCTATGGAATAAGAGGTAAACCACTGGACTGGCTCCGAAGTTATTTGGATAAGAGAAAACAGTACGTCGAAATTGCACGTGTCAATTCTAACTTAGAACAGAAAGCTTTTAAGTCTGATATAAAGCATAATAAATGCGGTGTACCTCAGGGAAGCATATTGGGTCCCTTACTTTTTCTAATATTTATTAATGACCTTCCTGAAAACATTAAAAGCGATTGTACACTCTTTGCGGACGATATATCTATTGTAATACCGTGTAAAAATAGAAATACTTATAACGTTGACATTAATAATGAAATAATCAATATAATTGACTGGCTTGAATATAATAATTTAAAAATTAATATGACTAAAACAAAATATATACAATTTCATAATATGGGGGCTAAGAAATTTGACTTAAATGTACATTACAAAAATAATAAGATAAATGAAGTTCCTGAATCAACTTTTTTAGGAATAATACTCGACGAATGTTGTACATGGAAGCAACACGTTGATAAAGTATGTACAAAGATAAATCGTTTTGTTTATGCCCTATGGAAACTTGGGAAAATTACAAGCAGAGACACTGTTCTGAAGGCCTATCACGGGTACATAGCATCGAACATTAGGTACGGTATTTTACTATGGGGAAATGCAGTGAATGTCAATGCAGCCTTTATAGCTCAAAAAAAGTGTATTCGAGCAATCTGTGATGTAAGTCCTACAACTAGCTGTGTTCCATTATTTAGGAAACTGAAGCTACTTACATTACCCTGTATATACATTTACGAAATGTGCATATTTGTTAAGAAAAACTTGTCTTTATTTAGAAAAAGAGGAGATGTTAGTAGATTTAACTGTCGATATCCTAACAGGTTGATGTTGCCTAATATTAGAACACAAATTTGTGCAAGAAACTGTTATGCAATGGGTGCAAAAATTTTTAATAAGCTTCCTGAGGATATGAAAGCACTGACATTAAATAAATTTAAAAATGAATTACATTTATGGTTAGTGAAAAAATGTTTTTATTCTGTAAATGAGTATTTGAAATGAAAAGAGTTCACACTATATTATTATCATAATTGTATTTTTCTTATTATCATCATTATATAATTTTATCATGACATTAACATAATTGGACTACAATGTATTAAATTATATTTGCATGCTGGATACAGTTAAATGTGTGATACTTATGGCTAAAGATTGTACTATGCTACCACATTTATGGCAAATAAATGAACTTTGACTTTGACTTTGACTTTGACTTCGAGGTCCAAAGTCCAACTAGGATGTCGCAGAAGTCGACTTAGGAAACGGAAGCTAAATAAAGTTTATAAACATCAAAGAGACCCCTCCAACTCCTCTGGCCAGCGTGGAGTAAGCCAAATTCTCTGACTGCTCTGGCTAATATATAGCTCTGGTAAGTCAGAGAGGTTCGTGCTCCTGCAGTGGAGACTAAAAAAGACCTGATGATCAATCAGGTCATAATTTTATTGACTTAGTTTATCAGTTAAGAGCGTATACTAGCAGTATTTTTTCAATATGGTTTCCATACAAATGTATTTCTCTATTTTCTCGCTGAAAACTGATTCTAGAGCCACAAAACAAAACAAAACAATAGGGGCATTGCCTAGTAGGAATGCCCCTATTTTTTATTTCTTCCAAAAAAACTGTTTTTGGACAATTTTTTTTTTCTTTTAAACAGGTTTTTAGAAAAAAAATGAAACATAGGGCCATACCTATTTTAGTAATAGATTGTATGTAAAAAGAATTGTGCCTCTAGAAGCAGTTTTCAGCGAGAAAATAGAGAAATATGTTTGTATGGAAAACGCACTGCTAGTATACCCTCTTAAGCACTTACGTTACTAAATTAATAGCATTAGGCAGACCAGTCAGGATTTCAGGAATCACGTCAGATAATTGTATTGATATGATGATTACAGTTGCGTACGATTTATGCCTAATTAAATGACTTTACTATGATTAATGGGCAATGATCTAATTAAGCAGGAAACTGCTATTAACTGTTTCAGATGATCTATGGTCTTTGGAGTACAAACGTCGACTAAACCAAAATTTTGAAAGCATATCACCACCACTGACCTGACCTCCTCTTTTATCATTTTCACTCTTCTGATATTTTGGCAACATCGCAGCTGCCGTTTCCACAGACTCAAGTGTTAAAATAACTGACGTTTGTAAAATTCTAACTTCTTACTCTATTAATTATTCTGAGTCTTCCATTCTGGTTTGGGAGAAAAGAACAACATAGAATATATCAGCTGTTTTTCTTCCCGCGCAGACCGTAAAAGCCAGTCAAGGTATTGGGCTCATGTCAATAGGCGATGCGGCTAGCAACCCATCACTATTTTGATTCCGCTTTCCAACTTAACGCCCACTAACACGCTAAACGTGGTCTTTAGGTTTTATAACTTTGGGCTCTGTCCACCCCGCACGGAATGAAGACCTGATATTATTGTATACTGTATTTATGTAATGAACATACAACATTAAATAGGTAAAGTAGGCAGCGTTACAAAACCATAGCAAAGGTATTGTAAAGAAACATCTAACGACCTAAAAAATATGGTATGCTATTTATTTTGTCTAATGAGCATCGTTGAAGGTATTTTACATAAATTTCAATTGATCGAACGAACATCATCAGCAGCAGAATGCAAATAAACTTATAAGAGCTATAACACACACGATACATTTAGAGTAGCCTTTAATTTCGAAATCAGATGTGACAGGAAACTTTTTTGTAATAAATACTCGTATCACTACCACGAGTAGTCGTACTAGCGTGAAGAACCGATGGCCGATGGGGAAGAGAGATTCTTGAATGGCGACCGAGTACCGGCAAGCGCAGCATTGGAGACACCCACCGACCAAGTGGTCAGACGACCTGATAAGGGTCGCAGGAAGGCGCTGGATGCAGGCCGCTTCCAACCGGTCGTACTGGAAATCCTTGGGGGAGGCCTATGTCCAGCAGTGGACGTCTTGCGGCTGAAATGATGATGATGATGATGACTAGTTTATAACTGAACAAATCGGTATATAGATCCACTTTAAATATTTAGCTCGGTAGTTTACTGCAGCAGCATAATATAAATGCTGTTATAATAGCAAATCTTAGACGTTGTCAAATGAGGGAACAACCGGGTACAGTAATAAATTATAATTAGTTTTAAAAACTAAAAAAAACACGCTTTTAGCACGCTAGTCATGTATTGTCATCAGAACTCAGAGCGAGTGCAAAATTTCATCCTAATCGAAGACCGGAAAGTGGGTCAAATCAAGATTCCATGATTTTCTTACATACAAGTGAAGCTAATAAAAACGTGTTAAAAAGAGCAGATGAGAAAACAAGGAGGATTTTGTCGCCCTATAAATAAATAAATAAGTAAAAACCACAGAAATGGAGCAAGCCCCACAGTAATTTGTGAACTTGTGTCTATGATACTGACTCAACGACACTATATTTTGAGATACCTACTTTAAAAATAAACATAGACAAAGACAAATAAACATCTAAAACCCAGGCTAGTCTGAAAAAGTCGTTTTCCTACATGACTTGACAGGGGATCGAATCCGGAACCATTTGTGTCGCAAGCTGGTGTAAAAACCACAGCGCTACGAAGGTCGTCAGTCATTTTTGCAAATTTTGTAAAGATTTATTATTGTTTTGTAACTTAATAAAATGTAGCAATCCATTAACGTTAGAATGTTTTGAATTGCTTTAATAGGTTTTGAATGTATCTACTATGAACGAACACACGACACACAAGTCTTATTTTAAGGTTGCAGTTTTTACTAATGTAAAAACTGCAACCTTAAAATAAGCGTGTGTGCTAACCCCTTATTTTTTTTGTATACGAAACCAATCCAATATCCCAAATTCTAAAAGTCAAATTTTCAAAGGAATGTTCATAGATCAAGGTTAATGGCATCAAATGAGTTTTTAATATCCAAAATTATAATGAATTGTTTGTTTCGAGCAGTAATTTTCTTATTACAATACATAAGTGTCGGCGCACACGGGCTACCAACCATAACCACAAAACGTAGCAACCAAATATCCTTATGCTTTCATACATTTTATATAGACTCGCCGCACACTGTCGACGCCAGTGGTTACCACACGCAACTTCAGATGGCGGCGATTGTAGCTAGTGGCCCGTGTGCGACGACCCTAAGAGTTAATTATTTCCGGCTTTTGCAAATAACTCCATTGATCCATTTTAAATTAATCTATTTTTGTTTGGGATCCTGCACGGTTGATTCAAAATGCTTTATTTCGCTATTTGTGTATTAATATTTATTATTCATCCCGTCAAATCTATGGATATGATGACCAAAAATTCTGACAAATATGTAAGTATAAACAAGTGTCTAGTGTTTAAGGATGAGAAAATAATCATCATCATCATCATTTCGTGTAGGTGACACGGTCAATCGACCATGCACACCCTGCTGTCAGAGTTCTTCGGAACCGCCTCTCGGCCTCTGACGTGGTTGAAAATAATCAAAATAATCTATCATATTTGATGGAAGAGCCTGATGTTCCAGTGGGGCTGTGAGTTTGATATTATAGCTAACGTATCTTAAGCAATCCCAGGCGCATTCTTCCTCTTCTGGATGGGTGACCGCAAGTGGCATAAAATTTTTTCGAGATCCTCCGTGCTTCAAAGGGCACGATCCTTCACGTTAAGCCGTTGGTCCTGTCATCATTAATGGCAGCTTGAAAAACCTGACATCAGTGTTGGCCACTGACTACTTTGAAAATTCTGACACAAAAAACAACAATACTATCTTAATAAACCCTGCTTTTCTTTTCTCAAAATTTGGTGTCATAGTTCTTTTGACCAAATTTATTTATCTCCTATTTTTGAAAATACCGGGCAAGTGCGAGTTGGACACGCGTACCTAGTGTTCGATACAAAATATTTATTTAGTTCTTATTACAAATTTACAGTTACTTTAAGTTTTGCTATAAGACCTTACTTTATGCCAAATTTCATGGTTGCCAATTACGCGCGATTAATGCAATTGCAATGCAATTGATTAAGCGCGTGGCGTAATTGGCAACGTATAGATCGTACTGAGATCTAGACACGGGTTCAAGTCTTGCCCACGTGGAATTTTTTCACAATTTCTTATTTTCTTTATTTAATAAATATACAACTGCATTTTCATTTCAGGGTAATTTCAATCTCAAATCAATAGATGTGGAAATGTGCCGTGGGCCAAAAGTCACCGACGTTTCAGAATTAAGTTGCAAAGTTAGTGCAAATGCTGACGGCATCTTAATCGGTACTTTTGACTTAACTTTTCCCGACATCGTTAAATTTGATGAGGTAAATATGTTATTCATTATCACAGGTCAAAAATCCTTTAGTAGGTATGTTATTTATGCAAGATTTTTCTATGCTTATATCATCATCAACATCATCTTAGCGGTAAGAAGTCCACTACTGGACAGAGGTCTCCCAAAACCCTCCCATAATTGATCCTTGAGGGAGGCCCAAGGATTTAAATTATGGGAGGGTGTTGCCATACTCAGTACTCACCACGCTTTGATAGATGGATTGGTAAGCGATGTCTGTTTAGCTTATCATAATCATAATCATTCAAATAACATATTTTATATATTATATTATATATTTAATATTTTATTTTATTTTATCTAAGAAGCATAAATGACCAACCGACCTACACTCGATACAACTGATACTTACAAGCAACCAAGTATTAATCATTAAGTAGGTACATTTAGTTATTGTTTATATTTATATTTTCTTTTATCTACTAGTATTATATTCATTTCATTGTTAGATCGAAACCTTTGATTTAATTAACTTACATAATTAAGTCTACCTAGGAAGAGCGGATACTCCAAACACAAGTATATTATATACTTAAATGGAGGCTCCAACCACAACTTTGTTACCCTTTGTAAGTGATTGAATAAATATTTTTCATTTTCATTTTCATCATTTATTTGCCAACAAAGTGTTAAATATAATAATAATACATAAGCATAATATAAGTTGGGATATTTAACGGGATAATCAACGGTAAACAAGAAAGTCAAATTATCGGCCAGAAATAAAACAAAAAAAAAATCGATATACTAAATTTACGAAAAGTAAATTATCTACGATAACACATTTGTTAATAAATTAATATTTTTCTACGCTATTTTGAGGTTATGAGGGAGGTTTTTTTCCCAGCAGTGGAATTGAATAGGCTAGTTTTACTACTAAAAGTTTTAAGGTTTTGTGTTTGTCACATTTGTAGTATTAAGAGTCAAAAAATAATTTATTTTCTTTTTTTTTCAATTTTGTTAATCGTAACGCATTTTCGTTGTAGGTTAAAATCATGGTATACAATTTGAAGAACGGTAAGAAAAATTTGATGTGGAACTACAAGCTTACAGACCCTTGCAAGCACTTCGCTGTTGGCTCTCTTCTTGCACTGCATCTGAAAGCTGAGAAATGTGTCGTCAAACCGGTATGACCAATTGACCATAACGGATGATAAACTTAACACTGACGCACTGCCGAGTGGTTCCCGGCAGGGTAGAATAGGATAATTCCAAGTCTTCCCGTGGATGTATTAGAAGGCGACTTAGAAAATACAGGCAAAACAAGGCATTTTTTTTATGAATCGTAATGTAAAAAAATACAGGGCATGAAAACATCAAAGAGACCTGTCCAACCCGTCTGGCCAGCGTGGAGATTATAAGCCAAGTCGTCTGACTGCTCTGGCTAATATGTATATGGCTCTGGTAGTAGAGAGAGGGTAATGCTCCTGCAGTGGAGAATAAAAAATACCTGATGATGATGATGATGACGCACATACCAATGCATGCAAACGTGTCTCGAGACAAGCTTACGAACTTAATCGACTTTGTATGCGTGTAATGAAGATAAAAATGTTTATCCCAATCCCAACTAATATTATAAATGCGAAAGTGAGTTTGTTTGTTTATTTGTTTGTTTGTTACGCTTTTACGCCGTATCTACTGAACCGATCATCATGAAATTTTGCATACACATAGGTTAGGGTACCGAGAAGGACATATGCTATATATTACACGGGCGAAGCCGCGGGTAATAGCTAGTAGACAATATAACCTTCAGTACAAATGCTTGAAATTATTAGCTACATATGCTGTACACATGTAACGTAAGAAGTTTGCGTCACTTGTGACGTCTACGGCCAGACCGTTTTATTCCTGAATCCGTGATAACCATATGTTTTTAGTGTGATAACCACATGTAAAAATATGTCTGATAGCAGAGCTAGGACTGTTAATTTTTCTTGTGTGTGAGTGGCCAAAAATGTTAGCCTATTAGGCTAGTATCCTGGGTCAAAATAATAATACTAAAATTATTCCAACTGTAAGAGCTCATGAGTGACATCACTTATACATACATTTATTATTTAATAAGTGTACCGAACAGTGACGTCACACGGAATTTTAAATGGAATATTTTTTTGTGATTATTTTTATTGACAAAAGAAAAAGTACGTATCAAAAGTTTTTTTGATAATTTAACTAACGGACGTATTAATTTTTTTTTTTTGGAAACTAGCCTTTTTAAAAACCTTCCTAAAGGGAAAATAATAAAATATTTATTTGAAAGAAACTATGACCGACCGCCGCTCGAAGTAGTTCCCCGAGAATGAGACCTCATAGATCAAAATATTGCCTCAAGAAACCCCCGTCCTGTCCCTATTTATTTTCTTTGAAATCGTAACCGGCTCCAATTATTTAAAATCTAAAAACTGTCCATACCAATATCACGAAATCATTTCTGACATTTCCACATCGTTGCATTTAAAACACATCACTGTACAAATAATATCTCGGTGGTGGGAAGTCAAGGGGTACAGTTGAAGTTTGCCTTAGACAATTTTGCAAATTCATTTTAGTGGACTTTATAATATGAAATTGGTGTAGTTTGGTGTTATAAATGCTCGTGCTCATGAACAATTTGTGAAATAGTTAAAGTGGACTGATAAATGGACTCGTATAGATTTGCCGCCCCAAGCTGCCACGAGGCGTCAAAGAACATACGCCATCTTTGATGCTACTTGGAAAAACTCTACCGTACAACACCGATACTTAGTATCTCATTATACTGGACATTGGCAGAATCACTGAAATTTCGGTGGAAGCCATAATATAAAACAGAAGAAGAAGAAGAATTAATATCTCGTCCTACTCCTATTTAAATGTAAACTTTTCACATACCTTCCCCTGTACTAATCATATTGCATCCACTTCCCGGAAATTCTAACCTAATAAAATGATCAAAACCGTGATTTCTTTATTGTACAGTTTTTGTCATAAAATACATTCTACAGCTTAAAAATTTCATTTCTATTTTCAGGGAAAATACAACTTTGATATAAACTTCACTGAAATAGTGCAGAAATTTTTCGGCAATACATTCTTCTACGGCGATTATTTCTTCAAAGTGGTGGCGCTGGATAAAAAAGGCAATATTGGGTGTATGATATTTCATCAAGTTTTTGAGAAAAAAGTTGTGAGCTAATTTTATTTTATTCTCCTGGACAGAGCAAAACTAATGCATTTTTGTGAGCCATTGACAATTAGTTTACAGAGGAGAATGCCTATTGATCTATGGAGCCGATCCCTCATAAAAAAATGACTAAATTGAATGATTACCAAAACTACCTATACAGAATTACTCGGTACATCATTGCAATGCAATAAAAAGAAAAGATCAATAGGTATTGAGTCCATGTAGACAAATGTAAATGAACAGAATAAATCGATCAAAATACCAATGTGAATAAAATGAGAACCCCGCTAAGAACCTCGATCAGATTTTTTTGACAGGAATTTAATGAGACAATGTGCTGATGTTTGAAAGAGAAATAGCAAACGAATCCATTATTTTAGCTTTAAATAGTAACTGTATATTTTTCTTTCCACAAATGACACCGTCAAGTGCCTAGCTCATCGGTCGGAAAAACAGCTAACTCATTTTTCCAGAAATTTAATATTGCGTATTCATTTTACACTTCGAGCAACACGGACTCGTATGGAAGGCCGTGTTGCTCGAAGATTTTACATGATACTTTGTTCTATTATTAATTCTGTGGTGTTACACAACTCACAAATGCGTCGAAAGGACAAAATTGTGTTTGTTTTTGCTCTGCTTACAGATTGTCTGTACCAATAAAAATGATGATTTAAATGACTTGATTTTTTATTTTAAATTATCCTTTTTTATCCGAGTGTTGCGTGATCATATATACTCGTACACTGTTATCTAGCAACACTCGAACTTCTCAATAAGAAATAATTACATACACGCTGTGTGGTTCCCGGCAGAGTAGAATAGGACCACTCCAAGTCATCCCGTGGATGTTGTAAAAGGCGACTAAGGAAACACAAGCTAAACAAAGCTTATTAACATGAAAGAGACCTCTCCAACCCGTCTGGCCAGCGTAGAGAGTGCAGGCCAAATCCTCTGACTGCTCAGGCTAGTATATGGCTCTGGTAGTACAGAGAGGGTCATGCTCCTGCAGTAGAGACTGGAAGGACCTGATGATGATGATGATGACATACATACCTGCGAAAGACATTAACCTCCTTCGGAGTGGGTCAGTCTGGCCACTGTTGTAGTGCAACTTTATTTTACTAAGTCAGGAACTTGAAATATACATACACTTGGATCCCATCGCACCTTGTCCTTCAATCCCTTATTTTATTATTCAGTATTCAGTGTTTCATTATTCAGTAAGCCTAGGTGAATAGATTTTAGAGTTGGCAGACCTTGATATAGTTCACGTGTTGTCCAAACTTAAATCATGTATTAGCTACTGATATAAAAGGCTAGATCCGGAGGTTTCATTTAACACACACATAATAACTCTTTACTACAGGGTAATTTTGGATTCTTTGACTTAGAATATAGAAAAACAAGAAAAAAATAAAACCGAAAAAAATTCACAGTCACCAATCGCCCATTTAGACCCCTTGAAGATAACGACCGCCTTCTCCAAAGTCCGTGTTTACCAAAGAAACTTACCTTAGGTACTTTTTTCAGCGACGTCGTCATAAGAGAGTCAGGTTGCCTGGAAGAGATTGCTTATAGTGATAAGGCCGCCTTATTGTACTTACATAACTTTAGCATAATTACCCACTGTGTCTTTATATGGTGCAATAAGGAATTTTTGTATTGTATTGTCATAAGACGTAACGTGACATTGCCAAAGTCTTTCGTGTCTCCCTGACAAAATTAAACTCAAACCAAACCTTAAGAATTATACTTAAATGGTAATTGCTATCTATAAATTAGCAGACCACGACGTCATCCCTGACCAAATAAAACGTACTGCAATTGACCGCTTTTGTACTACCCTGAGGTCAACTCATATTTTACTGACTTGCGCCCAAATACTCAAAGGCACCTTAGATGCACCTTATCTTAAATCGTTCTCAAGTCTCATTTTGTCATTGTCTAGATATGGGATAACCTTTCAATTCCTATGAATTTTAACATTGGCTGCGTAGCATCCGTGCAGTAGTCAGTGTAACTCGAACCGAACCAAAAGAGGTTTAGAGCCATCTTGAAGTTGAAAAACATTTATCTTTTCGTGACAGGATAATTGAAAAACACATAAGCCAATATAGAAGTAAATGCTCTAAAAATGTAAACAACTAATTTAACGGAATTAACTTAATTAGGACTTTTAGGTTATTCAGAGCTGAATTTATTCCTTGATTCAAAGCTCAATCCATGCAGTAATCAATGAAACTCGAACCAAACCAAAAGTTTACGTCCAATGCTAATTACTAAGGTAGATGAACTTGGACCTCAAGGATGTCTCTTAAATAGCCGGTAGCAATACAAACAACTTTTGCTATACGAACAACCCTAAAATTAAAAAAAATATTAGATAGCCTACATTACATTTTTAAATACAAACAACAATTATATCGGGATTAACCTTAAATTTCCACTGAATTTAAAGGTTCGTTGCATAGCAGAATTTATTTGCATTTATTCAAAGCTCAATCAATGAAACTCGAACCAAACCAAAAGTGTAGCCCATGCTGATTGCTCGCTATAAACTAGCAAGCCACGTCATCCATAACCAAATTAGGTCCAGTACCGCGCACTAAATCAATGGTGCGTTTCAAATTAATTCGTAGCTACCTCACTCTATTAATATAAACAATTTTTATAACAAAATTTACCTTCAAATTCCTTTCAATTTTAGGTTTGACAGCAAATCAAAATATATGCTCCTTCATTCAAAGCTCAATCGGTGCAGTAATCAATGAAACGTGAACCAAACCAAAAATGTACGTTCAATGCTAATTGCTCGCTATAAACTAGCAAGCCACGTCATCCATAACAAAATTAGGTCCAGTACCGCGCACTTAATCATTGGTACGTTTCAAATAATTCATGGCCACATGACTCTGATCCGTTTTGCAAACAGTCAGTTTTCTGCCACCTTGGGCCTGAGGCATACTAATATTTCACTAATTCAGTCGTCACAAAAAAAGCTTAAAAATATACCTACTTTAAACATACAAGAAAAAATTGATTATAAAACTAAGCTACGCTAGATTTTAGGTCAAATAACAAAGATTGTTCGTATTGTAAACGGCTATTTAAGAGCCATCTTGAAATCTAAATTCACTCAACTTAATGTCAAAACTAGAGGTTAATTGAAAAACGAAATAAGGAAAAAACTTATTTTAATGCTCTTATAATATTAACAACAACTTCAACGGGACTAACCTTATTGGGATTTCAAGATTATTCAAACCAAAATTTATCCCTTAATTCAAAGCTCAATCGCATGCAGTAATCAATGAAACTCGAACCAAATCAAAAGTGTAGCCCCATGCTAATTGCTCGCTATAAACTAGCAAGCCACGTCATCCATAACCAAATTAGGTCCAGTACCGCGCACTAAATCATTGGTACGTTTCAAATTAATTCGTAGCTACCTGACTCTAATCCGTATTGCAAGGAATCACTTTTCTGGCGCATAAAATTTGAGGTCAACTAATATTTCACTGACTCAGTCACATGTTACAATAAACCTAGCTAGATTTGTTGTAATTTTGAAGTTGGTCACATAGCGAAAATTTATCATATTATCACCTATGAGTGCTGCCTTGAAATCGAAACATTTGCATCTTAATGTCGAAACTAGAGGTTTATTTAAAACATATAAATTTAAATACGAATAGAAATTAATACTTTATTAAATAATAACGAGATTTACCTTTAAATGCCTTTACATTTTAGGGTTTGCAGCATATCAGAATTTATTCGTTCATTTTGAGCTCAATCCGTGCAGTAATCAATGAATCTCGAACCAAACCAAAAGTGTACGTCCATTGCTAATTGCTTGCTATAAACTAGCAAGCCACGTCATCCATAACCAAATTAGGTCCAGTACCGCGAACTAAATCAATGGTACGTTTCAAATTAATTCGTAGCTACCTGACTCTAATCCGTATTGCAATGAGTCAGTTTTCTGTAACTTTGGGACTGAGGCAAACTCATATTTCACTGACTCAGTCGCATCTTAAAATATATTATACTTAAAAACATACAAGCAAAAGTTGATCAATAAACTTAGCTACTATACAAGTTATTTAAGAGCTATCTTAAAATTGAAACATTTGCATCTTAATATCGAAACTAGAGGTTTATTCCAAAATATATAAATTTAAATACGAGTAGATGTTAATACTTTCTAAAACTATTATAATAAGATTTACCTTCAAATACCTTAAAATTTTAGGCTCTGCAGCATAGCAGAATTCATTCGTTCATTTGAAGCTCAATCGGTGCAGTAATCAATGAATCTCGAACCAAACCAAAAGTGTAGCCCCATGCTAATTGCTCGCTATAAACTAGCAAGCCACGTCATCCATAACCAAATTAGGTCCAGTACCGCGCACTAAATCATTGGTACGTTTCAAATTAATTCGTAGCTACCTGACTCTAATCCGTATTGCAATCGGCCGCTTTTGTACCGCCCTGGGGTTGAAACCTGATTGCCTGTTTCAATTGTCGCTTAATGGAAGAAATATACTTGATTAGTTGTTGCCCGCGGCTATGCCTACATGATATATAACCTTTTCCTTCTCCGTAGCATTATCAACGTGTGTGCCAAATTCCAACAAGATTGGTTTATTAGATAAAGATGAAGAGGTAACAAACAAAAATCAAACTCACTTTCGCATTTACAATATAAGTTGGGAAGTTGGGATTAGGATTGGGATAATGACGAGCTCCGTGGCGCAGCGGTCAACACGCCGGCCTGTGACACGGATGGTCCCGGGTTCGATCCCCGGTCAGGTCAAGATGGAAAATGATCTTTTTTAGATTGGCCTGGGTCTTGGATGTTTATCTATATATGTATTTGCTATAACATATAGTATCGTTGCGTTAGTATCACATAATACAAGTTTTTCTTAAGAACTTACTTTGGGGCTAGCTCAATCTGTTTGATTCGTCCGTATCTATTTATTTATTTATTATTATTTATTTATAATATCGTAGGAAAAAATTCCTTGATTATTTAAATGGAATAAACAAAATAGAGTCTGTCAAAGTTGGTCTTATGTGGCCGCCGGCATTTCATTGAAATATAAAATTAGCAATGTAAAATGTCCAATTTTTTTAATCGATTAGATCAGTCTAGAAATACCTAAGTGAAACTATTTTGTATTTTTTTATCACAGGTAAGTCTTAATAATATTAGAGCCAAAATGTTAGATGCAGTAATAGCTAATATGACAAATGGGTTCGAACCTCAGGCCAGGTTAACGATCACTTGGGCTTAATTATTTAGCTATTGGCCTTAATTTAGATCCGGAATGTAGGTGTCAAGTGGGGTTGCTATAATCAATTCAAGGTTTGAAATATTTGCAGTAGTTGTGGCCCGTAAGTTATCCACAGGTAGGAAACCAATGGTTAACTGGATAAATTGTGGGTTCTCTATTGGATTTGCAAATTGCACCTTATATTGTCACTAGTAGTCGTGGTATCTTAATTTGTATGATTATCTACTAATTTTAAACGAAGCAATATTTTAGGCAGCATGACTTGCACATAAATTGAAACAAATCTGTCTGAGTCATGAAATTTAACAACAATAATAACTAAAATAAAATTATTCCATGCTGATTTGTGAGAAAAGGAAAAACATAAAATTTATCACGATGTTTTTCTTCACGCGCCGACCGTAAAAGCCAGTCAAGGGATTTGGCGAAAACCTAAGTAATCACGTCAATAGATGATGCGGAAAACACTATGTTGATTTCGCTTTGATTTTGGCCTTCGGCATATATGACCTTGGGCATTGTCTATCCTGCAAAGGACAAAAACGTGATAATATATAAGTATAACTGAAATAAACGAAAAATTCTCGAAACCGACAATTTGCGTTCAAAGGTTAGTATTTTACTAGGTACGTTTCTGTTTACTGTTTACATAGCTTAGTGAACATAAAGTGGTTCCCAGTGAGACAAGAATGAGTAAATTGTGAATCAAAACACGGCGTTACCCCTTTGACGAATACGTTACTTTGTATCCTGTGTCCAGTCAGGAAGTAAATATAGCATTAATTAGGACTTTATTTGATTTCGTTGCTTTTGTACAGTATTAAGGGTCAAATCATACTAGCGCAGAGTCGAAACGAAACTGTTTGTTTGTTATCATAACAGCGTAATGCTCATATTCCTTCTGAGATCGAAATAAATGACGCGTGAATACGCAAGACTGCGGTGCGAATTTTGCGCTTTTGAATCTCAGACGAAAATGAGCTTTAAGATTTTAAGTTAACAGTGCGTTTGCCATATTAACATAGTTTCGCTTTGCTTCGATTCTGCGCTAGTATGAATTGACCTTAAATTAGTAAAGTTTACTCTTGACTATCAACCAACCCTTAACAAACATATGGCTTAAGATAGACTGAGTGAGCTCAGTAGCTATGGGTGAGCCCAGAAGAAGTTAATTATGTATTACGAGCTGTTACCTGCGGCTGCTACCCTAACGTATGTGGATGCAAAAATTTCATGATGATTGGTTCTGTAGATAGGGCGTGAAAGCGTAACAAACAAAATCACTTTCGCATTTATAAATCAGTAACGATTAGGATTCTTTAGAAAACTAGCCTCTCGTAGCCAAGGTAAACTGGATAAATTGAACCTTGCAGAACCTATTTTTATAGGTACACAAGTCTCATTACACCATAGATGTAAAATAAAATGTGCCCGTTACACGATTGCTCAAAAGAGTTGCCTATGTAATGTTTTTAGAGAGTTTATGTAGGTCCCTTTATTCCTACATATCTGCTTAATGCCTTAACAAATAAGAATGCTTGGGATATTGTTGAAACTCTTATATTACTCAACGGGAATACATCGGTATTCCCATATGCTCCACTACACTTCTGTAGTCAAAAAAAGCTTTATATAACTTCCGACTGGACACAAGATACAGAGAGTAGGGAGTTGTTTTCATTATAGGAATAACGCTATATCCTGAGTCACTTTTTACTCGTACTGTCTCACTAAGAACAACTTCATGTTCGACAAGCTATGTAACTAGAAAAGTACCAAGGAACGTTTGTTTTTGCTACTTAGTTTTAAAAATTAAATACTAACTTTTGATCAAAAATTGACGGTCATCGTCTCTGAGCTGAACCACGGACACACAAATAGACAGATGGATGGATATGGTAAAACTGTAAGGGTTCCTTGTACACTACAGAACCCTAAAAACACACTCTTATAGCGACTCATGCTAGATTTCATAAAACCAGTCACGCGCGCACTACAGCTACAGGTATCACACAAGACATACAATTCTCACCCTCCAAAAGCAGGCTTTGTTTCTGGTGGCTGATATAAGTGGTCGTGTTAATTAAAGTGCTTTTTCAGACCCTCTACCTAGCGATGTATTCCCACATGCTCCACCACACGTCTGTTGTCAAGTTAAGCTTGACACTCTTGAATTTTGTGTAATAAACTTAGTTTATTCCTAACGTATTGCATTAAAAATATGTTAAGCTGTTTATCCTGGTTGAAGTCCCTAAAGGAACCCTAAATAATATTGTATATTCATAATTGTTATTCTACGTTGATTAGCAACTGGTATATTCACTTTTTGTCAATCACAGTCTAACTTTATCCGGAAATATAAAGATATCATATTTATAGGCGATGCAACGAGCAATCTTTTCCTTTTTGATTCCAATTTACAACCATGCACATCTGCCAACCCAGTAAGCTGTCAGGAGAAAGACGTAATTAATATGCAGGTACAAAAACCAATCAAAAAACCTAGAATCGAACTTGACGATATATTCCAAGCAAACAAAGCTGCAGGCAGTAGCTAGCATAGACATTGGGTATAATATAGACCAGGCGAGGAAAAAATGAGCCAACAGACAATAAAAATCGGCCAAGTGCGAGTCAGACTCGCGCACAAACGCTTTCGTACTACTATACAATATTGAGCGAAAACGGAAAATCATGTTCATTATATGGGAGCCCCCCTTAAATATTTATTTTGTTCTATTTTTAGATTTATTGTTACAGCGGTAATAGAAATACATCATGTGAGAGAAATTCAACTACTAGATAGTTAAATTTTTCTGACATGATGGCTCTCACTAGCACGGTTAATGAGATACAGCCTATCGACAGGCAGACAAACGGACAGCGAAGTCTCGTAAATAGGGTCCTTTTTACCCTTTGGGTACGGAATTCTAAAAATAGGAAAAAAAATATGCACTATTTATTAATATCGATGTGTGCTTGAGCTTGTGTCACGACACGTTTGCTTGGATTTTTAGGGGCCTGATTATTCTTAGACAATTTTAACACAATTGAAACCCACAATATAGGAAAGCGTGTAAATAAATTTAGAGGGCGAAAGGGAAAATACCTCTCCAATCCTGTATTTTAATGAATGACATGCAACAAATGTTGTTATTTCGTTTTTGTGGCTACCTTTTGTAACATCAGTCGAATATTTTGGGAATGTGTCACAAAGTAAAATGGAAGGTGATGTCGGAAATATGCCTTTTATACCCTGGTTTTAGGAACACGCAGAATAAGCGTGGGAGGCAGCTGTAATTTAAATTTTCTTTTTGAAACAACTAAGCCGATAGCTTTAACTGGCTGACGAAATAGAAGGTTCTCAATACATTTATACTTTTTAGGGTTCCGTAGTAAACTATAACTAGAAACCCTTATAGTTTCGCCATGTCTGTCTGTCTATCCGTCCGCGGTTTTACTCAGAGACTTTAAGTACTAGAACGTTATAATTTGGTATGGGTAAGTATTTTAATCATGCCAAAAAGTGGTATAAAAAATCTTGAAAAATTTTCTTTAGGGTAGCTCCCATACAAGTAAAGAGGGAAAGATATTTTTTTTTCTACATATACTCATTGTGTTGGGTATTGTTAAATAGGTCTTTAAAAAATATTGTGAGGTTGAAACCACCATTTTTCGATTTAGGGATCCGTTTCCGAAATATTTGGTTTTAAAGTGCAAATTTTTGTTAGAGGTAAGTGTCCGCCCCCCTCTATCTGCTAAACGGTTATATATGGATACGTGAAAAAAATTACAGGAGTAGTTTATATACTGGAGTTGAAAGGAAAACTACCAGAGCTGAGTACTAAGTACAAATTAAAAAGTTATTGGTAATCAACTTATAAAATGTTCTCGAAAATGTAAAATTTCATACAATTTCATTGTTAGATGTTTTTGGTCGTTAAACTGTGAGGTGCGAGTATGAACAGTGTGAACTTAAAGTTGTCATTCGCAACTACGGAACCCTACACTGCGCGTGGCTCGACACGCACTTGGCCGGTTTTTTTAAAGTAAGTTTACTGCCTCACCACTCTATGGTTTCCAAAGACGTATGACGAGCGTATTCTCTAACAAACAAATTAAAAAAGTACTAAATTCGACTGCATGTTTGTGTGAATTTTGTGTGTTTTAATACACTGATTTGATAAAGTTCTTTTTTTATCTCGAATGGCATACTCTCGACTTCATCTTCAGGTCTTTCTAGTCTCCACTGCAGGAGCACGACCCTCTCTGTACTACCAGAGCCATATACTAGCCTGAGTAGTTTGAGGATTTGGCCTACACTCTCCACGCTGGCCAGACGGGTTGGAGAGGTCTCATTGATGTTAATAAGCTTTGTTTAGCTTGTGTTTCCTTAGTCGCCTTTTACGACATCCACGGGATGACTTGGAGTGACGTGTGGTTCTCGGCAAAGTAGAATAGGACCACTCTCGACTTGGTCTCATTTAAATTTCATCAAAATTAGTTTCATATCTTTGTTTGTCTTCTTTTCTGAAAAATCATTTTTTCTGACCAGCTCACTAGTGTAAGATTGTTGGTAACTTACCTAAAGATACTTTTTGCAGAAGAGAAGCCACGTCATCGTTCCCTTGAAGGACTGAGCAAACTCCATATGCTAAACCAGGCAACTGAAGAGTAGTTAAAGGACTTAAATAATATTTTCTGTTTTCGCGATTGTTACACATTTAAATAAAATTATTTTAATACGGTTTTTATCGCGTTTATTACATTATTTATACACCTAACGTTTCGAGCACTTTACAGTGTTCGTGGTCGCAGGTAGAATAAGTTGACATTTGTCTAGTATTTTATAAGAACTGCAAAATCTACCGCCTAAAATATTTATTGATAACGTTCCGGATGTACGCAGTATTGGCTCACGGTGTCTGAAGGTCTTGCAGTCTTCTGCTTAGCTTGAGATTTGATTAAATTGATGACTGGATCCCAAGCTGGTGGTAACTGCCAACCATCCTCTCTATTGAAATTAGGATATTTTTTAATTTCAATAGCCTAACGAAGCATTCTTGGAATGTATCTGTTTTCTTTTGCAAGGACTTGAGGATTATCAAAACGCATATAATGGTTGGGTTTGTCTAGGGCATGTTCACAGACTGCAGACTTCGTTGAGCGCCTATGCTTCATGTCAGCAATATGTTCTTTTATACGGGTACCGATGCTTCTCTTTGTTTGCCCAATGTATGATAAACCACACTCACAGTCAATTTTATAAACTCCAGCATCTTGTAACGGGATATTAGATTTGACAGGTCTTAAAAGTTGGTTTATTTTCTTGTGCGGCTTGTAGTAGGTCTTGATTGAAGCACGCTTAAGTATATTACCAATTTTGTCCGTGACTCCCTTTTCATATGGTAAGATGGCAGGAAAGCGATCAACTGTGTGAGGCTTTGGGCGGCTTCTGTGATGTGTTTTTGGGAGGTTGAGGTTGTTGCTTCTTAAAACCGATTTTACTCGTTGAAGCTCCTCCGTGAGGTGGTAGGTGTCACAGATGCCATGTGCTCTCTGAAACAAAGATTTACCAACGGTAGCCAACTGACATGGATGATGATGGGATTTGCCATTGAGATATTTGTCGTTATGGGTAGGCTTTCTTTACACAGTATGACTAATAGTATTATCAGGATTTCTAATTATCAAAATGTCAAGAAAAGCTAATGAATTATTTGAATGAATTATATGATAAAAACCGTATTAAAATAATTTTATTTAAAGGACTTAAATTTAAATATATAAGAATAGGAATTTAAGTACTATATTTAAATAATATACTAAGTACAACGATTTGATCTTACGATATTTCAAGAAAACGCGTTTATATTCATATTGTAATCGTTAGAGATTTTGATACATTGATGTAGCAAACTATAGTGGTCATGGAAAATCGAGTAAAGGTTTTCGAACAATACATGTTTGATTAAACGGCATTAGATTTAAAATAGGGGAAGCGATTCCTTCAATACCCTGCAAACGTAATGATGATGATGATGTTGCTTACATTAGTGAGAATATCTAACTCACCTAAAGGCATGTAACATGACTCGACAAGTGCATGCCTACTCAACACTAACCTTATCTTAAAATAAATCGCCATATTATAAACAAACATACATCACAACAAAATATATTGATGTTATTGTTCACTTTCCTAAGAAAATGTATTCGTTTACTTTGTTACCTATCGGAAAAAGGGAAAATATTATGAGCAAAGAAGTGAGAATACATATATTTTTGATAGTGCGTGTCAATGTATTCTGAAGGAAAATTCGATTCCTAAAACTGTACGTGTCAAGTAAGGTAACGTGTTTTGTTGAAATGAGATGTAAAGATGTTGATGACCTCCATAGCACAGTGGTTAGAACGCCAACCTGTGGCACAAGTGGTCCTGCGTTCGATCCCCAGCTTAGTCATTATGGAAAACAATCTTTTTCAGATTGGCTTAGCTCTTGGATGTTTATCAATTAAAGTAGGTATCAATTTAAAAAAAAATGTATCGTTGAGTTAGGCTCAAATCACACTGTAATGGCAAGGATAAGGTGATCACTAACACTGATAGGATTTAAGCCTTATTCATAGTTATAGCCATAGCCAAAACGAACAGTATCGCATTAAAAACTTTCGCCTTCTCTTGCCGCTTGTGGCATCTTGCAGCTGCCGGTGACGAAGTTTTTTCTTTCAATATTGGTCGTTTTGCCTAGGTATGTTAATATTGCACAAAATCCTATCCTAGTGTTAGTGATAGCCGCGTCGCTGCCGTTACGGTGTGATTTAAGCCTTAGTATCCAGCAGTATCCTACGACACGTTCACAACTTACTATAGCTCAGTCTGTATTATTTGTCCCTATATATTTATTTATTTTTATTGTTTGCAAGTTCTGGAAACATAGTATTACTTCCGGAATCTCGTCTCATCTCGTATTCACATCTTGTAATGCTGTTGTGTCTAAGAGGCGGCGGCAATAAAAATAGATGAACCCTTTTACACGGCCGGTAATTTGTTTTAGGCAAAGTGCCGCTTCGTCGTCAGTGAGCGATGTTACTGGAAGGGACGGGCTTTAAGTGTTATAGCTTGAAAGTGTTGTTTATTAAGGAATGACGTCATTTTGCATTATGGCAAAAGATTAGAATAAAGGAGGAGTTCTTAAAGGTCTATTGGTAATTTAAGCAGATTTATGAAATTGGGATTACTTTAAGGGAATATTGCATTTTAGTTAAATATATTTTTGAATTTTTTGATTGTCTGGTTGACTTAGATATTTTTTGATCTGTACATTGTTTGTTAGTTTTGGTAACCTAGTATTACTTCCGGAATCTCGTCTCATCTCGTATTCACATCTTGTAGACGCTGTTGTGTCTAAGAGGCGGCGGCAATAAAAAAAGATGAACCCTTTTACATGGCCGGTAATTTGTTTTAGGCAAAGTGCCGCTTCGTCGTCAGCGAGCGATGTTACTGGAAGGGACGGGCTTTAAGTGTTATAGCTTGAAAGTGTTGTTTATTAAGGAATGACGTCATTTTTCATTATGGCAAAAGATTAGAATAAAGGAGAAATTCTTAAAGGTCTATTGGTAATTTAAGCAGATTTATGAAATTGGGATTACTTTAAGGGAATATTGCATTTTAGTTAAATATATTTTTGAATTTTTTGATTATCTGGTTGACTTAGATATTTTTTGAACTGTACATTGTTTGTTAGTTCTGGTAATCTAGTATTACTTCCGGAATCTCGTCTCATCTCGTATTCACATCTTGTAGACGCTGTTGTGTCTAAGAGGCGGCGGCAATAAAAATAGATGAACCCTTTTACACGGCCGGTAATTTGTTTTAGGCAAAGTGCCGCTTCGTCGTCAGCGAGCGATGTTACTGGAAGGGACGGGCTTTAAGTGTTATAGCTTGAAAGTGTTGTTTATTAAGGAAAGACGTCATTTTGCATTATGGCAAAAGATTAGAATAAAGGAGGAGTTCTTAAAGGTCTATTGGTAATTTAAGCAGATTTATGAAATTGGGATTACTTTAAGGGAATATTGCATTTTAGTTAAATATATTTTTGAATTTTTTGATTATCTGGTTGACTTAGATATTTTGTGAACTGTACATTGTTTGTTAGTTCTGGTAATCTAGTATTACTTCCGGAATCTCGTCTCATCTCGTATTCACATCTTGTAGACGCTGTTGTGTCTAAGAGGCGGTGGCAATAAAAATAGATGAACCCTTTTACACGGCCGGTAATTTGTTTTAGGCAAAGTGCCGCTTCGTCGTCAGTGAGCGATGTTACTGGAAGGGACGGCCTTTAAGTGTTATAGCTTGAAAGTGTTGTTTATTAAGGAATGACGTCATTTTTCATTATGGCAAAAGATTAGAATAAAGGAGAAATTCTTAAAGGTCTATTGGTAATTTAAGCAGATTTATGAAATTGGGATTACTTTAAGGGAATATTGCATTTTAGTTAAATATATTTTTGAATTTTTTGATTATCTGGTTGACTTAGATATTTTTTGAACTGTACATTGTTTGTTATTTCTGGTAATCTAGTATTACTTCCGGAATCTCGTCTCATCTCGTATTCACATCTTGTAGACGCTGTTGTGTCTAAGAGGCGGCGGCAATAAAAATAGATGAACCCTTTTACACGGCCGGTAATTTGTTTTAGGCAAAGTGCCGCTTCGTCGTCAGCGAGCGATGTTACTGGAAGGGACGGGCTTTAAGTGTTATAGCTTGAAAGTGTTGTTTATTAAGGAAAGACGTCATTTTGCATTATGGCAAAAGATTAGAATAAAGGAGGAGTTCTTAAAGGTCTATTGGTAATTTAAGCAGATTTATGAAATTGGGATTACTTTAAGGGAATATTGCATTTTAGTTAAATATATTTTTGAATTTTTTGATTATCTGGTTGACTTAGATATTTTTTGAACTGTACATTGTTTGTTAGTTCTGGTAATCTAGTATTACTTCCGGAATCTCGTCTCATCTCGTATTCACATCTTGTAGACGCTGTTGTGTCTAAGAGGCGGTGGCAATAAAAATAGATGAACCCTTTTACACGGCCGGTAATTTGTTTTAAGCAAAGTGCCGCTTCGTCGTCAGCGAGCGATGTTACTGGAAGGGACGGGCTTTAAGTGTTATAGCTTGTAAGTGTTGTTTATTAAGGAATGACGTCATTTTGCATTATGGTAGAGGATTAGAATTGGAGATGGGTTTTTAGAGGTCTATTGGTAATTTAGGCAGATTTCTCGAATTAGAACGACAATACGGGAATATGCCATGTTCAGTTCAGGTTAAATATGAGCAGGTCAAACAAACAAGACGTTTCAGATTGGTTAAAAATTATTAGGTATCTATGTTCCACTTTCCGCCTAATTTCCTATACAGGTTGAATAACTGATTCTAGTCAAATTTTTGAACAGGTTTGTAGAATAAATAGTATATTTTGTCGATTCAATTTCAGCAAATTTTCAAAGTAATAAAAATTACACAAAGGACTGAATGGCAATGGAGTCTACAGCGCTAAAGACCTACAACACAAAAAGCCACTAGTTTATAGTTGAGAGTAATTTTGGTGAAGGCTTTGAATTAAAAATATAACAATCAAATGTCTCATTTTAAATCAAAGGCAACGCTGACTTCAGAGACGTGCGTTTAAACAGCACCGTCAAAACGCTGGCGCTTACAATTACACGTTGTTATGTTTCAGAATCACGCAATTTAAATGCACCACTATTGTAACGCGCGGAAAACGCTGAATCACTGAAGCTGCTTGACAGTGCTGCCAATTCAATGCAAACGCGTAATACTAACCCCCGAACCGAATTATCATTAGTTAATATTATTCAAAATAATCCTAACAAATGAGAATCTTAAATCTGAGTCTGTCTATGTATGTTATGTAGTCTGTGTTACTATGTTAGCAAGACAAAGACAAAACAAAATTTGAGAACGACTTTAGTTAAGATGCATCTAAGATACCTTTGAGTATTCAGGCGTAAGAGTCGTTTCCGCCGTTCAAGAGCGCGCTTGAAACGCTTGCTGTTCAATAGCTCGTCTACCCACGTCATTCTGAAACCAACCTTAGACTTACTATTGCTTTAAGTTCTACGTCTAGTAAATGTATATCCTTGTACACGCTTCTTCCTCACCTTACACCATGTGGTTAATGTTACTAGCAACGAAGTTTGGTATTTCGCGACAGCCAACATTTTAGTTAATTAGATTTTCACAATATACGCCCATCCGGCTGTACACAATACGTGCCTTAACTCGTGCGGTCTGAATCGCGTAAGTTATTCACTTAGGGAAAAGCGAAAGTTTTGTGCGAGATAAAAGGGTGTCTACGAGTATTATTGCTCTTTTTGAAGTGTTCGAGTAAATGAAGGTATTCATTAATTCATCAGGTCTCTTTTAGTCTCCACTGCAGGAGCATGACCCCCTCGGTACTACTACAGCCATAATTAGCCATAATTAATGAAGGTATATACAAATAGAAATACTTTCTAGGCAACAGATCGTCTATGGATGCATCAAACTACTGAATGCGAGTTGTGAAAAAGTTGTTCATGTTGAGGTGAGTCTCTCCTTATATAGGATCAGGGTTTTATTAACATATTGTGTAGGTATTCAAAAGTCATGCGGAGAAAGCTGCAAATCCATTAAAAAAATTTATTGCTGTTTTTATTAACCAATGCTATGTTTTTCAATGACCATGCTATGTTTTTCAACTCATTTCATTTGTCCATAATTAGTGAAATTTTATTGATTTTACGACAAACTATAATAGAACCTTAATGTAATATTTTCCATTCTTTGCATAGTACAGCCTAGATAATTTTTATACACAGCCAAATGGCGATAATTTGTAATACAATATAAACTATAGCATGCTGCATCATATGCTGATTCTAAGCTTTGCGCGTAGTAATATTTCTTACATATATATATGGTGTGTAAGGTGACTCTACGAGGAATCAATTACAAAGAAGACGTATTAAATGCAATACCAAAAAAAAATACTGAAAACTATACATAATTATAAAAGTCTCATTCATCTCCGTCATACTTAAAAGATCAAAGGCAAGTTGTCTTGCCAAGTCAATTGAATGCTTTGGCAATTAGTATTAATACTCTCTAGTGGAAAGACAGAAAAAAGAATCGTATTAATATCTACGAACACTTCCCGCACGAGCATGAAAAATGACATAAGTTACTTCCCATTCCAAAACCATGCAGACGCAGTCTCTCACTAAACGTCATAAAAGTCATATCTGTGATCCCCTAACGAAACTTTAATATCATCTATCAAAGTGGAAATAAGTTTGCAAATCTCAAACACGGTGTTGCTGAAATTCAGAGTTTTCTTTGAAACTTGTACATTACCTTACGTAGTTAGGTCGGAGATTCCGAATATTTCGGCGTTCTTTTTAAAAGGAGCATTTGGCATAACTTTTTAAAACAGAACTTTGCCAAGAGTTGTGTATAAAATTATCGCTGGCCAGTGTCTAAAATATTAAAAAGAAAATTCTAGTTTCTAAAATTTCAGAACGTGTTTATGTATAAGATAAAAAAAATAATGATCCATCTCTCCGTCTCATCTCTTCGTGGTGCATTGGTTAACATGCCAGCCTGTGACATGAGTGTTTCCGGCTTCGATTCCCAGTCAGGTCATAATAAAAAACAATCTAATTCAGATGGCCTGGGTCTTGGATGTTTATCTGTTACATACTATCACGTCCTTTTCCCTTGCAGGGCAGACAGAGCCGAGGTCTATGAAACCTAAAGGCCATGTTTAGCATGGTGCGCTCGTAGGTGGAAAACGGAATCACAATTGTGACGGGTTGCTAGTTGCCTCGCCTATTGACATGATTCACGCCCATTCTCTCGATCGGCTTTTACGATTTGCGAGGGAAGAGAAGCTGCAGGTACAATCTACGTTTTTTTCTTCTCCCAGACCAGCGTCGAAGAGTCGATCTATTAACCCACCTATTATAAAATATAGTATCATTGAATCCTACGACACAAGCTCGCAACATCTGTGGGACTAGCTCAATTTATATTTATTTTACTTTGATTTTTAATTGCCTATTGCTGAATATATCTATAAACTGTAGAATGCGGTTGTTATCTAAAACATTTCAATATATTTTTATTCATAACAGCATGCATTTAGAATATTATGCAGTAGCCAGTCGATTTCATCTGAAAAGTATCCAATACCGTTATTGGTTTCCCGCGTTTTCGAGAAGCAGTACTATATTTTATTATTACGGCACTGCGAGAGTACGATTACCTCACTGAATGGCGGCGATTTTAGGAAATGAAAAAATCTTCTCTACCAATATTATTAACTTTTAAGGTTCGACAAGGTGTAAATCTATAACTTTGCCATATTGTAGAAGATAGCTATACTTATATCATTGAAACTAACGTGAGATAAATACGTTATATTTAAAAACGGTGACGTGTTACTTTGTCGGGATTGCCGACTATAGTTTCAGACTCATTTTCAAGGCGAGTTCGGGATGCGCGACGCCGAAGTGTAAGGACCCGGGATACTTCGGCTTCGCGCATCCCGAACTCACCTTGAAAATGGGCTCCTGATGAGTCCGAAACTATAGTCGGCAATCTCGACAAAATAGCACGTGACCTGTTTTTACATATAACTATGCTGATCATACTGACAACTTTCCCCTTGAAACATAGGTCGAAATATGAAAATAAAATGGATTTCCCGTACAATACCTATAAATAGCTGATTGATTTAGTATGTAAAGGACTTCATACTGTGAAGTATTAAACGTGAATATATTTTAATTTGAAAAACTCGCAATTCCACGTGGATGAAGTTGCGAACACAGCTAGTTCGGTAATTGTACTATAAAATCAAAACTAACAAGTATTCACTAACATATACCATCAAAGAGACTTATAATACTAATTAGCAGCAGTCAGTCCGCCATTGGCATTGCGAGCAAATGTTCTCTTTGTCGCTATAATCGTATTAATTTGACCGAAACCTTAGTTCGCTTAGTCGTATTCCCAAAGCAAAGAGCCTTTTTTAGTAATAGTTGTAAATGTAACTCAGATATTATATATTTATTAAAAAATTGTAAGAGCAGGAAAGGGCTGTAGTAACTCACTGTCATCATCATCTTCAGGTTTTTTTTTTAGTGTCCAATGCAGCCCTCTCTGTACTTTAACGCTAAAACTACTGAATAGATTTAAATGAAATTGGGTACCTCCATAGATAGTCTAGAGCCTTAAAAAGGACTAAGGCTACTTTTTAACTCAAAAACTCACTATGCTACGCGATTGCAGGCACCGCTAGTTTACTATTGAATCAGAACAAATATGTATGTATTAACATAATACCGTCAGAGGCTTATAATACTAATTAGCAGCAGTCAGTCCGCCATTGGCATTGCGAGCAAATGTTCTCTTTGTCGCTATAATCGTATTTATTTGACCGAAGGCTTACTCGCTCGGTCGTATTCCCAAAGCGAACAGTCGTTATTTGAATAGTTGTCACTGAGATATTCTTTATTGATTTTATAATTTAGTTGACGATTGTGTAGGCTGTCTGGCTGTCTGAACCCATCATCACCATCAGGTCTTTATGAGTCTCCACTGCAGAACCATCCCCCTTTCTTTACTTTCACGCCAAAACTACATAACTTATCGAAATGAAATTTGGTACTAACACAGATAGTCTAGAGCTTGAGAAACGACTAAGGCTAGATTCTTATTTGAAAAAAGACTGTTACACCGAAGCCGAAAGTTTCAACCGAAGAATTCGAAAGTCTCACTATTCCACAAACACGCGGCTGAAGTCGCGGGCACAGCTAGTTTACTATAAAATTAAAACTAACTAGTATTCATTAACACATACCGTCAAAGAGGCTTATAACTCTAATTAGCAGCAGTCAGTCCGCCATTGGCATTGCGAGCAAATGTTCTCTTTGTCGCTATAATCGTATTAATTTGACCGAAGCCTTAGTTCGCTCGGTCGTATTCCCAAAGCAAAGAACCGTTATTAAAATAGTTGTAAATATAATTGACAATTCTTTATTTATTATACAATTTAGTTGACATTTGTATAGAGAGCAGGGTAGGGTTGTAGAAAATCACTAATATCATCATCATGTCGTTTTTAGTCTCTACTGTAGAAGCATGACCCTCTCTTTACTTTCACGCCAAAACTATTGAACCAATTTAAATTAAATTTGGTACACAGATAGACTAGAACCTGAGAAAGAACTAAAGCTACTTTTTAATTCGAAAACTTACAATTCCACGCGGACTAATTTGCGGGCACAGCTAGTTTGCTATAAAATCAAAACTTAAAAATGTTCATTAACATATAATACCTTCAAAGAGGCTTAAAACTCTAATTAGCAGCAGTCAGTCTATTGGCATTGCGAGCAAATGTTCTCTTTGTCGCTATAATCGTATTAATTTGACCGAAGCCTTACTCACTCGGTCGTATTCTCAAAGCCTTTATTAAAATAGTTATAAGTAAATGTATTTGACATTTTTTTATTTATTATATAATTCAGTTGAAAATTGTATAGGAAGCAGGGAAAGACTATTATGAACTCATTAAATGAAGAATTTTACAAAAGGACTAGCAATTTTCCCACGATTATAGCTGATATCACCCGTAGATAAATCCGCTTTCTATAGGTGAAATAATTTTGAAAATCAGACCTGTATTTTCAGAGCCTATTCAATAAAAAATAATAATAATCAAATGTCTCCTCTTAATAATATTAGTATAGATTAACAGTGACTAAAAAAACCATAAAAGCTACCTTGACATACCGATTTGAATGATTGAATGTTGTGTTGTGACAAACTTTTTTAAAGGCGGGGAAAGGCAGATAAAATCTTTTTTTATTATTATTATTAAAAAGCTTTATTGTGCCTTAGAAGCCACAATAGGTGGACTTATTGCTAAAAGCATTCTCTCCCAGTCAACCTTTGAGAAATGAAAAACAGATAAAATAAATAGGTGCCAAACAATAAATAGATATGTATCATAAGTAAGAGCAAAGCTGATGGTCCGATGATGGTCTTCGTAACAGACCGAAACTAGTCGGCAGATCCAACGTAATAAAACGTGAGTAAAGCCGTGTTTTCATAATGAATTTATCTCGCGTAAGTTATAATATTATTAAGAGCAAAGCTATATTTAGGGTTGCAAAGCTTTATGTTTAGGGTCTTGGATTATATATCTCTGCAAATTGAATGTATGTAATTTATTTACTTTCTTGTTATTTACTCCGTATGATCTGTTATTTTCCGTGGTGTCGATAAAGATTTGATATGGAGAGCTGCTTCTATGCTTTTTGTTCACTAAGGATTAACCATGCATTTTAAGTTCCAAAAATGGGTTGACCATGAGAAGTCTAGAGTTATGCAACACCACAAAAGCTCCGCGTCATGAAGCGTGCAATAGCGAAAAATATTAAGTTACATATTCTCTCACATTTAAATAAAAATATATAAGGGCAAAAGCAAAGGCCTCTCTCCACTTCTTCCTGTCTTGTTTTTGTAGAAACTGTTCTATGCCCGTTTGAAGAACTGGTAACGTGAAAAGGAAAATAATATAAAATTGCAAAACTTACCAATTGTGTAGAGAAATATTCAATTTAAGTCACTCTTAATAAACAAACAAAAGAACTCAAAAACAAAAAGCAGGAAAACAAATAGAAATGGGTAAACTCCTTAGGTCAAAGAAAGCAGTAAATATGAATTAACCATTAACGCTGATGAATAGCAGGAAAGCAAGTAATCTGCGTGGAAATAAGTCCTTTGATGGGTGCCGTGTGGTTCCCGGCAGAGTAGAATAGGACCACTCCAAGTTTTTCCTTGGATGTCGTAGAAGGCGACTTAGGAATCATAGCTAAACAAGGCTTGTAATAATCAAAGAGGCCTCTCCAACCCGTCTGGCCAGCGTGAAGAGTGTAGGCCAAATCCTCTGACTACTCTGGCTATATGACTCTGGTAGTACAGAAAAGCTCGTGTTCTTGCAGTGCAAACTATAAAAAAAGACCTTATGACAATGTTGATGAAGATTTTTGAAAAAAAATAAATGTTTATAAGCTGTTACTTCAAGCGAATACTATAAAGTGCTTGCCAAGATTAATCTAATGAGCCCTAACACCGTGGGTTTATCTTTGTTAGTTTAAAACAGAACACACCTGACTAGAAATTCCTGCTCATTGCACCTCTAGATTCGCTTCCTTCTTCATTATGTGAACTGCGAAGGAAGGGAATTACCTCCCCGCGTCGCTGTTTCTTGACTCGTTCAATTTAGGGCTTTTTAAGGCAAGAGTGAATAGGCATTATATGAAGTAGTGTGACCTCATGGTTGCTTCCCATCAGGCACGATAGAGGTCAAACGCACTCAATATATTCATTAAAAAAAGAAAAAAAAATTTTTTGGATTCTGTCAAAGTCAAAGTCAAAGATTTTTATTCAAAATTGGATAATTGTATCTTTTTTTGATTCATTTAGTTTTCAGTCATTTCTCCGTCTTTCTGTAACCAAAGGGTAAAACAAGACCTTCACGAGCCTTCACTGTCCGTGTCACTCTTGAAAGCAAAACAGGTGACATTTTCACGGAAGATGTACTAATATATCTGTTGCCCTATAACAACAAATATTGAAAACAACATAACGTTAATATGGGGCTCATACAACAAACGTCATTTTCTTTTTGCCATGTATTATTCGATGGTTTAATGTTGTATAGATAATGGTACGGAAACCTTCGTGTTCAAGTCCGACTTACACTCAGTCGATTTTTTTGGTTATAAAAGTAAACAGTTATAATAATAAAAAAAAATTGGAAAAAAAATATTATCTTTGTTTGAAAGTACAGATTATTTTGTTGATTAGCATAAACAAAGCTACCATCCTTCATTCCCAACAAGTTATTCTGCAACGGGTGTACCGCGTGTGCACTAATGTGAGTTTTAGTTTTCCAGTGTGCATATTTAATGAAGATTTACATTGTTATTTATGTTTCATGTAAATGTTAGAGTATTTAGCCTAAATTTAAGAAAATTCTTGTTTTTTACAATGTGAAAATAATTTCATCTTTTTGTCTATTAAAGATAACTTACTTACGAATATTCCCACTAATCCTAACTTCCTAACTATTATTATAAATGCGAAAGTGAGTTTGTTTGTTTGTTTGTTACGCTTTCACGCCGTATCTACTGAACCGATCATCATGAAATTTGGCATACACATAGGTGAGGGTACCGAGAAGGACATAGGCTATATTTTACGCGGGCGAAGCCGCGGGTAACAGCTAGTATTATATATGTAAAAGTGACTTTGTTTGTTACGCTTTCCCGCTCTATCTACTGAACTGATCATCATGAAATTTTGCAGACACGTTATTTGGAGTACGAAAAAGGACACAGGCTACCTTTCATCCCGGAGAAAAGTACATTTCCCCAAGGATCACCGCCAGTCAAAACAGACTAACGATTAAATAATCGTGGGTAGGTATAGGCTGTTGTATCGAAATCGATTCAACTATTTATGAAATTGATTTATCTGTTTATCTCTTTAATCCTAGATTTAAGAGGTAATCCTAGGTTAAAGAGGAATGAGTTGTACAGAGAGTGTCGTGCTCAGAAGACTAAACGACCTGATGATGATGAAGTTCTGTCAAGCATACCTTTTGTTTTTTATTTATTCTATGAAAAAACTGAATTCACCCATCTTCTTTTATCTGTAACCCAAAGTAAATATAGACATTTTCACAGCTCCCAACCGGCGGCGGCTTATCAAATAAGTTTAACTCGATAAGTTTCGGTTCAAAATATCCTGCGGGATTTAGTGTGGCAAAACAAACTGGCTGTCTGTAAACATGTTAAGATTTATCCGGAGATAAATATTTCATGTGTATCAGGAAATCGCTTTTGGGATGGAATGATTGGGCGTAAGGATCATGTCAGTAGGTGATGCGGCTAGCAACATAGGTTGCTAGCCGCATCATCTACTGACATTACTTTTGTTTCCGTTCTCCACCTACAAGCCCATCAACATGCTAAACGTGGCCTTTAGGTTTTTTAGACCTGAGCTATGTCTATCCCGCAAATAAAAAAGACGTGATAGTATGTATGGAATAGTTTCATCATCAGGACTTTCTAGTCTCCACTGCAGGAGCACGACCCTCTCTGCACTACCAGAGCCATATTCTAGCCTGAGTAGTCAGAGGACTTGGCCTATACTCTCCACGCTGGCCAGACGGGTTGGAGAGGTCTCTTTGATGTTAATAAGCTTTGTTCAACTTTTGTTTCCTAAGTCGCCTTTTACGACATCCACGGGATGACTTGGAGTGGTCCTATTCTACGCTGCCGGGAACCACACAATATAATGAACAAATAGTTTGCCATTGCCAAATCCGTTTTACATAGGTACTAATGTGCAACATTATTAGACAAACTGGGATACTAGTGAAGGTATCTTCTGATGTGCCGGTTGCCTCACAATGTTTCTCTACCAGAAGAATCTCAGTTTTATTAAGTTAAGGCTAACGCGGACTAACTAACGCGGACGAGAGGAAAAGAAGTCTACAGCGCCACCGCCTAACTATGCCGCCTACTTGACCAATATTTTGTATGAGACAGTATAATACTTACTTATAGATTAAGTAAGTATTATACTGTCTTTGCTACAACATAGATACAAGTTCAGTCTTTCAGCCTATTTGCTATAGTTTGTTTATGTTCGTGCATGTATGTACAAGTACTTTATACGTATTTTTTCACCATGGAAGAATTTGAAAATCTGAAAATATCCTTCAACAACATTCAATTTAATTCAATACTACGTTAAGTGGATACTCAATGGAATCAAAGTTTACAAAAGACAAGATATCGATGGGCCTGATTGGATGTTAAATTGCAAATTAATTAGAACGCCGATGGCAACTGTTTTGCCAACGAAAGTCGAGAGGGACTGACCTTTGTATAATTAATGGCATAAAATTGTTTCCGTATTTTC
The DNA here is from genome assembly GCA_963082605.1 of Rhodophaea formosa. Classification (NCBI taxonomy): domain Eukaryota; kingdom Metazoa; phylum Arthropoda; class Insecta; order Lepidoptera; family Pyralidae; genus Rhodophaea; species Rhodophaea formosa. Next base: position 16,121,728 of record OY720217.1, on the reverse strand, counting down.
AGGTAACAGTTACGAGCATAACTGTCAACATATCGATTTTTAAGTTAATTTGATTAAGTCTAAAATGGAAAACAATTATCAATACTTATTAATGCTTGTGATTTGCACTGTAACATCGCACTTTCTTCCTTTACCAGTACGATGTCGTCCGCAGAAAGAATGCATCAGAACGTCTCTCTCTGAATTGTATTAGCATGTAAAACGATGGTTTATCTGTTATACTTCAACCACTGGACAGGTTTTTATTTAAAACAAATAAAATTCGTAAATCTCTCTCGATTCTTTTACCTTAGTAGCTTTCGCCGGGCGGCGGCTCCACTCGCGTAAACTAAGAATCAATTCCTCGGGAACAGTACTGAACAGTACTGTTCCCGAGGTTCTACTCCAGACAAACAGTACCTATGCAAAATTTCATGATGATCGGGTCCCCGTCAGCGTCACAAACAAACAAACATACTCGCTTTTGCATTTATAATATTAGTTGGGACAAACAATAAAATGGGGGTTTGTGGTGGGAGTCGAGGGGTACAGTTGAAGTTTGCCTTAGACATTTTTGCAAATTGATTTTAGTGGACTTTATAATATGAAATTGGTGTAGTTAGGTGTTATAAATGCTCGTGCTCGTGAACAATTTGTGAAATAGTTAAAGTGGACTGATAAATGGACTCGTATAGATTTGCCGCCAGAACCTCCCACGAGGCATCAAAGAACATACGCCATCTTTGATGCTACTTGGAAAACTTTACCGTACAACACCGATACTTAGTATCTCATTATACTGGACATTGGCAGAATTACAGAAATTTCGGTGGAAACCATAATTAAAACAGAACAAGAAGAAACAATTAAAGTTGACGCGTGGTTACGGCCGGGCATAAAAATATACCAAATCTTAAAATAATAGTAAAAAATAGTAGTTACTATGTAATGAATCTTCAAAATATTATAACGGTTCACATACACAGGGATGAATTCCTGGAACATTTGAGTTCTCCGAAACTGCACTCGCGTTTAACGTAACTAAATTAAATTAACCATTAGTTAGGTTAACTGATAGTTGAACTTGGTCTGCCGTGTAGCTAACTGTATTAAGGTACGTGAGTTCAGTTCAGTTGCTTGATAGTTGAAATTCTAAGGTACCTACAGTCTGTTTTACTCGACTGAAAAAAATGAGTATATTGCGTTTAGAATTCATGAAGTGTGCATGTATGTGTGGGAGTTTTCGTAAAATGAACTTTTAAATGTTTCAACGGAATAAGTGGCGCAGAAGTTTACACTCCAGCTTGCAATACGAGGGGCAACGGGTTCATATTTGAACTTCGTCTTTACAGACATTTTTCTGGTATCTATTGTTCTTAAGCTACCCAAGGAGAGATGGGGTTAGGCAGGTAGCAGGCTATAAAAACTGTCACCAAGTTATGTTACCGCATGAATGCTGTCATAGTGGCAGATCTTGGATTCTGACGCACCACATTTGAAGATATAACCAAGAAAAATCTCAGATTATGATGATCATGAACTAATATCTAAATAAATAGACCCTCGTGGCACAGTGGCTGCCACGCCAGCCTGCAACAGGTGTGTTCCCGAGTTCGATCCCCGGTCAGGACATGATGGAAAACGATCTTTTCCTGATTGGCCTGGGTCTTGGATGATAATCCAAAATATGTGTTTGTAATATAATACAGTAACGTTCATTCTTATAGTTTCTTATGGAAGAATCTTCATCATCATCATCATCATGATCATTCCAGCCGCAAGAAATCCACTGCTGGTCATAGGCCTCCCTAAAGGATTTCTAATACGACCGGTTGGAAGCGGCCTGCATCCAGCGCCTTCTTGCGACCATTACCAGATCGTCTGACCACCTGGTCGGCGGGTACTAACACTGCGCTTGCCAGTACGAGGTCACCATTCCAGAACAGTATCAGATAGTATCTTTCATATTTAGTATCTAATGATACAAGTTCACAACTTACTGTAGAGCAAGCTCAATTTCTGTGATTTGTCGTTATATATTAATTGATTATTTAATGTAAACAAACTTACATCAACTTTCGAAAACACATACCTACTACTAAATTCCTGGAACATTCGAATTCTCTGTGTGTGTGAACTCGAGTTTAACTTAGTACTTTCAAACGTAATAAATTAAATTAATCATCAGTTAGGTTAACTGATAGTGAAACTTAGTCTGCCATGTAGTTAACTATATTACTAGTAGGTACGTGAGTTCTGTGTGTTTGATTCGTAGTTGCAGCTCTGACATACTATTTTTAACCGATTTCAATAAAGAAGGAGTACAATCTGCCTGGGTGGTTGAACACTTTTGTGATTTTTTATGGGTGTTTTTACGCATTCAAAATGCTCAGAGCATCAAATGGCATCAAAAGCAATTTGGTGAGCATTAAGCCTTCATCATCATCATTTCGTGTAGGTGACACGGTCAATCGACCTTGCACACCCTGGTGTCAGAGTTCTTCGGAACCGCCTCTCGGCCTCTGACGTGGTCCCTTTAACGACTACCAGATGGCAGCCGGGACCACCGGCTTAACGTGCCTTCGGAAGCACGGAATCATCTTTCTTATCAGACAATCAGGTGATTCATGTCTGCAATGTCCTAACCGAACTGGAAACAACTTAACAAAGTATGCTTCCCGTGGGAATCGAACCACGACCCCCGGGTCAACAAAGCGAACGCCTTAACCACTGGACCACGTTATTGTCATACTCAAAACGACCAATATCCCAGGAAAAAATTGACACGTCCTCTGCCCGTACGTGGCATCTTGCGGTAGCTAGCGAGCGACTTAGTTGTTTACTGCAATGATAGTCGTTTTTAGTATAAAAATAAGGCTTACTTTAAATCTTATCATGAGCATCTTTCTTATCAGACAATCAGGTGATTCATACCTGCAATGTCCTAACCAAACTGGAAACAACTGCTTCCCGTGGGAATCGAACCCACGAACCCCGGGTCAACGAGGCGAACGCCTTACCCACTGGACCACGGAGGCAGTTGATTAATCGTCATAAAATTATGTAATCAACGATACAAATATAGAAACAAATTAAGCTCTATCGCACCGAGATCAGTAGCAACACTCAAGTTTGAGTTGTGTGTTATCGCCGTTTTCAATTACAACCCGCTCAAAGTTTGTTGTTTGGGGCTCCTCTTCCGTTTAAGTGACTTATTTTTTTGGTAGGATTAGCTTTCATCGGCGTCTCGCACATCAGGCATCCGTCGATGCCTCAAAAACAGTGCTTTTTGCTATATAGGTAAACAAACAGCCGTTTCCCTCGCCCGGGCATGTTTTATACCTTAAAAGCTTCCCCAAGAATTACCCTATCTATTGGTAAAAACCGCATGAAAATCCGTGCAGCAGTTTTTGACTTTATTGCGAAGTGACAGACGCGTTAAAGCTTTATAATATGTAGTGAAGATCCTTTTCCTTACGCTAGACAACGAGTATGTCAAATTTTGTGATGACTGGTTCAGTGTTTATGGCGTAAAATCTTAACAAACAATTGAAAAATAAACAAACAAACATAATTCTTCATTTATTATTATACTAGTTAGAACAAAATAGTTTGGTAATAGAGTATTGATTACTAGATAAAGCATTTATAAAGTAATGACAAATATGCTTATCTTTCGACCTAAATATAGGCCAGTTGTCATAAAATTATGTAACCAATGATACTAGAATAAGCCCCACTTCAATGCGCCGCTATCAGTAACAACATTCAAGTGTAAGTTTTATGTTATCGCCGTTTTTAATTACAACCCGCTCAAAATTTGTTGTTTAGGCCTCCTCTCCTCTATGTATATTAAGTGACCTCTGACTTTTTTTTAGAAAGACTAGCTTTTAACTGCGGCTTCGAGCATGTTAAGGTCAATCTTGAGTCTTTTTTTTTCTATATCAAAGGTCCTTTGTCTTACTCTAGGTGTTCGTCAAATTTTGTGACAGTTGTTTTGAGTGTAACATGAAAAAAACTTACACATTTAATATATTAGGCCAAAATCATTGAATCGTTTAATTCTCAGTACAATATATCTTTTCCACAATTTACTATTCCTTACCATTTCCACATCCACCTCTACCTCTTTCATATCCCTATTAACGCAATCCATCCATCGCTGTTTTGGCCTACCTCTTCTCCTATACCCATCAACCCTCATAGTTAGAATCATTTAATCGTTTAATAATATAATATTACTTAATAAAGCATCTTTAGACCTGAATATAAGCCAGTCGTCATAAAATTATGCAATCAAGTATACAAAATTAAGCCCTACTTCAGCTATCAGTAACAAGTAGTAACAACATTCAAGTTTGAGTTGTAAGTTATCGTCGTTTTCAATTACAATCCGCTCAAAGTTTGTTGAAGACCCCTTTTCCAAAGCGGCCGCGAGTTCATATGCGCATTCAAATTCATTTGAGTATTAATCATATTAAGTAAATATCACAACTTTTGCGTTATTCTCATGGAAAAATAAAACTGTGTTTTACAAAATCCCTATCAAACAAACAAAGGGATACATTTTTCTTTTACCATAATGGAAAATGTACAATGGAAATTTAACTGAAACACAGTCATGCTAATGTGTTTCAGTCAAATTTCCATGAATACACACATAATTTTGAATCATGAGTTGAAATTGCTACTGGTAAACAAAATAATAAAGTATTATATTATAGAAGTGGCAATAACGAAAGGTCAACTACCAAATGTAAATACTACTTAATGTTATTTAAAGAAAAGATTTGTTTGTTTGTATGCATTAAATAAGCTCTAAAACTTCTGGACTGATTTTCAAAACTTTCACCTATAGAAAGTTAATTTATCTGCAAGTGACTTAAGCTATAATTTACGCGAACGAAAATGCAGGAAAATCGCTAGTGTAATATAACTTGACTTATTTTTTCCTCTTTTTTTTCTTGTCAGCGTTTTTTCCAGGTTGCGTTCTTAGCTATGACCCGATCAAGCCCAGTGTCCACTATTTATGACAGCATTTATGCTGTGATGTGTTTTGGCAAAACTTTCACGGCCATATGCCTGCCTGACTCCGTTATTTCCTCCCGTTAGCTAAATAATCAGACTATTTCCTTAAAAGGTTTAAAAAGGTAATCTTCTGAAAAAATAAAACATAATGACCCGACCCTATCACCTTAATAGAAATGCAAAACATCCCAACTTTCAACAGACCTTCGCTATCGCTCCCTAAAGGGCCCTTAAAACAAATCATCCGGATCGAACAAGATATCAATAACAAAACAACTAAAAACACAGAGCACGTAGCTTTAAACAAGTACCATTTGGAAGTCAACCTTCTAAGGTAAAGAGCCCTTACAGCGACTAACTTGATGTACCTAACTTTTATTAGAATTCTTAGCAGGCCAATAAGCTCACACTTGACTTGTGATGGGGAACAGAAAAGGGAAAAAAGTCGGCGGACTGATCAAGTGGAAAATTACTTGAAGGCAGTACGCAATATACTCACGGTCTTCGGAATATGCAAGCTTGAGAGGCTTACATAAGCGTACTACCGCCACCCATCGTTTTATTTCTCTAACTACTAAATCGAATCAAATGGACAAAATTTTATTCAGTTGTTAATTACTTGTAATGTTTTTGGTATTCTTAGACCTCTCATTACCGATTGCATAATACCAAACACATGAAGACCGACAAACAATGAAGGTTTTTAGAAATGACCAGCAGATGGAAAACACTGAAGCATTGATCTGATTAACCGCTGTCATTGGATAATATTTGACAAGCAGTGCTGCTGGTGCTTATTTCAGAACAATCTCAATAAAAAAAATATATTTTTATTGAAAACACACCAGTCGGAGTGTCACACACCCTATAGGGTGTGTGACACCGGCAGTCAAAGTATTACCGAGCTTCGATATGCTTTATTTAACAAACGGATATTCTGTGTGTATCCCAACTCAATGCAAATCAAGTTCACCAAACCGACTACCACTGTGTCGATCCTAAATACAAAGTATCCCACCCTCATTCGATTATTAACGACCTTTGGCAACGTCATTCACAATTATTGAACGTCTTATTTAGATGCGATTATTTTTGTAATTTGTAAAACCAAACCCATGAGAACCGACGACTAATGAAGGTTTTTAGAAATGCTGACCACCAGATTGCAGCATTGAAGCGTCGACCTCGATAAACCGCTATCATTGGATAATATTTGACAAGCAGTGCTGCTGGTGCTTATTTCAGAACAATCTCAATAAAAAAACTATTGGGTCTGTGACACCGGCAGTCAAAGTATTACCAAGTTTCGATATACTGTATTTAACGAACGGATATTCTCTGTGTATCCTAACCCAATGCAAATGAAGTTCACCAAACCGACTACCACTGTGTCGATCCGAAATACAAAGTATCCGACCCTCATTCGATTATTACCGACCTTTGGAAACGTCATTCACATTTATTGAACGTCTTATATTGATGCAATTATTTTTGTAATAAGTTAAACCAAACCCATGAGGACCGACAAACAATGAAGATTTTTAGAAATGCTGACCACCAGTTTGCAGAACTGAAGCGTCGACCTCGATAAGCCGCTGTCATTTGATAATATTTGACAAGCAGTGCAGTTGCCGCTCATTTCAAAACAACCTCATTAAAAAAACTATTGTGTCTGTGACTCCGGCAGTCAAAGTATTACCGAGCTTCGATATGCTGTAATTGACAAACGGATATTCTGTGTGTATCCCAACTCAATGCAAATGAAGTTCACCAAACCGACTACCACTGTGTCGATCCGAAATACAAAGTATCCGACCCTCATTCGATTATTACCGACCTTTGGAAACGTCATTCACATTTATTGAACGTCTTATATTGATGCAATTATTTTTGTAATAAGTAAAACCAAACCCATGAGGACCGACAAGTAATGAAGGTTTTTAGAAATGCTGACCACCAATTTGCAGCACTGAAGCGTCGACCTCGATAAGCCGCTGTCTTTTGATAATATTTGACAAGCAGTGCAGCCGCCGCTTATTTCAAAACAACCTTATTAAAAAAACTATTGTGTCTGTGACTCCGGCAGTCAAAGTATTACCGAGCTTCGATATGCTTTATTTAACAAACGGATATTCTGTGTGTATCCCAACTCAATGCAAATGAAGTTCACCAAACCGACTTCCACTGTGTCGATCCGAAATACAAAGTATCCGACCCTCATTCGATTATTACCGACCTTTGGAAACGTCATTCACAATTATTGAACGTCTTATTTTGATGCGATTATTTTTAAGAGCAGTCAGTACTGCTAGTAGTAGCCGTACCAATGTACGGCTACTTTAAAGGCTGTGGGGTGATAGTGGTGAGGATTACGTTTTGTACGATCAGTTAAAAAAAATAAGAAGTCAAGTCAGTCAAAGAGAAATTCCCACAATATTTATTTTTCTTCGAAATAAAATGAAATTTAAGAAATCTACGTCAGTACTTTGTTAGTAAATTACTTGTAGACATTTTTTGGTATTATTGTTGATTACTTTCCATTCAGTAAATTAAGAGAACCGCCAAAAGCAGCCACTTTTGGCAGTAATATTCTATAATATAAAATGATGATATTGATGAAAATATATACTAAAATTACTACAAATAATTTACTACCGAAGTACTGATGACTATAGATGTTGTCAATTTGATCTTATTTAGGATAAGGTACAGGAATTAAATACTTGTGTTACTAGTTTCGCAGTAAACTCAAACATTAATTGTTACAATATAAAACAAACTATTCATGTAATAAGTAATATGTACTTAACTTAAAAAAATGCTTTCACATTTGCGTTTGTGCTATATCAGTAACTAGCTGTTACCCGCGGCTTCGCCCGCGTAATATATAGCCTATGTCCTCAGTACCCTCACCTATGTGTATGCAAAATTTCATGATGATCGGTTCAGTAGATACGGCGTGAAAGCGTAACAAACAAACAAACTCACTTTCGCATTTATAATATTAGTTAGGATAACCAGTAGGTTATTTATCAACAAGTGTCTTTGCTCGTTTTAAACAGCCAGGAGGAAATATAACAAAGCTGCGTCATGAAAACAAAGTATTTGTAGATCACAGGAACAAATAACATTGCCTACAGGTATATTGACGTGTTATATGTTCCATCATCATCTTTTAGTCTCCACTGCAGGAGCATGACCCTCGGTCGGATATCCATGGTAAGACTTGAAGTGTTCCTATTCTACTCTACCGAGAACTACACGGCACCAAATATATGTATAATCCAACAAAAAAAAAGTTCTTCTTCTTCTTCTGTTTTATATTATGGCTTCCACCGAAATTTCAGTGATTCTGCCAATGTCCAGTATAATGAGATACTAAGTATCGGTGTTGTACGGTAAAGTTTTTCCAAGTAGCATCAAAAATGGCAAATGTTCTTTGACGCCTCGTGGCAGCTTGGGGCGGCAAATCTATACGAGTCCATTTATCAGTTCGCTTTAACTATTTCATATATATATCAATATAATATATTTTTATCTTCGGACATGAATATTTCGTTCTTTCTTGTTATAAATTGTTTATTGAAAATTTTATATTGTTGAATTATTATTGTATAAACTTTATAATTTTGCATACTGGAAATAGCTAAGTGCCCTATTTATGTACTTATGCGAAATAAATGATTTGATTTGAAAACTAACGAAAAAACAAATTACTGAGCATACGCTTTTTCGTAAAAAGGAACACAATATATACTCAATATCAGAAATTAAAACATTTAGCGTAAACAACATCAATCACCTATTTCTTTCAGAAGATTTTAAAACATTTTCCCAAATTCAACAGAGACATTACTCCGCTATACAATTGTTTAATGTAGCGTGCTCGAGTCATAATCGGGAGCAGTCGGCTGTGTCCTAAATACGAGATACCTGCACTTGCTATCCAGTCAAAGTTTAACGTAGTACAGTCACCTCTTTATATGTTCATCTTTATTATTTATTATGTTAATTTACTTGCTTGTAAAATATACCTATGTATCGTTCCCAGCGATCACTTCTACGATTGGGCTGCCCCATGCAGGCGCACAATCATCACTTGCCATAAGAGGCGCTAGGGAAGACGCACGAACTTGTATGTATGCTCTGTTGTCGCCTCATGTAGCCTAAATGGCTTGACCGATGTTGGATGTCCTTACATTTGCTTTCTTACTCGGAGTGTCATGGGTTATGTGACGTCAGCAGAAAATCAATATGGAAAACGTTGACTGTCTAAAAAGCAGATGTTTCTTCTCTTTTTAATAATCCACGTTATTATTAATATATGTCCAAAATAGATGCATCATCATCAGGTCTTTTTTATTCTCCACTGCAGGAGCACGATCCTCTCTGATCACCAGAGCCATTATAATAAGCTATTATAATAGATGCATACCTAGGTAAATTTGTTACAGGAAAATTATTGGATAAGTAATTTTTTCGAACCAATAATAAAAAAAAACCGCCATACAATAAAGATGCGATAAGGTCTTTTTTGACACTCCATATAACTAGGTACATTTTCATTTGATATGTTTTTAACCAGCTTCGAAAGATTCAAAAGAGTTTTTATAGTTAAAACAATAAGTATAATCCGTTTAATCCCTTTTTCATGCCGACTGTAGATACTAGACGACGTTACTTAAGAGCGTATACTAGCAGTATTTTTTCAATATGGTTTCCATACAAATGTATTTCTCTATTTTCTCGCTGAAAACGAATTCTAGAGCCACAATTTTTTTTTCATAAAATCTAGTACTAAAATAGGAATGCCCCTATTTTTTATTTTTTCCAAAAAAACTGTTTTTATACGAATATTTTTTCTTTTAAATATTTTTAGAAAAAAATAAAACATAGGGACATACCTATTTTAGAAATAGATTGTATGTAAAAAGAATTGTGCCTCTAAAAGCATTTTTCAGCGAGAAAATAGAGAAATACATTTGTATGGAAAACGCACTGCTAGTATACCCTCTTAAACACGTAACAAAGTTTTGTGTTGTGTGTTGAACTATTTTGATCTTGTGTAATATGTAGGTACATTTAAGTCAAATCAAATAACTAATATAGGTATAATTCACTAAGTTACTATTGCAATAAGATAAAGATAATCAAAAAACATAATTATTTTTTACCTTCCTAATTTGATTCTTTAGTTTATTATTAAATAAGTGAATGTATTGTATACTATAATAAAACTAATAGTTAAATTATAAAATCACTTATACCTTACGAAATTATATTTATATTTCTATTAGGGAATATTATTATTATAAGAGAAACATGTATAGCACAACATACAGCCGTATAATTCCTGGCAGAGTAGAATAGGACCACTTCAAGTCTTCTCGTGGATGTTGTAGAAGGCGACTTAAGAGTCGCCTGAAAGCGCATGTCTCCATACAAACGGAAAAAGGGAATTGTGGCAATATTTGATAATTTTGTTGTAAAATTAAGCATTTTATCAATTAATCTCATTATAATCTACGTACGTTCCTATACAGCTTGGGTAAAATACCAATAGTTTGAGAATTACAAGCCTTGACGAGCTCAGTGGCGCAGCGGTCAACACGCCTGCCTGCGACACGGAAGGTCCCGGGTTCGATCCCCGGTCAGGTCAAGATGGAAAATGATCTTTTTCAGATTGACCTGGGTCTTGGATGTTTATCTATATAAGTATCTATTATAAAATATCGTATTGTTGAGTTAGTATCCCATAACACAAGTCTCGAACTTTCTTTGAGGCTAGCTCAATCTGTGTGATTTGTCCGTATAATTTATTTATTTTCAAATTTGTATAGAAATCTTGAGAGGCGTATAATTCTCAGACATTTGATAATTTAACCAAACTGTATAGGAACGTACGTAGATTATAATGAGATTAATTGATTGGATGCTTAATTTTGCCCTAAAATTATCAAATATTGCCACAATTCCCTTTTTCCGTTTGTATGGAGACATGCGCTTCTAGGCGACTCTTAAGAAACACAAGCTAAACAAAGATTATATACATCATAGAGACTACTCCAATCCATCTGGCCAGCGTGGAGAGTGAAAGCCAAATCCTCTTACATTAGTAAGAGGATTTGGCTTTCACTCTCCACGCTCTGGTAGTACAGAGAGGATCATGTTCCTGTAGTGGAGACTAACAAAGACCTGATGATGATAGCACAACACTTTACAGACGCAGTCGGATAATGAAGGCCACAGCAATTTAAACAATAGCAAATGACCTCCAGTACGCTCATTTTCTATAATACGATGACATTGCTATATTTGTTATCACTATACTTGAAACAATGACACGAAAATACGGGCTTCTCATGTCTCGCTAATTTGAGGAATTAGTGGGTGGGTCTTGTTTAATAAAGTTATTCTGAGAGGAAAGGGGTTGAAAATTGCTTAATTGTTTCGTGAAATGCAGTCAATTAAGTTTTTTTTTTATTGTTTCACTGGTGCACGACATGGGGTGAGCTCTGAGTTCGAAGGGTTATACTTAGGAGCTATATGGGCCAGTGAGCATACGCATAATACGCTTACGGAAGTTAAGCAAGTGTAGGAAACATCGGGCGATAGCAAGTGGAATATTCACTAATGTCTTCCAGACTTCGCAGGGCTCTTTAAGCAATTCTGGCTATCATCATTAGATTGCAGTCGCGAAGCTATGTTAATTGCTTTCAGGCAGCTTCAAAAATTTGACACTAGTATAGGCCACTATTAATAATAAATAATAAATATATATGGACATATCACACAAATTGAGCTAGCCCCACAGTAAGTTGTGAACTTGTGTCGCAGGATACTAACTCAACGATATTATATTTTATAATATATACTTATATAGATAAACATCCAAGACCCAGGTCAATATGAAAAAGATCTTTTTCCATCTTGACCTGGCCGGGGATCGAACCCGGGACCCCCGTGTCGCAAGCTAGCGTGTTGACCGCTGCGCCACGGAGCTCGACAGCAGAGCAGAGCAGAAGCAGTAACTTGCATATACTGGGATAGGTCACACAAATTTTATTAGACCCACAATAAGTTGTAAATAACTTAGGTATGTCCTGGGTTACTAACTAATAGATACTTATAAAATAAACATCCAAGACCCAGATCAATCTGAACCTGACCGGGGTTCAAACTAACTCGTATATTTGGCTGGTGTAATATCCACTGAGCCACGAAAGTCATCAAGCCGCTTATACGCACGAAGCATTGTAGCTGAGAAACTATATCTTATTACACTAATATTTTAAATATGAAAAAAGCTGATTTTGATCAAAAACCTTTCATAACTATAAGAAAATCTTATCAAGATATAAAATTAAGGAAAAATGTTGTAAATAAGCGATAAATGATAACGATAAAGCATTTGAGGAGTTTGGAGTTTGGAACCACGCATGATATTATTGGCTTACTTATCATACGTCTGTGTTTTCATTACATAATTTTTATAAACAAAGTCTACCATTTTTAGGGTTCTGTACCCAAAAGGTAACGGGATCCTATTACTAAGACTTCGATGTCTGTCTGTCTATCATTTAAGGGGGTTCCCATACGACAAACGTGATATTTTATGCCATTTTTTGCTTGATATTGAAAACGGCAACAGGTAGAGTTTAGTTGTATATTGACTTTAAAAAGAATTTTGGATCGTAACACAATAAATATTCCCATACAACAAACATCATCATCAGGTCTTTGTTAGTCTCCACTACAGGAGCATGACCCTCTCTGTACTACCAGAACCATATATTAGCCAGAACAGTGAGCGGATTTGGCCTACACTCCACGCTGGCCAGACGGGTTAGAGAGGTCTGTTCGATGTTTATAAGCTTTGTTTAGCTTATGTTCCCTAAGTCGCCTCCTACTCCTAGGACATCCACGTGAAGACTTGGAGTGGGTCCTAATCTACTACGCCGGGAACCACACGGCACGAAAGATACAAATTCACATACGTACAATCCAGAGCACAGAATGTCGCTCGCGCTGAGCAACAATCCTTTTCCCTGCTCTGTGACTTACAAAGTTCACATTTGGGAGTTTGGAGTTTGGAATCGCATGATATTATTGACTTACTTATCATGTATCTGTGTTTTCATTACATAATTTCGATTAACAGAGTCTACTATTTTTAGGGTTCCGTAGGGTCAAAACGGAACCGTATTACTGAGACTTTGATGTCCGTCTGTCTGTTTGTGACTAGGCTGTATCTTAAAAACTGTGATAGCAAGCAGTTTAAATATACACACGTTAAATTTCACAGATGATGTATTTTTGCTGCCGCTATAACAACCAATACTAAAACTAGAATAAAATAAATATTTAAGGGGACCTCCCATAAGACGAACGTGATATTTTTTGTTGTTTATTGCTCGATATTGATAACGGCAACAGGTAGACTCTTTAAAAAATATCAGAATATTAAGTTTTATATTTACTTTCATTATAAATAATTAAATCAAATTACAGTTAATATTTAAGGGTGGCGCCCTAAAACAGACGTGCTTTTTTGCCGCTTTTTCTCAATACTCTAATGTTGTTATTTGTAATGAAACGGAACCCTTCATGCGCGAATCCTACTCGCACTTGGCAAATTTTTATGATAATAATACCTATAGATTAAACAATAATTAGAGGATTGTAGAGTCATTATGTTATCTCACTGATATAATGTCAGCGGCACTTTATCAGTAAAGCAATGGATCGCGTCGTTTTTGGTCGTTTATTTTTGTAAAATAGCAAAGATTGCATTGTTTTGATAGATTTTCTAGAATAGCTATGTTGTTTTGACATTGTGATATTAGCATTGTGTTAGTTGTTAGTGTATTAAGTATATGAATTTCGTGGTAAGTAAGGATCTATTTATAAAAAACATGCACATCTTATTATTTCTGGGGTTCTGTACACAATGTATGCAGGGATTCAAACGGTACCGACCTTATAATTAAATGTCCTCAATCTGGGTATTGTTACTTACATGGCTTACATGTAGTTCACGTTAATATTTACGCTATTATTATTATTTATGTAAATAAATGTTAGTTGACATTTATGCTCATGTTTTTCATCAAATACCTTTACAAACAACATAATGGGATATATAAAATTTTTAATACAAAGGATCTCCTTATTAAACTTCCCGTTGATTAGGAAACGATGCGCTAAGAATAACGCCCCTGTAATTGTCGCTAATAAAGGGACTTTTATTTTTCAAAAAATATAAATACCTTTCATGGGCGAGTCCGACTCGCACTTGGCTACTTTTTGTATGTACATAGTTCTGCCCCCCTATTTACTAACTCGGATGACAGGTGTCGATGCCTATCAATCTAGAATTTACAATTACAATGCGGGATTTGCTTGCTCGAACTTTTTATTTGCAATACAAAAACCGCATTGTAACAGCAAATCCTAGATTGATAGGCATCGACACCTGTCATCCGAGTTAGTAAATAGGCCGGCTGGTACGGAACCCATAGTCTGTGTATCTGGTTAGCTCTTATTTAGCCGGTATTATTTATAATTATTCTTGACGTCCATACAGATGTAGAACCCAGGCAGAACCTGTTTCTAATAGTGATATAACAAAAAAGGTAATAAGTCAACTTTTGTTCAATGCTAGATAGGTAGTGTGCGTGTTGAGTTACTTGCTGACAAACGTGTGTAGAGTATAATGGTATAGGCGATGTTTATCAAAAACTAAGTGCTATTCAGTGTTGTGTAGATAATGTTCAAATCTGCTGTATTAATTTCGTTTTAATGTGTGATCTTACATGTTTGTGACATTGTGAATTTCGCAAACACCAAACTACAGAGGTAGAATTTTACTTAAATTTATTCATTTATTAATTTTTAATACCACAGAGCGTAAATCATCAATACTTTACTAAAATACGAATATTTAATAAACACCTGCAAAAAATATATATTAAAGCTGTGCTTGTTTGAAAAGAGCAACGAAGAAGCATTCTTTATAAAACCAATCTTATGATTGCGGTATATACCTAAATTTTGTCATTCCTAAATTATATTCGTAAAAAACTAAGATAAACAAAATAAATCTATATTATATTAATATTATAAATGCGAAAGTAACTTTTTCTGTCTGTTTGTGATTTAAATGAAATTTGGTACACAGGCTAGTCTGTAGCTGAGATAGAACATATGCTACTTTAAAATTCAAAAAAAGGCCACACAAACTCACTATTCCACGCCGACGAAGTCATAGTCACAGCTAGTATCAGAAACTCAACGATACTATATTTTGTAATAGATACTCATACGCATAAACATTAAAGACCAAAGTCAAGGTCAATCTGAAGAAGATTAATTATAATTAAACATGAGACTTTTTACTCATAAGCTTTGACTATACATGTACTCTCCTCATAAGTAGTATATATGTTTAAGTAGATGTTTTAACTTATTTAAATATACTTTACTATCACTATCACTACATAGTATAAAACAAAGTCGCTTTCCGACGATGTCTGTCTATTGGGATAGATGTATACTTAGATCTTGAAAACTACACAATGGATTTCATGGTGGTTTTTTAAAAGAGTGATTCAAGAGCAAAGTTTATGTGTAGAACACAAATGCCCGGGCGCAGCCGGGTAGGACTGCTAGTACTTTTAAATCTGATTCTTCATAAAACAACTTACATTTAATTTTTTTAAATTATTGAATTAGGCATTTGTCTCCCATCTCACTTAATGGTAAGTGACGATGAAGACGAGGATGTTATATGCCTATCCAAGAGAATTATTATAAAATGAAATTTTTCGTAAAATGATGATGAAAAATATATTTGTGTGTACTAACAAACAAGTAATTAGACTAAACATATAACTCTATTACAGATAACAAACATGTCTACCTCTACAAACAAGTTGTTAACTAGGAGTTTAAGACTATTCGCTCCCAAACAAAATGTGTGCTCGACGTTATGGAACAAAACTGTTTGGACTCCCGACAACATCGTCAAATCTCCCTTCAAAGATGTGGAAATCCCAAGATGCACTCTTCCTGAACATATTTGGGATAAAATGGACCGATGGGCTGACAAAACTGCGGTGGTAAGTAATTTCTATTATTTTGATATGAAACATAAAGGCCTCTCCAATAGTGTTCAAGCATTTCATGACAACAATCATTGCGTAGTTTTTACCTCGTACAGCAGGATTGTGGATTGGGGATCTCGAGGGTTTCCCCACGTGCTATGATTTCGGGTCCTTTAAAAGGCGTGTTTACAGGTATCTTAAGAGTCGGCAACGCAGCAGCACCTCCTCTGGTGTTGCAGATGTCCATGGGCAAAGGTGACCACTTTCGATTCTGTGGTTCGTCTGCTCGTTTGCCGGCAAACATATTATATAAAAAAAATTTACTGCGTTGGAACATTCAGGTGTTTCGTAAGCTTTCAAAAAATAGGACCTTTGCTTGATTTATTTTTGATAACGCAAAAGACGAGTTTTTATGATAATGTGTCAAAATATCAGAACAACTGTGCCTTTCCAGGGTGTCACCTGTACTTTAATACTATGTAACATCTTTTAAACTTGTGACTTGCAATAAAGTATATAAAACAATTTCTCGATAAAAAAGGATATGTAATTACGTATTTATTGACTTCTATAATGTTCCACGATAACTTCTCAATGCCTCCAGAGATTTGGATGTTTAGAAATAATGTTATAATACTAACACTTTTCCGAGTGACCTATATTTATTAGACAAAGTAGGCGATTTTCATTTTTTTAAATTCTCGTCATGACTGTACGAACTAGAGAAGCAAATACGTGTTAGATATAATTTGGCCGACGATAACCGACAATGTATTCTTAAATTATGTCATCTTGTGATAACAAATGCGGCGCAATCTAAAGAATTAAAACAAGTATTATATTTAAAAGTAACGATTGCCCTGATAAAAATTATAGCCGAAATGATGGTAAACTTTTAAAATGTTTGAGCATCTAGAAGATTTGATCGATATAGTCTTTCTCACAAACAAAATCAGTATAGCCGTTCGAGGCATGGGCATTTGAAGTATCATGTTTATGCGGGAAGTCAAGGGCGAGCTCCGTGGCGCAGCGGTCAACACGCTAGCCTGCGACACGGGGGTCCCGGGTTCGATCCCCGGTCAGGTCAAGATGGAAAAAGATCTTTATCATATTGACCTGGGTCTTGGATGTTTATCTATATAAGTATATATTATAAAATATAGTATCGTTGAGTTAGTATCCTGCGACACAAGTTCACAACTTACTGTGGGGCTAGCTCAATTTGTGTGATATGTCCCTATATATTTATATTTAAGGGGTTCAGTTGGAGTTTGCCTTAGATGATTTTGCAAATAATTGATTTAAGTGTACGTCATAATATGAATTTGGTGTTGTTTAGTTTGGTGTTATAAATGCTCGTGCTGATTATCGATATGTGAAATAGTGACACTCATATGGAGGCGTACAGATTGGTCACCAGAAGCTCCCATAAAACAATCAGAGAACCTACACTATATTTGATTCAGCATTATCATCAGATCTTTTTAGTCTCCACTTCTTCTTCTTCTTTTCATGTAGATGGCTTAATGCAATAAGATTTTGCCTCTCCAATGTATGGCAATTCTACTGCAAGAAAATCACTCTCTCTGTGCTACCAGAGCCATATATTCCTTCCTTCTCAGAAATCCTTTTCAGTCCAAGCAGTCCGCCTGGAACGCCCTACCACTGTCTATTCGGCGCGCTCAAACACTTCCTTCTTTCAAAAATCTTGTTAAATCGCACTTTCTTTCTTCCTATTTATCTTCTCTCTTCGTTCATTGCTTGTGCTTTTTAAGTGTTCCGAGTCCTCTATTAATATGTGAATGTGTATTATATATATCTATATAATATATATATATATATTATTATTATTTATTTATTATTATTTTATATGTTATAATATCTGCGCCACCTGTCAATCTATTTTTATATTTTCTCATATTTGATAGGTCGCCTGGAAGAGATTGCTTACAGTGATAAGACCGCCTAATTGTACTTACATAACTTTAGCATAATTACCCACTGAGTCTCATAAATGGTGCAATAAAGAATTTTTGTATTGTATTGTATATATTAGCCAGAGCAGTCAGAGGATTTGGCCTACGACTTTAACGCTGGCCAGACGAGTTGGAATGGTCTTTTTGATATTAATAAGCTTTATTAAGCTTGTGTTTCAACCGCCTTCTATGACATCCACGAGAAGACTTGATGTTGGTTCTATTCTACTCTACCGGAAACCACGCGACCTGTTACGCCAATGTTAATTTGGGCTACTGAATTTCCAGATGTGTGGACTAACAAAACGGAATTACACCTACGAGAAGTTGCACAAATACTCTAAAAATTTTGCAGCGAATCTAAGAAAGAAGCTGAAGATCAGAGATGGAGACGTCGTGTGCGTGATGATGCCAAATTCTCCAGATTATGCCTTGACGATAATCGGTTCCCTGCAGGCTGGAGCTGAGGTTACTACTGTTAATCCAATTTATACTCCTCGTAAGTTTTATTTGTGTATTTACTTATTAATAATATTGTGCAGCCTCATTTAGTTTTCAATTTTTTATTTTATTTATTCAATACGTAAACAAGCGTCAAGCAGATGCCTGTGCCTAGTCGTAGAAACTTAATCAATTCATAATACATCTTAAAAATGTCATAACAGCGAATATCAAGCTAGCAACCAGCAAAGAATCCGGTTGTATGGTATTATGACAGCATTCAAGCTGTAAGTGTTGATAGGTGTAGCTGTAAGCTAACTGATAACGAAGAATTAACAACGTAAACAAAATAGACTAGAATCACTCTTTTGTTATAAATGAAAAGGGGTCAGTCAGCGTGAGGTCAGGGTCAGTGTACGTCACACTGACCCTGACCTCACGCTGAACAGTTAACAGTTGTACAAAAGAAGGTGCTGAAAGGGCGGAACCATGTCAACGATTCCAGTCACTGCTTTAGATCATCTGTTCAAACACACACGTTACCCGACTCTGTATAAACAAAAGTTTTCAAATCAGCAAAGATAGTTTTCACTTCATATAAATAAATAAATATATACGGACAAATCACACAGATTGAGCTAGCCCCAAAGTAAGTTCGAAACTTGTGTTATGGGATACTAACTCAACGATACTATATTTAATAGATACTTATAAAGATAAACATCCAAGACCCAGGCCAATCTGAAAAAGATCATTTTCCATCTTGATTTGACCGGGGATCAAACCCGGGACCATCCGTGTCGCAGGCAGGCGTGTTGACCACTGCGCCACCGGAGCTCGTATATCTGAAGATAACTATGACTTTTGAAGTAAAACGAAATCAACTATAACTTTTTTTTATTTCAGATGAAGTCTCAAGACAAATAACCCTTTCACAACCTAAAGTGCTAATTGGAATACCAGAAACTATATCCGTGCTAAAAGAAGCCATGAAATTAGCCAAAGTGGCACTTCCCATAATTGCTTGCAAAGGATACCTTGACAATAACCTTCCAGAAGGCTCAATTTCTTTTGATGAACTAGCTCAGGATGACAATGTGGATCTCAGTATTCTCAAAGAAGTCAACAGAAAAGCGGAGGATACTGCTCTTTTACCATATTCAAGTGGTACCACTGGTTTACCCAAAGGAGTCGAGCTGACACATGCAAATATTGTAGCTAACTGTACTCAGCAGAACTTAAAAGACATTATGTATTACGATGAAACTACAGGTAAGTCAGGGTATTAAAGACATGGCATTGACGTTGCAACAGAGGAAACTCATAAGATATCATTCTCAAATGACTTGTTTGATGATACTTAAAAAGACCATATCCAATTTTGCACGACGTACTTGAGCCAAATGTTTTCTACTTGGGCTCATAATAGGAATAGCAAACACGTAGAGAACAACAAAGAACTTAGGATTTAGTGATATACGAGTATGTCGAGCGTACCATGTAGTAACATATTGAATGATAGCGATCAAATGTAAAGTAAGTATCTTGCAATAATAAAACAGTTAAAATTTAACAGTATATGGCAGTCTAAGTCCACAGCTCAGGTTCAGGCCGCAGTCCGTCTGTTGCCGTCCGGTTTTTGACTATTCCCAATTGTAAAATTGAAAATAGAACCATTCGGACAAAAGAATTTAGTAATTCCCGGCAAGATTATGTTTAGTTTTATCTTTCGGCCTGAAGGGACTATTCTGCGAAATAATATACAAGAACTCAACTCCAAACAGTGTAAAAAGGAAGGGTGGATCTTAACATTAGCTTTTGAAATAAGGACTAAGGCCCCGTGAATATATCATCATCATCTCACCTACCAGAATTCCACAGTTGGACATAGCACACACACATGGAAAAATACCTGTAAAAATGAAGTAACTACATGTATTTTCACGTAGCGAGGATGAGAGCCAGGCCCTCACACTCTTGGCACAGAATTAATAAAAGTACTAACTTACAGTCTTCATCATCATTAGGTCTTTTTAGTCTCCACTGCAGGAGCACGACCCTCTCTGAACTACCAGAGGCAACTATTAGCTAGACAGCAGTCAGAGGTTTTAGCCTACTCTCTCCACGCTGGCCAGACGGGTTGGAGAGGTCTCTTTGATGTTTATAAGTAAAAACTTGTAATGTTTATTAACTTACAGTCTTACAGTATGGAAATTTGCAGCGTCCTTAAAGTATGGTGTCCTCTCACCCCACTCAATTCTATGGAGTTCTTAAGATTTTAAAAAACAGCTCTTAGTCCGTCCCTATTAAAAAGTGTTGATATAATTACTCTTTGTTTGAAGGCTAGGTAAAGTTTTAAAGAGCTTTCGATTAGACTTTAAGTTCTAACGTTGCTAATCCGAAAACAAAGACTAATCAAATATATCAAGTTTTACCTGTACAAAGTTTAATATAATATTATAGTTTTGTTTACTCTTTTCGACTACTTCACTCGCGTAAATATAGGTACGGAAATAATATATTTAGTGATTTGACAATATATATTTATAAATTTGGTCTCTTAAGAGAGATAGCAGAGAGCCACGCATAATTATTGCTATTTAGCAAAGAAACGCAGCCAGCCTTCTTGGCACCATGCCGCACAGATGCACCCTATTGCATTACTCAAGTTTTTCTTGTAGTTGCACATAAGATGTGTTGTGATCCATGTTTTATTTGTTGAATATACTAGCTGATACTAAATAAATAATTAAAACAAAGATAACTCTGCATTTAAACTATTTTCTGCTTCAAATAATGTTATCTTAATAACATAATTTAAAGCAATAACTTCGGCTCAGCCAACATAATTCATTGTATAAATTTTGTCCTATTATATCCTCACTAAACAAAGCGTCTACTGTACGTTTTGTCTAATAGTTTGTTTACATTTAGTCCCAAGGTTAGACTGTCGCTATGTCGTATATTATGAATATTTTACCATTCATGCATGCAGGCCTGTTTACGGCTTAAAACGTATAAGATTGTGTCCATTATAAAGTTTATTCTTTTGTTCTCTTTAATAATTTAAATTAATACATTTTTTTGGAATTGATATTAAAAAAACAAAATAGAATAATCAGTATCTAAGCTATGTTACGTTTATTTTATTTACAAAAAAAATACTGTTCTTGACTTGACTTATAAACATCAAAGAGACCTCTCCAACCCGTCTGGCTAGCGTGGAGGGTGTAGGTAATCCTCTGTCTGCTTTGGCTAATATATGGCTCTAGTAGCATAGAGAGGGTCGTGCTCCTGCAGTGGAGACTAAAAAAGACCTGATGATGATGCGGCCTCACGAGAAGAGATTTTAGTAATCCAAGAAACAAAGTAATTATGTAAACGTCTACTCAGCGAACGATGAGATTGGGTTTTAGCGGGCCCCGGGCATGAAGTAACAGTACACACACGAAAAACAAACAAACATTAGTCGTTTAAAAATTCAAAACCTCTTAAATCTCATTTATGTCTGTCATCGAAAATCAACTATATTAAATGTACATCCAGTTCATTAAAATGACACTTACAACTACTGCAGCCATTGTCAAGTCGTTGCATTGTTAAATTGAGTAACTGTGTTATTTGCTTGACAGTATAACTGACAGTATCCGGAATCAATTTAAACCGTCTACAGAGCTATTTTTAACGTGAACTGTACATGATATTATTGCAGTCCGATTCCTACATATGAACACAGCTTTATCTCTATATTTACACAGCAGAGTAGAATAGTACCTCTCCAAGTCTTTCTGTGGATGTCGTAGAAGGTGACTTAGGAAACACAAGCTAAACAAAGCTTTTAAAGATCAAAGAGATTTCTGCAACCCGTCAGGCCAGCGTGGAGAGTGTAGGCCAAATCTTCTGACTGCTCTGGCTAATATAAGGCTATGGTAGTAAGTAGGGTCGTACTTCTGTAGTAGAGACTACAGAAGTACGACCCTACTGATACAAGCCCTGATGATGATGGTTGCAACTATATTCCACGCAAGCTGTTCTAATGACCGGGCTACCACGCCTATTTTATTATTGGTCTTCTTTAATAATTTCAGAATCTTACTATTTTTTTTCAGCTTCCTACCAAGACAGGACACTGGCTATTCTTCCGTTCTACCACATCTACGGTCTTTCAATAGTTCTTCTGCACAAACTGTCAGTTGGAGTTAAAGTGGTGTCGCTCCCTAAATTTCAACCCCAAACGTTCATTAATACTTTGAAAGAAGAGAAGATAACGTTATTGAATGCTGCACCACCCACCGGTGAGTGTTTATTTTTTATTTTGTTGTATGTTTTTCACTCTGGTAATTTTAAGTCAAAATGGGTAAGTGAAATATGTGGTAAGCATTCTTATTTATTTTTAAATAACGAGATATTAACTGAAGAAGGACATGCTATATCTAATGATGTCAAAACATCATTTGTTGACTTTTAGGGGTTTAGACACATTTTACATTCAGTTTTAATTAAACTTGGAGTTTTTGGTGGGAAGTCAAGGAGTTCAGTTGTCGTTTGCCTTATACAATTTTGCAAATTGATTTATGTGGACTTTTTAATATGAAATTGGTGTAGTTTGGTGTTATAAATGCTCGTGCTCGAGAACAATTTGTGAAATAGTTAAAGTAGACTGTTAAATGGACTCGTATAGATTTGTCGCCAAAATCTCCCATGAGGCTGCCAAAGAACATACGCCATCTTTGATGCCACAAGAAAAATTAAACTGACTTGTATTTAATAGCATTATTTTCCTCTAAAAACCTTATAAATTAAAACTGTCTCCTGAATTACTAAGCCAGCCAACATTAATTCGTCAGATTGGTCCCCGTGGCCGAAAAAGTCCTGTGATTTGACTTATAATATCCCGTTTGTATTTAACCTAATTGAGTACATAGACACGTAAAACCTAAAACAAATAAATTTGACAGTACCTAATAAGAGTATTTATTAGATTTACTAAAGATATTGTGTTTGCATAAAATAGGTTCCGAAACAACTGGATCGATTTTCAAAATTCATTCACCTATAGAAAGCTAAATTATCATCGAGTGACACAGGCTATAATTAACGCGGAACAAGTCGCGTTATAATTGCTAGTTTACAAATAAATTTAAGTAATCGAAGTATATTGATATTGCTAACAATCTCATCCGTAACCACAATTCACACAAATCAATCCTCTTCCAGTGTTGTTCCTGGGATCGCACCCCGATGTAAAGAAAGAGCATTTGGAGTCAATCAACTTGATCACAAGCGGCGCGGCGCCGTTGCCCAAGTTAGATGTTGATCGAGTTCTCAAAAGAGGCAAGGTAAATATTGGGGGAAATTTAGGCTTAGTATTATAAAAATCTGTGTGTTAACGTAAACATTGTATCATGTTAGCGTCCTACCCCCTTATTCATAAAAATAAACAAACGCTTTTTAAACCTATTTTAGTTAAAATAATATGTCTATCCCACGCTCCAATGTTTGACATTGAAAGATTGTTAATTTTTATGAATAAGGGTGCTAATATCTATAGGATATCAGGTATCTTGCGTATTCCTGCAAATACTAGGACGCTACTGCGATGTAAAAATTACTATTACAAGATGGTCCGGTCGCCCGACAAAAAACTACGAAGCGTACTCGCGCGGAGCGCAATAGACGTGAAATACTGTCTCACACTTTATAGTGTTCGTGCTCGCAGGTAGACTTAGGTTGATATTAGTCTATTACGTTTTAACTTAACTTGTTTATGCTACTAAGAAGGCAATAGGCATACGGCTCGCCTGATGGAACCTACCTGCAAACATAAACACTGAGCATTTGGAGTCAATCAACTTGATCACAAGCGGCGCGGCGCCATTGCCCAAGTTACATGTTGACCGCAAGGTAAATATTGGGGGAATTATGGCTTATTAAGATAAAAATCTGTATCTTAACATTTTTATTGCGGAAGCTAGTAGGTTCCAGGATTCTAGTGTTTTGATGAGAAGCCACGGAGGTAGTTGATCCAATTTCTTGGTCGCCGGTGTCAGGTGACCATAGTAGGCAATCCCGACAAAATAAAATGTGAGCTACCCGTTGTAATACATAAAATAATGATTTTTTTTTCAGAAAGACCTGAGCTTTCTCAACTTGTACGGATTGACAGAGACTTCCCCCCTAGCCACTGCATCACCTAAGAACATTGGCGATGTTAAGATAGCAGGTTTTCCTGTATCAAATTCTGAAGCTAGGATCGTAGATGGAAACTTGAAAAACTTAGGTCCAAATGAGGTAATTATCTAAATAAAATATGAGTGTTTTCTATAACATTTACAAAAGGAGTAATTTCTAGCCACGAGCTATGTTAGACTAGTATACTGCTGCGAGCTGCGCAGTACGCGCCCCGCCTGACCGCGCGCTCCCCGCTGAACCTAATAGTGTGTACTGCGCATCGACTCGCGCGATGTGCCGAGCCGCCATTAAGTATGTATGTATGTATGTAATTTCTTTATTGCACAAATAACAACTTAAAACTTAAAAGAAACAGTTTTCCAAGAAAAGGATAAGGTAAGTTTGATTCGGATTGTACTATTATTAATTCGTGTACTACTATTATTACTGAGCTGCAACCACGCCACAATGTATTTCATTCACTGAACATTTTTTTCTTTAGTTTTATTTACTGTGTGTTAATTTTTTCATATATTATTATGTTAAGTCTGTGTATGTTTAATTCTTTCGCTATATACCTACTTACTCTGTAGACCCCTCGTCATGCCAGTATTTATATGACTGAAAAACTAGCCATTTTTCCTATGCTTCCACAGAACTATATTGCTTTAGGTATGCTTCTGAGTGTGACAGTGACAGCTTTGTTTTAGCACATGCGTCAACGTCAGACTACCAAAAACCTGATGATGTGCAAATACTCAATACACTTGAGGCTCCCTTTATTGACCCACTGGCACTTGAGGTTTTTTTTTAGCAGAGACCAATTGTAATTTTTTTTATTCAACAACTTTTTATTGTAATACCAGGTTGGAGAATTACTACTACGTGGGCCTCAAGTTATGAAAGGCTACAGGAATAATGTAGAGGCTACTAAGAATGCGATCACTGAGGACGGTTGGTTCAAGACTGGTGACTTGGCCTCTATTGACATAGACGGAGGGGTCACTATTGCTGATAGGCTTAAGGAACTTATTAAGGTATGTAATCATTTATGTCTGTCGTGCTTTTTCATAAAAATCATTTTGGCGTTTAATGGAAGGAACATCTTGTATATAATTAAAATAATTTGATTTTGATTTTTCAACAAATTAAAATATTTCCAAAGAAAAGATTTTAACCCCCTTACTGTAAACTTTCAGTACTTATTTACTGTATTTTTGAAATATCTTGTGTTATGGGAGAATAAACGCTTAGTGATCATTGCGTGTTGACCTAATTCGAACTTAATTTTGACTGCTGCTGTAAAGAGTTCAAGAGTGCAATCTGTATAATTTAAACATCTTATAATCTGTTCTGTATCTAATAGATAATAAAATACCGAATGCTAAGATTATATCGCAATTAGCAAGGAATAATAAATGAAAAATAAATCCTTTTTTCTCTTAATTTTATACATAACCCTAACATCCTTTTACAGGTGAAAGGGTTCCAAGTGCCTCCAGCAGAACTAGAGCATGTTCTACGAGAACATCCTGACATCGAAGATGCAGGAGTGATAGGCATCCCTGACCCGAGAACAGGAGAAGTCCCGAAAGCCTTCGTTGTTCTTAAAGAAGGACACAGAGTAGACCCAAACGATATTAAGGAATTCGTTAGCAAGAGGGTAGCAGAATATAACAAGATTAAAGAAGTAGTACTGTTAGATAGTCTACCTAAAAATCCTTCTGGAAAACTTTTGAGAAGAGTTTTGAAGGATCAATATACTTAGTTAAACTTTTTGACTTAGAATATATACAATAGGAGTAAGGATAAAATTTTAAAGTACATAACATTGACTTTTATATTGATGATATTAAAATCATTAAGGAAATGTGTACAAAGTTTTTTAGGTTTGCTCCCTTACAAGTAAAGTGGAGGAGTATTTTTTTTTGTCTACTTACCCAACATGTGGGGTATCGTTAAATAGGTCTTAAAAAAATATTGTGAGGTTGAGAACACCATTTTTCGATTTAGGGATCTGTTTCCGAAATATTTGGTTTTAAAGTGCAAATTTTTGTTAGATGTTTTTGGTCGTTAAACTGTGAGGTGAGAGTTCGAACAGTGTGAACTCAAAGTTTTCATTCGTAACTACGGAACCCTACACTGCGCGTGGCCCGATACGCACTTGGCCGGTTTTTTTTTATTTCCCTGTTAGCCAATTACATACAGAAAAAGACAACCGAAACCATAAAAATTTGTGATTGTTTCAGTGGCTCATTTACTCGTAATCATGACTTAAAACGTTTTAGGTTTCGTATGTTGAATGTAAGAGTGAGTCTCTAGAATACGTTACGTAGCATTTACGTGTATATCTGGTAGCACACATCCATTTCTACATCGTTTACACGTATTGAAAGTTAAATTTAGAATCTAATTTTGTCTATTTCGCATTTCTACTTACCTTAAAAAAAACTAGCACTATAATCTTACGAAGAAAAACTCAATGATGATGATGAAGGAGCCCGATGGCCGAGTGGACGTGAGCATTATTAGCGCTTAAAATAACCCCGTGCGCCACTTGGATGGTGGACCGCAAAGGGCATAAAAATATCTCGAGCTCCTCCTTGCTTCCCGTTGGTCCCGGCTGTCATCAAGACTTCTTGGCAGAAGTCAAGCCTTGTCAGATGTTATGACAGTTTAAAATATTTGACACCAGTGTTGGCCACTTACATATATGAAAAACAACCAAACTCGATGCTGTACTCCTTATATGAATTAGCTTATAATAAAAACTTGTAACAAAAAATTATTTATTTCAAGGAAAGTTGATACCTTTTCTGTACTTTCCTTGGTAACTACGAGAAGTGGAGTCACGTGCCTTTTTAACAACTAAACTTTCGCGGTTACGACACTTACTACTTTTACAGTATTCCGAGAAAATAGAGGACACATCAACTAAGTTTATTTGAGGGCACTTTCTGAATGTATAGGAGTTTATATAATAATACCGGTCAAATACGAGTAAGAATCACACAGAAGAGTTTAGTACTACCAGGCAATATTTAACTACAAAACACCCCGTTTCTTTAGGGTCTTTTTCTCTTTTGTTCATCATTACTATTATCATCCCTGCGGGATCAAATCAGAAATGAGTTGATCCGGCAGAGAACTAAGGTCATCGACATAGCCCACCGGATTAGCAAGCTGAAGTGGCAGTGGGCTGGCCATATTAGCCGAAGAACCGATAACCGTTGGGGCAAACGAGTTCTTGAGTGGCGACCGCGTCTCGGCAAACTTAGTGTAGGACGTCCTCAGGCGCGGTGGAGTGACGATTTGCGCAGGATGGCTGGTAGGAGCTGGATGCGAGCAGCCGAAGATAGATCTCGATGGCGTGCAATTGGGGAGGCCTATGTCCAGCAGTGGATGAGTATAGGCTGATGATGATTATCATCCCAGCCGCAAGAAATCCACTGCTGAACACACGTATTTCCATCATGAGGAGTAATTGCTAGACTGGAAAATCTCATAAACTCTGTTTTTTTTTTAATGTTTTACATATACATATAAAAATAAATTATCAGTGAATAAATAAAACAAAGTGTCGAGAAAAGTTGCCGCTAATGTTAACGTTAGTTACAAGCGTTAACAAAGATAGTTTTTATAAAATGTGTTTTTTTTAGGGTTCCGTACAAAAGTTGAAAAACGGAACCCTTATAGGATCACTCGAGCGTCTGTCTGTCCGTCCGTCCGTCTGTCACAGCCGCTTTTCTCCGAATCTACTGAACCAAATTAGATGAAATTTGGTAAGATAGTGTAATCCTATGACCCAAACACGGATGTGCAAAGTAAATAAAGATTTTTTTGAAATAAGGGTCATTTTGAGGGGCCCAATTACAAAATTAAAAAAAAAGTTTTGCAAACCTTACTGTGTCATATATCAAATGAAAGGACTCATTATGAGGATGTCAAAAATATTTTTTTTTGTTCGGGTAAAATCAATACTTTTGATTTTATTCACAAAAGAAGGCAAAAATTGACCATTCCCCCCCCCCCCTGATCTCCGAAACTACTGGGCCGAAAATTTTGAAAAAATTACAAAATATAGTTCATTCCTTGAAGATTACAGGAAAAATAATAAGAATTCTATCACTTGAAAATTAAGTGGTAAACTCACAATAATAAGTTCAACTAGGGAAATAGTTCATTAAAACACCACTAGATGGCGCTAGTCAATTGAATAAAACATTTTTTGCACATTGTGTGTGTGTTCACGAAGCATATTGTACGGAACCCTCATTGCGCGAGTTTGACTCACACTTGGCCGGTTTTATTTTAATCTTGTTTTGATACAATCTTTTGAACGATTAAATAGTAAAGCGTTTATGATTTAATGAGTTCAAACATTATGAGTATACCTTCTTCAGTATATGGCTACCTTCCATCATTAAGCCGGATCTATGGCACTATTGCAAACTCTTTAGATTTAAATTCTTAATTTTAAAATTATATTTTTTTTTAAACCTTTTGTTTTTGAAAATATGTCACCTTATATTATTAATATTTTTCAGTCTAGTAAAATATTTGTGAACTATGCGTATCTCATTTATATTTTTAAAGAACCTTTAGCGTTAATAAATATCGATTGGTAATATTTTGGTCCTTCGAGCTTGAAATTTAAAATTTAAAATTAGTATACCTACATTGAAATATAAAATGATTACGCGTAGTAAAAGTGTAGTGCAAAGTGAACAACCACAGCCGACGACGAGTATACAGCCAGGTGGGCAAGCTAGCGAAACCCCACGGGGCTCCATCGCTAGTTCGCGTTTGTCTGCAACGTCGTCAAGAACGGTGCGCAAGCTCGCTTTGCAAGCGGAGCATGCACGCCGCCTAGCCGACAGAGAACGTGCAGCTGCCGAACGGATATTAGAGCGTGAGCGTAAATTAGAACATAGAGCAGCAGAACTAGAGTGCGTCTCTCTGGAAAGAGAGCGCGCAGTAGCAAAGCTCGAGCTGCAAGCTGAGCTCGCAGAAATTGATAGCCTTCCCTGTAGTTCTCGGCGTTCACGTCATTCTCTTACAAGTAGCGCCCGTGCTAGACTAGATGTAGAAACGTGGCTCAGTCACTCTCAGGCTGATAACGTTAATGCGTGTTCACAGGATTACGTTTCTAATGTGGGCGAGGCAACCGGCCTTGCAGCAGCCGACGTGACTATGGCAGCGCACACTGCTTTCACGACGGCGCCGGTGCCCCTATCTCAGCCCGCTGCGGCGCACGCTGCGCTCCCTTTGGGCAACTGCCCGAGCGCTCACTTCGTGCCGCACCAGAACTTAGACACTACATGCACTAATGTTAGCACATCCCAACACTTAAATTGTAACACGAATAATAAAATAGACTGTAGACAACACAACGACATCAATTCACTCGCCTACGCCATTGCGGAGCTCGCCGCCAGGAAACCAAAGGTAAATAATATATCTTTACCTATGTTTGACGGAAAAATTTCCGACTGGCTAATATTTAGGAGAATTTATGACAGCTCTAAGTCTGCTTATTCGAAAGCAGAAAATTTGGCTAGGCTAAGTAACGCCTTACGGGGAGCGGCCCGAGACTCAGTCGGTATCCGATTGGTAGCGGCGTCGGACCCAGAGGACATTATCGCCCAGCTGCATAGAAAGTTTGGACAAAGTGAATTGATAGTTCTTCAAGAGGTAAATAGAATTAAATCGTTTCCGAATCTCATCTCTTTAGAGTCAAAGGAGATAACCGATTTTGCTTGTAAAGTTCGCAATTGTGTGGACACGATTATGCTGCTCAAGCAGACCGAATATTTGTCCTCACCAGAATTAAGCAACGCGATAGTCGGTAAGATATCCTGCTCTACGGGGTCAGTGGGCCCACTTTGCCTTTAATAGAGTATCTACGTGCAGCAGATTAGAGCTATTATTCCAGTTTTTGGACTACGAAGCCGAAGTTCGCAGTAAGTTCGGATTTATAGACTCTACTATGTTGGACGATTCTATAAAACGCCAAAATAAAGAAAAAGTCAAATCGGTTGCCTGCCATGAATCGGTTTCGAAGCCCCAAGCGATATCTGTCGCCAAAAAGTCGAATCACGCATGCAGTTTCTGTCATTCGAATAGTCATGCTGTCACTTCTTGTCAAGGGTTTTTAGTTTTGACCGTTGATGACAGGTGGCGCTGGGTCAAGGAGCAAAAAGTTTGTCACCGGTGTCTCTTAAAAGGGAACCACAGATATAATTTTTGTAAGTCGAAAGACGCATGTGAAAATGATTCATGTGCCAAGAGGCACCATAAACTACTACATCAATCACCTCAAGAGGTGAACTTAGTCAAAGAACTGCAGGATAATTCTGCTGACCAAACAAATATGTCTGATTCTTTTACGGAATCTGACCGTCAGCAAGTTGCTCATGCTACATCTAAAACAAATATTGCTTCTCTGAAACCCTTACTTAAGATTGTTGCAGTCACAATAAGAGGCCCGACGCGTTCTTTAGACACTTTCGCGCTCCTTGATGATGGCTCATCCGGAACGTTTTTGGACTTTAAAACGGCCGATGTCATTGGTGCTAGGGGCCCAAATGCGTCTTTACATATTGACTGTGTTGGTGGTTTGTCAAGAGAAACAACAGTAGAGTTAGTAACTTTTGATATTCGTGGTCGAAATTCTATCGAGTTCTATCAAATTAGGGCTAGGTCAATGAAAAATCTCAATCTAGGTTCCCGTCAGTCGGTTTGTAGCCAAATGGTAAAGTCATATCCATACCTTCAAGACATTAGTGATGACGTGGTTTATGAGAACGGTGTTCCTACTATCCTTATCGGTGTCGATAACTGGCATCTTACAATAGCTAAAGAAACACGTTGTGGAACGAAGTCACAACCCGTTGCGTGTCGTACGGCTTTAGGTTGGGTTTTGTATGGGATGGCTCAAAGTAGGTCAAAACAAGTCTATTTTGTGAACCACTGTACGTTGGATGAGTATGATGAGATTAAATCTATGATTAACGATTATTACCATCTAGATTCCATAGGGATTTCAAAGAAGGATAGAGAGTTACATGTATTTTGTGACGCAAGTAAAGAAGCTTATGTTGCCGTCGCTTACTGGCGCTTTGTCTTTGCAGATGGTTCAGTACAGCTATGTTTAATTATCAGCAAAGCTCGCGTGGCGCCTATTAAAGTAGTTTCTATTCTCAGATTGGAATTGCAAGGAGCACTAATGGCATCCCGGCTTGCCGCTGCCATTAGTTCTGCTTGTACTAACAAGCCGACCGCGCGTTTCTTTTGGTGTGACTCTAAAAATGTCTTGGCTTGGATACGAAACAAGTCTCATACGTATCGTAGTATAAGCGATAGATGGTTAGAGGGTCCTAAATTTTTATCTTTATCTCGTGATGACTGGCCGTTGGAGACAGTCACAGATATTCAGTGTACTAACGATATTACTTCTAGCGATTTTGCGTTTCTTAATGTTGTCACTGAACGTACCTTTTTTTTACTTGCTAATCCAGAACATTTTAGTTCTTGGATAAAATTTCAACGCACATCAGCGTTGGCTCAAAATTATATAAGATTGTTAAAGTTCCGGTGTCTAATAAAAAGTGGGGTAGACATTAAAAGTATTGTATGGCTAGATAATTTTATCACTCGTTTTGTTATTACTGATTCTAGCAACCGCACCACTAGGTCAGCCTTTTCCGTAAGCCCTTCTGCTGAAGATTTAATTAGAGTTCGCCTACACACTTTCATTGCTTGCCAACAAACGTCGTTTCCTGCAGAATACAAGTGTGCTGTTGATGGAACTCCTATGCAAGCGAGCAATAAGTTGCGAAAGGTCGAAATCTTCGTAGCCGAAGATGGTTTGATGCGCTTGAAGGGCCGAGCCAAGTTAGACGACATGGGTGACTTCATTCAAAATCCTATCATTCTCGATGGAAACGTGAGAGCTATTCAACTTTTGATTTTATTTTACCACCACAAGTTTGCACATGCGAATAACGAAACTGTCTTAAATGAAATGAGACAGCAATATTTTATTGTTCGCCTTAGAACCATAATAAAGAAGGTAACGTACAAGTGCCAATTTTGCAAGAACAGAAAAGCTGTGGCATCAGTTCCTCCGTTTGGTGACTTGCCGCTTGCACGCCTGGCGCATCATAAACGCGCATTTTCTTTCACTGGGCTTGATTATTTTGGACCCCTTACTGTGAGCATTGGAAGACGATCTGAGAAGCGTTGGGTGGCTATATTTACTTGTCTAACAACAAGAGCTATTCACATTGAGGTAGTTCACAGCCTGTCAGCAGATGCAGCAGTGATGGCACTACGACGATTTATTGCAAGGCGTGGTACGCCATCAGAAATATGGAGCGATAATGGGACATCGTTCGTCGGAGCTACCAAAGAATTAAGAGAGCTTTACGGAACTCCTGTGACTACGTTTGCTGCCAACACCCTTATCAAATGGAAGTTCATTCCACCGGGAGCACCTTCTATGGGGGGATGCTGGGAAAGGTTAGTTCGCTCAGTAAAGACTGCTCTGAGGGTTACTCTACCTCAAACAAAAGGTGTTCAAGAAGAACTTCTCCTGACTGTGTTAGCTGAGGCTGAAAGTTTAATAAACAGTCGTCCTCTCACTTTTGTCGCAGTTGAATCCGAAGAAGAAGCCCTGACTCCCAACCATTTTCTTCTGGGATCAAGCTCTACGAATTTTGTAACTCCGCTTCAATTAAGTGATCGAGATTTGACCTGCCGCAAGAATTGGAAAAAAGCGATAAGACTATCGGATCACTTTTGGAAGAGGTGGGTAAAAGAATATCTCCCCAGCTTAATACCGAGACAGGTAAACACAAATCCGCACAGAAACCTAGCAGTAGGAGACGTCGTTATCATCATCGATGAAAATCTTCCGCGGGGAACATGGCCCAAAGGAAAAGTAATTGCTGTGTATGCCGCAAAAGACGGAAATATCAGAGTGGTCGATGTAACAACAAAGGCAGGAGTGCTGAGGCGACCGGTTAGGAAACTGGTGCGGTTGCCTGTGCTGTAGTTTAGGGGGGGAGAATATTGCAAACTCTTTAGATTTAAATTCTTAATTTTAAAATTATATTTTTTTTAAACCTTTTGTTTTTGAAAATATGTCACCTTATATTATTAATATTTTTCAGTCTAGTAAAATATTTGTGAACTATGCGTATCTCATTTATATTTTTAAAGAACCTTTAGCGTTAATAAATATCGATTGGTAATAGGCACCATTATATAACATTGCTTTCCAATTTTACCTTTTTTTCTTGCGGGTCTACACTACATTAGCTATTCAGATTCTAAAATTAAAAAATTGTTAGGTTATTCAAAACAACCCTGAAAAGCTTATAAAAATAAATAAATAATAATATACAGTCTGATTTTGAACCTATGAGCTATATTAAAATATCAAAAGTAGAATCCCTAGTATAAGACAGAAATTTAAGAAAAAATGTAAAACTTAAAAATAAAATTTGATTACAACTAACGTTAGGACGACTTCGTGCGCGCGTCTCGGTTCACATTCGCCCTGAGGAAGACCACCGGATGAGTTTGAAATATGTCGGCCTGTAGCTGACTTCATACGTGTGTTACCCGTACTTTACATGTTAATAATAAAATTTGACTTCACATAGAAATTAGCTCAGTTGATCGGTGACTTTGTATGGGAAGTCTATTTTTTTTTTCGTTTTATATCTTTTTATTATGCAATTCTGTATTCCAATAAGAATTCTGATTCCGAAATTTTAATATATAGCTCATAGGTTCAAAATCAGACTATATACAGACAAAACACACTGATTGCCCCAATCAGTTTTTTTATCTTGCTCTGACCGTGTTGACCACACTGCTGCGCCACGAAGCTCGTCAAAATAAAAATAATTTTTTACCTCTACTTATTAAATTCCTACCAGTAAATAAAACAAAACGCTTCGCCGTTCACTTTGTGAATGCAAACGCTCCATTGAAATGCAATAGCGGCCTTGTGGATAAATATATTTTTATTCAGAAATTGCTTAGATATTCACAGAAATTTCCAACGGTAAATGCATTATGAATATTGAACCTATTTCTTAACGATTTTGTTCTTGACTTTGTATGATCGTTATTTTTTTATTGGATGTTTATTAAACGTGCTTTGTTTTAGTAAAAAAAAATTCACAGCCTGATCATACAAATCTATATAAGTTGGAATTTTTTCACAGCCTGATCTAACAACACACAGCTTAAATAGATCCAACGGATAGCCCTGGAATTTCGATTGCAGAGTTATTATGACAGCGGGTGAAATGGAGGTCCAAAGTTAGAATTTTACGCGAACGAACAAGCATGCAAAAGCTAGTTCTAAAAGAATACCAGCGTTAACTAAACAGCATTCTAATCTTTTATATTTTAGATTTATGAATGTGCTATTTGTGTTACAACACACGTTACCTAAAACTGCGATTCACTACTAATCCTAATATAAAAAATTCACTCGTGGCACATGCAGGGTATCTAAATGATTATCCATATCATAGTACTATTATTATAAAGAGAAAAGACGTGATTGTTTGTTTGTTTACATTGAATCAGCTTAGAAACTATTGAACCGCTTTTCAAAATTCTTTTACCTTTAGAAAGTTCATTTATCTGCAGTCAACATAGGCGATAATTAACGTGGATGATATTGCGGAAAATTGCTCACATAGTCACAACATAAAATTAGTCGTACGGATCTCTTCAATTCTGATTCATCTTAAACCAAAGTGCAGTTGCAACTACGCGACAGACACAAGTGAACAGAAGTGCCTAAACTATAACTTGTACCTACTTAAAACTTAATTAATATATTACAGTGAAGCTTATGCTTCAAGTTAGAGTCTTACGCCAGCAATCTAATTCAAAACCAACAACAAAAGACTCCAATCACACAACAGTCACAAAATTAGGCAAATTCATTAAATAGCAAATTACAAAGAGACACGAGGTAAGAGGAAACCATTTAAGTCGTACTGTTTTCGCCCGGATGCGTGAAAAGTTTGGCCGACGTTACACCGAAGCGTGGTTCGCTTCCTCTGCTATTCTATAAATAAATAAATATATACGGACAAACCACACAGATTGAGCTAGCCTCAAACTAAGTTCTTAAGTAAGACTTGTGTTATGGGATACTAACTCAACGATACTATATTTTTATAACAAATACATATATAGATAAACATCCAAGACTCAGGACAATCTGAAAAAGATCATTTTCCATCTTGACCTGACCGGGGATCGAACCCGGGACCTTCCGTGTCACAGGCCGGCGCGTTGACCGCTGCGCCACGGAGCTCGTCTATATCGTATATTCTGGATGATTAATAAATCCTATGGTATAAATTATTAATCGTCATGATAACAATGTTAATCATTATCGGTAATAAGCGCTGATCGATGAAAAATTACTAAAAATGAACTACGAAGTCAGAGGTGAGGTCAGGTGGAATGGCATTCAGACTAAGTTATGTTCATTTATAGCATGATAATTTTACATGCATACATAATGTCACGTCTTTTTTCCTTGCGGGGTAAACATGTTGGTAGGCTTGTAGGTATATAACGGTATTAAACTAGTGATGGGTTGCTAGCCGCATTGCCTTTTTACATTATTCCTCAGATATTCACCCATTCCCTTGATCAGAAAGAGAAAAGAGAAGTAGCTGGTACATTCTACGTTTTTATTTTCTTCCAGACCAGCGTGGAAGATAATTTTGTGTTTAATTGGACATTACTCTTATTATAAACTACTTCGATGACGAGATAGCGCGATAAAATGTCATTTTGTCAAGGTATCCTCAGTTTCAAATGGGAAATACAATAAAAGTTTGATCGTCGTCATCGTCATGAGGTCTTTTTTATTGTCCACTGCAGGACCACGACTTTCTCTGACCACCAGACCCATATATTAGCCAGAGGATTTAGCCTACACTTTTGGAGATGTTTTGGAGTTGACTTTGGTTGGAGAGGTCTCTTTGATGTATAAAAGCTTTGTTAAGCTTGTGTTTCCTAAGTCGCCTTCCACGACATCCACGGGAAGACTTATAGTAGTCCTATTGTACTCTGCCGGGAACCACACGGCAACACAACAAAATACACAACACTAGGCATTCTTTTATTACGTTACAGTGTAAATAAGGACAAACAGATCTCCCTCCAACAGTTCTAGGTTAACCGGCCGCCA
Source organism: Rhodophaea formosa (assembly GCA_963082605.1). Taxonomy (NCBI): domain Eukaryota; kingdom Metazoa; phylum Arthropoda; class Insecta; order Lepidoptera; family Pyralidae; genus Rhodophaea; species Rhodophaea formosa. The sequence continues at coordinate 16,084,787 of OY720217.1, read as the reverse complement.
TTTCTGAAAGTATAATGGGAATCTCGGATTAAACTAAGTTTTAATTAGTTGCAATAGTGAATTGGAAAAGTAAAGGATTTCGGAGACTAGCGCCTCATCTGAAATTGTAATTGCCATTTTGATGCGCAATCAATCCTTATTAAGCTCTGAGCTACGCTTAATGATCTGAATTCTTTTGCTCACTGACTTCTTAAAAGTTTTATTATTATAGACGTGTGAAGGAGTTTAGTCCCAGCTGCAAAAAGTCCACTGCTGGATATGGGTATTTGCCATACTCACCACTCTTGGCATACAGGTTGGCGAGCACAGTGTGTTTAGCTTATCTTGATTCCGACGCTGCTGCTTTTTGAAGCAAAGGGTAGGAAATTGTTGGACTGAGGAAACGGGACAAAGGTATTTGGGATGCCACTTGATCGGATGGATTGGGGATGAGTGTTCGGTCGTTTTACGTGAAAAAAACACTACGATGCGAGAAACTATTAATTTATTTGTAATAAATTGAACGGAGCACTTTACACGCCATGAAAGGTTGACGGAAGAGAGCGCGAAGTTGCCCTTACATAAAATTATTACATACAACGTTAGTGTTGCCAAAACATAGTCCAGAGGGAGGGAAAGTTGACTTTCCTAATGTAATTACGATTAATACAATTCTATTTCATACATACAGTGTGTACATACCTACAGTAATTATTGTATAAGACTAGTAATAAAAAATTATCAATGTGTACTGAATGTACACAAGCTAGTTTTACATTTTACAAATTACTTACTTAATTTTTACAGATATGAAGTATTCCTCCCTCTTTTTATTGAAATGTTTTAAAATAATTATAAATGTTCTACAAAGATCCATATACATGTGTGTGTGCATGTACATTATACATGTGTAAATGCAGAACTATCAACTAAACAAATTATAAGTAACATGATCATTAAATGGAGAACACTGAGGTACTCCTACTTAAAAACATGTCCTATCACCTCTATTACTAGGTGTAGGCCCAATATAGGAATTTTTGTAGGTATCTTATGCTAGAATCTTATACTATTGTTGTTATACATACATGCTAATAAGTATTAACATACTTTTTAAAGTAATTTTAATCTTCATATATTGGCAAGAGACATACCTTATTGGCAGCTATACATTTTGTACTTTTGTTAGGTAATATAATCTCGACAACTCTTACTTTGTTGTCCTTGCCGGGAAAAACATTAACAATACGAGCAAGTGGCCAATGCAATGGAGCCGTGTCTTCCTTGATCAAGACCAACTGGCCAATTTCCAAGTTTTTGACTGCTGATTTCCATTTTGGTTTACTCTGTAGTTGATTAAGATAACATTTATGCCAGATTTTCCAATAGCTTTGAACTAATTGAGAACATTGTTTCCAGAACTTCAGTCTTGATAAAGGAACCACTGTATAGTCGCCTTCGGGTATGCTCATGATTGGCCGACCTACAAGAAAGTGGCCTGGTGTGAGACAACTAAAATCCTGCCCATCATTGGTTAAGGGTGTTAATGGGCGGGAGTTCAATATTCCTTCTACTTGTATGATTACAGTATTGAACTGTTCGTATGTTAGTACTGTTTTACCTATAACCCTTCGAAAATGGTACTTAGCACTCTTTACTCCACTCTCCCATAGGCCCCCGAACGTAGGGCTATAGCTAGGTATATACTTAAATTCAATGGATTGCTGAGATGCAAAATCAATAATTTTGTTACAGTGATCGATGTTTTTATTCAAATTGTACAACTGCCTTAATTGGTTGTCACATCCCTTAAATGTAGTGGCATTGTCACAATATATCTGGGAGGGAAGGCCTCTGCGGGCTATAAAGCGCTTCAAGGCAGCTAAAAATGTTTCTGAAGTCATATCGGAGACAAGCTCCATGTGTATGGCCTTAGTTACAAAACATATAAATAGTGCAACATAGCCCTTCCCAACCAAAGACTTGCGAACGCGTGAATTCTTTACATCAAATGCACCACAGTAATCGATTCCTGTTATTTGGAAAGCGCTTACTTGTTTTATCCTATCACAGGGGAGCGACCCCATCAATTGTTGGGAGGTCTTAGCCTTTAAATGAAAGCATTTGCACACGGAGAGCACCTTCTCCATCCAGAAAAACTGACAATGACAAAAGTTTGGATTTTATTGGCTTATTGGAACATAGACATTCAATTTCTTTCTCAAAATGTATGCGTTGGACATAAATTATTATTTTCAAGATAGAGTTTCTAAGCTCCTGTACTTTTAAAGCATGTGACACTGTTTTATTAGATCTATTTTTGCAATTATTGTAAAATCTAAAAACATATGCAATAATGCGCTGTAATCTTATTATGTTTGAGCATTTGCTAAATATGGAAAGCTGAGGTTGCTCATTGAAGGCGCAGCACTCAACTACGGCTTGTTGCTGGCCCGCATTGTTAATGTCCGCAGTGTCCTTTTCTGTCATAGTAATATCATAATTTACCTCTAATTTCGGATCTTTGAGAAATGACGGGCCATTAAGCCAAGAAGCGTTGAGCGCCAGCCGACTTGGACACGCACCGCGTGACAGACAATCAGCGGGGTTGTCAACACCCTGCACATGGCGCCAAGCAGAAGTTGGCGTGAGTTCATTTATCGTCTTCGTTCTGTTACGCACAAATATGTCAGGCCTGTCACAATTAGACTTGATCCACGCCAATGCTACCATAGAGTCTGTGTAAAGTATGACCTTTTCAATTTTAATTATTTCTTTTACCTTCCTTATCAGCTGAGCAAGGAGTAATGCGCTACTCAATTCAATTTTAGGAATGCTCAATTTAACTTTCAAAGGGGCCACACGTGACTTTGCACACAACAGGTTGACGTGAATGCCATCATCATGACAAGCTCTGACATAGACTGCACAACCATATGCAGACTGTGACCCATCACAAAAACCTATAAGTTGAGCATCAGTTGCATTATATAACATTAAATTTCTATTTATATGAATAGGTTGCATATTACAAATATCAATGTAGAAACTTAACCAGTCTTTTTCTAGTTCTTCGGGTAATTTATCATCCCAGTTCAAACCCAGTTGCCACAGTCTCTGAATAAATAATTTAGCCTTTAGAATAATGGGACCAATTAATCCTAACGGGTCGAATAATGTACCAACATAACTCAAAACCTTTCTCTTAGACCAGAGAATGCTTTGATCAATGGGTTGCATGCAATTTACCTTGAACTGGTCACATTTAACATCGAAGTAAATGCCCAATGCTTTCAGGTAGGCATGATCCTTATTCATTTCAACCTGATCAAAATGGTGTTTTTCTGCTGGGATGCCCTGTAGTAAGTCTGCATGATTTGCAGTCCACTTGTGTAGTGAGAATCCTCCTTTTTGAAGTAGGTTAATAATTTGATCCCTTACCTCTATGGCTTCAGAGATGGTTGGTGCCCCACAGGCTATATCATCACAGTACGTACTATTGCGCAGAGCAACTGCAGCCAATGGGTACTCGGTCCCAAACCTTCGCGCCAACTCCTCGAGGCACCTTGTAGCCAGGAAGCTCGAGCTTTTCATGCCGTATGTGACGGTTTGTAGCTGTAAACATATAACTGGTAAATTTACAGATTCTTTCCACAAAATGTTTTGTAAATGTCTTTGGGATTCATCCAGAAATATACAGCGAAACATATTTTTGATATCGGTTAAGAAAACAAACTGAAAACCTCTGAATCTAAGTAACACATCAAACATATCACTTTGTGGTATTTTTCCATTATATTGAAAATCATTTATTGATACCCTTTTATTGCGCGTGGGAGCCCGTCCATCAAAAACTACACGGAGTTTCGTGGTTCTTTTATCAGGTCTAATGACTGCATGGTGGGGTAAAAAATAATGTGAATGAAGAGGCATCTGAGACTCATGAAGGTTATATTTCTTGGCATGGCCAAGGTCTATGTAATCATGTATGAACTTAGAATACTCAACCATAAGCTTCTCATCTGCCATTAATTTTTTGTATAAGGAGTTGAGTCTCTGCAAAGCAATGGTAAATGAATCACCCAAATCAAGGGAGCCTGTTGGTACAGATAAGGGCATTTTAACATGGAACTTACCATCAATAAGCTGTACAGATGATTTGAAGGCTTCTTCACATATCTGAGCCTCTGACACAATGCTTACATCCTTTGCCTGGTCAGTCTCCTCATGCTTTGTCGAAGGCAATGTTTCCATCTCCCAGAATCTTTGCAGCAGTCTTCTTTGCATCCATAGGTCGCTGGTTCATATCCGGCTCGAAGGACCACTTGTTCGGTCGTTTTACGTGAAAAAAACACTACGATGCGAGAAACTATTAATTTATTTGTAATAAATTGAACGGAGCACTTTACACGCCATGAAAGGTTGACGGAAGAGAGCGCGAAGTTGCCCTTACATAAAATTATTACATACAACGTTAGTGTTGCCAAAACAATGAGAAAGTAGCAGCTCGGGGTAGGTCGAGCAGCTAGCCCGAGCGCGCGTACCCGATGCCAAACCTTCAACCACCAGACAGGCAGTTGAGGATGACACCTCTGATTATAAAGAGGATAGTATAAAAAAAATACCGGCCAAGTGCGTGTCAGGCCACGCGCATTGTAGGGTTCCGTAGTTGCGAATCACAATTTTGATTTCACACTGTTCACACTCGCACCTCACAGTTTAACGACCAAAAACATCTAACAATGAAGATTGTATGAAATTTTACATTTTCCAGCACATTTTATAAGTTGGTTGCCTATAACTTTTTAGTTTGCACTTAGTACCCAGCTCTGATAGTTTTCCTTTCAACTTCAGTATATATACTACTGCTGTAATTTTTTTCATGTATCCATATATAACCGTTTAGCAGATAGAGGGGGGGACACGTACCTCTAACAAAAATTTGCACTTTAAAACCAAATATTTCGGAAACAGATCCCTAAATCGAAAAATGGTGTTCTCAACCTCACAATATTTTTCAAAGACCTTTTTAACGATACCTCACACGATGGGTAAGTAGAGAAAAAAAATTACTCCCCCATTTTACTTGTAGCTACCCTAAAAAAATTTTTTTTCAAGTTTTTTTTCTACGACTTTTTTGCTATGGTTAATATACATACTCATACCAAATTACAGCTTTCTAGTACTTATAGTCTCTGAGTAAAACCGCGGACGGACAGACAGACAGACATGGCGAAACTATAAGGGTTCCTAGTTTACTACGGAACCCTAAAAAGGACGAAAGCATTCATGAGATGTGAATTTCTTTCTTCCTGGATAGTCAATTTTAACTGAGCCACCAAATATGTCTTTAGTAGTAAAATCATATTTTTAATCGTGAGATCTCACGATTAGTTCACGATCACGAATCAGTGCAATCATAGACATAGATAGAAAAAGTGCTTCTTAATTTGGTTGGATTCCTACTATGGCACTCTTAAGTAGGCCTATTTTAATGAATATGGCTGAATATCTTAATATTCAAAAATTAGAAGCAATATTTTTATAATGTGTGGTCTATTCTCTGTAGGTCCATGATATTTTTTTACTTTTCGCGATATTCAAACTAGGATTACCGAAAGCCGCGCATTTTAAATGTGTCGGATTACTAGGGCTTTGGTGGATTCGATATTTCACTGAAATCTTATTTCAAAATGTATATAAATTGGGAAAATTACGCTGAAATAATGTCGGATTAAGAACGAATGGAAAAGAGTTGTAATATTTTATAGGGGATTAATAAAACCTGTTACAACAAGCCCAGCATTTTAATTCCATCAATCTATCACCAACTGATCTTTTTGTTCCAATTTGACTTGCTAGCTTTTTATGAGTGTAAGTGGCCAAATTTCCAAGTTGCTTAACGGTATCTGACATACGACTGCCATGTCTATATGGTAGCCAGTAACAAAGGCTTAACATTACTTTCAAAGAAAATATAAGATCAAGAAATTTTTGTGACACTCGTGGTTACCCATCCTTAGTGGGACCCCGTCAGAGTTGCTTAAGATGCGTAAGCGCTATAATAAACACGCTAACACAGCCATCGAACTTCTAGCCCTCTTCAACCTGTCTTATATTATTTCTTATATTTAAATTTATTTATATTTATGTGTTGGTTGTGAGTGTAAAATTAAAATGTTGGAAAGTATTGGTTGGACAACCGACCACTTACACATACTCCTACACACAGACATCTGCCTCCGTGGTCCAGTGGTTTGTTTTTTTTTTTTTTTTTTTATTCTTTAATACTTACACCTCCAACATGATTGGAGCCTATTCTAACTTTGCGCCTTTTTCATTCCAGTTCTATCTTTCGCTACTTCTCGTACGTTCAAACCGCATTCTATCATTTCATACATCCATCAATTGTGCTTTTAAGGGTGGGATGCCCTTCTAACCATTTATTGCTTCTATATATCTATATTCTTATATCTATCTTTCTTTGTTATATTCTTTCTCAGGGTAATAATTGTAATGCAGGGTACTTTTATTTCATAACCTTCTCATCTTTCTTATTAATCATTATTTGACATTTATCATCTTATGTCTAATGCAATTTTATCATACAATGCTATGTTTCTTTCTTATTGAGTTTTTACATATATCTTATACTAATAGGGTGATTCGATACAGCTCTAATATTACTCTCTTAAGTACTACTTATACATTTTAATATTCTTCTACGCTTTCTATCTATTATATTTATACCGACAAAAATATTTATATGCTTTATCATAATATATTTCATATTATTTAAACATATGCTTTTACATCTATTTATTTCTTTTTATTACTACCTTAGCAATTTTCTCGCAGTAGTCGAGGAACTCGTTTCTATTTTTATCCTTTACAATTTCTTTTAAATTTTCCTCTTTTATTTCTATTCCTAGTCTTTGTTCAATTTCCATCCTCTCTCTGCCGAAGATTGGGCATTCCAGAATTATGTGTTCCACACTTTCCTCCTTTTCCGGGTCGCATGGGCATGATGGACTCTCCTTGCATCTGAACCGGTTCAGATATTTGGAGAATCCACCATGCCCAGTCAACACCGCAGTTCTAGTTGCGTTAATTTCTGTTTTCCTCACTATACCGTACGCCGCTTTTACATCTGGGAGGAACTTTTTTGTTGTAGAGGCGGTTGTACCCTCGACGTATCTCCGGTTCCATACATCAAGGGTCGTCATGCGTATGCATCTCTTGACATATGAAACCGGGCACTTGTCGTATTTTGGTTTTTTCTTGGTGTCTTCAGCGGCCTCCTTGGCCAGCGCATCTGCTCGTTCGTTACCTTCTAGCCCCGCATGCGCCTTTATCCAGAACAACTTTATAAGCTTGTTCTGGTGTAACATTGTTTTAATGTTTTCTCTTGCTTTTACAGCTAGGGGATGGAGGCAACTCTGGTTTTTAACCGTAAGCAGCGCCGCCATGGAGTCGCTGAATACGCCATAGGTTCTTGCTCCTCTATGTTTTTTAATTACCTCCGTTGCCTCGCAGATTGCCAGGAGCTCAGCCTGATATACGGTACAGTAGTGTGGCAGCGTGAGTTTGTGGGTTCGGGTTTCAGCTTCATTCGTCCAAATGGACAGTGCAGCACCTACTCCACCCCCAATCTTGCTGCCATCTGTATAGATGCGAATATCCATTTTACTGTTTGCTTTGACATCTTCTTGGTTTATCAGGCTGGTAATTTCCAGTTGTTCATGGTCAGCCGGGTGTGGGGCTTCCAGTGCTGGTGACATTCTCTCTACCTCTCTATCCTTCAGCTGCGGAAAGGGAATTCCCTTCTTGGCTTCGTATAGCTGTGCAGCCTCTTTGGCTCTAAGATCGAGTGGGAGAAGTCCCGCTATCACTAAGCTGGCATTTAATGACACCGTTCGATATGCCTTGCATAATTTTAGAGCAAATCCTCGCTGCACGGCTGCTAGTTGCTTCTGGACGATTATTTTATCAACCGCTGGTGCCCATACGCTGGCGGCGTACAAAATTATTGGTTCTATGACCGCGGTGTAGATGATCCGGATTATTTCCGGGTGCAGGCCCCAGCTCACTTTTGCCACTCTCGACAAAAGCTTGTAGATTCCAATGGCTTTTCTGCAGGCGTTCGCCACGTGCGTGTTAAAAGTCATTTTATCGTCGACGGTGACACCGAGCACCTTTATTTCTTTAGACATGCCAATCTGAACTCCATCCATGTTAAGGCGTGGGGTGTCGAACTTTAGTTTCCGCGTAATTGTCATCGCGCATGTTTTATGCGGTGCAAATTTCAACTTGTTTTCCACTCCCCACGCCCGAACATATTCAAGGGTGGCATTGGCTTTTGTCTCAATTTCCAGTGCGGTGTCGGCGTCGAACACTAGGACAACGTCATCGGCGAAGGCCTGACAGTACACTTTTTTATCCACAAGCCCGCCGAGCAGCGGGTCCAGCAGAAGGTTCCATAGGATGGGTCCTCCTATTGAGCCTTGCACGCAGCCTTTAGATGTTTCTTTCGTGGACTCTTCCCCTCCATACCTTACACTCACCTTTCTGTCCCTTAGGTAGCTGTCGATTACTCGCCTCAGATTCACCGGGCATTTTTCCTCTGCCAGTCGGACCCTGATTGCTGGCCACCAAGCGCTGTCGAAGGCCCCCTCTATATCTAGTGACACTAGGACAGTCAGTTTCTTCTGGTCCCGCTTATTTCGAATGTATTTTACCAGGTTATAGAGGGCGTCTTCGGTGCTTCTCTGTGGCATGAAGCCGTATTGGTGAGTACTGATTTTTGGCAAAAGGTAATATCTGAGGCGAGCAACCAGCATTTTTTCATATATCTTGCCGAGGACCGGTAAAAGACCTATCGGCCTGTATGACTTTGGTACGTCATAGTTCGCCTTTCCCGGTTTCCTCAATGCAATGACTGTTGCCTTTTTCCAGGCTGTCGGAAAGTGACCCTTTGACAGGCATTTGTTTAATATTGAGAGGAAGAGTTCCGTTTCATATTCTATAGCACGGCTGCATATGTCTGCAGTGAAGCCATCTGCACCCGGTGCCTTCTTTGGGTTGAAGGAATTGGCCGCTGATTTGAGTTCCATCTCTGTGAATGGTGGGTCGCAAAAGTCATTTTGTTGCTCAACATTCACTGTTTCTGCCTTTTCTCTGATGGAGCTATGGAAGGTGTTGTCTGTTCCAGTGTTGTCGTCTGGATAAAATGACTCTGCTAAGTATTTAGCAGAGTCTTTCATATTCAGCACTGTGCCTTCTTTCGTCAGCGGCTTATCCTCTTGCCTTTGCGTCGTCCTACCTATCACCCTATAAATCCCATCCCATATTCCTTCTTTTTCTTGCTTGGTACAGAAGTCTCTCCAACTTTCAACCTGCGTAGATTTTGCTAATGTCTCATACTCTTCTTTCTGTTTCAGGTAATCGTCTACGAACATCGCCCTACGGTTTGGAGCTGCGCAGCGGATTCGTCTCTTTTTGGTGGCGACCATCTTTTTCATTTGAGCCAGCTTTTCGGACCACCACGGCACGGTAAGTTCTTCTTTTTTCTTCTTTTTTGGCATTGCATGCATACATGCCTCGTTTATTGCTATATTTATGGATTCTATGGTCTTATCGATATCTTCCAGGGTGTCTAAATCATCGATCTTAGCTTTGTCAATGCCCTTTTCACACAACAATTGGTTAAATTTCTGTCGAAATTCTTCCCAATTTGCTTTCTTGGTATTATACACCCTGGTGGACCTACTAACCTGGATGCCTCTGCTCCTTTGTAGAAGAATATTGAACTCCATGCCATTGTGATCCGCGCTGGTTAAGGTTTCATCCACTTTCCATCCACTGGTTATATCCAGCATATTAGCAGAGCAAGCTGTGATATCGACGTAGCTCTTGTATCGTTTTCCACCTCTTATAGTGTCATAGGTGGGAACATTACCGCAGTTGAGTATGTTTAGACCCATATCCTCTAATGCTCCCGATGTTTCTTCGCCTCTGATGTCAAGCTCGGGACTCCCCCACCATGAGCTCTTTGAGTTAAAGTCTCCGCCCACTAGCCACATTTTAGAGCCCATTTTTTCTTTTATTTTTCCGAGTTGACTCAGGTATGGTTGTATCGGTTTTGGGTCTGGCTCGAAATAGCATGATACCAATGTGACTTCCCAGGCATCGGTCCGGATTCCTACTACGACGATATTTTGTGTTGTCAGCTCTGGGTATTGGATGACGTTTAAATCGTACCGATCCGGTGCTCTGAAAGAGTCTCATTCCTTTCTGGCTCTTCATCGTTTTTGCTGCTCCAACATACGGTTCCTGCAACAGGGCAATTGCAATCTTCCGCTTTCGTGCCTCGACCAGCAATTCTTTCGTCGCAAGTTGTTTACGTTGGAGGTTTGCCTGAACTATTTTATATAGGGTTTTTGTGTCCTCAGCGCCCTTAGCAATACGCTATGGACTGTCTGGCCAAGTCGTCCCACTTCCGTCTCACTGGGCATAATCTGCTGAATGCATTATGTTCGTCATTTTGTGATTTGCTCCGAACACAGTTCTTACATTTGGGAGGTACCTCCGCTAGCCAGTCTGCGCACTCGGCCCGGAGATGCGGGCCACCACAATGGCTGCACAAGTCCTCTGTCTCTGTGCAATGTCGCTTCCCATGCCCGTATCCCAGACAACGCGTGCACTGGAGTAGCGGCGACTGGTCCTCTACTATAATACTCTGCAGGTCTATATGTGCCATTCCTTTTCCGGTGGCTCTCTGCCAAATGGTTGGGGAGACTCTCACTACAACGTGGCACGTGTGTGGATTTCTGGCCTTTCGCCTATACCGGATCTCTACCCTATTTTCCTCTTCGCTGAGGCCGCGGAAAAGGTCCCGGTTCTGGTTCCTAAGGGCCTTCAGAACGTCTTCGTCCTTATGTACGATGAGTACTCCCTTCAGAACCAGAAGCGGGTCTCTATTCTTCACCTCCTCAACTTTAAGGTTTGTACCTTCTTTCTCTAGTCTCTTTTTCAACTTTTCTCTTTCCTCTTTTGTTCCCAGGCCAATTATGATCTTCCTATCTTTAGCCTTCCTCACTTTTTCGACCGTCACCCAACCTTCCTTGGCGTCTGCTGCTTCTCTTACTTTTGTAAGGACTTGTTCTCCTGTGTCAGTCTCATTTTCCGACGTAATGACCAGGGAGTGCAGTGCGCTTCGTTTGGCTGGAGGGATCTTTGTTCGGTCTGCGGCTACGCTAGCGTATGTAATCGCCTTCGTAGTCTCCACATGTGAGTCCAGTGCCTCCTTAAGGTCTTTCATCGTTTTATTATTCTCTCGTATGAGGTCGGCTTGTTCCTCTAGTTTCATTATAAGATGCTGTTGTTGTTCGACTCCTTTTCCTTTTTCCTGTTCCTGGGGCCTGTCATCTTGCGATGTCGGGTCGTTTTCCTTTTTCCCCTTTAATTCTGCTACGAGCTCTTTGACTATTTTATATAGTTTTTCTACAGAGTCTGTAACGGCCGCTTTTATATCACCCTTTAGGTTTCTGGAGTTATTAAGGTGAAGTTTCGCTTTGTTGAGGTAGCCCCTGGCTTCTGCCGTCTTGTCCTTTGGACCCATCTTCGGTGGGGTAATTTCGGCTGGGGGCTGTTTTGTCGCTTCCTTTGTCACCTGTGACAGTGCATGTTTTGTCCTTGTCGCTGCAGGTCCAGCCTGCGTTGTCTTACTTGTCACAGGTGATACGTCTATTGGGGCAGTTGCTCCAGCCTCCCATTCTCCTACGCTCCGTCGCACCGAGAGGGTGACCGTCCTGGGAGGGGATTTTTGAGGGACAACATCGTTGTTTGCCTGTTTTGTTATTGGGCTTCTGCCAATCATGGTTTTGGAGGTACGCGTCAATATGTGTATAATTAAAAGAAAATTTGTAGAAGTTGTAAAAGCTGTAAAAATGTGTAAAATAACGATTTTACAATTTAGAGTGGTTATAAGAACAAGTTATATACATTAATACAAGGTCATAACATTTATAGAGTTTTTAAATTGTCAAATATTTTTCGTACTCTACTTTGACTCTACGTAGAGTCTAAATAATTATTCCCTAAAGAAGCTCTTAATGTAACTTATCTATCGCAGAAAACCCCGTGCTCGTAGGACCAACCGTTCCGAAGTTATGGCCTTTCAGCGCCTTTCAATATGGCGGTCCAATATGGCGGCTTCGGTGCTGTTACCTCGTAACTCCGCAACTATCCCACGTAGGAGCACGCGGTTTTTAGTGCCTTGGGGTTTTTGGGGTCCAGGAATTTGATTTTTTCCCTTTCAGGACAGTTCCCTGAAATTCCCTGAAACTTCAGGAGGAGCTTCTCTGGATGATGGGAAGTTCAAATCCGGAAACCCCGTCCTCCTACGTCCGCTGGATCCAAAGTTACAATCGATTAAAGATTTTTGAAATTTCCAATATGGCCGCTGTGGAGGGGATAATGTCCAAAACTTTGATTATCTTTGGAACCAGCGGTCCCAGGAAAAAATGAAAAGTATTTCCAGAGTCGGCTCGATGAGGGCTTTCCGATTCTGTAGTAAGTTTGGTGAGTTTCAGTCGTTTTCAGGATTTGAGTTTTCAAAACCTGAAAACGCCGTAACTATTTTATTTATGAACCGATTCTGGAAATTCCAACGGTATTATATGGAAGACTAAAAGGTACAATTTTAGAACTCTTAATTTTATGAATTTATTTAATATTAGCAATTTTATTAACAATAAACTAAATTTTTAATATTAACTGATTATTTTCTATAATATTTACTCTAAATTTTTTCTTTCTTCTCAGGTACCAGGAGCTTGCTGAGATGCTGGATGCTGCGTAGTCAAATCCCACGCGTCTCAATGGGCGTGGGAGTGGGGATAGGTAAAAAGTTCAATTTTGAATATTCAATATTTTCCACATGGATTGTCCAAAAAATTTTCTGAAAGTACCTTCTAGAGTCCTGCTTGGTGACGCTTCAGACGGTGTTGTCAGAATTTTTCTCACGGTCCTCCTTCCCCTACCTCGTGGCCACGTGGTTTTCGGTTTTTCGCCTTTTGTACTTCAGGGGGGGGTTGGAAAAATCCAGAGGGGGAGTCTAATTGTGGGTCTTATAAACACCTTTCAGAAGGCACCAAAAAAGATGGGGGTCGTCGATCGTTTGAAGACGCCGCACGCACTTAAAGGATCCAAAATTCTGCAATTTTCACTATTTCTCACTTTTCACACATGAAATTTTCGAATTGGCGTTGGAGGCACTCGGTACTACTTTGCCGTCACTAGACGCGTATTTTGGTGTATTGCGCTTGAAAATCGGGTGAAAATTGCCGAAGTTATGAATTTTTTAGTAGGGAACTACTTAAAAACGTGGCGTTCTTGGGCGCCTTCCCCAGTCCAGTGTGGTCCAGTGGTTAAGGCGTTTGCTTTGATGACCCGGAGGTCGTGGGTTCGATTCCCACGGGAAGCATACTTTGTTAAGTTGTTTCCAGTTTGGTTAGGACATTGCAGGCATGAATCACCTGATTGTCTGAAAAGAAAGATGATTCCTTGCTTCGGAAGGCACGTTAAGCCGGTGGTCCCGGCTGCCATCTGGTAGTCGTTAAAGGAACCACGTCAGAGGCCGAGAGGCGGTTCCGAAGAACTCTGACACCAGGGTGTGCAAGGTCGATTGAGCGTGTCACCTACACGAAATGATGATGATGACACAGACATAGATGAAATACTGTAAACACGTCAATTCTATACTTTTATTACAAAAAATCGGCCAAATGCTAGTTGGGCTCGCGCTAGGTCCATACCATTTTCTAATAAAACATTAGACTATCGAACTAAAATCACCTTTTTTGTTTGTATGGCAGCCTTTATATTTATTTCATTCGGCTTTTAGTATTTGTTGTTATAGTGAGAATAGAAATACATCATCTGTGAAAATTTCAACTGTCTAGCTTTTACAGTTTATGATATACAGACTGGTGACAGACGGACAGACACACAGACAGACGGACATCGGAGTGTCAGTAAGGGGGTCCCATTTGTACCCTTTAGATTGTTTGATTGATTGTTTGTTTGCAGTGCTCCGAAACTACAGGACCGATTTTTAAAATTCTTTCACCTATAGTAGTAGTTAGTACTATTATTAATTCTGTGCCTATAGAAAACTAATTAATCTGCGGGTGACAAAGGCTATAACTTACGTGGACGCAGTCGCTGGAAATTCACTAGTACACCTACAATATTTCTTCGTAGTGTGTCTCTGTAGTTTTATATTGCGACCTCATAAATCATACAGCAGTGTGACTCATCACTTAATCTGGCGTTTGCGATGCTATTATATCTATGTATTAATGTATGTAGACTAACATTATTTATTATTTTGTATTTGTTTGTATTTAATAAAACAAATACTGGACTGATTTTTAAATTCTTCCACCACTAGAAAGCTATACAAGGCTTTATTCTATTTTTTTAAATAGGGATCCACGCGTAACTCACAAAAAGCTTGATAAAACCTAAAGCCACGCGTACGAACACTTAGTAATTTTTAAACAAACATAAATACATAGTATCACGTTACCCCGTGCCCCGTGCCGTGTGGTTCCCGGCAGAGTAGAATAGGACCACTCCAAGTCTTCCCGTGGATGTCGTGAAAGGCGACTTAGGAAACACAAGCTAAACAAAGCTTACAAACATTAAAAAAAACCTCTCCAACCCGTCTGGCCAGCGTGGAGAGTGTAGGCCAAATCCTCTGACTACTCTGGCTAATATATTGCTGTGGTAGTACAGAGAGGGTCGTGCTCTTGCAGTGGAGACTAAGAAAGACCTGATGGATGGATGGATCACGTTACCCCTTACGGGGTAGACAACGCCTAAGGCCATAAGACGAAAGGCCATTTACCATGTTGATGGGCTTACAGGTGGAATACGGAATCAAAGTAGTGATGAGCGGTGCGGCTATCCACCGCCTATATGCATGATTCCCTAGATTTGCGCTCATTCCCTCGACCGGTTTCTACGGTCTGCTCGGAAAAAGAAGTAGTTGGTACATCCTTCGCTTTTTCTTTTCTCCCAGACTAGCAAGTTAAATCTATTGTTTTATACTAGCATGATCAAAATATACCTCACATTTTGGGGGTAAAATGACGATATTTAGTTCCAAGTATAACTTTGTAGTTTTATATCCAGCATCAGCTGCGACCATGGATCTAAGAAAAATATGGACTGGGCGCTGAGGACATCATAAGCGACGCTTACTTTTTAGGGTTCCGTACCAAACACGTTATGCCTTTTAAAACTAAGACTTCGATATGTGTCTGTCCGTCCGTCACCAGGCTGTATCTCTTACCGACCGAGATAGTTAGACAGTTGAAATTTTCACAGATTATTTTTTTTTGTTGCCTATAACAACAACATATACTTACTAAAAACAGAATAATATAAGTTTTTCAGGATGGTACCCATACAAAAAACGTGATTTTTTGTTAGATATTAATAACGGCAACACGAAGAAGCTTTGAAATATACAAAACAAAATAAATATTTTCTCATACATCAAACATGTTTTTTTTGCCGTTCGACTATCGAGAAAAAGCTTGATAGTCGAATATTGTTTATATAATGGCACGGAACCCTTTATGCGCGAGCCCGACTCGCACTCGACCGATTTTTTACTTTACATGCATCATCATCATCATCAGGTCTTTCTAGTCTCCACTGCAGGAGCACGACCCTCTCTGTACTACCAGAGCCATATATTAGCTTGAGTAGTCAGTGGATTTTGCCTACACTCTCCACGTTGGCCATGGACACTTTACATGCGTGCGGCATAAGTAAGTACGAATTTAACATTTTGAATTTTTAAATACCGAACATGTGAAAATGTAGGAACCATGGGAAAATTTAGGTAAGAAATGTACCAGACATATTAGCTCTGGGTTATGTGTCTGGTAGTACAGAGAGGGCACGACCCTCTATGTACTACCAGCAGTGAAGACTAAAAATGTAGGAAAAATTGCATGCATTACTTACATCAATGTGTACGTGAGCGTGAGTCACGTTACGATTCGTAAAGGCCTATCCTGATTATTCTTAAATCCATGGCTTGAACCTCGTAAATCATGCAGCAGTGGCGAGGCCATTAAACGGTGTCGAAGTGTTGCGCTCGCCTAAGCAATTACTGTCACTCACAGCATTAGTTGGCGGTTGAGATTTGTCTGTATTGCTAGAAGTGAAAAAGCCTCTTGGCAAAAGGCATCTTAGATGCATCCTAATATCCCAACCATCCCAATCCCAACTAATATTATAAAAGTGAAAGTGAGTTTGTTTGTTTGTAAAGCTTTCACGGCGTAACTACCAAACCGATCATCATGCAATTTTGCATACACTTTGTTGTTTTTGCGTGTGTGTAAGTGGCCAAAACTATTGTCCGAATTCTCAAACTGCCCAAAGGCATCTGACATTAACCTTTTTACTGGGATGAAAACGCTACAATGAAGCAGGAAACAATATTTTTTTATATTCAATTCGGGTACTAACCACGAACCACGCGAATGTTATTGAAAATATTCTATAGAATATTACTGAAGTATATTTTTGGAGTAATAACTTTGCTGTCACAAATAGAGAGCATGTGACATATTGAAAATCTCCTAAATTGTATCCAGCACATCAGGCACCAGGAAAAGTACGTAACCACATTCAGCGTATAAATTGACCCTCGACACACCCTTAAAGGGGTAACTCAGCCCGTCACAACTTTTTCTATGGGATCAATACTGGGAGGTCAAAAATATTTTGACATATTCATACAAAAGTGTTCAGCCGCCCAGACAATTATTATGGAAAAGTCAAAATTATATCGAGTTTCCTGCGTTGGTACCATAGGAAAAGTTGTTCATATTGACGGTATGAGTCATTCTTTTACGGAAATGTTTAGTGTCAATTAACACCCTGTATGAATAAGAGGTTGGTAATCTATAAAAGCAAATTTTCATCATCAAAATTTAAGACCAACGCTCTTGTCGGTGAAGCTTTCTCCATCTTTATCTATCCTCCGCCAGCCACTTGACATCTTGGTACGTCACCATTTTAATGTTTAATTGTTTAAAAAATGCTAATTCTAACTAAATAAATAAAATCAAGGTAAATTTTTGCTATTTAATAATTTATAATGTGTTCAGTTGTTACAGCGTAAAAGCCTAAAAAACAAAGACTTCAAATACTAGTTGCGACAAAATATAGGTAATATTATAAAAATAAAATATATTCGGACAAATCACACAGATTGAGCTAGCCCCAAAGTAAGTTCTTAAGTAAGACTTGTGTTATGGGATACTAACTCAACGATACTATATATTATAACAAATACATATGTAGATAAACATCCAAGACCCAGGTCAATTTGAAAAAGATAATTTTTCAACTTGACCTGACCGGGGATTGAACCCGGGACCATCCGTGCCACAGGCCGGCGTGTTGACCGCTGCGCCACGGAGCTCGTCAATATATTTTCTTTCCTGCCTTCAACACTCAGAAAAAAACCTGGCTGGCAACAATCTTACCCCGTGTAAAAAAAAAAATACAGTGGCACTCCAATTTGACAAAATGTATACAGAGGTGTCGGTTTTTTGATAATCGTGTTGCGTGTTCAATTTCAAATTTGGGATTTTTTTCCCATATCAAATATGGTCAATGCGCCAAAGAAAGTGTTCACTTCCAAATGCTTTCGGAATTCCGCCCTAGAGTGCTAGCTTAACCCAAAGCTATTGAAACTATTTAAAAAGGCCCCTACTTCATCCAGCCTTTTGAAACGCATCATGTAGTAATGCGGTATTTCTGTAAGAGAAGAATCTCAATCATAGCAACAGATATGCATGCAAGGACAGAGTTGTTGTCGTTGTCGTTGTTGAAGATGCTTAAAATGTGAATGTTTTGTTATTACCAATATTACAAGCCTAATTTTTGAAGTAAAAGCTTCTTTAGCGGCGCTGTGCACTTTTTGTGATGCGGAAAAAATGTTAAACTCGCGACAGATCACGTGACCAACAAATTCGTTATGTGAAAAATTCGTAACACGGCGCAGGGCGCTTGCGCGAATTGCGTGTGTGTTTGTGTTACAGTGTATTTCACAGATCCATGATGGTAACTGCTGTAAGAAAAGGTATTAAATTATGACTTTAGTATTTAAGTTTTCACTTCTGCCGGCACTCCCGGTCAATCCGTTGCTTTTTTTTTCCCCTACTTGCCTTTAATCCTCAGAAAAAGTCCTGGCTACAACATCGCACCAGTGTAATAGAAAACTAGGAACTCGGAATTCTGCCGGTTTAGCCCAAAGCTATTGGAATTGATTAAAAAGGCCCCGACGACGTCAAACCTTTTGAAAGGCTTCATGTGCTATGGGCGAGTTTCGCACGCAACATGTTGCCGTAGCTCCCAAACAGTGGCATCGATTTTGATGCAGCTTTTTTGTATAAAACGTAAATTAAATCGAGAATGTTTTAAGTATCCCAATCTTTAAATCGAAATTGAGTTGCTTTTGTTTTTTTTATGAGGGGTCCATTTCATTTCATTCATTTCGAGCCATTAACTGTCCCACTGCTGGGCAAAGGCCTTATTAAGGGTTATTTTATTAAATTGTTTCCTTTTTTATACACATAAAACTAACACATACAGTCTGTACGCTGGCACCAGTGTAATATAAAACTGAAAAAAATATATATCCAAATTCCGCCCTAGTGCCAGCTTAGCCCAAAGCTATTGGAATTGATTAAAAAGGCCCGGACAACGGCAAACCTTTTGAAGGCATCATGTGCTATGAGCAAGATTCGCACTCAAGGGGAACATGTTTTGAAACCTCCGATGAAAAAAGGGGTATTGTAAATGTGACTTGTTTCTTTTGTGTGTCACTGTCCTTGTAGCTCCCAAACGGCTGAACCTGAAGATACCTTAGATCAAAATCATCATCATCATTATCATCTCAACCGCAGGAAGTCCAATGCTGGACATTTGCCTCCCCTAAGGATTTCCAATACAGCCTGTTAGCTCAAAAGATCTTAACTATTTATTAAATAAATCGGTTCAGTTATAAAAAGTGTCCAAATATTTCATTTTAAAAAAATTAAACAATGTTTAATATTATGTATTAGTATTAAAAGATAAAATATTTTTCCACATGCCTTTTATACCCAGGATAAATCCTGGCTGGCTACGCCCTCGCTCCCAGTGTAATAGAAAACTAGGAAATTTTTCACCAAATTCTGCCCTGCTGTCGGCTAAGCCCAAAGCTTGGTATTGATTAAAAAGGCCCCGACGACTTCCAGCCTTTTGAAAAGCGTCATGTGTCATGAGCGTTTTCCACTCAAGGGGAACATGTTTTTACCCTTTGATGCAAAAAGGCATATTATAAATTTGAATTGTTTGTTCGTGTGTATGTGACCATTTCGCTCCTAAACGGTTGAACTCACAAGTAGCTTTTTTTCAATTCTTAACTATTTATTATTATCGAAATCGGTTCAGTTGTTTACCTACCATAGGAATATATAGTATAATATATAGTTTTGGTATTTTTAATGTTACGAGTATTACACGATTTAATATTTTTCCATCCTTGCACTAAAGAAAACTACTTGTAGGAAAATTTTCACTGAATTCTGCCCTGGTGCCGGCTTAGCCCAAAGCTATTGGAATTGATTAAAAAGGCCCCGACGACTTCCAGCCTTTTGAAAAGCGTTATGTGCGATAAGAGGGATTTGCACACAAGTGGAGTTTTTAACCTTCGGTTAGTCGTTTGTGTGTCTGTGACTTGTGGCTCCTAAACGGTTGAACTCATAACTAGCTTTTTTCAGAGTATTCTTAACTCTTTATTTTTAGAAACCAGTCCAGCCATTTACTTAACATAGGCGGATGGTTTTGGTGTCAAATGCTAAAAAAATAATTTTTAATGTTACAAAATGAAATATTTTTTCCACTTGTCTTTTATACCCAAAAAAATACTGACGCGCTCCCAGTGTAATAGAAAACTAGGAAAATTTTAACCGTATTCTGCCCTAGTGCCGGCTTAGCCCAAAGCTATTGGAATTGATTAAAAAGGCCCCGACGACTTCCAACCTTTTGAAAAGCGTCATGTGCGATAAGAGAGATTTGCACACAAGTGAATTTTTCTAGCCCCTGACGAAAAAGAGGCGTATTATATATGACCGGTATATGTATGTGTCTGTCCTCGGTACAGCTCTTAAATGGGTGACCCGATTTTTAGGGTTCCGTAGTAAACTAGGAACCCTTATAGTTTCGCCATGTCTGTCTGTCTGTCTGTCCGTCCGCGGTTTTACTCAGAGACTATAAGTACTAGAAAGCTGTAATATGAGTATGTATATTAATCATGGCAAAAAAGTCGTAGAAAAAAATCTTGAAAAATAATTTTTTTTGGGTAGCTCCCATACAAGTAATGTGGGAGAGTAATTTTTTTTTCTCTACTTACCCATCGTATGGGGTATCGTTAAAAAGGTCTTTAAAAAATATTGTGAGATTGAGAACACCATTTTTCGATTTAGGGATCCGTTTCCGAAATATTTGGTTTTAAAGTGCAAATTTTTGTTAGAGGTACTTGTTCCCCCCTCTATCTGCTAAACGGTTATATGTATATGGATATGTGAAAAAAATTACAGCAGTAGTATATATACTGCAGTTGAAAGGAAAACTATCAGAGCTGAGTACTGAGTACAAACTAAAAAGTTATAGGCAACCAACTTATAAAATATAATGGAAAATGTAAAATTTTATACAATCTTCATTGTTAGATGTTTTTGGTCGTTAAACTGTGAGGTGCGAGTGTAAACAGTGTGAACTCAAAGTTGTCATTCGCAACTACGGAACCCTACACTGCGCGTGGCCCGACACGCACTTGGCCGGTTTTTTTTTAATTATTTTAAACATGTTCTCTAGCAATGGCTTCTATTAAAATCTAGACCGATTTAATAGACATATTTAAATTGATTTAGCCACGAAAAAGAATTTTTATGTCAAGGGTTGCTTAACATTTTTGAAATAAATTTAACTTTTACTTTTTTATTCTGTGCATATGAAGGTTAATTTTTCGAATGAAAAATAAAGTCTCTATCTATTTATGTTACCAAAATCTCTGAGACAGACGTACGGGCTTCAGTTCTGAAATACGATGTATGTCAGATTCCTTTAGGCAACTTAAATATCTGATATCAGCGTAAGCCATTTAATAATCATGTCAGTAGGCGATGCAGCTAGCAACCCATCACTATTTATTGTCCACCTACAAACCCACCAACATGCTAAACGCTGCCTTTAGGTTTTATAGACTTGGGCTCTGTCTACTCCACTAGAGAAAAAGGCGGGATAGTATGTATGTATGTACACACGTAAATCATACACCTATCATAACACATTTCCACTAACTGAACTTCAAATACTAGAGCAAAAATGCCAGACGCTATTCAAATAAGATTCAAGATTCAATCGTTCATTTAGTATAGGTTTCTTTGAACACTTATTAATTGTCATATTTGTGTTTACAATTTTTACAACAAAAAATTTTTGTAGACGTCACTAATTACTTTTGGCTAAGTTTAGGCCGCTTCCAAAGCGGAGTGCAGAAGAAGCGGCAACAAACTGCACAGCGCATTTTCTCCAAGCGACGTCAACTCACAATTCTAGTTAGACCTTATAAACTACTTATATATATGTGGACTGAGTGTGCATCGTTTTAATTAAATGTCATGATAACGTAAAAGTCAATAATAATATTGTTTCAGGATGTGAGAGGGCCCTTATGGTTTGCAACTACCTACATATAATAATGTGTTGAGACACCTACATACTATCACCCACTGATAACGTCATCAGCTCTTACTGGGAAAACGTAACCTTGAGCCTTGAGACCATTGACCATGAGACCACTCCAGGTCTTCCTGTGGATATCGTAGAAGGCGATTAAGGATAAACAAGCTGAACAAAACATATTATAAACATCAAAGAGACCTCTCCAACCCGTCTGGCCAGCGTGGAGAGTGTAGGCCAAATCCGCTGACTAATCTGGCTAAATATAGCTTTGGTAGTACATAACACATTTCCACTAACTGAACTTCAAATATGAGAGCGAACATCCCCAGACGCTATCCAAATAAGTCAATAATAATATTGTTTCAGGTTGTGAGAGGGCTCTGATGGTTTGCAACCACCTACGTATTACCCAGTAGCAATTTTTCCCGCGACATTGTCCGCGTAAATTAAAGCCTATGTCACAAGCAGATGAATTAGCTTTCTATAGGTGTAAGGTATTTTATATAAGCTATTTTATTAAGGCCAACTAGCGCCACCCTTGGTTTTATTTCTTTTATTACTAAATAAGATCAAATTGACAAAATCGACGTAAGTACTTCACTAGTAAATGACTTGTAGTATTTTTTGTATTGCTTTTCATCATTTTGCATTTGGTAATTCAAGAGAACTACGCATTACCGCCAAAAGCGGCCACTTTTGGCGGTAATGAATAGTTCTCTTAATCTGAAATGCTGATGTGGATGAAAAGTTCTACTTAAAATACTACAAGTAATTTACTAAGGAAGTACTTACGTAGATTTTTTCAATTTGTTCTTATTTCAGAGAACAAGAATTAAATAACGAGTGTCGCTAGTTTCGGTGGTGTAAGCCTCTTAAAGGTACTTTAAAAATAGGTCCTGTAGTTTCGGAGCACATTCAATGCTAACAAACAAACAATAAAATTTTTCCAAAAGCCTTGGCTAAATATGCCCAATGTGATTCGCATATATTTTTATATGTTCATAAATTGAAAAGCCGGTTGTTTCGTTCCATTTTCTAAAAAGAAATTGATAAGGCGTAATTAACCATTTATGCTTTTATCACTTAGCGGAAAGTAGTTTCATATTAATTAATAATTTAAAAAACAAAAAACCCGCCTGCATGGATAACTACAATTATTTTATATTTCACCTACCTAAGAACACTCGGGCTATTAAGACAAATCTAACGATACCTCAAATGTGAAAATCCATTCAACGGTTCTAGAGATACAAGGTAATAAAGAATATTACATACATACAAGATACGCGCTAAACACATAACCCTCCTGGCAGTCGGGTAAAAACATCAACATCTGACACATTTGCTTCTTTTCTACTTTCTTTCTTCTTTTTAATTATGGCTTCCACCGAGATTTCAGTGATTCTGCCAATGTCCAGTATAATGAGATACTAAGTATCGGTGTTGTACGGTATGTGACATCAAAGATGGCGTATGTTCTTTGGCAGCCTCGTGGGAGATTTTGGCGACAAATCTATACGAGTCCATTTAACAGTCTACTTCAACAATTTCACAAATTATTCTTGAGTACGAGCATTTATAACACCAAACTACACCAATTTCATATTATAAAGTCCACTTAAATCAATTTGCAAAATTGTATAAGGAAAACGACAACTGAACCCCTTGACTTCCCACCAAAAATCTCTGATCTACTTAGTATGTAGTTTCACAGGCGCATTTGACTAACTACTTAATAATGTAAGATATTTAAAAAAAAAAAACATAAACCGACAACCTTATCGTATTGTTTAAATAAGCATTAAAATCATAGATTTAAAAAAAATCTGCAAAAATAAAATGGAAATAAGTGTAAACCGAACGGCATACCTGCAATTATTTTTTTTTGTTTTTGTATATTTTTTTTCAAAAGCCCTCGACACATTTCGATAAAAAATTTATTAATAACGCATGAAAGGTTACGAGCAAAAATTACATAACCTCTTTAACTGCGTAACCACTAACAGCGTAACCGGCAAAGGCTCGCGGCACGTGAAATGAAGCGACTAATAAAAATACATGCTCGTTTACGTTCGCCCATTTGTATGGAAATGAGCGCGTTTAATGTACACATCCAGTTTTATTTTATCACTAGTTAGTTTGTTCTGCGTTACAATTTGTACTAATTTTGGCTTTAAGTCTATGTGAATTTAAATATAATATATATTAGAATTAAATACATAGAAAACCGTAGGGGAGGCTTTTATCCAACAGTGCACTTCTTGCGGCTAATATGATAATAATGATAAATCAAAGAAGTGATAAAATTTTCTTAAATTTTAGTTTTCGGACACGCTTTTTTATGAACGAATTCACTATGTAAAGTGCTCGCCAAGACAAATCAATTGAGGCTACATAAAAGAAGAGTCGCTGTGGTTTATGTTTACCTTCTTGATTCATCCTCAAACAGCCAACTTACCTACACAATTCTGTTTAAAGTGGACCCTGGGCTCCGACACAATACCCAATGCCGTAACCAGGAAAGCACTTAGATAAATAGAGATAAAATGTTAATGTAATTAAAACCACATTAAAGTTTACGAGGTAAAATTACATAACCCCTTTAACTACAGCGTAACTGGCAAAAGCCTGCGGCATGTGAAATGAAGCGACTAATAAAAATACATGCTCGTTTATGTTCACCCATTTATATGGAAATGAGCGTGCTTAATGTACACTTCCAGTTTTATTTTATCACTAGTTTGTTTTGCGTTACGATTTGTACTAATTTTGGCTATACAGTCTTTATGAATTTAATCATAGAAATTCGAGACGCCTATGTCTGACAATATACTTTTTGCAATTTGATGATGATAGCAGTGATATGATTATCATAAAATTTACTTTTCTGACTTTTATTATGAGCGAATTCATAATGTAAAGTGCTCGCTAAGACAAATCAAATGAGTCTACATAATCAAATCAAAATCAAAACGTTTATTCAGAAAATAGGCCTTTGCAGGCACTTTTTCACGTCATATCATATTTAAAATTATCTTATTAGATAATATGTATTTATTAATTGTTCAAAAGCTACAGACTACTAGCGTTTCGGAACCGACCACTGCAGAGAAGAAACGCCGAAAGAAACTCTTATCAACAGTTTTGGTCGCCTACTCGCCTGATAGGAATTAGCAATGGCCTATGGCCACTTTTCGTCATAATGCTGTTATAAAAGCGGACCTTGGGCTCCGTGACTAGGCAACACACCAGGAAGGCACAAGATAAAATGTGAATATAATTAAAAACGCATGAAATCTTAGGAGGAAAAATGACATAACCTCTTTAGCTACAGTGTAACCGGCAAAGGCAGCACGTGAAATGAAGCGACTAATAAAAATACATGCTCGTTTACGTTCACCCATTTGTATGGAAATGAGCGCGTTTAATGTACACATCCAGTTTTATTTTACCACTACTTTGTTTTGCGTTACAATTTGTACGAATTTTAGCTCAATTTCTACCATGCCATAAATTCCACGCGTATACTCAAAGACGCAGGTTCAAATCCCGCCCGCGTGGATTTTTCCCATATCTTACTTCTTAATTTAATAAGACTGTATCAGAATAGCATGGTAAATACAAAAAAAAACTTTTACAGAATAAAAAAAAAACCGGCCAAGTATGAGTCAAACTCGCGCAATGAGCGTTCCGTACAATATGCTTCGTAAACACACACACAATGTGCAAAAAATGTTTTATTCAATTGACTAGCGCCATCTAGTGGTGTTTTAGTGAACTATTTCCCTAGATGAACTTTGTGAGTTTACCACTTAATTTTCAAGTGATAGAATTCTTATTATTTTTCGTGTAATCTTCAAGGAATGAACTATATTTTGTAATTTTTTCAAAATTTTCGGCCCAGTAGTTTCGGAGATCAGGGAGGGGGAATAGTCAATTTTTGCCTTCTTTCGTGAATAAAATCAAAAGTATTCATTTTACCCGAACAAAAAAAATATTTTTGAGATCCTCATAATGAGCCCTTTCATTTGATATATGACACAGTAAGGTTTGTAAAACTTTCTTTTAAAATTTTGTAATTGGGCCCCTCAAAATGACCATTATTTCAAAAAAAATCTTTATTTACTTTGCACATCCGTGTTTGGTTCATAGGATTACACTATCTTACAAAATTTCATCTCATTTGGTTTAGTAGATTAGGAGAAAATCGGCTGTGACAGACGGACGGACGGACAGACAGACGCTCGAGTGATCCTATAAGGGTTCCGTTTTTCAACTTTTGTACGGAACCCTAAAAATATCTTTCCTTATTATAATACTAGTATAGATTAAATAAATATTTTGTGCAGTCTCGGTCTTGTTGCCTTGTTAATGCCTAGTTAGAAGAACTGGTAGAGTAAGCAAATTTGCGAATGTTGTTAATCAAATCATCATCATTTCGTATATAATTGTTCATATTGGCAATATCCCCAAGCTTTTCTTGTTTCTTTTCAAGCACTTCGTTAACTGGAAGAGATCCCTTGTAGGGATAAGTCCACCATTGTACCAAGGTCCTTTTTCTTGGAAAACCGTTTCTTTTCAGTTTTTTTCTTTGTGCAATAAAGAAATTACATACATACATATATTTCGTGTAGGTGACACAGTCAATCGACCATGCACACCCTGGTGTCAGAGTTCTTCGGAACCGCCTCTCGGCCTCTGACGTGGTTCTTTTAACGACTACCAGATGGCAGCCGGGACCAACGGCTTAACGTGCCTTCTGAAGCACGGAATCATCTTAATTATCAGACAATCAGGTGATTCATGCCTGCAATGTCCTAACCAAACTGGAAACAACTTAACAAAGTATGCTTCCCGTGGGAATCGAAGCCACAACCCCCGGGTCAACAAGGCAAACGCCTTAACCACTAGACCACGGAAGCTATTGATGTTGACCACATTGTTGTGTTAATCAAATAAGTAGTGGCAGTAGCAGCTGGCATTATGTTTTGAGCTGCGACGAAATTATTAAGAAAGTATATTTAAATAAAATTATTTTAATACGGTTTTTATCGCGTTTATTACATTATTTATACAGGCGCTCAACGAAGTCTGCAGTCTGTGAACATGCCCTAGACAAACCCAACCACTATATGCGTTTTGATAATCCTCAAGTCCTTGCAAAAGAAAACAGATACATTCCAAGAATGCTTCGTGAGGCTATTGAAATTAAAAAACATCCTAATTTCAATAGAGAGGATGGTTGGCAGTTACCACAAGCTTGGGATCCAGTCATCAATTTAATCAAATCTCAAGCTAAGCAGAAGACTGCAAGACCTTCAGACACCGTGAGCCAATACTGCGTACATCCGGAACGTTATCAATAAATATTTTAGGCGGTAGATTTTGCAGTTCTTATAAAATACTAGACAAATGTCAACTTAGTCTACCTGCGACCACAAACACTGTAAAGTGCTCGAAACGTTAGGTGTATAAATAATGTAATAAACGCGATAAAAACCGTATTAAAATAATTTTATTTAAATGTGTAACAATCGCGAAAACATAAGAAAACATTATTAAGAAAGTAGCTAAATATACGAAAATATCCAGTATCCAATTTGGATATTTCAATACCTATATGCATAAACCTCTCAAAATAAAGACTACGAACGCCACAATCTGCTTTTGTGCACTTTCTCTGCATCCTGCATTTCCAGCACATAATTCCACCACAATGTCGAATCACAAACAACAGGAGTATAGAAATGCTGCTCATTTAAAGAAAGGAAGAAAGAAACAAAATATTTATTTGATACTTCTGCGAAATAAAGAAAGAAAAAAATAAGATATGCGGAAAAAATCTAAGCATTAGACGTACAAAGTCTAAAGACTGCCGCAATTTCAAATTCTGTCGACTTAGATTTTTTTCCCATCCCATATCATATTTCTTCATTTTAATAAGAGTATAATTAGAATGGCTTTGTGAATACATAAAAACACATTATAAAAACACGGCTTTACTCACGTTTTATGACGTCGGATCCGCCGACTAGTTTTGGTCTGTTACGAAGACTACCATCGGGGCGAGTGAAAGGGTGCTTTGAGGGAAGCGTAACCGTCGTGTCGCCACCCCCTTTCACTCGCCCCGATGATGGTCTTCGTAACAGACCGAACTAGTCGGCGGATCCAACGTAATGAAAGTGAGTAAAGCCGTGTTTTCATAATGAATTTATCTCGCGTAAGTTTTAATATTATTATTACATAAAAACACTATAAAATAATGAAAATAATTTATTGGATAGTTCAGGTATTGCAAATCGTCAAGCACAAAATTTAAAAATACGTTAGTTAAGTACTAAAAAGGTGCCACTCAGTTTATAAAATACGATAAAACCCGGTGTTCAAAAATATACCCAAGGAGGGTTGACATCAAAAAGAATTTTACAAAGTGTACTTTACAAAAACTAAAATGCATTATATCGAATCCCAGGCACGACGCCCTAGAGCTAAAGATGCAACTGAAAACACTGAGATGACGAAAAACTATCACATTTTTGTGTTGAATACATAGCAAAACAAAGAATACCTAATCACACAGAAGTTTCACATCTGTACTTTCATTTATGTAGTCTAATGCTACAGTTTCACATCGACTTATTTTCGGATTTCCTATTGAAAACGGCATATTTTTTCACAAAGGCCTGACACATTATGTACCGGAATATGCAAATTTTCCACAAGTCAAAACCACTATTGTTGGAAAAAAACCGTGAAGACGCTAATCACCACACCAATGTGAATAACATTTTTCAAGAATTCATTTTTGGAACAATTTTTTTTATATTCCCGTATTTCTCTTTTTAAATATTCAAATATTTTTATTTGAATATTTAAAAAGAGAAATACGTAAGTATAATTTTTAATATTCGATAAAAATTAATAACAATGCTGGTCTGGGAGAAAAGAAAAACGTAGAATGTACCAACTGCTTCTCTTCCCGCACAGATCATAAACGCCGATCAAGGGAATGGGCTTGAGGAATCATGTCAAAAGGCGATGCGGCTAGCAACCCACAACTATTTTGATTTCGTTCTCCACCTACAAGCCCACCAACATGCTAATAGTGGCCTTTAGGTTTCATAGACCTGGGCTCTGTCTACCCCTCAAGGGAAAAAGACGTAACAGTATGTATGTATTAAAAAAACCCAACTGCCTAATTTGTCAGTTTACGTCCGCCATATTGATTTGTACTGACGTCACAATGACACTCAAAAAATATCAGTATTCAAAATCGGTCAAGTTGTTTCAGCTCCAAGAAGTTTTAATGGAACAGACATACTTAAATGTTTACATATAAGTACATACATACTTGCGAAAAACATTACCCTTCTTCTAGTTGGGTTAGTCGGGTAAAAATACGATGGAGAGCAAAATATTCTTAAGGCACTGCGGTATAAGACTCTCCACCCAGCAATGAATTCTATTAATCCTTAACCCAACAAAAATTAAAAAAATGTAATTTAAAAATATGTATATTTTTGAGCCATTTGGGGTCGAGACACTGGGTCCGTGGGGCGCCTCAGCTCACAAACTATTCAAATTTGTGAGCAAAAGGCTGGTCGAGGTGTCGAATGACCAGAGGGCTGGTCACTATCTTGCCCAAAGAATAAGCATTGCCATTCAACGTGGCAATGCTGCCAGTCTTCTGGGCACATTACCGCAGGGTAATGACCTGCGGGACATTTTTTTATTTATAGCTAGGTTTTATTTATAAGTCATTTTATTTCTTAGGTAGGTTTAATTGTTAGTTTCTAGTTCTTATAAGTTAGTTTTATAGTTTAATGTATTATATTACCTTGTCAGCAAATGGTAATACGAAAATAAATTTCAAAAGAAGAAAAAATGTAATAGCTGAATTCCCTAGTAAATTACTTGTAGTATTCTTGGTATAAGTTTTCACTATTTTTAATTTGATGAATTAAGAGTACTACTTATAACCGTACCGCCAAAAGTGGCCACTTTTGGCGGTACGAGTAATAAGTCTTTAACGTAAATTATAATAAGTATGAAAAGTAATATCAAAAATACTACAAGTAATTTACTAGGGCATTCAGCCATTAGATTTTTTAAATTTGATATGATTTAGGAATACTAGAATTAATCGCTGGGTAGCGCGCTAGTGTCTTATACGCGCTTTAAGTTCGAAACAAATAAGTAAATGTGCGTCTGTACTTAAATAAAAAATATTGGGTAATTCAAGATTCAAGATACAATCGTTTATTTAATATAGGTTTCTTTGAACACTTATTAATTGTCATATTTGTGTTTACAATTTTTACAACAAAAAATTTTTGTTGACGTCAATAATAACTTATGGCTAAGTTTAGGCCGCTTCCAAAGCGGAGTGCAGAAGAAGCGGCAACAAACTGCACAGCGCATTTTCTCCAAGCGACGTCAACTCACAATTCTAGTTAGACCTTATAAACTACTTATATATATGTGGACTGAGTGTGCATTGTTTTAATTAAATGTCATGATAGAAATTGAATTGGAAAAAATTTATGTCATCATTGAAATGTTAAATAGGTAAAATTTAAATAGCAAAATGTCAAATTATTGAAATTCAAAATACAAAATCAAGGACTGACTTTGGCAATTTGTTATAATAGCGTATACAGTTCCCCATGAACGAATTACTAACTCTGCTTAGCCGAAACCGCGGAAGAAATAATCTATGATTGTTACGCAAGGGTCTATCAATTAAATCACTTACTTTCTTAAACTTAGAAATATTTTTTCTTGCGTACATTTGATAGATATCATTATTTACTAAATGAGATAAGAGAAAAGAAAAAAGGATGGTTAATAAAAACAATAAAAACTTACCTATAATAAATCCTGTCCGTTCGGCATTGTAGCAAGAACGCTTGTAGCGTCACACCAGTGTTGTTTGTATTTATTTATTTTACTTTACTTTAACACACAAAACAGTTTACAATCAAATGAATTATCAATATTTAAGCTTAATAAGTATTGATCTAAATTATAATCCAAAGGATGTGTGCCTAATAGCTTCATTACATCAAGACGTTTAAATACTAGAGAGCGCTGAAAGGTTATCTACTTAAATAAATTCACAAGTTAGGTAGGTACCGACATATACATAAAAAATAGTTAAATAAATAACACAAGAAGATTATATATAAGAAAAAAAAAGAGAAAACTATGTGAGTAGTGTTAATAACTAAGTCACGTTAAGAGCGTATACTTTTTTCAATATGGTTTCCATACAAATGTATTTCTTTATTTTCTCGCTGAAAACTGATTCTAGAGCCACAATTCTTTTTTCATAAAAACTAGTACTAAAATAGGAATGCCTCTATTTTTTATTTTTTCCATAAAAACTGTTTTTGTACAATTTTTTTCTTTTAAACAGGTTTTTAGAAAAAATAAAACATAGGGACCTACCTATTTTAGTAATAGATTGTATGTAAAAAGAATTGTGTTCTCTAGCCGCAGTTTTCAGCGAGAAAATAGAGAAATACATTTGTATGGAAAACGCACTGCTAGTATACCCTCTTAAGAGTCTCACGTAAAGGCGCAATCCCATACAAACGTAGTTTCGTTTTAGTTTTACAACAGTTAAGCCAATCTCAACCAAATTTCGTACATACAACCGGATAAGGCATATTGATGTTTATAATCAGATTTCAATTTTAAAAACAATACCTACACAAAATTACAGCGAGTTGAAGTTTTGTATCGAAAACTTGTACTCGCTGTAATTTTGTATACTACGTTTGTATGGGATTGCGGCTTTGCGTGGGCCTCTTAACGTTATTAATTTGCCTCCGGAACTGTGGCAAAGTCATATAGAAAATATCAATATCTCTGTTGGATGCGAGAATCTCAATTATATTAGAAGTATTAGAAAACCACTACAGATTTAAAACTTGAATAAAGAATCAAATCTGAAATACAACTCCAGATTTTTAAATGTTCAAAAAAATTATGTGTAAACCTCTCCAGTACTATTTTTCAAAAATAAAGAAGAGTCGCAGCCTCCCAACGCAATTACTGTCAATCAGTCGCTGGAAAAATGTTACATGAGTGCATAAATGCATCCATAATGAGCTGAGTTGAGGACTCGAGAGCTGTAGGCTGTTAGTAGCTGTGATGAAGTGAATAATTGGTGTAGATATTTTATTATCCTTTTTTTAAGAACAACAAACCGTTATATCATCATAATCATCATCAGGTTTTTTTAAGTCTCCACTGCAGGAGCACAACCCTCTCTGTACTATCAGAGCCATATATAAGCCAGAGCAGTCAGAGATTTCGGCCGCCACTCTCCACGCTGGCCAGACGGGGTGGAGAAGTCTCATTGATGATTATTACGCTATGTTTAGCTTGTGTTTCCTAAGTCGCCTTCTACGTCATCCATGGAAAGACTTGGAGTGGTCTTATTCTACTCTGCCGGGAACCACACGGCAAAATAAAAATTTGCTACTAATGTTTCATGAGTGCATAAATGCACCCATAATGAGCTGAGTTGAGGACTCGAGAGCTGTAGGCTGTTAGTAGCTGTGATGAGGTGAATAATTGGTGTAGATAATTTATTTTCCTTTTTTAACAGACTTCAAAAAAAGGAGGAGGTTCTCAATTCGTCATAACCTTTATTTTATTTATGTATTTTCCCCAATTTTCTCGAAGACGCCTCCACCGATTTAAGAAATTCTTTTTTGTTCGATAGGTAATACTTAACAGATGGTCCCATTAAATTTTTACCGAAATACAACGAGCGCTTTTTGAAAAAATACACAAAAACCAAAAAAAAATTTTACAAGTATGCTTTTTTTAATTTTTTTCTTACGCTTATTTAAACTAATTGATAGGGTTGAAGTCGGTTTTTGTTTTTGTTAAAAATATCTTAAATTATTTAAGAACAACAAACCGTTATATCATCATAATCATCATCATCATCAGATCTCTTTTAGTCTCCGCTGAAGAAGGTAAGACCCTGTCTGTACTACCAAAGCCATAAATTAGCCAGAGCAGTCAGAGATTTTTGCCGCCAATCTGCACGCTGGCCATACGGGGTGGAGAAGTCTCATTGATGTATATTACGCTTTGTTTAGCTTGTGTTTCCTAAGTCGCCTTCTACGACATCCACGGAAAGACTTTGTCTTATTCTACTCTGCCGGGAAACACACAGCAAAATAAAAAAATGCTAAAAATGTTTCATGAGTACATAAATGCATCCATAATGAGCTGAGTTGAGAACTCGAGCTGTAGGCTGTTAGTAGCTGTGATGAAGTGAATAATTGGCGTAAATATCTTATATTATTGAGGAACATCAAACAGTTACGTAATATATCTTAACTAGTATGTAGTAGGATATAAATCAAGTGTAAAATATCATTTATTAATTATGTTGTTATGTCCACTACATCATACACTTAATTATATTCTTGTTAGTTAGAATATTGCCACTGGGAATAGTTTAACTAAAATTTGCAAGAATTGCAGATTAAATTAAATACTCAAATCAAATAGAATTTTAAGAAGTAAGTGCATGCAATACGTATAAAAGTAAAAAAATATATATTTTTACCACTTACAGATAAGTAGTAAAAATATTTTTCTGTTAGTTTTTAACCATTAGTCCAAAGAAAACAGCACTTTTTTATTATTAATTATAGAATTCTTCTTTAATTCATATCTTCTCATGTTCAAATGCGGAATTATATTCTTGTTCAAAAAACATCTTGTATAGCCAGCGATCTATATAGATAAGCTCGTAATTGAAACACTATCCTCCGGGATCTTCTAAAATCCTCGAAGCTGGAAAATTGTCTAAACAAAGAATTTCCTCCACGCCGTTTGTGTCACTTGCTTACACAATACCTGCTGAATAAAGAACAGATTGTACTGAACAACCTGTTCACTGTTAAGAAACATACAACTTTAGGTATTTGCTTTTTTACAATGTAACATATAAATAATAACCACAATAGTGATATCTCGAAGTGATAAATAATTATACCCAATTTGAATGATGACAAGGTATGTTTTTATAGGTATTTATAACAGCTATTTAGTTCGTCAGTAAAACAATAAAAACATGATATATTTTTATACTTTATGAAATGACAAAAATAAATAAATATCGTGCTAAAATAAAAGAGTGGGTTGCTATGTATACATACGGTTGGGACAAAACGGATGATGAGAAGATTTTTTTAATACCTCCAGATAGATTACGGAAAAATATTTGATAAATATTTTATTTTGTTATTCAGAAACTTCCGACGATAGATTGATTTGAAATGACGGTACGGCTCTTTGCATTTTGTATAAACAAAGGCATGACTTAGCAATCAACTCTTTAATTTTAGCACGATATTTATTTATTTTTTGTCATTTCATAAATTATAAAAATATATCATTTTTTAATTATTTAACTGATGAACTAAATAGCTGTTATAAATACCTATATAAACATACCTTGTCATCATTCAAATTGGATATAATTATTTATCACTTCGAGATATCACTATTGTGGTTATTATTTATGATACATATGTGAAAAAGCAAATACCAAAGGCTGTATTTTTTTTAATTCTTAACAATCTTAATCAACACTGTTACCTACATCCCCATGTAGGTAACTGTGTTGATTAAGAGGCAAATAAAAATCCAAATAACCAAGGTATATATCATAATATTGTACTTGGTTCTCATTTCACAGTTATGTTTTTGATGGGAATAATTTTTATTGAATTGGATTTGACTGAGATTTTAGCATGCCATAATCCTTCTGCTTGGGAACGTCTGTGTACACTTGTGCTGGATCAGATCCGTTATTTCAAATTCAAATTTAAATACATAATCTCACAAAATTATGTAAAAAATTACATTTTTAATAAATAAAACATAATCGCGTCATTATAATAGTCATACTCGCTGTTACCCGCGGCTTTACCCGCGTGATATATAGCCTATGTCCTTCTCAGTACCCTAAGCTAACATGCAAAATTTCATGATGATTGTTTCAGTACATACGGCGTGAAAGCGTAACAAACAAACAAACTCACTTTCGCATTTATAATATTAGTTAGGATTAGGATAATAGCGTCGCGTATAGGCCGCTCTGTATCAGCCTAAAAATGTATTTTCGTGTTTTCATGCCTTTAAAATCTGTATACAGTGTGCTCAATCCCTTATTTCAAACAGATTCAGAGTGCACCTCATTTAGTTCAGCGAGTCTCGGCGCTATATTTACATATTCATACATACATGCAAGCGAGACTTAGACATGGCTAATTTTCGAACTAACGTTTGTTGGTTATGTTCCTATTAGAATATGCTTAGTAATTTTTTTGACATAATGAAAGTATCAAGAAACCCAGATAAATTTATCTTAATTCTGTATTTTTATATACTCATGAGCCCTTGTGTATGTCGTCTTGTGTTGTGGGATACTATTAAGCGACACTTTATTTTATAATAGATACTTATATACCTATACGAATACCCAAGATCCGAGGCAATCTAAAAAATCATTTCCCTTAATGGCCTGGCTGGGGATCGAACCCAGGACCCTGCTCTTCATTGGCATAAGGACCAATTACTATTTATTAAGCTACAGAATATAAGTCAGCTTTCTTAAAATGTGTTAAGCTTGTAAAATTAAAAGGTTACTTAATGTAGAAATTACTCTCAGGTTGTAACCCAATACATTTAGTTCATCTTAAGTATTTCCTATTTTTATTAAGTGTAGAAAGGAAATTTATCCTTCTTTATTATCATAAAAATTTGTCACTGTATTTTAATTACCAGCTCTTTTGCATCTTATCTTAACAAGTAGGTAGCATTATTTAAAAACATAAAAAACCGGACTGCCGCTTTTGACAGTTTATGTCCACCTGATTGTTTTATTTTTTTTGCTAACGTTACATAGCCTATGACACTCCGGGGAAGAATAACATTTCAAAATCGGTCAAGCCGTTTAGGCAACCGGAAACAACACTCGATCGGACATATTTACACACATAAAGTCATTCGTGTAAAAAAAATAAAATGTGTCTCGAGAATGTTTCTATTTAAGTAACTTTAGTTTGATACTTAGATTAAGGTTGGTTAAAATTTCTTTGGTAAGTCAATTTCAAAAGTGTAAAAGTTTTCAAAAAAGCAACCGTTTTCACATGACTGTCCACTAAAGGGTTAACTAAACAGTTCTACAAATAACTTATCGTCGACTTAATCCTTCAAAGGCAACTTGCCGATAATAACCCATTAACACCAGAACTAAGTTTGAAACATTCGTAAGCAATTTATGGTTCAATTTCGGCGCATAAATTGTAGAACATGAATTGAGTGTTGAAAACAAAACGTATAAAGCGAGGATTTACGGTTGTAGCGCAGTGTGGCTGGCAAGTGAAACCTAAATCAAATATTTCCAGTTGCAAAAAAATATTAAAAGAATAACATTTTAATAAACAATCCTCTCCAACCCGTCTGGCTAGCGTGGAGAGTGTACGCCAAATCCTCTGACTCCTCTCCTGCAGTGGAGACTAGCAAAGGCCTGATGATGATGATACCTGCCGTGTGATTCCCGGCAGGATAGAATAGGTCTTCCCGTGGATATCGTGGATGGTGACTTAGGAAACACCAGCTAAACAAAGCTTATAAGCATCAAAAAGACCTTTCCAACCCATCTGGCCAGTGTGAGCGTGTAGGCTAAATCCTCTGACTGCTCTGGTTAATAAATGGGTCTAGTAGTACAGAGGGTATTTTTTTTTTGTAAAATGACCTGATGCTGGTTATGATGAAATAATAAATGGTCGCGTCAAATTTGCCGTTGGGCCCCCGCCTCTACAGACCGCGACCCGTGCTCGCCTAGTTACTAAGGGATCGCTCTATCGTTCGACTGATTTGACTTCGGCAAAGTTGACACGATCGTGTTGTGGTGTGGCAGGTAAACATGGTTAGTCCATACATACATATTATCAAGTCCTTTTACCTTGTGGGCATAGTCATAAAGCCAAAAGGCCACGTTCAGTGTGTTAGCAGGCGTTAAGGTGGACAGTAGAATTAAAATACTGATGGGATGCTAGCCGCATCGCCTAGTGTCGTGATTCCTTCTAACTAAGTAAATTAGCTAGTCCATTTCTGTAAAAAACACACCTGCCAGTAATAAAACCTGGTTTTACGACGAAATCGCATTTCTGTAGGTAATTGATACTTATCTGCATCTATTACTTTATTTCACAAGGACACTAGTATTGACCAGCGAGGCGTCGGTATCTATTTATTGTGTCTAGTTACTTAAGATTTAAGTAAATAAAAAGGCAATGCAAAAAAGGTATTTAATTTGACCACATACCACATCTAAAGTCTTCAGTCAGTTAAAGTAGATCTCATACAAATGGTGTGTAGTAATTGTGAGCTTAGCCTGGAAACTATATTTCTATTTTGTAAAAAAGTATATATTTAATTAGGTACCTACTAAAGTTTTGCGATGAATTTGATTAAAAATACAAGTGCAAACGGGTATTTTGAAAAGTAGGTATGTATACCTACTAAGTTTGTAAACTTTCACAGTAAAAAGTACACATGCTTTCTTTTAAAAGATCATCGCCTACAATTTATTAGAAAAATATGTTTCTCAGATTACGAATACAATTCATTGAATCTATAACGTAGAGAGTCGTGTCGCTGAAATTCGACATCCTTTGTCTCCGTAGCCAGAAGCGAGTCGCAAGTGAATTGTAAACTGTGCCTGCCCTGAACTGTATTTTGCCTCGACTGACGCGATTGAATAAACAACGGATATCGAGTGCAGGCGATTCTTTAACAAATCGACAAACGCAGCAGTTTGCTGCGACTACTAAAGTATTATTTTAGGAATAGTTTTCAACGTAACCGCATCTTCTTTGTATAGTAATCTGCAAGTCTCCACTGCAAGAGCACGACCCTCTCTGTACTACCAGAGCCATATATTAGCCAGAGCAGTCGGAGGAATTGGCCTTCACTCTCCACGCTGGCCAGACGGATTGGTGAGGTTACTTTGATGTTTATAGCTTTGTTTAGCTTGTGTTTCCTTAGTCGACTTCTACGACATCCATGAGGAGACTCAGAGTGGTCCTATTCTACTTTGCCGGGAACCACACCACAATTAATGTTAGTTACTAAAGCTGGTTTTTAGGGCGCCTTTGTCTCCATCGCCACGAGCGAGTCACAAGTGAATTGTAAACTGCGCCTACCCTGAACTGTATTTTGCCTTGACTGATGCGTTTGAATAAACAACGACTTTTTAACTTATCGACAAATGCAGCAGTTTTCCACTCTGCACCTACTTTAGTATTATTTTACAAATAGCTTTTATTGTGATTGCGTCTTTTTTGTATAATAATGGGAGTCACTAAAGTTAGCATTCTTAAAAATAATTGCCAAGATAGCCAAGATTTGTTCGAGTGAGTCGAGACCAGATTGATGACTGAATCATCAACTGGTCTTTTTTAGTCTCCACTGCATGAGCATGACCCTCTCTGTAATACCAGAGCCATAATTAGCTAGGGCAGTCAGAGGATTTGGCCTACACTGGATGAGTGAATAAGTAACTGATATTGACTGCATCTGATTTTGAACAAATGAACTGATGCGAACTTTTATTTGCCAGAAACTAATTTTAATTTAAATCATAGAAAAAACTAACTTGAAAAAAATACAATATTTAAATTTTATGTTGATTGCACTTAGTGGAAAGGAGCAATTTAAAAAAATTGTAGTTTTTAATATTTACCGATACCATACTGACAAATTGTCTTTTCCTTATGTTCAGTGACACTAACAAGAGTCTGGATCTTAAATATCTGATTTAATACACTGCTATGAAATTAACAACAGACAAAATAAATGGTTCTATTGTGTAAAGAAATATTCCAGGAATTTTCATAAAGTAAGATATATC
Organism: Rhodophaea formosa; assembly: GCA_963082605.1. Classification (NCBI taxonomy): domain Eukaryota; kingdom Metazoa; phylum Arthropoda; class Insecta; order Lepidoptera; family Pyralidae; genus Rhodophaea; species Rhodophaea formosa. The sequence goes on along the minus strand of OY720217.1, from coordinate 16,046,026 downwards.
TATATGCAGCCCGTCCAAAACATACTAAATCCATTGAAAGGCTCATACCAAACAAAGCGGGTATTACCGCATCGCATTCACGTAATGACAGAACTGCTGACAATAATTCAGAGCCGACAAAAGCCTGACCATGGTCCGAAGGTCCGCCCCTCCAGATGAAGGGATGTACAGTACAATAGACCAATTACAAATGAAAAGTAACAGATCCGAGCTCTATTAAATAATATAACTATCAAATGAAAATATGTATATTTAAAATAAAATCTTGTAATATTTTATATAAATTAAATATATAATGGACAAAACTAAAATGTATTGGTCTCATAAAACCTAACCAAGGTTCAAAGATCCACTCTTCTTGATGTAGAGTTGTTCATGAAAATGCATCTACAATTCCATACTACAACTTTAGCTATATACTACTACTACTACTATTACAATGTCCGCGTGAAGTTGGTAGTTTATTTTCATTGCTTTTTAATTTTTAATATTTAATTATGATTTTCAGGAGTAATTTTGTGCAAAATTGTTTGTATAAATCTTTGTCTATTATGTTTTATGTTATTGTGCAATTTTCGAGAAATAGTTGTTTTTGTAATTAGCGACCCGACAAGCCATAAAAACGATACCATGTTGATTTTCAGAATTTATTACCCCTTTTAAGCGTTAAATTCTAAAAGAGCCTAAAACACTTGTTTACTCATTTATTGATCAGGATTACTTATGTGAAGTTTCGAATAAAATAGTTTTCCTTACATATATAATCTTGTTTCCCCATACAAACTATCAACCCTTTTTTCGCCTTTTATTAATGCAAAAGTAACACTGTCTGTCTGTCCGGTTTTCATGCCAAAACTACTAAACTGATTAAAATAAAATTTGGCACACAGATAGTCTAGACTATGAGAAAGGACATATACTTTTGATTGGTAGAGGTAATTATAAAAAAGAGCCTTCAAAAAAACTAGTGAAACTAGATTTTACCCACGGCTATGCTTCCAATGGCATTTAGTTCTATCTCTCGGAGAGAGCTTTTATTTATTTTTTTGATAAAGGGTACCCTTTACTGTTTGCGGTACAGAAGTACTTATGTCAACCTTTAATTTGTGTTGGTTTTAAATTTTCACTGTTTTAGTATCCATAGTTTATGCTCAGTTGTGAGGATAACAAAAAATAAAGGCCATGATTGACCTGATTTTCATATCCTCATTGTGGCCCTCAATAGCTTTTATTCTTCGTACTGAATCGACTCAAAATAGAAAAATATTTTTATCATGGTATAGGTAAACATTGAAAAGTGTACTTTGTTCATGGGTGCTCCATCTGTGCTTTTCCATATTTTATTACCATTGTATGATATTTCACGATGTTTTTGATTTCTGCTCATGACTCCCGTGATATAGGGTTAGGTTTTGAAGATAATAGAAGTTTTTGTTTAATTTACCATTGTATTTCCTAAACTTACGCGTGGAGATACAAACAGCAAATTAATATCATAGAAGTTTACATTTGTGATATAATAATAATAACGTGAAAAATAAAAAAATCAGGTATCGTACACTCGATATTAAGAAACACACTCGGTTTCAAGTTGGTACCCTACCAGGCCCGACCTGTTGGTGTTTTTATTTTAAACTAGCTATTACCCGCGGCTTCGTCCGCGTTTTACATAGCCTTTGTCCTTCTCAGTATCCTAACCTATGTGTACGCAAAATTTCATGATGATGATCGGTTCAGTAGATAGGGCGTGAAAGCGTAACAAACAAACTGACTTTCGCATTTAAGTTATGAGTCAGTATTTTACTTAAATCTTACTTAAGTATAGTAATTTTCATCACTTCCAGCAGCCTGCTTCCGGTAAATGAAAACATGGTGAGATGAACTGCACATTAATAGCTTTTCAAGTACATAATGATGACGAGCTCCGTGGCGCAGCGGTCAACATGCCTGGGTCCCGGGTTCGATCCCCGGTCACGTCAAGATGGAAAATGATCTTTTTCAGATTGATTTGGGTCTTGGATGTTTATTAAAATATATAAGTATCTATTATAAAATACAGTATCGTTGAGTTAGTATCCCATAACACAAGTCTCGAACTTACTTTGCGGCTAGCTCAATCTGTGTGATGTGTCCGTATATATTTATTTATTTATATCCTAAAAGGGGTGACTCAGCACGTCAATGCGAATTTTTCCTGTGGAATCAAAGATGGGAAGTCAAACATTTTTCGACATTTTCACACAAAAGTGTTAGCCGACCGGGCAATTGATATGGCAAAAACAGTCAAAAACTTTTTCGTCGTCAGTATTAGTTACGAAATTTTTTTGACTTTCCCATATAATTGCCCGGGCGGCTACATGGACCCAAAACGTGGTAAGAATGCGTTATCCTTTAAGTTAATAGATATGTAAGTATCACATCTCTGCCCCTTACGGGGAAGACAAAGCTTGACAACTTGAGGTATAGACAATGTTGGCGACGTGATGAGCAATTAAATAGAAAAGTAGAATTAATTTATTAAGAGTTTTTTAGCTTTTACAAACAACTAGATGTAGTTTTTAAACAATTGCAATAAGAACAGGGCTCTTATCTAATAGATAAACGTAGAGTAGCAAATCGTAGTATTTTTCTTCGCTCAAACTATTTTTTTTAATTAACAATGATGTTTCTTTATTATTCGTCAAGGTAACTGAGTAAAATCTGTACATTTGAAACAAATTAAAATCTAAAGTAGATTCTGTTATAAATCAGTCCACTCGTTGAAAATCACTTGCACTTCATATCAGTTGATTATTCAATCACGTCGAGGCAAAATACAGTTCAAGCCAGGCACAATTTACAATTCACTCGTGACAGGTTTCTGGCGATTGGAACAATTTGCGGAAAATTTCAATTTTGGCGACTGAATGATTTTTTACGACGATCACCCTTCTTAACTTACATTTCTAGACAAAGAAGATGTTATTATTTTAAAAGCCATGCTTTAAAAATAATACGGTAATTTAAACAGAAACTGATACGTTTGTCGGTTTGTTGAAATTCACCTGCACTCAAATCCAGTTGTTTATTGAATCGCGTCAGTCGAGGCAAAATACAGTTCAGGGCAGGCGCAGTTTACAATTCACTTGCGACTCGCTTCTAGTGATTGTTTTTTTTTTTTTTTCAAAATATTGTTCGTGAGAGGCGTACATATTTCTGCCTTGTTTGGAAGAAAGGAAACAAAAACTGATTATTTGATTTTACAAACAAAGAAAATAAGGCCTTACATCTATTATTTTTCGAAATAAGCATTATCAAAATGGCCCTATTGTAACATACTGTTGTGGGAGAAAACAACACTTTGACTATAATATCACAATGCTCGTCTGGCCGAGACTGCTAAAATCGAATTAAAATCAATACAAAACTTAATTAATATCAAAAATTAAATAAAAAAAACCGGGCAAGTGCGTATCGGGCCACGCGCAGTGTAGGGTTCCGTATGTGCGAATGACAACTTTGAGTTCACACTGTTCACACTCGCACCTCACAGTTTACCGACCAAAAACATCAAACAATAAAAATTGTATAAAATTTTACATTATCGAGTACATTTTATAAGTTGGTTGCCTATAACTTTAATCGGTTTCCTTTCAACTTCAGTATATATACTACTGCCGTATTTTTTTTTCACGTATCCATGTATAACAGTTAAGCAGATAGAGGGGGGAAACTTACCTCTAACCAAAATTTGCACTTTAAAACCAAATATTTCGAAAACGGATCCCTAAATCAAAAAATGATTATCTCAACCTCACAATATTTTTTAAAGACCTATTTAACAATACCCCACACAATGGATTAATAGAGAAAAAAAATTGCTCCCACTTTACATGTATGGGAGCTACCCTAAAAATATTTTTTTTTATGTTTTTTTTCTACCACTTTTTTGGCATAACTAATGCATCACACCCATACCAAATTATAGCTTTCTAGTATTTATAGTCTCTGAGTAAAACCGCAGACAGACGGACAGACAGACAGATAGACAGACATAGCGAAACTATAAGGGTTCCTTGTTTACTATGGAACGCTAAAAAGTGAAAATGAATGTTATTCAATAAAAAAAAAATAATTTCACCTTCAATATTTATAATGTAGGTACTCACTACTTGTTGCGTTTTTACAAATTGAAGCCGCGTCGACACGATAAGAAGAAGTAGAAAAATTAAACCTTGATCGGCCTGTAGATTCATATCTACATGGCACGTCATATTTGTAACAGACATCTGTTACATTATAAACTAGCACTATTTAGTTATTTACCTTAAGTTAATATTATAAAACCACTTGTCAAAACTTAAATTAAACTATAATCGGCGTACATAAGTCCTATTTTGTCTAAGCCTACTCCAAGTTTGTCTGACCTACATGCCGTAATGGACCCTCGTCAAAACGAAGAAACTTATAAAGGCGTAAGTCGGGAACGGTTGACTAAATATAACACAGTGAAGTGTTTTTGAGTTTATGGCCCTCTTTATACTGAGGTTGGTGTAAAAGGTAATCATTTTAATAAATCAGTCAAGTGTGAGACTTCGGACAAACTCTCGCTTGAAGGATTTAAATTAGACTATCGATTAAACGGCTGGTGGATGGTACGCGGAACAGAGGGAGACCTAAGAAACGATGGATCGATTGTGTCAAGGAGAGTATGAACAGGAAAGGAGTGACAAAGGCTATGGTGAATGTCAGACCATGGTGGAGAGTACAGACGTACTAAGCCGATCCTACATAAAAAAGTAGGATAAGGTAAAGGAAGAAGGAAGGAGCAAAAACGGCACAAAATCATGTTTATTGTATGGGCGCCCCCTTAAATATTTATTTTATTTTGTTCTTATCATTTATTATTTTTAAAGTAATTATAACTACAATAATTAAATATTATGTGAATATTTCAAGAGTCTGTATCGAGCAAAAACGGCTAGAAAATCACTATGCGAAAAACCTCAACATTTTTATACCAATCGCCCGGCTAGACTTTCTTATGGGAATACTTAGCAAATTTGTTATGAATTCTCAACATTCAGTCCCGTAGCAAAAGTTGATCATATTCTCGGGCTGAGTCGCCACTTTAAGGATAAAACAGAGTTGTTTTTATGTCATAGGACGGCAAAGGAGTAAGCGGGTCACCTGAACATATTATAATTAATTAACATATTAATACTAGCAGTCCGCCCCGGCTTCGCTCGTAGTACTTAGGAATAACGTACCTACGTATCCAACAGTGAAAGAATTTTTGAAATCGGTCCAGTAGTGCCTGAGATTAGCGCATTCAACAAAACAAAAAACTCAGCTTTAAAATATTACTATAGATATATGATAAACTTCAACTACTAATTCTTTAAGATAAGACTAACTTAGTTCTATGAGAAAGCGGCCGTATCTACATGGTCCATCAAAACTTCGCTATAAATACGACGTTTCAAAGATTCGCGCCCAAACAAACAAGCCCCACTTAATTATTACAAAACTAGCTGTTACCCGCGGCTTCGCCCACGTAATATATAGCCTATGTCCTTCTTCGAACCCTAACCTATGTGTATGCGAAATTTCATGATGAATGTGTTAGTAGATACGGCGTGAAAGCGTAACAAACAAACAAACTCACTTTCGCATTTATAATATTAGTTAGTATTAGTATAATATTAGTTAGTATAATATTAGTTAGGATTAGGATTAACAAATTCTTTTATTTACCTTACCTTCTTTTTTTGACCAATAGCAAATGCAGGCGATACTGAACCAAATTTGACTTCTTTTTAAGTATAGAGTGCGATCACACCATAAAATAAACTATTCTATATACGGAACTAATATTGTGTGTAAACTTTACAATACAAAATCTTCAGACGCTTTGTTTTGTTTATCCTTTTTCACGAAAAGACGCTCGAAACAATGAGAAAGATCTGCAGATGGGATTGAAAAATATCGAACAGTAGCTAAAAATTTACGTGAAACACCCGTATAGTGAAACTTTCAACATCGCTCCATGCACTGAACTGTATTTTGCCTCCAACCGACCCAATTGAATAAGCAACTGATATGGAGTGCAGGCGATACTGAGCAACAAATTTGTTCGGCGCAGATTTTGTTCTGCATTCATTCTATTTCCTTTTTTTTAGATTAGTTGGGTTATCCCTTAAATATTGATATTATATGGAATCCTTTCGAATAAAGGCATAACATTTTCATAAACTTCAGTATTCATTAATTTCCACTTGTGGCTCACCAATTTTCTGTACAAAATAATAACAAAGGCATCATCACTATCGTCATTACTGAGGAGCCTGATGGTCCAGTGGGTGTGAGCTCTATGAGCGCTTACGTATGTTAAGCAACCCCTGGTGCAGTCCCTACTTGGATGGGTGACCGCAAGTGGCAATAAAAATATCTTGAGCTCCTCCGTGCTTTGGAAGGCACGTTAAGCCGTTGGTCCCGGCTGTCATCGTTGATGTCGTTAAGCTATGTCAGATGCCTTAAGGCAGCTTGAAAATCTGACATCATTGTTGGCCACTGGTTTTTGGCCACACACATACGAAAAAAAAAGAAAAAAAAGCCGTAAGTAGTCCACTGCAGGACATAGGCCTCCCCCAAGGATATTTTTTTTATTTATTTAAACTTTGTTGCACACATACAAAAATAAAATGTACAAAAGTAAGAAATTCTCTCCTAGTCAAACTTTTTGAACAAACAAAGAGTATGTCAGTATGCACAGAGACAAAAATAAAATGAACAAAAATAGGACATTCTCTCAAAGTCAAATCTTTAGACAAGCTTTAGACCAATCATAGAGTATATCTATCTCCTGTCATCATCATCTGCCTTACCTTATCCCATTATCTGGGGTCGGCGCAATATGTCTTTTCTCTCCACAATTTTCCATCCCTTACCATTTCCGCATCCACCTCTACCTCTTTCATATCCCTATTAATACAATCCATCCATCTCTGTTTTGGCCTACCTCTTCCTCTATACCTATCAACCCTCATAGTTAGAACTTTTTTTAGTCAGGTGTTCTTCGTTTCTTCTCATCACATGACCAAACCATGCCAGTCTGTTACTTCTTCCTTTCCTTGTAATAGGCGCCACTTTGGTACTTCCCCTGTAAGGAGTATTTATGTTCCTTATCGACCTAGCTACAGAGGATGTAAACAAATATGTTTCGAAACATTACATAATTTTCTCTAGGTACCAATTAAATAACTTGATTCGGAGCAAAGTCCTGAAACACACGTACATCTATAAAACTGCTTTCATCTCAGCTCAGATAAGTTTAACTCGGGCCCTGAGGGTTTATGTACAGTCGCACTGGTAATGGAGGGATGATGCGTAATTTCGTGTACTTGTGACTAGATCTTTAAATTAATTTCACGTTGTTTACTGTTTACATGCTGTTCCGTCCCCAAATAAGTTGGAATAAGAAGAGGAAGAAGAAGAAACTGTTTTACTTTTGAGAATTGTTAGTATTAGGTATACTTCTATTACGCTAAACTATCTTTTTATCTCATAGTGCTAGGCTCAGTCTCCCCAATCAATTAATTTAGAAGATTAAAAATAAAATTTGTGACGTATTCTATTGGAATCGCATAGGTATTTTAATTATTCAAATAGATAACCGATAAATTTTTAGGTTACACTCAACTTTAACCCCTTTTTACATCAGTTTACTTAAGATATCATGCATTACACACATATTAGCATACAAATTTACCATAGGGAATGCAGAATGGGGGAGACAAATAATGGATCTCGACATGCTACGATCGTTGTTTCTTTCTTTCGCCACATCTACACCTTTTCAAGCAAGCTCGGCGTTGAGTACCCTTTATTTCTTCTTTCGGAAAAACTTTGGTTTGTTGCTTTTCTGGCAACTGTTCCATCCATATTTGCTATATAAATACTATAATCTGTTCTAGATTATCATTTTTTTATTATCATTCATTAGTAACTCCTTTCTTTTCTTTAAACTATACGTATTCATTGAACTAAAACAATGAAATAGATAGGAAAGATTTAAAAAAAATGTATCGACAAAGGCATGTATTTTGATACAAAACGCTTAAGTAAAAATTACGCCACAGTATACGTACCTACAGAAACGTAAAGATGATATGCTCATAACATATAATCCAGCCGGCTATTTAGAGGCCACTTAATAATTAACGTGAATTGTTGACCTCCGGACAGACATGAATGGACCCGACTTTAATTATATGTATCCCTCTTTAACGGCGCCCTAGTGCGTAATAGCTAAAGTACAGTAAGGCTACGCCTCCACTGCAGGGGCGAGAAAAAAATCTGAAATAGCTTCATTTCCTTTGCCTCACTTAGCATAGTGGTAGAGGAAATTTTCATTCGTAAAATGCTATTTGGAAGGAATCTATACAATATGTTAATTACTTATTATTAATTTTAATATTAATTAAGGAATAAATAATTAGATCAAAATAAAATAAAGATTTTGCTCGATAGTCTAATGTTGTACAGATAATGGTACGGAACCCTTCATTGTGAGAGTCCGGCTTGCGGCCGATTTTTTTATTTCCAGCATTAGTCCAATAGGAAAAGTCGTTGATATAGACAGGCTGAGGTTTTATTAAGATATTGTATATTTAGGGATCAGAGGACCTAGTGAATTCTTGCCCTACGGACAGATATGAATGTATGGAATTTAATTATCCCTATCTCCTTTATCTCAAATGGCGCCCTAGTGCATAATATCACATAAGTACAGACAGCGTTTCAACCAAAGTTGTATATGTAATGTATGAGCGTAAAGGCTTGCGATCAAAAATTATCTTTTCCTTCTTCTGTTTTATAATATGGCTTCCACCGAGACTGCCAATGTCCAGTAAATCGAGATACTAAGTATCGGAGTTGTACGGTACAGTCTTAACAAGTAGCATCAAAGATGGCGTATGTTCTTTGATGCCTCGTGGGAGCCTGGTGACAAATCTATACGAGTCCATTTAACAGTCTAACTATTTTACAAATTGTTCATGAGCACGAGCATTTATAACACCAAACTATACCAATTTCATATTATAAAGTCCACTAAAATCAATTTGCAAAATCGTCTAAGGTAAACCCCAACTGCACCACTTGACGTCCCACCACAAACTCCGATCAAAAATTAAAAGTATCACTTCATTTTCCTAGCCAACACAACTAAAGATGTTGATGTTTTTCTTGTGTGTGAAGTGTGTGTGGCCAACACTGGTGTCAGATTTTCCAAGCCGCCTGCATTTGACATGGCTTGACAACTGCCATTAATTGATGACAGTCGGTGGCAACGCTCTAGCAGAAAAAGAAGCAAGCCAAAAAAAAAGCAAAAAAAAAAGTAGCAAGCCGAGCAATTGCATTGTCATTGTAACTCCGAACAATTTGACTCTGAAAGTTACCGCTACACATCATCATCATCAAGTCTTTCTAGTCTCCACTGCATGCAGCACGACTCTCTCTGTACTACCAGAGCCATATACTAGCCTGAGTGAGTAGTCAGATAATATAATAATAATCTTTATTTCACTTCACAAGTCAGAGGATTAGGCCTACACTCTCCACGCTGGCCAGACAGGTTGGAGAGGTCTCTTTGATGTTAATAAGCTTTGTTTAGCTTGTGTTTCCTTATTCGCCTTTTACGACATCCACGGGATGACTTGGAGTGGTCCTATTCTACTCTGCCGGGAACCACACGGCGGGAAACCACACACAAATAAGCGATACATTTGTATCGTTGAGGTTTGGTCTTATTCAGGTACGACACGCGACCTAGCCATGTTGTCAACCCATCTCGTCTCTGGGTGACCAAGAAGGGTGGCGCACCTTGGTGAAAAGTGGCCTACTCTCTTCACTTCGCTCGAAGAAACGCTTAGATAGATAGGGTTCGTGATACAGACCTGGATGATAGATATATTGTCAAACAGCAATATTCAATGCAGAAGACAAGAGGAGAGAGATAGAACGCATTAAAAGAGAGATAGCTGTGGTGAACAGTCTCATACAGTTTTGTAGCCCTGCTGCGTATTTTAGGGTTGCCGTAGACGGTCCACTAACTACAGTCACAATAACCACCATCCGAAGTAGCACGTGGCTACTGGCGACCTCTGGCATCAACAGTATGCGGCGATTCCATATAAACTGTACTAGTAATTTTCCTGTGACTTCGTCCGCGAAGACTTCCCCCTCTATCTTACGGGTTGTTCAATATTTTCTTAGTGCTCACTTACATCATGAAAGAAACCCCTGTACCGAATTTCAAGAAAGAAGAAGAAGAAAGAAATATTTTATTTACGTTTGAATAGGGTGTACAAAGTTGGTAAACGATTATAAAAGCTCCTGTTCAGCCATTGTCAAGAGCATGCAAATACAATTGAATGAATTTAAATATTGTATTCAGATCAGTTAATACATTAATAAATAGTAGTTCCATTATTTAATCTATTTAAATTGATCATTTTTATTATCAGTGCCATAATAACCATTCTTAGTTAAATTATTATTAAATATATGTCAAATAATTTCCTCGAAATATTATTAATTTATTTATTGGTATTTCAAAGAAACCTCTCCAACCCGTCTGGCCAGCGTGGAGAGTGTAGGCCAAATCCTCTGACTGCTCTGGCGGTACAGACAGGGTCGTGCTCCTGCAGTGGAGACTAATAAAGACCTGATGATGATGATGATGAATTTCCTCGAATGTCACAAATAATATAAAAATATCTACCCTCAAGTAATTATTGTTTAAGATTCTAGGAACAGTAGTTTCAGCTGTGCGTAAATCATAAATCAGTGTAATTTCCTTTTAGTTATATGATGTAGTTATGGATGAATACAACAGGAAATAGGTCAGTGGCTGCATTATATGGTGGGATATCCGTGTGTGGCGACACTTAGCATCGCTCAACTATTGCATATCTTCAGTGGAAATGCAGCCTTAACTGAGCATGGGTCCGGAGCGGGCGGTAAATTCTTTAGTGAATGATCTTCTAGTTTATTTGTTAGACGATTTACTTCCGCAGTATTTTTAACACAGAAAAAATATGAAAACGTGCATTATATCTCTCGTGTGTGCCTGGCATTTTCGCGTTGCTTTTAATATTGCTTCAATGCGAGTTGGGGAGAACACATATTTTTTTGTTTTCATTTATTTTCCCATGTAGTAGTTCCGCTATAACTTTCGTTTTCAGCGTTTATACGTAATGTTTATGCAATTTTCAATTTCGTTGGGCAACAAAATTTGTTCATTAATTAATAATAATAATCAGTCACGAGAGCCGGGTCAGCTGCTGAAGGCGCTGAGATTGCCAAACGGCGCAAGTATGCAACCTTAGCTGAGGATTATATATTTGTGCCGTTTGGCGTAGAAACGTTGGGACCATGGGGCCCTACCGCAAGGGGCTTTTTTAAAGAGATTACTCCACGGCTTATATCAGCTTCCAGTGATAAGAGGGCTGGCTGCTTTTTCGCCCAACAGATTAGCATAGCTATCCAACGGGGGAACGCAGCCAGTGTTCTTGCCACCATGCCAAACGGGTAGGAATTATTCTAAATTTATTGTGTTTTCGGTTTCTTTTTTTCTTATGTAAATAGTTAAATAGTGTAATAATTTTAATTATCTGTATAAATAATAATAAAGCTTAGCCTCTATTTGAACACTAGTAAAAAATAAATATATTATAATTATATATTAATAATACATTTAAATAAATTCCAAGTAAAATAGATGTCCCATTCCTGGGTGATGTATTAAAATAATTAAATATTCATTCATAAGCTTTAACTACTTTCATTATTGTTTTACTCCCACTGTTCTAAATTTAGCGTACTAATCAGAAATCAGAAATCAGAAATCAGAAATCTTTATTTGCTTAATACAGTAGGTACAGATCTTAGAATTAAAAAAAAAAAAAAATTGGTCACATGTATTCGCCATAATGATACAGCATGCAAATATTATTTATATTGATATTAAATTCTACACATTAATTATTAATTTTCATATTATCTCCAATTTATGTCATGTCATCGAATAGATAATACAATGTCATTTATATCAATAAAATATATTAATTATTATTATTAGTATGAATATTTTTACAATAGTCAACGAATTCATTTATAGAATAGAAGCAATTTTGCATTAAAAAAGTCGTTAATTCAGATTTAAAACCTTTGGCATGCAATACTTTTATTCTATTGGGTAGCATATTATAAAGGTATATACACATGTTAAATACATTCTTTTTATATATATTTTTGTGACACGTAGGTTGATATAATTTGTTCATGATTTGGGCTCGCGTAACTCGTGGATTTACTTCCCCTCTAGTCGACCAAAATTTTGGGTGCAATTTAACAAAGCAGCATAAATCTCTTATATATAAACATGGTAGTGGCAGAATATTTAGCTTTTTAAAAAGTGGTTTGCAACTATCGTCGACCCATGCATTGGACGTATGCTGCTGTTGATGATCAACTTCAGTGTATCTGTCCATGAAAAAAATCAGTCCCAGTGTCTCTACTCCATCCGTGCTATCATCTGCATACTCATTTGCATAGCTTTCTGCATCTTGACATCTGCATCCGTATGAAAATCCGCAATAATCAATGCGAATATTCATGTGAGTACAGATACATACATACTATCACGTCTTTATCCTTGCAGGGCAGACAGAACCCAAATCGGATTAAAAACATTGATGGGTTGCTAGCCACAGCGCCTATAACACGATTCCTAAACTTTTCGCCTAATCCCTTGAGCGACTTTTACAGTCTGTGCCGGAGGAAAAACAGCTGCTATATTCTTTGTTTTTCTTATTCTCCAAATCCAGCATGGAAGAGAATACAGATGTCGCAATATTTAGCAAATACATGGCGAGTCAAGCATGTGGGGTAGGTATGCCATATGGAAGTGCTTTACTCTTTAACGGACACTAAACGAGACACAGTAGAAATTTTAATGTTATTATCTAGAGACGTGCAGCGTCCCTCAATTGGTTAAAAACTAATCGACCAATGGGAGGGAAATTTCGGATCGGTCGTTTCAAATAGCCTGTCACATGGACTGGTATAGATCTGCCACCAGAAACTCCCATAAAGGAATCAAAGTACTTTCGGCATCTTTGATTACTTCTTGTTAACTGTAAACTGTACAACACCGACACATTGTATCTCTTTGAACTGGACATTGGCAGAATCACCAAAAACTCGGTGTAAGCCATGAGATTAAAAAAATAATAGAATGGAGCAATGTTGTTGCCACCTCTCCAACCCGTCTGGCCAGCGTGGAGAGTGTAGGCCAAATTCTCTGGCTGCTCTGGCCAATAAATGGCTCTGGTAGTACAGAGAGGGTCGTGCTCCTGCAGTGGAGACTAATTAATACCTGTTGATGATGATGATGATGATGAATGTTGTTGCCTTTTCTAAGAAAACGTGTAATCCCTTTGTTGGCCAAATACTTACCTATAAATAAGACGCCTCTTTATTCAATTTTCAAGTTATTAGGAAATAGGTCATAAAAATTGTAGTTAAAAATTTAAAGGCCTTTCAACTCGTAAAAATAATGAAAATGTGATGGATTATGAATGTTTTAGGAACACCGTAATATTTGAAGCTGTAAAATATAATGAGTTTTCAATATTTTTATGAATTTGTCGAAGACTAGAACCTGGCAACAGTTGGTCTTTAAAAACACAGACGAAACTTAGACCATAAAAATAATGATATTTGATTTTTACTATGATTTTTTAATATATTGCCCTATAATCAAATCATAAAAATATTTCTTTGATAAAAACTAAGTGTGCAGTAAGTTATATTAAGTTTAATATACCATTAAATTTATATAAAAACTCACATAACCGGCTAGAGCTACATATTCCTCATTTTAGGTGTTTAATACGTACGTCGACTTCTATGGCTTAGTGATACTGTAAATCTTGGGTTCTGGGTCCTAGGTTCAATGTGAGGGCCAGGTAAAGATGGAAAACAACTTTTTCAGATTGTTCTGGGTCTTGAATGTTTATTTATAAGTATTTATCGTAAAAGATAACATTCTTGAGTAGCCTTGTCTAAAGGCTTCCCCAAGGACAAAGTTTGATATATCCCAACTTCCCAACTAATATTATAAATGCGAAAGTGAGTTTGTTTGTTTGTTTGTTACGCTTTCACGCCGTATCTACTGAACCGATCATCATGAAATTTTGCATACACATAGGTTAGGGTACTGTAACAGACGTCGTCTTATACAGAATTTTCTTTCAAATATTTTTATTAAATACCATGCTTAAAAACATTAAACTACTTGTACCTTTTCTAGGAAGGGGCGTTTACTAGTAAAAATAAAGAACAGTTATGTCTGCGAGTACGCATCAGACATAATAACCAATCGGAGTGTTTTCTTTTACAAAATTCGGGTATTAGGGGTGTGGTTTAAAAATCAGCAAATGCAGGCATTAAAGAAGGCTCGGGAGACGGGATTAGGCAGCGCGCGCGCACGGTTGTTGACGTTGACAAATTATTATTAGAAAAATATACCGATTAGATCAGTCACGAGTATTATATTCGGTATTAAAATTAATCCTCGCGTAAAATTCACAATAAATAAAGTGTCTCGTGAGACAGGGGCGAAATATCATCACAGCGCTGTGAAGATTCGGTAATCCATAACTATAATAACTACATACAAAGGTCGTATAAACATTTTCTTTATTATTTCTTGTATATTCTATTTGTCTACTATTACTTATTTTATATACTTGCATGATAATGTAATAATACAGGAGACATTTAAAGGCGAGGTTGTAAGTCCAGTCGACGTTGTATAGTGGGATTTATGTGTCGCTGAATGTATTTATCGTACCTATATGTTTGTAGTTCCTATTAATGTTTTGGTATTTTGGTAGTGAAAATGCCGATGAGATACTAGGATTTATAAGAGTTCGATAGGGACGTACATTCACCAATCTGTTACTTTGACACTTGTAAATTAATTAGTCAATGTTTTCTTATATATTTAGTAATTAATACTAATATAATACTGATAGACTGGACCTACCTAAAATCTGAATAATATCCTCATTACTTTAGAGCATCTGGTGATTTTTGTAGACCTGTACGGTAATTAATACCGTCTCTATTCTACAGTAAATTGAGGCATATTTGCTTTGTGATAAACAACTCAACGCCACATCCTGCGTCTAGCTTGGGTATAACCCACACCATACTATACTTTAGGGAATTTTGTCGGAGGAATGTGGTATTGAGTTTTAGTATGATAGCAGTAATCATTAACAGTTTAAATTCTCTATGATGCATTGACACAGTCTTATAATATCGGGTTCGCCCGCGCCGTGGGAATCAGATGGAAGACGCCATCCTAGGGAAATTCATGTTGATGGCATCATGGAAAATGGTAACTGGTGAATAGTTACTTTAATAGATAGTAAGATGATCTAGAAAGGTCACCAGCGTCAGACTCAGGCATAGTAAAATAAAGTCGTCTGCAGACGAAGTAGGATAGGTTATAGGGTCTAGGGTTTAGGTTCTACGGTCGGCTCTAAAAGGTCGTAAGGACACTGATAGTCAGGTGCACGTGGAACATCTGCACCCTCCAATTCTGCCTTGGAACTGACTATAGTGAGGACGGGTTGCTAGGTTGGATGGGAGACCCGGATGTATTCATTTTTTATAGGAATTCTACAGGTCTTATGACCTGCCCTCAATAAATTCTCTAAGGCGGAGTCCAGCAGCTCGATTGGTCGTTATGTCTAACTTTAAGTTAAGATATTATATATTTTATTTTCTTTACTTTCACTTTGTTTTTCCTTGGCCTGTTAAAACCTAAAATACTACTATTATATGAATATAAACTTGCGGTATAAACCTGTTTCATGCGTGAACGTGAATCGGGACGTCCCCGTGACGACGGCGGCATAGGCGAGGTGACAATAAACGCGGCGTCAAATCATCGGGCAAATATTCTGAGAAACGCGAATTAGCATCGTGGAGCGACGACATCAACAGCAGTTCTAAGCTAAGTGATAGTTTTAATCAAGCCTTATATTTTATGCTCAATTTATTGTATTGAACTATCAATTAACTCTTCTGTAACTTTCATATATGTATCACAACGTACGGGTCCTTTTAGATAAATAGACGATCACATTTTCTGGCCATGCGGACGATTATGTTTTGAAACTTAGTTTTCCATGAGGTTTAGTGGGGTAGAGGGTGATAGGAAAATTAAGATAGGGGTAGGAAAATTACAGAATGGTGCCGTGAAAACCAGGATATGCGTCATACAATCTTGAATTCTTTTGAATTCAAGAACGCATCTAAAAGAACCTAGGCTACTTACATAAATGTAGGGTATAGAATGTTTATTTAATGTTTCTTGATAACAAAATAGAGAAATATAATAAACTAGTTTAAAAACTCTAAAAGTTAGTAGGAGTGTTAAGAAATAGAATATTATATTTATTTTTAAGTATGAGACTAAGATGTTGAATTATAGTAATGCCTCGAGATCTTTGACTTTATGTTTAGACAATATAAAAAGCTAGGGGCGAAATATGTATTTGAGAACATTTACGAGCAATGTTAGGATGTAGAATATAATACAAACATTCATAGGATCAGAAAGAGAAAGGGAGTTTAAAAACTATTTGTTAGGTTCGATTCCTGACTTAAATATGAAGAGCTAGAGGTGAAACAGTTAAGTACATAAATGAAAAACATTAAGATTGTAGATTAGAATAGGTAAAAACAATCAGAGAAAGAGAGAGTTTAAAACAAAAGATCAGGTTCAATCCCTGACTAAATTATCAGTTGATGTTGTTTTACTCATTTAATTATATATAATAAATAGATGACGACACGCTGTTGTCATTTTCTTTGCCCCGATTTTTTTTTTTTATATATATAATGTGTTTGTTGAGTGATAAGGTGTGAAAGAAAGAACGAAGAAAGACTAAGTATTTTACAAACTAAATATTAGAAATTATTTTAGGTAATTATCTATTTGTGAGCTCAAGTTTAGGTTCGACTCCAAAACAATAATAATATATTATTATTTCCTATTTAAAAAAAAATAATTGTAGAAATTTATGAGTAGTTGAATAGTGGGTTCGACTCCTACTAATAATTATGTGGTTTTCATAGAATTAACTAATGTGTTTAATAGTCGGTTCGATTCCTACTCAAATGAATGTGATGTTATTCAGTAGATATTGTCAGGTTCGATTCCTAGACAAAATATCTGATGTTTTAAAAATAATATACTGTCAGGTTCAACCTTTGCCTATGTGGTTATTAACCTAAGATATACATATAACATAGTTTTATACATAAATATTAGTTAAAGCTTCTGCAAAATAATAATAATAGTAATATCATTTCTTTCCATAATTCTTAAACTAGCATATATACCTAGTGTTTAGGGAGGTTCGATTCCTTCTCGAGAGATGTGGTATTTTATTATGGAAACTGTTAATCATAATTCAGGTTCGATACCTGAACAAAATTATGTGGACGTAGTCTTAATAAGGATGATATTTATTATACTGATATACTATGTAGTCAGGTTCGATCCCTGTACTAAACACTGTGGTACGTAATTACTTAATATAAGTGATGTGTCATGGAGATTGATTATTATATGGTCAGGTTCGATCCCTGAATTAAATAATGTGGTACGTTATGTTATAAATATATGCCTACTTTTCTTAATTAAGACAGAATAGAAACGAACTATAATATCATAGATTTAGTATATTAGAAGAGTTCAGTGAAATACAAAAATTTGCACGAGGTGGTGATTAGAACAGTCTGTTAAACAAAAAAAAAATATTTTGTTAACAGTTTCGAAATGGACAAAGCTGAGGGAACGATAAGTTATCTGCACATGTTGTTAGAGCTATTGACTCAAAACGCTGCAAACAATTATCCCATTCCTAAGAATTCTCTAAGTTATTGAAGGCAATAAATAAAAGCCAATACAAAAAACATTGGGTAGAGGACTAAGCGTCGTTTCTCATACCCATACCCACTTGAAAAGGTCATGACGTGATAAGTGGTAATTCAAATATCGGATTTGGATATTTAAAATAAGTCACACCACACAAGTGGTTACTTAACGGTGTTATAATACGTATAAGACGTCGAAAAGGTATTTTAACTGCGCTTGGGGACTATCTTAAGTATCAACTGGCTAAAAATAGCATACTCGGGCGCTTCTAAACCGAGGACTCAAATTCATAATTTATATTAAATTAGAATCACAATATTATTTACCCAAATATTAGAAAGTATACATAACAAACACGAGTTTTGTACTGAAGGATGTTGGTGTTAGGTTAATCTTATTTTCCGTGGATATTATTTTCCTTTGGAAATAATCCCAAGTGTTACAACACCTGTACAAAACTCCAGACTCTACAGTGCTGCAAGCCTATGACGAAATTACACTCCACACTCTCCAAGGCAGCATCATGGGATTGATTAAATAACAGTTTTGGGCGTGACTTCTGGATATGCATGATAATGTATTTTTGCTATAAAGGTGGTTCAAGTTTATGGATGGATATTATAATAGATACGTTTCTGATTGGAATGTCTACTCCGTGCGTAGCAGAATACGTATGGTTAGAGAATCCGTTTCCGTTCGTATATGTTATATAGGATTAATAGGATCTAAGAGCCTCACAACCTCTTATCGTCCGAAAGTTTGAACTGACCCTGTGAAAAGCTATTGTTATTAATAGACTGGAGTGTTGAGCTTAAAGCTGGAGTTTGAAAAATAACATAATACTCCCTTGGTTTAAACATACGTTACCCTCGAAAGACACATTAGGGCTACATACAGGTACACTTCTATTATTTTGGGAAAATAATATAAGTTTGATCTTAAATAATAATAAAGAAAATACATATTTACATATCATTATACATTTGAGGACTCATAAAATTCTGGGGTATCCTTTGGCTAGTTTTAATATTTTTTCACAAAAAGATATCAACTACAACGGAATGCATAGTTCTTCATATTAATTTAATTCTAAATATAAATTTGATAAGGTCAGAATATTAACATTTTATTGATGTTGTCACGTAAATGCCATTCTAAGAAATTCCTCATTTTGGTGCTTGTTAGTAATGTTACTTTATTTTTTATCTTCAGTCTGATTCGTTTGTTTTGTTAATGGCTCATTATAACAAAAAAAATTCTATTGTACTAAATTTTGGTGAAACAAAAATCCAAGAACCATTCCTGCAAGTAAAAAAAAAAGAGAAACCCTCATAAACAGGCAAATGTGCAAGTTGGGTTTTATCGCGGAACAAAAGCGTGTTACTTAATAACCACTCGGTAAAATAAACACTTCTTAAAGTAGTGCACGCACATGTGGCAAAACCCTTAAAAAACAAAGGGGCCACTTTTATCTAATATTATTTTATATGTAAAATAAAACATAAAGTACCTACTTAAATTTTTGAACTAGTTTAATAGTATATATATATAATACACATTAGTAATTCTTGTTTATGTAAAACAATTTCAGGTTGCTGGAGCCAGAGGGTAACATAAATAAAACATTGCTGCTAGCGACCATAATTGGAGTCATACAGAAAAATAAATTCAGCTAAGTGATTGTCTAATTTCAACTTATAATCTGCTTTTGTTAAACAGATGAATCAGAGAGATAAAATAGCATGATCGTCTGCATGGTAAAAATGCTGATGTCAAAAAAAAATCGTATAAACATTACCTTAATATGCGATAAATTTCGTTGACCGTAGTATTAATAAAAAGTTTGAACTGTTAAGCGATCGTTTGAGTAAGAAAGTATATCTTATAAGATTCTTATAATCCTATTGTGATTCACTCAAAATTTTCTTGATCATAAAATTTATCATTCATCAAGGGGCGCTCTGTAACAGACGTCGTCTTATACAGAATTTTCTTTCAAATATTTTTATTAAATACCATGCTTAAAAACATTAAACTACTTGTACCTTTTCTAGGAAGGGGCGTTTACTAGTAAAAATAAAGAACAGTTATGTCTGCGAGTACGCATCAGACATAATAACCAATCGGAGTGTTTTCTTTTACAAAATTCGGGTATTAGGGGTGTGGTTTAAAAATCAGCAAATGCAGGCATTAAAGAAGGCTCGGGAGACGGGATTAGGCAGCGCGCGCGCACGGTTGTTGACGTTGACAAATTATTATTAGAAAAATATACCGATTAGATCAGTCACGAGTATTATATTCGGTATTAAAATTAATCCTCGCGTAAAATTCACAATAAATAAAGTGTCTCGTGAGACAGGGGCGAAATATCATCACAGCGCTGTGAAGATTCGGTAATCCATAACTATAATAACTACATACAAAGGTCGTATAAACATTTTCTTTATTATTTCTTGTATATTCTATTTGTCTACTATTACTTATTTTATATACTTGCATGATAATGTAATAATACAGGAGACATTTAAAGGCGAGGTTGTAAGTCCAGTCGACGTTGTATAGTGGGATTTATGTGTCGCTGAATGTATTTATCGTACCTATATGTTTGTAGTTCCTATTAATGTTTTGGTATTTTGGTAGTGAAAATGCCGATGAGATACTAGGATTTATAAGAGTTCGATAGGGACGTACATTCACCAATCTGTTACTTTGACACTTGTAAATTAATTAGTCAATGTTTTCTAATATATTTAGTAATTAATACTAATATAATACTGATAGACTGGACCTACCTAAAATCTGAATAATATCCTCATTACTTTAGAGCATCTGGTGATTTTTGTAGACCTGTACGGTAATTAATACCGTCTCTATTCTACAGTAAATTGAGGCATATTTGCTTTGTGATAAACAACTCAACGCCACATCCTGCGTCTAGCTTGGGTATAACCCACACCATACTATACTTTAGGGAAATTTTGTCGGAGGAATGTGGTATTGAGTTTTAGTATGATAGCAGTAATCATTAACAGTTTAAATTCTCTATGATGCATTGACACAGTCTTATAATATCGGGTTCGCCCGCGCCGTGGGAATCAGATGGAAGACGCCATCCTAGGGAAATTCATGTTGATGGCATCATGGAAAATGGTAACTGGTGAATAGTTACTTTAATAGATAGTAAGATGATCTAGAAAGGTCACCAGCGTCAGACTCAGGCATAGTAAAATAAAGTCGTCTGCAGACGAAGTAGGATAGGTTATAGGGTCTAGGGCTTAGGTTCTACGGTCGGCTCTAAAAGGTCGTAAGGACACTGATAGTCAGGTGCGTGTGGAACATCTGCACCTTCCAATTCTGCCTTGGAACTGACTATAGTGAGGACGGGTTGCTAGGTTGGATGGGAGACCCGGATGTATCCATTTTTTATAGGAATTCTACAGGTCTTATGGCCTGCCCTCAATAAATTCCCTAAGGCGGAGTCCAGCAGCTCGATTGGTCGTTATGTCTAACTTTAAGTTAAGATATTATATATTTTATTTTCTTTACTTTCACTTTGTTTTTCTATGACCTGTTAAAACCTAAAATACTACTATTATATGAATATAAACTTGCGGTATAAACCTGTTTCATGCGTGAACGTGAATCGGGACGTCCCCGTGACGACGGCGGCGTAGGCGAAGCGACAATAAACGCGGCGTCAAATCATCGGGCGAATATTCTGAGAAACGCGAATTAGCATCGTGGAGCGACGACATCAACAGCAGTTCTAAGCTAAGTGATAGTTTTAATCAAGCCTTATATTTTATGCTCAATTTATTGTATTGAACTATCAATTAACTCTTCTGTAACTTTCATATACGTATCATAACGTACGGGTCCTTTTAGATAAATAGACGATCACATTTTCTGGCCATGTGGACGATTATGTTTTGAAACTTAGTTTTCCATGAGGTTTAGTGGGGTAGAGGGTGATAGGAAAATTAAGATAGGGGTAGGAAGTTTACAGTACTGAGAAGGACATAGGCTATATACCAGCGAGCGGAGCCGTAGGTAAAAGCTAGTCTTATATAAAAGAAAGAAAGAAAAATCGTTCATGTTACTCATCCCAGTGAAAACGTCCCACGTCCACGGTTGCTTAACATGCGTAAGCGCTAGTAATGAATGCCATCATGATAAGTAAAATTAATGTTCTTACAATAACAATATTCTTTCAGCCGAAATAAATAGCAGTAGTCAGTAATAAAAATATTGGTATACCTTTGTTTTTATTCCAATTAGTTAATGGCAGTCGTTAAGCTATGTCAGATGCCTTAAGGCAGCTTGAAAAATCTGACACCAGTGTTGGCCACTTACACATACGAAAAACAAACAAACAAATTCCAATAGAGTTTCGGAACAGGTTCTTTTTAGGGTTCCGTACCCAAAGGGTAAAAACGGGACCCTATTCACGAGACTTTGGTGTCTGTCTGTCTGTCACCAGGCTGTATCTCATAAACCGTCATAGCTAGACAGTTTAAATTTTTACAGATTAATGTATTTCTGTTGCCGCTATAACAACATAAAAACAGAATGAAATAAATGTTTGATGGAGGCTCCCATATAATAAACATGATTATGTGCCGTTTATGGACGATAGATTAATCCCAATCCCAACTAATATTATAAATACGAAAGTAAGTTTTTTTGTTAGTTTATTTGTTTGTTTGTTACGCTTTCACGCCGTATCTACTGAATAACCCGCGAAAAAAATTTCATGACGATTGGCGTCATGAAATTTTGCATACTTATAGATTAGAGTACCGAGAAGGACATAGACTATATATTACGCGAGCGAAGCCGCGGGTAACAGCTAGTGTTGTATATGTAGATAATGGTACGGAACCCTTCATTCGCGAGTCCGACTCGCACTTGGTCTATTTTTTATATTGGCAACGGCTACTTGTATTTTATCAACAAACACGGTGCTTGCTGAACCAAAAATTCCCAAGTGTGCGCAAAATACCATTTTCCTATTCATATACGGAAAACGGTGGAAAACTCCCCGCAACAGCAAATAACATTTGTCAAAAAGTTCGGAATGAAAAACCAATTTTAGCCGAATTCCGCACCCGCGGGTTATGAATTTTTATAGATATTTCTGCCTCAGCTGATCTTGATATAGTGCACTGAGTTTCAAACTTTTAACGCAATTTCATGAAAAGGTATAAAAAAATATCAGCCGTGTGGTTCCCAGCAAAGTAGAATAGGACCACTCCAAGTCTTCCCGTGGATGTCGTAAAAGGACACTTAGGGAACACAAGCTTAACAAAGCTTATAAACATCTAAAAGATCTCTCCAACCCGTTTGGCCAGCGTGGAGAGTGAAGGGCAAATCCTCTGACTGCTCTGACTAATATATGGTTCTGGTAGTATAGAGAGGGTCATGCTCCTGCAGTGGAGACTAAAAAAGGCTCGATAATGAAAAGATATAAAAATATATGTATTTAGTTCATTAAGAGCGTATACTAGCAGTATTTTATCAATATGGTTTCCATAGAAATATATTTCTCTATTTTCTCGCTGAAAACTGATTCTAGAGCCACAATTCTTTTTTCATAAAATCTAGTACTAAAATAGGATTGCCTCTATTTTTTATTTTTTTCTAAAAAAACTGTTTTTGTACAATTTTGTTTTTCTTTTAAACAAGTTTTTAGAAAAAAATAAAGCATAGGGACATACCATTTTTAGTAATAGATTGTATGTAAAAAGAATTGTGCCTCCAGAAGCAGTTTTCATCGAGAAAATAGAGAAGTATATTTGAATGGAAAAAACACTGCTAGTAATAATAAAACTAATATACGACTGCCATGGTCGAGTCGTCTTTCGTGTCGTGTCCATGAAATTTCATACAAACTAGAGATGCACTCCAACTATAAACAGATAGCACTACGTGCTATTAGATATTCATATTACAACTAGCTATAAAAAGCATTTTCGTACTGCGTTTGTTTAGATTTTCAAATATATGCGTACTTCTTATTCGGTTTGCGTCTAGTTAACAAGCAGTGGAACTGCCATCTAGCGATGACTTTTTAAAACTTAGCTAGCCTATATTTTACGGAATCACCTGTTATCAAGACATTATATTAGATTTTGGCGCCTCACTCTTTAGAATACTATTGATGTACAACTAGTTAAATGGGATGTATTCTTTAGTGTGCGGCACCGAAATTTTTTTTTCTTTCTTTCCTCTTTCTTTCTTTCTTTCTAATAGGTTAAAAGCTTATGCAAGCTTGTGATTAACAAAAAAGTGTTTTGATCAAAACTTTCGACAGCTCACGAGAAGTAAATTAAACTGTCAATCACGTACAAAATATGGAAAACACTGCACTCGTGGATTTTCTAGCTACAAAGTTTCGAGTTTATGTAGGTCGCTAGAAAAACGTACCCCATCAAATATACAGACGTAGTTTTAAAAAATACATTAATTGATTTAAGTAATGAAAGAGTGGTTTCCTGTCACAGGTATTATATACCTACTGGAAGCCCTCAACAACCTGCATTGTATATGATTTGAAATGATTTGATTTGATGCAAAATATGGAAAACACTGCACTCACGGGTCATGTAAGTCGCTGGAAAACGGGCAAAGTTATTAAAACCCTGTCTACCGCGTAAGAGAAACTGACGTGGTTTTGGTAAATTACATTATCAATCGTGCGCTAAATATAAAACACTCTGCTACAGCCGTAGATTTTGTAGAAACAAAGTATCAAGTAGGTCGTTGGAAAATAGGCAAAGTTTTTGAAGCCCTGTCTATACCATGAGAGAAACAAACTTAGTATTGGTAAATTAAACTGTAAATAGCGCACAAAATATGGAAAAACCTTGCTATACAAGTAGCTGCGGATTATCTAGTAAAAAGTAATAGGTCGGTGTAAACGGGCAAAGTTTTTAAAGCCCTATCTATGCCATGAAAGATACAGACGTAGTATTGGTAAATAAACTGTCAATAGCGCACAAAATATGGAAAAACCTCGCTACAGCTGCGGATATTCTAGTAAAAAGTATCAATTAGGTCGTTGTAAATGGGCAATAAATTTTTATTATTTCTTTCCTACCCTAAGGTATAAGGTTGGCTGGAAGAAATTGCATATTGCGATAAGTCCGCCCTTGTGCCCTATATTTGTATAATTGTTTGTGTTCTATATACTTTCATTTTATTTAAATATATTGGTGCAATAAAGTGTTTATTCATTCATTCATTCAAAGTTTTTAAAGTCCTATCTATGCCATGCGAGATACAGACATACTGTTGGTCATTAAACTGCCAATCATGCGCAAAATGTGGAAAACACTGCACTCGTGATTTTCTAGTTATAAAATTTCAAGTACATGTAGGTCACATGAAAATGGGCAAAGCTTTTAAAGTCTACTACCTCATTAGAGGTATAGATGTAGTTTTGGTAAATTAAACTGTCTATCATGTGCAAGATATAGAAAGTACCTCGCTGCAGCCACTGATTTTCTAGCAACAAAGTAACAAGTAGGTCGTTTGAAAGTGGGCAAAGTTTTTAAAGGCCTTCTGTGCAATGATAGATACGGACATAGTTTTGGTAAATTAAACAGTCAATAGAGTGCAAAATATGGAATACACCTCACTGCACTCACGAATTATCTAGTTACAAAGTTACGAACGAATACATGGTAAGTCGCTGGAAAACAGGCAAAGTTTTAAAGGCCCTATCTTCCTCATGAGAGATATAGACGTAGTATTGGTAAATTAAACTGTCAATCACGCGCGAAATATGGAAAATACCATACTGCATCTGCAGATTTTCTAGACGAAGTTGCATGTAGGTCACTGAAAACGGGCAAAGTTTTTGCCTGTGTGTAGAAAACGTTTGTGGTATGAACTTTCTACAGTATTCCGCCTATAGTTTATCTCTCTTGTAATTTTATGGGATTGGAACATCTTTAGTGCTCAATCTTCAGAGCAAGAGTCTACTTTCAGGAAGAAGTAACAAACAAGAATTAAATCAGATATTTCTTTAGTCTCCACTGCAAAAGCACATACCCTTTCTGTACTACCAGACCCATATATAAGCCATAGCAGTCAAGAGGATTTGGCCTACTTCGGCCTACTCTTCACGCTGCCCTGATGAGTTGGCGAGGTCACTTTCATGTTTTTAAGCTTTGATTAGCTTGTGTTCCCTAAGTTGCTTTCTATGATATCCACGGGAAGACGAGGAGTGGCTCTATTCTTCTCTGCCGGGAACCACACAGCTGATTTTAGCTATTAATTAACTAATTTTCAGGTAACCGTACATTTGCACCCTGTCTTTTTTTCATAAATTTGCAAATATTTATGAAACAATGTACAGGTCAACACATTCTTGACTTAATCCTTAAATATGATCAATGTTTAATGGACAAATACGGAGATCTTAAAAAAAAATAGATAAAATTGTGTTTTTGGTTTTTCTTATTATTTTAAGTTATTCATAGTATTAAACTGACTCGCCCCTTCTGGAAGAAGTTTCAAATGCCAAAATTTTTAAATATAAGGTCAACTGTACAAATCTTATAGAAATTATTATGAAAACGTATCAGAGGTCTACCAAAACCGAGCTACGAGTATAACCAGACAATCAATGCGAATCACTGGCTATCATCATTCATTAGCAGGCAACCAGAACTTTCAGTGGGCTTCTAATATATTAAGGTATCGTCAGTATACTGTATCATGAAAACCGGTCTGGGAGAAACTTACTTCCATCCTGGTCTGAGAGTTAATGAAAACATAGAAGGTACCAACTACTTCTCTTCACGAGCAAAGCATAAAAGCCGGTCTAGGGAAAAGGCGGAAATCTAAAGAATAATGGTAATAGGCGATGCGTTTAGCAAATCATCACTATTTTAATTCCATTTTCCATCTCCACGCCAACCACCATACTAAACGTGGTTTAAGGTCTTCCAGAACTGTGCTCTGTCTACCCCGCAAGGGAAAAAAGACGTAACAACAACAATGTATGCATGCATGAAAATGGGTCAAAGGTCCACCTAAACAGTGCATGTAGCCAGACAATCAATACAAATCACTGGCTATTAGTCAGTAGCATCCAACCGGAACTTTCGGTGACCTTTTAATATATTTAGGTATAGTCAGTGTACTATATGTGTCATGAAAATGATTCAGAGGTCCACCAAAACAAAACTATAGCCAGACAACCAATACTAATCACTGGCTATCATTCAATAGCAGCCGACCAGAACTTTCGGTGGCCGACGAGAACTGAATTAAACTGTCAATCACCGCGAAATATGAAACACCTCGCTGCAGCAGGCTGTTTTGGTTATAAAGTTGCTCAACGAGAAAACGATGTATGGAGTAGTAGATAGAGCTAGCGAAGCGAGCAAACGAGATCCTTTATTCTGTGGCTTTTTTTTTGTATGTAATATTTAGTACAAGTTTGTATGGAATTTGTACCTTAAGTTGATAGGTAATATTAAAAAACGGGCCAAGTACGTGTCGGGCCACGCGCAGTGTAAGGTTCCGTAGTTGCGAATAACAACTGTAAGTTCACACTGTTCACACTTGCACCTCACAGTGTAACGACCAAAAACATCTAACAAGGCAAATTGTATGAAATTTTACATTTTCCAGTACATTTTATAAGTTGGTTGCCTATAACTTTTTAGTTTGCACTTAGTACTCAGCTCTGATAGTTTTCCTTTCAACTTCAGTATATATACTACTGCTGTAATTTATTTCACGTATACATATATAACCGTTTCCAAGATAGAGGGGGGGGGCACTTACCTCTAACAAAAATTTGCACTTTAAAACCAAATATTTCGGAAACGGATCCCTAAATCGAAAAATTGTGTTCTCAACCTACAATATTTTTCAAAGACCTTTTTAACGATACCCCACACGATGGGTAAGTAGAGAAAAAAATTACTCCCCCAGTTTACTTGTATGGGAGCTACCGTAAAAAAATTTTTGTATCAAGATTTTTTCTACCACTTTTTCGCCATGATTAATATACATACCCATACCAAATTACAGCTTTCTAGTACTTATACTCTCTGAGTAAAACCGCGGACGGACAGACAGACAGACAGACATGGCGAAACTATAAGGGTTCCTAGTTTACTACGGAACCCTAAAAAGAAATGACAAAAATTCGAAAATCAGTTCAGTAGTTTCGGAGCTTATTAAATGCAAACAAACAATCAAATCATTCCTATTTAAAAGTAAAGAACACTAAACAAATATATATATTTCTGTGATTAATCGTCACAAAATTTTACATTTGTAATGGAACCATTTCAGAAAGGTGGGCTAAGTTGGCAACCTTTTGGGTACCTGAGGGCCGTCGAGGTAGAGACCAAGAAGGAGGTGGAGAGATGATCTCGACAAATTTTTGCATGGTTGGGTAGAAATTGCAATAGACAGAAGTGAATGGAAAAATAAGGGGGATGCCTTTGCCCAGCTGTGGGAAATAACATCGATAGGCTAGGTAAAACAAAAGAACCATATTTTTTTATTTAACGTTGATGATAACATATTAATTAAATACTAAGATTTCGAAATAGCATTCGCCAGCAACTCCATTCACGGCATTTTTGATTCCTCGAACGAGAACAAAACCTTTATTTCTGAACGAGAGATATCTTATGCCTTTCTCAGTACCGGAGTACTGAGAAAGGCATAAGATATCTCCATAATAGATGTGTTGGCAAAATTTCATCACAACAAATTTTAAAGTAAAAACGTGATTTAGCCCTAAAAATATAATAGACGTATTCACTCACTAATATAATACTTTATCTATATAAGTATATATATTATAAAATATAGTATCGTTGAGTTAGTATCCTGCGACACAAGTTCACAACTTACTGTGGGGCTAGC
This sequence comes from Rhodophaea formosa, assembly GCA_963082605.1. Lineage (NCBI taxonomy): Eukaryota > Metazoa > Arthropoda > Insecta > Lepidoptera > Pyralidae > Rhodophaea > Rhodophaea formosa. The sequence goes on along the minus strand of OY720217.1, from coordinate 16,017,120 downwards.
TCAATTTGTGTGATATGTCCCTATATATTTATTTATTATTTATTTATTTATTTAATTTTTTTTTTTTTATATGTAACTTTGTGTACTGTGTGTCCTTTTCAAATAAACGTTATTCTATTCTATTCTATTCTTCTATATAAAATATTGTATCGTTGAGTTAGTATCCCATAACACAAGTCTCGAACTTACTTTGGGGCTAACTCAATCTGTGTGATTTGTCCGTATATATTTATACTCACGTTCGTCTTGATATTAGTTAGGATTACGCACGTAAAACGAAATATTTTATCAACCAGAAGTGCAAGTTTCCTAGCCGACCGGGATTACTTTTATGTTGGGGTGTGTCTGCATTAGGGTAGTGCTAATTGGGGGCGGGAATGTCTCTCTTGGCAGAAATTATGAGGCCGTTTGGAGCTTTCCTTATTTCGCAGCACATTGTCGTGTGCAGGTGAAGAATATTTTACTTTCTCTCGTAAAGAGTATTATATTTCTTGTTCACTAATTTCATTTCTAAGGCGATAATTTCTAAGGCGGTTTTATTTACTAAGACGCAGCAAAAGAAGGATTATAATTATGTTTGGTTACTGCCTAAACTAAAATTCGTATTGTAATATCATTGGTCATCTGTTCAATCTTAGATTATAAGTAGGTCTACAAGTATATCGAGACCTATAATAATCGAAGATGTGAATATTATAAATGTAAAAAATACACTATGGATGTCTTTCTTCACACATAAACTACTGGATGGTGTGGATAAAACCTTATAGTATTATACTGTATACATACAACATGATAAAACATTTGAGGAGCCCGATGGTCCAGTGGGTGTGAGCTCTATGAGCGCTTACATATGTTAAGCAATCACTTGGATGGGTGTGGCAAGTGGAATAAAAATATCTCGAGCTCCTCCGTGCTTCAGAAGGCACGTTAAGCCGTTGGTCCCGGCTGTCATCGTTGATGGCAGTCGTTAAGCTATGTCAGATGCCTTAAGGCAGCTTGAAAAATCTGACACCAGTGTTGGCCACTTACACATACGAAAAACAACAAACATGATAAAACATAAGTTACATATTTGCAAAGTTGTCGGAAAAGCTAGCTATATCCACCTAAGGTGTTTATAAATTCACTGACATCCTTTTAAATAAAGACTATAGCCATAATTCAGAGTAACCTGAGACTATTTTGAAGTAAATAAAAATTACACATTTTAACATTAAAGAAAAGCCCAAAAATACTTCACACGCTATGATAATTACTTAACTTTAGACAAAAACAACAATTAAAACAGGACTGAATTACCAAATACACCAAAAACAGTATCAAATAAGTCGGTCACAACCAGCAATTTAGTGTTCACCCAAGAAGTGTTTTCAAATGTAAAAAAATCTTGGCAGTTCCAATGAATTCAAATTCACTTAGTATATCATTATATTCTCGAGGCGAGCTCCGTGGCGCAGCGGTCAACACGCCTGCCTGCGACACGGATGGTCCCGGGTTCGATCCCCGGTCAGGTCAAGATGGAAAATGATCTTTTTCAGATTGACCTGGGTCTTGGCTGTTTATCTATATATGTATCTATGATAAAATATAGTATCGTTGAGTTAGTATCCCATAACACAAGTCTTGCTTAAGAACTTACTTTGGGGCTAGCTTAATCTGTGTGATTTGTCCGTATATATTATTTATATATTCTTCTGGATTTTCCGTTCTTTACAACTCGCACGAAGACATGCAAAATTAAACATGAGTGAAATTCTTAGAACATTTCATTTTTTTTTAATCTTTATTTCATTATGTGGGGCATGGACAAAAAACCATTTTTATTATTTCTAATAAAAATGGTTTTTGTCCATGCCCCACTGAAAAACCATTTATGCCTGCAGGCATAGATTATACTGGCTCATATTTCAAACGACACCAATCCGCCAATATAATAACCTCTAAAAGAAATGTACCATTCATTTTTAAAAGCCTGCACGTAACTGGCAATCCCTGAAAGACAGGCGTCTTTTCAATCGGTCGGATTATACTACGTTCCCGTCAAAAAATAAAAAAGGTATGTCAAAAGAGGGATTCGTTGGAGCCCTTTCTCTACTAAATGAGGCGTGGCATGACTCAGCATATCACTCAGTAACGAACGCACAAATATGAAATTCGATAGGATATATTTCTTACCGTTGGCGAATTATGGAAACGCGATTTCTTGTAGATTAAGGACTATTTATATCGTGATGGGATGTATTGGTTTTTGGTTCAGAAAATATTGGGTCCTTAACTATGAAATTGGCGTTTTTTTTCCGCTTGCTAGTTTGTTCCTAATGACAATAATTTTCAAGTGAACATTTTTTTTTTTTTATTTGAATTGAAAGTAAACTATTAATAACATTCCGCTAGCATTAAATTTTTTGTTTTTGTGTATTTAATTATTGGAAAATGCTCATGAAAAGAACTCGTTTCAGGTTTGTCCGTTTTAGTCAAAAATATAGCCATATTTCTATTATTTTTCTAACTTTTTGTAAATTTTAGAATGTCTAAATTAGTCTAAATGTTGTCCGTATCTACATGCAAAATTTCATTTTTGTTGAATTAATCAAACCAGAAATAATACTAAAATCGTTTGTATGAAAAATTCACTTTGCTCGAAATTCCCTATAGAAAACGCCAATTTCATAGGTAAGGACCTAATACTTACGCGTATAGGCATTTATGTTCAAAGCGTAAAGTGCTAAAGTCTCCGTTTCAGTTTGATATTTTTTTTATGTTCGGTTAGTACCTACAACAGGTCGCATTTTTCAACGGATTGTTGTGTTAATAAATAAATAAATAATAAATAAATATATACGGACAAATCACACAGATTGAGCTAGCCCCAAAGTAAGTTCTTATGAAAGACTTGTGTTATGGGATACTAACTCAACGATAGAATATTTTATAACAAATATACATATATAGATAAACATCCAAGACCCAGGTCAATCTGAAAAAGATCGTTTTCCATCTTGACCTGACCGGGGATCGAACCCGGGACCATCCGTGTCGCAGGCAGGCGTGATGACCGCTGCGCCACGGAGCTCGACAAACTGTGTTACTTTGTGAGATAAGAGATCATTATAAACAAAGTTTTGTCGATTTTGAGGAAAATATTGAAATAGTACGTAATCTGGATAAAATAAAACTGGTCAGGTTAAACCTGCTTTGTCAAGAAATATAAGACGTCAAGAGATAACTATCTTTAACTTTGACTTTGACACTAATATACAGGAGCAGAATGAGTGTGCTGGAAAAACACCTAATTTTTCTGCGTTTGATATTTGGTATATAACCTACAAGCCCACTCCAGCTACACATATACCATATTAATTAAACTTTTAAACCATTCTCAAGCATTACTCTACTTATTGCTAAAAATAGAATTAAATTCCGTTGAGTAGAATAAAAGACCTAAGAAACAGACAGCGAAAGTAACTTTATTTTATACTATGTAAGGATTCGATTAAAAACGGAAGATACACGGTATGTAAGATAAAATATATTAAGGTAAAAAAAAACATCGTTTTTAGGGTTCCGTAGTAAACAAGGAACCCTTATAGTTTCGCCATGTCTGTCTGTCTGTCAGTCCGCGGTTTTACTCAGAGACTATAAGTACTAGAAAGCTGTAAAATATTGTGAGGTTGAGACTACCATTTTTCGATTTAGGGATCCGTTTCCGAAGTATTTGGTTTTAAAGTGCGAATTTTTGTTAGAGGTAAGTGTCCCCCCCCCCTCTATCTACTAAACGGTTATATATAGACACGTGAAAAAAAATTACAGCAGTAGTATATATACTGAAATTTAAAGGAAAACTATCAGAGCTGAATACTAAGTACAAACTAAAAAATTATAGGCAACCAACTTATAAACTGTAAAATTTCATACTATTTTTCATTGTTAGATGTTTTTGGTCGTTAAACTGTAAGGTGCGAGTGTGAATAGTGTGAACTCAAAGTTGTCATTCGCAACTACGGAACCCTACACTGCGCGTGGCCCGACACGCACTTGGCCGGTTTTTAATTACTTAGAAAGTCTATCTATAAAATATTATTACTTATTTTAATAAGACTATTATCAGAATAGCATTGTTGCTTCATATAAACACGTATAAAATATGTACTTAATAAGTTACCAATAAGTTTTTGTGTTTTAAAAGTAAATTGTATGTGCTATGCAAAAAATGAGTTTCGAACTAAACTTACACTACGCGTCCAAAACTAAATTAAACTGTCAATCACTGAAAAGTTGTCCCTCGTTTTACGTGTTTTTGTGTAAAAATATAATGGCTCTAAATAAAGCAACTGTATTTACACAAGTGCTGAGAAAGACGTGTGATGTTTTCAGTGTTCAAAAATGATCCATCAACACTGTTCTAATAGGATGTTAATAAATTTATTATATGTTTCTTAATTCTCGCCCGGGCGGTTGAACACTTTTGCATGAAAATAACGAAAACAACTGTGAATTCCTAGCATTGGTCTCATAAGAAAAATTGTTTATATTGATACTGAGACCCTACTTAAGGGGGAACAATAGGCACAGTAGCGACGCCAATCATTTTATTCCTAATACTTTACAAATAGAAAGGAATTCAAGAATATAAACAATACAAGCCTTAGTAAATAACCTGAAGTATTTTTTGAATCATGTTTATTACTATCGGAATCAGTGAGAATTATGAGAATCTGATTACCGCCAAAAACGGCCGTTTTTGGCGGTTATCACTTTTTCTCTCAATGACTGATTCTCATAATATCAAAACATGATTCCAAAAATACTTCAGGTTATTTACTAAGACTTGTATTGTTTATATTCTTGAATTTCTTTCTATTTGTAAAGTATTAGGAATAAAATGATTGGCGTCGCTACTGTGCCTAGTGTTCCCCCTTAAATGAATATCGATGATCTATTAACACGCTGTATAAGCATTTAATTTGTGGAAGATATCATAGGCTTTTGTCAAAATAAGGAAGAAGTGATTAAATCTTCAGAACATGATAAACTCACTCCTAAAGCGTTATCAGCTTAAGAAACTCACGAGACTCCAGCTAAGTAATTAAAGAGGGCAAATATTTTTCCAAGAAAGACTCGAATAATACCCAGCAGGATTTTCGAGAAAAATAGTGTGTTGTAACGGGTGAATAGAGCTTCGTGTTAAAAAGAATAACGCTGAATCTATATTATATTTTATTTACTTTTGAATTAAATATTCATTCACATCTATGTCCTCGTACGAGGTACATAAGACGACTTCCGTGTCAAAAAAAAACATTTCTTCATAAAGAAGCACAGACAACAGTTTCTTTTGGAACGACCCACGTCTTTCTCTGTTACGGTGGAGACAGAGCTTATAGACAAGACTCAAAGGTGATGTCGTTTAGGCGTATTGGTAGGTTTATGAATAAAAAAACCGGCCAAGTGTGAGTCAAATTCGCGCAATCAGGGTTCCGTACAATATGCTTCGTAAACACACACACAATGTACAAAAAATGTTTTATTCAATTGACTAGCGCCATCTAGTGGTGTTGTAGTGAACTATTTCCCTAGATGAACTTATTATTGTGAGTTTACTACTTAATTTTCAAGTGATAGAATTCTTATTATTTTTCGTGTAATCTTCAAGGAATGAACTATATTTTGTAATTTTTTCAAAATTTTCGGCCCAGTAGTTTCGGAGATCAGGGAGGGGGAATAGTCAATTTTTGCCTTCTTTCGTGAATAAAATCAAAAGTATTGATTTGATACCCGAACAAAAAAAATATTTTTGAGATCCTCATAATGAGCCCTTTCATTTGATATATGACACAGTAAGGTTTGTAAAACTTTCTTTTAAAATTTTGTAATTGGGCCCCTCAAAATGACCCTTATTTCAAAAAAATCTTTATTTACTTTGCACATCCGTGTTTGGGTCATAGGATTACACTATCTTACAAAATTTCATCTAATTTGGTTTAGTAGATTCGGAGAAAATCGGCTGTGACAGACGGACGGACGGACAGACAGACGCTCGAGTGATCCTATAAGGGTTCCGTTTTTCAACTTTTGTACGGAACTCTAAAAATGAGCCTAAACCGTCCTTTGAACACAGGGGGGTAATTATGACAATTTTCAATCATCTCATATGGTGTGAATATGACAATATGTTATTCAAACAAATCTTTTTGTTTGTTTGTCTGACTTTTGTATTCCGCGGGGCTACGGCCCTAAATCCCCTTCTCCTTTCCTTGAGTTTTAAGTCTATTCTTTTTATTTGTTAAACCCTTTTGCTTGAGCTGTGAATATAACATAACCTATTCAAAGCAGTTTGCCTGGCTTTATTTATATGGCAGGGGGCTGCGCCTCGGATAACCTGCGATCATCATCATAATCAGGTCTTTCCGGTACCCACTGCAGGAGCACGACCCTCTCTGTACTACCAGAGCCCTATATTAGCCAGGGCAGTCAGACAATTTAGCACACACTCTCCACGCTGGCCAGACGGGTTGGAGAGGTCACATCCACGGGAAGACTTAGTAGTGGTCCTATTTTACTCTGCCGTACCCGCTGCCACACTTGCAACCACTCCACTAGACAGGCCGTTCAGGATCCGCAACTGCTTGTCTAGTTGAGACAACCTCTGACCATCATCATCATCGACAGCATTCTATATCCCACTGCTGAAAATACGAATATTAATATGTCCTAAAAAACTAGTTACAACCTATGGTTTTTGTAACATCGTCGAGCTACCCCGCTCTCCGACGACCTACCACTACACTTGCCATTTATTCGCAACCATTCTATTAAAACATATTTCCACTTTGACGAAATTCCTATAACTGTAAGAAAGAAATTATAAAATCCTAGGAATATGACTTCTTAAGCTTTATCAGCTTAAGGTACTTAGGGATTCCCAGCTAAGTAATTAAACAGGAAATATTTCAAAGAAAGACTCAAATAAAACCTTTATATTAATATAGGCTCGCAAAGACCCATTTATGCACATTGTGACTACACAGTAGACTACTATAATTTTTTAACTATCATCAGACTTTCACGTTTCAATCTCATAATCCCAACTTATATTATAAATGTGAAAGTGGGTTTGTTTGTTTGTTACACTTTCACGGCGTAACTTCTGAACCGATCATCATGAAATTTTGCATACACGTTGTCTGAAGTACGGAGAAAGACATAGGCTATCTACTATCGTCTCGGTGAAAAGTACTGTTCCCGAGGGACCGACATTAACGGGGGCGGAGATGATAATGATAATAGGGTACTTCCCGTGGACCTAGAATCTTAAATTGGGAAGAAGCAAGGTCTTATGGCACAAAAGTACGACTCGCATCTGCCTGCTTTGTTTGTTGTTTTTCGAGTGTGTAAGTGGCCAACACTGGTACCTGAAGGCATCTGATATAGCATTAGACTTGGCTGGTAATATATTGCTCCGGTAGTTCAAAGAGTGTCGTGCTCCTGCAGTGGAGACTAAAAAAAGACCTGTTGATGATGACGATGGCTGGTATTTTTTTTGTGAGCTTATTACAACTTATATAGTTAGGTATAATATTATGAGTTTATGTGACATCGTTTGCTCTATTTAATACTATGAGCCCGAAAGATTTTACGAATTTCCAATTCATCTGCCTTCGGGGTGCATCATCATAAAATTTTTACATCGCCATTCGGCTGCGAAGAACGCTTTCGAACGTAAACTAGATGCTCCTTTTCGATTGAATTCACTATTTACTAGGAAATGTTTGACAATTCTACCTTCGGCATGAATGTGAAATAAAATATTTGGGTCCAACTTGAGTGAGGTGCACCCATATAGCTGTGTAAAAATGGGAACTTAACAAACATTGGTGGACCAAAGAATGTGTTTGGTCCAAGAATGTTACCAATTTTTTTTTTTTTTATAACCTATTTATGTCCCTGTGCTGGGCAAAACCTTCTTTCTCCAACTATATATGTCCCTAGCTATTAGGGAAGCTAGGGACCAATTTAATACCGTACTATATATCTTTATAGAAATTTTATAAAATCTTACGAATGATATCACGGAACTCTAATCATACAAATCTGTTTGAAGAGAATTCATATTGTGTGTAATAAAGTCGAACCGCATAGCGAGACGACGGCGATGTAGTGTTTTTTCACTCGTTAGATGAATGAATGAGGAGCCCGATGGTCCAGTGGGTGTGAGCTCTATGAGCGTTTACGTATGTTAAGCCACCTCTGGTGTAGTCCCTACTTGGATGGGTGACCGCAAGTGGCATAAAAATACCTCGAGCTCCTCCGTGCTTCGCAAGGCACGTTAAGCCGTTGGTCCCGGCTGTCATCGTTGATGGCAGTCATTAAGCTATGTCAGATGCCTTAAGGCAGCTTGAAAAATCTGACACCAGTGTTGGCCACTTACACATACGGAAAACAAAACAACAAACTCGTTAGATGCTGTTAATCCGCGTTAGCCTATTGCTAAAATTGAGATATAAATTATAATTATAATGCCAAAGATATTGCTTAAATTTTAAATAGGATATAATTTATGAATGCTTTTATTTTTCTATAGTATGAAAGACACAGCGTTGTGACGCTGAAGAGCCAAAAATCGTTCAAATTACAGATTTTACATACTATCTCTATGTACTCTTTCATGTTGGTTTGAGAGAAAAAGAAAAATATAGAAAATACTAGCTGCTACTGGGCAAAAATTTAAGGATTCACGTTAAAGGGGATGCGGCTAGCAAACCATCACTATTTTGATTACGCTTTCCACCTTAACGCACTAAACTATCACGCCAAACGTTGCATATATGTAGGTTTTATGACTTTGGGCTCTGTCTACCCCGCAAGGGTAAAGACGAGATAATATGTATGTAGGTATGTATGTACCTATCCTATCTCTATGTTTATGTCTGTCCGTCCAGCCGCTGGGCTAAGCAAACATTTGCATAGACGTCTAGTGGCCGCTCAGTCGGGAATTATTAGCCAAAATAGATATAGCAATGTTATACTCATGTATGTATATCAGTGAACTTCTTAACTGATGCTAGTATGTTCATCGCCATCATCATTACAGTCGCAAAAAGTCCACTGCTGGATTGCCTCCTCCAAGGATTTTTATCATTGGGTTGAAAATCGTAGACATGAGCATTATAAGCGCTTAAGCATGGTAAGCAACGCCGGGCGTAGTCCCCACTTGGATGGGTGACCGCAAGTGGCATAAAATATGCTTCAGAAGGCACGGCGTGCCGTGGGTACCGGTTGTCATCATTGATGGCGATGCCTTTAGGCAATTTGAAAGTTCTGACAGCAGTGTTAGCCACTGACACACGAAAAAAAACAAAACAAAAACATCATTGGGTTTGCAATACTCATCACGCTTGGTAACAAAACACATTTTATACTAAAAACAGCAATGGAAACAAAACATAAAAGCAATATGTTGCCAATTGTCACCATATCGCCCTAACGTCACAAAAAGAAAAATCGTGTCATTTTGAATACGAAAAAAAGCAATATCGAACAATATAACAAGTGCATACAAAATTGCACCCTCATCCAACATTAGCTATTTCCTATTACAGTATTATCATCCCTCATGCATCCCCTATACGCCATTATGGAAGGTGGGAACATACGAGTCATAATCGTAGCAATAACGCTACTTTTTAGGACTATCAATCATGAAAAAATGCTGTGTGGTTTCCGGCAGAGTAGAATAGGACCACTCCAAGTCTTTCCGTAGATGTCGTAGAAGGCGACTCCTACTTTCTTCTTCTATTTCGGTTTTTTTAGTCTCAACTGCAGAAGCACGACTGTACTACGAAAGCAGTCAGAGGATTAGGGCCTTCACTCTCCACGTGTACAGGCCAGACGGACAAAGCTCATGTGTTTTCTAAGTCGCCTTCTTCGACTTCCACGGGAAGACTTGGAGTGGTCCTATTCTACACTGCCGGGAACCACACAGAAAACTGTTTGGTCTTATTTTGTAATAAGAGAAAAAAAATGTGGGGTGGCGCTAGTTGGCTGGTCTAAGCGCCTTAAGCTGTTTTTGAAATATCATATTTATAAATAAACTAGCTGATGCCCGCGACTTCTTTCGCGTGGAGTTTATGACTCTAGCGTATTAATATACCTTCTAACGAACTTATGTCGATACATAAGTAAAATAATTGTAGCAGTCTCATTGTTACATATTAAAAGTTGATAAATATCAACGTATTTTGCAATAAATAAGTTTCATTCGAATCTGTCCAATATTTCTGGAGATAAACGTGATCATACATACAGATAGACAGACAAAAAAAAAATTCAAAATTTTTAAATTTAAAGAAATGGAATATTTTTACTATTTTATTATATGTACATATAGATAAATAAAAAACAGTTAAATAATTTCTCTGCTTGAATCCCAATTCGCTCCCGTATGTTTCCACAATAAAGGATGGAAGGAAATCGTTTATAAATAAACACATTAGTGTGAAAGCCGGATTTGAGGGCGTTAACAATGCTTTCTGAGATTCATCGGACGTGTTATTGTGATAGTAATGTTGTTATGTGATTTCTGATACACTTAGATTTCTTCTTTTTAGGGTTCCGTATCCAAAGGGTATTTATAGGACCCAACCTCAAATCTATTATATTTATTTATTTATAAGTTAGGTTTCATTTAACAATTATTAAAAGTCAATATTTCACATCAATTTTTGGCGTGATGCCCTCAGAAGCGCAAGTGTAGATCAACCGGCAATTATTACTAAGACTCCGATGTCCATGCGTCTGAGTCAGAGCTTATCTCTTACTCCAGAGCTATATCCACGTAGCTGCACTTATTGAACCGAATTAGATAGATAGATAGATACTAACTTTATTAAAATCGAAAAGACACACATACAGACAAAAAATACTAACACAAAATACACTTATGAAAAGAAAAATAGTTGTCAGTTCAGTCTTGCTTAGCACGTGTGCCGCAACGATACCAAAAGGTTGTAGTTGTAGTTCAGCGATACGTTTGCTCGCAGAACAAACCACTGATTTTCAGCTACCACCAGCTGAGATTCACGGGGACACGAGCAACTATACCGTCTGTGTCATCATCATCATCATCAACAGGTCTTTGTTAGTCTCCACTGCAGGAGCACGGCCTTCTCTGTACTACCAGAGCCATGTATTAGCCAGGGCAGTCAGAGGATTTGGCCTTCACTCTCCATGCTGGCCAGATGGGTTGGAGAGGTCTGTGTGCCATTACATAATTAGAAAAGGAATAGGAATACTGTCATGAATTTTGCTGATTATTCGGAATTACCTTGTTAATTCATTGAATTGGAAATAAAATAAAACTAGAATATAATAATAACAAAAATGAGGAGATTACTCATAATATTTATAAAATTGATAAAATTAAAGAAAACATAATTCTAAATTGGCATAATTTAAAAATAAATTGATATAAATAATAATAAATTGATAGAAGTGAAAACATTAAAACGTCAAAAATTAAATAACTGTAGCGACTATGGTCCACTTTCAGAGCAACTAAGTCTGTAAAAGTGTTTTTTGATTATAAAGAACAAGAGATTTCATATGTTTTTGAAAGAATACTGAGATAAAATGTGTCTTAACGGTGGAGGTATATTGTTCCAGCACTTAGTAGCCTGAAAGAATTAACTAGAGATTTGAAATTTTCATAGAATATGTATTTTCGATGCACTCTATAAATTATACTATAATATATACTATACTATAATACTATATAATAATATAAATTAAAATATAAAATATGGTCAAAATTGCATGCGGGCAAGAATCATTCATACCTGCGTCTTATCTTTGTTCAACTAAAACGTTACCAATTAGGAACTGAATCACACTATTTCCTTAATAAATAAGAGTATATCAGAATAGCATTGTAAACGCATCAAAAAAAAAAAACAAATAACAAATGTTTTTTCTCCTCCTCTTGCAGTGGAGACTAAAAAAGACCTAGCGATGAGAATGATATGTATTTCTATTGCCGCTATGACCAAACAAATGAAATTTAAATTAAAGGGGCCCCATACAAAACGAGTTCTGAAGCGATTTTTGTAGTTAACTATTGGTTCGTATGGTAATACGGAACCCTTCATATGCGATTGCGACTGGCACTTTACCGGTTATTATTTTCACTCTCAAAAAATAAAAGTCATGGGTTAAGTTCTTGCAATTATACGTAAGGTGGCTTACTAGCTGCTTCCCGTGGCTTTGGTAGTGTAAATAGTAACTTATTATGGGCTTTAAAAAATTAAATCGTTTAAGTAGTTTATTACAAACTTAAACAGTAAAATTTTGTAAGATGTTTTGTACACACATGTAAGTAATAATGTCACGAGCTATACTCATGGATTTTTATGCGCTTATCTTTATCATATACTAGCTTGCCCCGGCTCAGTATCGATCCCTAGGGAACAGTATACGGGATAAAAAAATAACCTATGTCCTTCTCAGTGCCCTAACCTATGTGAATGCAAAATTTCATAATGATTGGTTTACTAAACAGGGCGTGAAAGCGTAACAAACAATCAAACTCAATGTCGCATTCATAATATTAGTTGGGATTAAGATTTTTTTAAGAAAAAAATACTTGTCCAATATTTTTTGATTATTTAACAGTTAAATAATCAAAAAATATTGGAAAAAAATTAGTCCGTTAGTCTAACGGACTAAATTTATGTAATTATTTTGAAAAGAGCCTGATCTGACAGCCAGTCTTTTGACCGAATCAAGTTAGGCCAACTCTTCACTTTTTTGTAAACACTTTTTTAATTCACTTCCGTGGTCCAGTGGTTAAGGCGTTTGCCTTGTTTGACGGTCGTGGGTTCGATTTCCACGGCAAGCATACTTTCTTCAGTTGTTTCCAGTTTGGTTAGGTCATTGCAGGCATCATCATCATCATCATCAGGTCTTTCTAGTCTCCAGTGCAGGAGCCCGACCCTCTCTGTTCAGGCATGAATCACCTGATTGTCTGATAAGAAAGATGATTCCGTGCTTCAGAAGGCACGTTAAGCCGTTGGCCCGGCTGCCATCTGGTAGTCGTTAAAGGAACCACGTCAGAGGCCGAGAGGCGGTTCCCAAGAACTCTGACACCAGGGTGTGCATGGTCGACTGACCGTGTCACCTACACGAAATGATGATGATGACTTTTTTAAGTCAATGTCATAACTTGATAATGTCACAACTTGGTAATGTTTTTGACTGTTAAGGGCTTTGGACGGCCTTCTAAACATATTTGCTTCTCATATAAAAACAATACCTACAAGTACCTACTTACTCAGAACAATAAAGTGAACACGGTAACTCTATTATAAAAACAAAAACAGTGCGAGTTTAAATCATATAAATCAAGTTCAAGATTGCGTGTTATAGCCTTCCACCATTTAAGCATAATAATTAAAAATGTTTTTTCTTTGCATACAAAGATCTGATTAAATTTTAACCCAATTACTTGGCACGCGAGTGTACGAGAACAATTTATAAAGGGCTCGAGTACAAACACTGGAGGCCCGAACAATATTTTCATTTAATTTCCTTTGAAAAAATGTGGTAGGTTATATTTTCGAATAATAGGTATTTTTGGGGTTCCGTACCCAAAGAGTAAAAACGGACCCTATTATCGAGACTTCAATGTCCGTTTGTCATTCCATCTGTCACCAGACTGTATCTTTTAACCGTGATAGCTAGATAGTTGAAATTTGCACAGATGATGTATTTATGTAAAATTTCACAGATGATCACAGATCACTTGAAATATCCGTACAATATTTAAGTTGTATACTCAGTAATATCACTTTTGAAAATAAATAATTACTTAAAATCAAAATATTAATTAAATCAAAATAAAATAAATATTAATGTTGTATGGGAGGGTCCCATACAAAAAAAATTTGCTCTTTGTGCTCGATAATCTAATCTTGTATAGATAATCGTTCAGAAGCCTTCGTATGCGAGTCCAATTCGCAGTTAAGTCTTAACAAAGTCTTATGTTGTATAGAAAATGGTACGGAACCCTTCGTGCGCGAGTCTGACTCGCACTTGGCCGATTTTTTATTTACATAAGCCAAATAATGTGAAGCCTACGGCGGTGGGTCTAGGCTTTCAAATTGACAAAAAAAAATACGTTGGGAATTTTGTCGGTTAAAATTATATTAATGGGAGTTTCAGTATGTTAGCAGTATCACAGCCAAAAAAACAAATATTTCAGCATTATTTAAGTAGGTACAAACATCGGTTTTTGTTTTGAATCCAATAATAAAATATAAATGATAATAAATAAATATATAGGGACAAATCACACAGATTGAGCTAGCCCCATAGTAAGTTCGAGACTTGTGTTATAGGATACTAACTCAACGATACTATATCATTTAACCAAACTTGCTAAGAGCAAGTCGGATTCACAGACACAAACTGTGGGTCCCGTATGGTTGCGCTATTATGATCGTAGTTTATATTATTATCCAAAGCCCAAAATAGTGCTAGAAAATCATTAGCTAAAGTTTCTACAACTACCGAAGAGTTTTGTTCTATTATACAATATTTAACTACAAGAAAATGACTAAAAATAATGCTTGTTTGTATATTTCCTCTTTAATTTTATTTTATTTGCCGGCTTAGCGGCAATACACATACACTTGCTGTAAAAATTTCAAGCAGATCCGCGTTGGAAGCGGCCTAAACTTAGCTTTAACTTTAAGTAACTTAGTCCTAACTGATGTCAATTATTTTTTGTAATGAAAGTTATTAGGACAATCAATAAGTGTTCAAAGAAACCTATATTAAACAAACCGGCCAAGTGCGTGTCGGGCCACGCGCAGTGTAGGGTACCGTAGTTGCGAATGACAACTTTGAGTTCACATTGTTCACACTCGCACAATACAGTTTAACGACCAAAAACATGTAACAATGAAAGTGTATGAAATTTTACATTTTCGAGTACATTTTATAAGTTGGTTGCCCATAACTTTTTAGTTTGTACTTAGTACTCAGCTCTGATAGTTTTCCTTTCAACTTCAGTATATATACTACTGCTTTAATTTTTTTCACGTATCCATGTATAACCGTTTAGTAGATAGAGGGGGGGAGACGGACACTTACCTCTTACAATAATTTGCACTTTGAATCCAAATATTTCGGAAACGGATCCCTAAATCGAAAAATGGTGTCCTCAACCTCACAATGTTTTTTAAAGACCTATCTAACAATACTCAACACGATGGATTTGAATAGAAAAAAAAATAGTATGGGAGCTACACTAAAAAAATTTTTTTTCAATATTTTATTCTACTACTTTTTTGAAATGATTAATATACATACTCATAAGAAATTTCAGCTTTCTAGTACTTATAGTCTCTGAGTAAAACTGAGGACGGACAGACAGACAGACAGACATGGCGAAACTATAAGGGTTACCCTAAAAACCGTTTGAAATCTTGAAGTGGAGGCTTATAATATAGGGTCCCCATTCCTACGCTTTGAATACGGAACCCTAAAAATATTCTCGTACAATGTTTTAGTCATACTACATGTGGGCCACGCCTCCTTGTTTGCTGTGCATGATTGATAGTCCCGAGATCCATCAATCAAGGACTAGCATTACTCGACGGAGTTATCTTTGATGGAGGCTAATCGGAAGGAAACTGCTGTGATATTTAGAAGTTTTACGGGAAAATAGGTTGGGAGCGGAATAAACTTAGCCATAAGCAAGGAATATTTTTTTCGTCGCGAAAATTTCGTAAAAGAAACCTACATACAATTAGCGTTTGAAATCTTGAAGTGGAGGCTGGCAATGTAACGTCTTGGGATGTTTACAAGGAGATGAAATAATAACAGTCAGGCTTTGCTTTGACAGCTACACACGACCGTCAGCCGGGACGTATACCAGACTATGTGGAACAGTTTTTCCCTTAAACCAATCGGTCAAACCAGCTTATGTGGAACGTTTTTTCATAAACTACACAATTAAGTCAGTTAATTTGGAACGGGGTCCGCATAGGATCACGGTCTCACCTTTTGAGCACGGAACCTCAAAAATATTCTGGTACAATGTTAAAGTCATACTAACTTGATCATGGCTCACATGTGGGCCACGCCTCCTTGTTTGCTGTGCATGATTGATAGTCCCGAGATCCATCAATCAAGGACTAGCATTACTCGACGAAGTTATCTTTGATGGAGGCTAATCGGAAGGAAACTGCTGTGATATTTAGAAGTTTTACGGGAAAATAGGTACTTTCATCAAAATTGTGGAAAAGAGAAGGAGCTTGCAAAAAAATATAGTAAAGTAAAGTAAAAAAATAAAATTAAGTAAAATATCTTTTGTTAACAAGTCAGACGGATTAAACTAGCCCTAGAGTAAATTCTGAACTTATATCGTAGGCTTAGGGTAGAAAATAGGCAAAATTCACAATGTCATCAAAGATGCGAGAGCAAAGGAGCTTGTGAACTTGTGTCGAAGGGTACTAACTCATCATCATCATGTCTTTTTAGTCTCCACTGCAGGATCACGACCCTCTCTGTACCACCAGAGCCATATATTAGCCAACCTCTCCAACCCGTCTGGCCAGCGTGGAGAGTGTAGGCCAAATCCTCTGACTGCTCGGACTAATATATGGCTCTGGATACTAACTCAATGATACTTTATTAACACACTTTTATTAGCTTCACTTGTGTGTAAGAAAATCTTGAATCTTAATTTGACTCACTTCCCGGTCTGCGATTAGGATGAAATCTTGCACACGCTCTGAGTTCTGATGACAATAGTTGATTAGCGTGCTAAAAGCGTGTTCTTTAGTTTTTTAAACTATTTATAAATTATTTTGTAATAGATACTTATATAGATAAACATCCAAGACTCAAGCCAATCAGAAAGAGATCGTTTTCTACCATGACCTGGCCGGGGTTTGAACCTGGGTCTCCCGTTTTGCAGGCTGGCGTGTAACCACTGCGCCACGGAGGCCGTCAATGAATTTCGTATTCGTATCGCAAATAAAAAACATATTTGTTGGAATCGTGTCCCCTTTTTTCAAAATATCAACAAAGGCTGCCACCTGGAGAATAAAAATCTTTTGCTTGTAAATTATTTTTATAGAAGAAAACAAATCTAAAGAGACCTCGTTTTTCAAAATTGGTCAATGCATTATGGCTACAAGAAGGGCCAACTTTTTGCCAGTTATTGCCAGTTAATGTCCGCTGTACGTTTGTTTGTTGACGTCACATAGCCTATGACACTCCGGGGAGGAATACGAATCAAATGACAGCTCACACTTCAAAATCGGTCCAGCCGTTTAAGCTACACGATGCAACAATAGAACAGACATATTTACATATATACATACATATTTACATACGCTCGAAAAGCATTACCCTCCTTCCGGGTGGGTTAGTCGGGTAATCCCATCCCAACTTATATGGGCGTAGGGAAATGACGAACCCACCGCCCACTGGCGTTCTTTCACACCAGTGTAGTCAGTCTCTGGGTTGATCCACCATACTTATACGCAAGTTCACCTCGCTGTAGGAAGGGGGCAATGTCAATAGATAAACGCATCCAGTTTCTACAGCGATGGGGCAAGGCACAAGGGGATGTGCCTCAAAGGGCGTACGCCTGGATCCGTATAGCGGCGTGCGGTCAATCTCCTGCAACCTCTGCTTTCTGCCGGTCCACCGGCACCGGGAAGCTGAGGATGAGAGAGTGGGTCTGCACCAGCGCAATTGTTGTCCACTTTAATATATTCACGCGCAGTTGACTCCTGCATGTTTATTGAACAATCAGGAGTCGCCATCGCCGGATACGGTGTGGACATATACACACAATATTATAAATGCGAAAGTGAGTTTGTTTGTTTGTTTGTTACGCTTTCACGTCGTTACTACTGGACCGATCATCATGAAATTTTGCATACACATAGGGTAAGGTACTGAGAAGGACATAGGCTATATATTACGCGGGCAAAGCCGCAGGTAATAGCTAGTAAGAAATAAATAAACGCAATGAGAATTTTATCATCATAAAAACAAAATAAATAGAACTTAATTTAGGCATATCAATTACAATAAAACTGAAATAAAATTACCTTTTTCGAATAAATATATATTTGACTTATTATAAAATAATAAAAAAAACTATTTTGCCTCTATTTTGCACCTTAACGCCCACTAACATTACACGCTAAACGAGGCGTTAAGGTTTTATGACCTTAAGCTCTGTCTAGCCCGCAAAGGATAAAGATGTGATAATAGGTATGTATTAAATTAAATTAGTAACATACCTACCCATTTTCATCACCTACGCCATTTATTAAAAACAGCTTCTTAGTAAAAGTAATAAAATGAAGCCATTCAACATTCCTAGAGATTCAATTAATTATTTCAATATCGTAATTTAATTATAATTAAAAATTTATTATTACACGTGTATGGATTAATTACGAGAGGAGATAAGACATACTTAAATCTTTATTAGATTTTAGGCACTATGAGACTGGTGTCTATTGTGTTTCTAATATGTTTCGTACATACGGCATACTCCAGGGATTTTTACATGGGAATGTTCAGGAAAAACGATTTCTTAGTAGCTGCTGATGAGTTGCACAAACCAAGGGCCCCTTCTAGATTTACGTGGGCGCAATATGGAAGAATTTTCAAATGTCCGGTAAGCGCCTGTATCATCATCATCATAAGGTCTTTGTTAGTCTCCAATACAGGAGCACGACCCCTGTATTACCAGAGCCATACATAAGCCAGAGCAATCAGAGAATTTGGCCAACTCCAGGCTGGCCAGACTGGTTGGGGAGATCTCTTTGATGTTTATAAGCTTTTTTGCTTGTGTTTCGTAAGTCGCCTTCTACGACATCTACGGAAAAATTAGAGTGGTCATATTCTACTCGGCCGGTAACCACACGGCTGAGATATATATTCCTATAGAATTATTATATCTATGGTGTAACTCTTCACAGATAACCTACTTCAGGGTCGTAAATCGCTTGGGCACCAACGTCATGCCTAGGGTCGAAATTCTCAAGGGTGGTCTCAAAATGAAATACATCGTGGTTCGATTATCGGTCTACAACAAACCCATATCCGTGAATATCTACGTCGGATGCGAGAATAAGAAGAAGTTTGTATTTCCTAAACGGACACAAGCTACTCCTGCTGCAGCTGATAATGCAACTGGTCCTGGCAAGAAGGATGAGAAAGGGACTGATGATACTACAGTTGCTGGAGGTATACAAATAATATTTTGTTCTACGTCGCTCATGTATTTTCATACAATAAAAAACCAAAATTTTTGAATACACAAAAAAATCATCATTTTCAATAAGAACAGTATAGGTTCCATATGAAAAGTTGTTCATTTTGGGTCACCCCGTCGGTCTACCCCACCGGGCATTGATGGACTTACGTAAGTATGTGTGCTCCTAACTTATCTTTTACAGACACCGGCGGAACTGGAGCAGGTGGAACAGGGAAAGGTGATGGAACGACTGCTGCTGGAGGAGAAGGGGGCGACACGACAGCCGCGGCAGAAGAACCTGCTGCTGAAGGAGAGGAAAGGAGGATGGAGGGGGACGGAAGAAACAAGTAGGAGCAATAAAGTCCAATTAACAAATAATCGTCTTTTTTTTTCGTCATCATCAGGTCTTTGTAGTCTCCACTGCAGGAGGATAAGCCTAGAGCCATATTATTAGCTAGAGCAGTCAAAGAATTCGGCTTACACTTTCCACAACGGCCAGACGGGTTGAAGAGGTCTATTGATATTTATAAGTTTTGTGTAGTTTGTCGTCTTTACGACATCCACGGGAAGACTTGAAGTGGTCCTATTCTACTCAGCCGGGAACCACACGGCAGGTTCTAATGACAGATTTAAAACTTATACTACTGAAGTTACGTTTTTAGGGTTCCGTAGTAAATAAGGAACCCTTATAGTTGCACCATGGCTGTGTGTCTGTCTGTCTGTCTGTCCATCCGCGGTTTTACTCAGAGACTATAAGTACTAGAAAGCTGTAATTTGGTATGGGTATGTATATTAATCATGCCAAAAAAATGGTCGAAAAAATCTTGAAAGAATTTTTTTTTAAGGTAGCTCCCATGCAAGTAAAGAGGGAGAAATATTTTATTCTATACAAACTCATCGTGTTGGGTATTGTTAAATAGGTCTTTAAAAAATATTGTAAGGTTGAAAACACCATTTTTCGATTTAGGGATCCGTTTCTGAAATACTTGGTTTTAAAGTGCAAATAAAATTTCGTACGATTTCCATTGTTAGATGTTTTTGATCGTTAAACTGTGAGGTGCGAGGGTGATCAGTGTGAACCCAAAGTTGTCATTCGCAACTACGGAACCCTACACTGCGCGTGGCCCGACACGCACTTGGCCGGTTTTTATCCTACTAAGGTATGTACTGAATAGACCAACAGGCATACAGTCAGGATGGTAAGCGGTTACCGTAGCCTACGGATACCTGCAAAACCAAGGGCTACCACTTGCGCGTTGTCGACTCTATAGACATCTATTCCCTTAAAATTTTACTATGATCATGCAATCACTTAAGGATGACTGTACAGAGTTATTATGATAAAATTATAGTTTCTAAAAACGTCTCTACACAATAACAACTTTTAAAGAATACGATACTATTTATCAAAATTAACATTGGAAAATTTTACATATTCCATCAGATGTTTGACCATTTATCGTCAAGGCATGACTGCTCATGTATTATGCTATTATTTCAGACTAGCAATATCCATTCATTCGCGTTTATTATAGCCTATGTTATCCGCAGATAAGTAAGCTTTTTATTGCGTGTAAATTTACCCTCGAGACTGTCATTTGATGAAATTAGTGTAGTTTAGTGGTGAAATAATAACCTGAGGAGGTGATGATGCGTTGCCGACTCTTAAGATACCTTGTTTGTTTGTTTTTCGTATGTGTAAGTGGCCAACACTGGTGTCAGATTTTTCAAGCTGCCTTAAGGCATCTGACATAGCTTAACGACTGCCATCAACGATGACAGCCGGGACCAACGACTTAATGTAAACATGCCTTTTAAAGGACCCCAATTCATAGTATGCAGGGAAAACCCGAATCAGATATCCGGTGACGGTGACTACTTTCCATTAGAACATAGAAAAAAAAATAACCCCACGGCTTTTAATATAATTTTGATTATTATAATAATTTACTATTTAATGAAAATTTTATCTAAATTAATGGGGGATGAGTTATATATTACAGTGCTAAGTAAAAAAATTAGAATCAAAAAAAAAAATTAATATCTTTTTTGATGCCATATATTAATATTTTAGAAGCTTACTGCTTGAATGCATGGTATTAATTCAGATGCTAAATCATAACCACCATGTTGAGTTGTATTTAAAGTGGCTTTCCAAAAAAAATAACTATAGGGTAAGATAGTATTATTCAGATACTCGGTAATTGTGGCTGACTTAGTAATTTAGAAGGCAATATAGATTTTTAGAGGCAAATAATGGTATTAAAAAGAAGCCTGTTTAATTAGCACCCATAATTATTTAAGTAGACTGCTCGTATGGATTTGTGTTTGAATCACCGAAATCTTCGTGGAAACCATAATATAAGGCAGAAGAAGAAGAAAATGACAAGAAACTCATAGAAGGAAGACAGATTTTTAACCTTCCCAATAATACCCGTCTCTATTATTTTTCAGTGTATGCATAATATGTGTTTGTACATTAACAAAACATACTCAACATGCACCTGAAAACATATGTGAGAACTGTGCTGTCTTTTGCAGTAAACCAGACACTTTAATTTAATGTAGCTCACCAAACAGTCCCCTTTTAGTGGGACGTTAAAAACAGTACCTTCGGGAATTGTTCGCGTCTCGAAGTAAGCATGGAGGAGATTAACAGTTTTCAGACGATGCATACTGGCGACATTAAGAGAGAGAGGAAACTAAATGTTGCCACTTTTTAAATTTTCAAATGATTATTCATAATGTATGTTATATTCAGGGAGGACACGTACGGATTGTTTTGGCGTATTCTTCTCAGTAGTGGTCCCTCTGAATTTCGTTTAGTCTTGATAATCTTGAATTTTCCTAATAATACTACTTCTCTCTTTTATTTTTCTCTACACGTACGTATGTATACTATTACAAAACATACTCAACATACACCTGAAAACATTTGGAGTAAACAAACACTTTAATTTAATGTAGCTCACCAAACATAGTCCCCTTTTAGAGGGACGTCTAAAACAACCTAAAGAGCATAAACATCGAAGGGACCGCTTTAACCCATCTGACCAGCTTGGAGAGTGCAGGCCAAATCCTCTGACTGCTTTTGCTCATATATTCTAAGCTCTGGTAGCTAATATATTCTTAACTCTGGTAGTTCAGAGAGGGTCATGCTCTAGTAGTGGAGACCAAAAATGACCTGATAATGATGATTATTATATTCAGAGTGCGCCATGTACTTAATCGTTTATACATAAGTCTGACATAAGATATAGTTTTAATCTATCGCGCTATGTTACAAATTAGCTATTGCTTATAACACCATCCACGTGCATCGCTCAGGAATATCAACGGATTTAGAGAATTAGAAAAGACAATCGTGTAGCGAAGTTGCCCGACTAAATGTAGCTCGTGTGCCGGTAAGTTTCAGAGACCGCACCAAACTTTTTCATTACTAGTCTCACAAGATGGTACCCTGAGACAAATACATTTCTGTGTTACCTTTTCCACTACACTTGTACTTAGTGTGTTCTCCTGTTGATTTCTAATAAAAATAAAAAAATAAAAATAAAATTACAATTGAAATTCTACTAACATAGTTTTAAGTAAAATGTAAACTAACAAAAATGGACTATATTTGTCTGAATAAATGATATATGATTGATTGATTGATTGATAATTTCTAATGTTGAGATATACTTATTTAAGTGTATGGATCTTGCCGATTTAGGTGACAATTTTTTTTTTTTGTGACTAATTTATATATTATAAAGAAAGGGTTTTTGTAAAAATTTGCTTAATTTTCTTCATGTATTGAAAAACGTCGTATTAAGCTCGAACTCAATAGGTTGGCTATTATAGTCATCGGTTTCATCATCATCATCATCAACAGGTCTTTGTTAGTCTCCACTGCAGGAGCACGACCCTCTCTGTACTACCAGAGCCATGTATTAGCCAGGGCAGTCAGAGGATTTGGCCTACACTCTCCACGCTGGCCAGACGGGTTGAAGAGGTCTCTTTCATGTTTGTAGCTTTGATTAGCTTTTATTTCCTTAGTCGTCTTCTACGACATCCACGGGGAGATTTGGAGTGGTCCTATTCTACTCTGCCGGGAACCACACGGCATGCGGGAACCACACTATCTTGCCGAAAGAATAAGCATTGCCATTCAATGTTCCAATGCTACCAGTCTTTAAGGCACGTTGCCGAAGAGCAATGACCTGCGGGACATTTTCTATTAATCGGTAGGTTTTATTTATAGAACCGGAACTTAGATCTAAATGTTGTACTTTATGTAGGTACTTGGCCCTTTTCTTTACACCAATCAAATTTGATCATTTTATTTTATGGTCATCGCAAATGTATTGAGAAACGGCGTATGAAGCTCGTATTCAATAGGCTAGCTATAATTGTAGTCATCAGTTTACGATATAGTTATATAAGTTATATAAGACTTAGTGAGCATCAAAAAAAAAATGTAAAGGAAAATAAATAAAGAAAGTATTCTTTATCCACTAGACAGGAAACTACATAAATCAAATACAGGTGTACAATATAATGCCGGCGTCAGACAACACGTTACGGAATTACGGCAGTGTCAGAATAATCCGGCACAATCCAGTCCAATCCGGTTCCGCCTAATATTTACATCCTTGGGACGTATTAGACCTCTTTTTGTTAATCTGATGTTATTTCCAGCTGATCCCGTAAGCCGTGAGAGGATCAAGAAGCATATTTTTCCGTATTTTAACCCAAACAGCACTTTGTATTTCTTTTCAATACATTTATTATTAATGCTGTTTTTATGCCATCGAAACTTGGATCGTAATGTTGTATTATATGGACGTGGCCCTTTTCTTTACACCAATCATATTTGATCATATTTTATGGTAATTGCAATATATTGATAAACTTCGTATGAAGCTCTGGCTTTATAGACATCAGTTTATTATAATTACTCAATAAGCTGGCTGTCTTAGTCATCAGCATACGATCAAAAAGTTTACGATTAATGTGTATTTTCACAAGCTTTAATTTAAGGAGCCTTCTATTTCGGAAGACTTAGGCAGCTCCTGATTCAATAATACTCACAAAGTTGTATATAAAATGCCAGCATTCTACCCTTTCAGCATAATGAAGCTGCAGCCAACAATATCGGAGGCTGGGCCCGAATCTAGTGAGCGGAGAAAATTGAACAGATGCTTTTGATTCCCGCACCTTTATCGAGCTTTGCTTTGGAAAACTGAACAAGGATAAAAGGACTGCAATAACATTACTTTAAGACATTTTTTAGTAACTACTTACTTTATATATTTTTTTAATATATCTGCTATAAATACGGTCTTTATGCTATCGAAACTTAGATCGCAAGTTGTACTTTACGGGCTACTGGTCCTTTCTTTCAGTGGAGACTAAAAAAGACCTGATGAAGAAAAAGAAGACGAAGACGTTGTATGATGGTCGTACTCGATAAGCTTGCTTTTTTATCGGTTTACGAAGAGCAATTTGCATGATCTATGTACCTATATTGATAAGCTATATTGAAGCTGCAGCGAACAATATCGGAGGTTGGCCCCGAATCTAGTGAGCGGAGGAAATTGAACAGATGCTGCTGATTCCCGCACCTTTATCGAGCATTGCTTTAGGAAACGGAACAAAGAGAAAAGGTCTGAAATAAGACTAGTTTAATACACTTTTAATACCATACATTTGCTATTAGTTCAGTCTTAATGACATCGAAACTTAGATCATCAACATTTAACAGACTATGGCCCATTTTCCTTACACTAACCATGATTGCTTAATTTATTTTAACGTAATCGCAAATTTATTGAAAAACGTCGTATGATACTTATACTCAATAAGCTGGCTATTATAGCCAGTGGCTTACGAACACCAATCTTACCGACCATTGTATTTTTACAAGCTATATTTTTCATAAGACTTCTAAGTCACTTACTCACTCAAGACTTAGGTAGCTTTTGATGCAATAAAACCTACAAAGTTGTATATAAAATGACTTTCAGCATAATGAAGCTGCAGCAAACAATATCGGAGTTGGCCCCGAATCTAGTGAGCGGAGGAAATTGAACAGATGCTGCTGATTCCCGCACCTTTATCGAGCATTGCTTTGGGAAACAGAACTAGGAATGATATTATATTATTACACTTTTTAGTACTTAATTATATAATTTTTCAATACATTTGTTATGTTGTATTTAACGGACTAGCCCCTTTTTTACACTTGTTACAATTGCTCAACCTATTTTACGTTAATCGCAAATGAATTCAAAAACGTCGTATGATGTCCTACTTAATAAGCTGGCTTTTACAGATTTCAGTTTATTATATGCACTCATCTTCGCTTATGTCCAGCTTACCGTACTTGCTTAGTAAAAATAATGCACTATTTAGATATATTTGTTCAGATTTATTCATTGAAATACGTACTTTACAACGGAGTATTTTTAAAATAAAATTATTTTAATACGGTTTTTATCGCGTTAATTACATTATTTATACACCTAATAGTCTACCTGCGACCACGAACACTGTAAAGTGCTCGAAACGTTAGGTGTATAAATAATGTAATAAACGCGATAAAACCGTATTAAAATAATTTTATTTTAATGTGTAACAATCGCGAGTACATAAGAAAACATTATGTAAGGGAGTATTTTATTAGACACGATCGGCAAAATTATATTAACAATTCTGTTCTCTACACCTTTGAATTTTAAACCACGCTTCAAACGCCGTGCTGAATAAACTAAATAGCCTTTCGCTAAAGAAATTTTGACTACAGTTTATTCGTACTCCACATTGATGGTATCCACATGAGAAGAGTGTTGTTGAATAAGTACTTGTTCCTTTCTAACCTCCATGTAGATGCGGTCGATCTAAATGCCTGGTCATTGATTTTCGCAATTCGGTTGCCTACGTAAGTGTATTGTGTTATAAAAATCCTTTACTAAGTTAATTAGTAGTTACGATTCTCCATAAAGTCTAAAAACTGAGAATAGTGGATGTAATAGTGCTCCTGTAGAGGTTCAAACTCTTTTGGGATCGTTTAGATCTCGGTGTCAATTCCCGACAGGTTTGAACAGTTGGTGGCAGATAAATAAACCTACAAATAGACTTAAAGATTTTTATTTTATTCTTATTGCGGAAGAACAAACAGTTACAAAATAAATATAATAAAGGTTTACCTAGACTACAAAATTTTGTAATTTTTTTTCACTTCAGCCGCAAGAAATCCGCTGCTGGACATAGGCCTCCCCCAAGGATTTCCAATATGACCGGTTGGAAGCGGCCTGCATCCAGCGCCTTCCTGCGACCTACCAGGCTATTCACGGTTTTATAAATACATTTTCTTTAATAAGTTGCTGCTAGAGAGTGAAATGAGTAAAAAGATTGAAGACGGAGTGAGAGATTAAATTGTAGGGGAGTTAGGTTTATTGGCCCCGACTGTATTTTTAAATTTGTAGAAAGAACAGGCTTTATATTTACCAGATTGTTCTTTCAATACACGTAAGGTCATTTTCATCTACCACTGCTTGCTTTTGGTGAAGGGAAAACTTTTAAAAGTAATACTAATCTACACATTGTTCAAAAAACATCGGTTGAAAATACGAATATATGTCAGTCTTTGAACTACGTAAAATGCCTTTAAGTAGCTCATAAAAAGTATAATTTTTAAATTATTTTAAAAATTAATTTTAAAATTATTTAGTCCTATCGGGCATAAAGTTTAACCAAATAAATCATTCACCCCTTAAAAGGTAATGGGAGGCACTGAGCATCTTCGGGATTCCTCCTCAGTGCGCAATGTTTTAAAATTTCAAGACAAAGCCCCCGAGATTTACGGGGGGATTGTGTAAATTGGAAACTTTAGAAGAGATATAGCATTTGCGGCTGAAATAATGCTGTTCTGCCTTTTTAATACATACCTTAAAAAAGAAAGATATAAATACATACCTAAAATATTCAATCTAAGATAAATGTATATATGTCGTGGCCATATCGTAGAATGATCACTTTATGAAGTGATTGTCAATTTTATGAAATGGTGGCATTTCATGAAATGTTTTACTGTCTATTGGCCACATCATGATGTAGAGACAATATATCGTTTAACGATATGTGCAGCCAAACGCATGGCTATTTCATGAAATGGTCAAGATTGTTTGATCATATCGTAAAATAGTTTCTTTAATTACCGGTAGAGGCGCTACAAACGCTTTGTTTGTTTTGTTTATGTGGAAATATGGCGGCCGCCGGCGAAAACCGCAGTGACAAAGTGAACATTATGTTGTGTAATGATGAAGAAATTGAAAATATAAGAATTTACGACAAAAAAAATACAAAATGTTCTTAACATATTCTGAATTTTTGTTAATTTTATTTCCTGGACACCCTATTTTACGATCCGGTCAAACGTGAATGACAATATAGTTAAACGTTGACGATTCAATGATCTGATCAAATTAAGTTGGCCACATCATAAAATGCCACCATTTCATGAAAATGCCAATCGTTTCATGAAAAGATCAATTTTACGATATGGCCACGACATATACATACATATAGCCAGACTCATTCATCATCTCAGCCTCAAAAATTCCACTGCCGGACCCAGGACTCCCCCAGGGATTTCCATTTTCCATCACTGTTTTTGTTTTGCCATAGTCACCACGCTTAGCCAACGGGTTGCCGAGCACATCTTTAAACATCAATAGGTCTTTTTTAGTCTCCACTGCGGGAGTACGACCCTCTTTGTACTACGAGAGATATATTAGCCAGAGCAATCAGAGGATTTGGCCTACACTCTCCACATTGGCCAGACGGGTTGGAGAAGTCCATTTGATTTTTATAAGCTTTGTCTAGCTTGTGTATGCTAAGTCGCCTTCTACGAAATCCACGAGAAGACTTGGAGTGGTCCTATTCTACTATTCGATGTTACTATGCGATGTTAAAATCATTTTCTTAGGTTATAAAGTAGATTAATCATTAATATTTTCGTAGCTATAAAGGTGACAGGTGCAGGCAAGTGTCCGATGCGGATGTAACAAAAATTTTATTGACTGAAAGAAATTACACCAATTTGCTGGAATAGCTCGTTGAAGAAAAATAAAACCAGCAAAGTGTGAATCGGAATAGCACCCGAAAGGTTCCTTACAGTTCGTGAGCTCAGCTTAGACAGCTGAGCTTTGCTTTTGTGTGAGTGCACAGGATAGTGTAGGTGTGACGTCGGCCAAAAGCGCGGCGCATCTCCGCCACGCACCTGTCACACTTCACCCTTGTTGTCGAGCTCCGTGGCGCAGCGGTCATCACGCCTGCCTGCGACACGGATGGTCCCGGGTTCGATCCCCGGTCAGGTCAAGATGGAAAACGATCTTTTTTTTAGATTGACCTGGGTCTTGGATGTTTATCTATATATGTATTTGTTATATAATATAGTATCGTTGAGTTAGTATCCCATAACACAAGTCTTTCATTAGAACTTACTTTGGAGCTAGCTCAATCTGTGTGATTTGTCCGTATAAAAAAAAAGTACTCACAGCTTATACTGGTAGCAGCGTGACGTATTTAATTCTTAATATTTAGTTCTTGTGTTCAATTTATTCGTGAAATGGCTGCAAACACAATAACCGAAGATTACGAAAACCTTTAAATAGCCAAGTAAAAAGAAATATTATGTAATTTGAATAGTTATTTTAAATATAACAATAAAATTTATTTTTAAAAGTTTGTTTTTATTCTAACTTTACTTTTTTTTGTGATTGCGGTAATACTTATAAACATTATATAAAATTTTCAAGTTTCTACCTATTAGGGTTCAATACAACGGACGAACAACGGAGAGTCTGTACAAGGGTCCTCTTTTTAAGTTTCGGATACCTACGGAATCTTTAAAAATTATTAATTATTACGGATCAAACCAACATTAGGAATGTCAAGTCTCAGTGTAGTTTATACGTAAGTAAGTATAATGAATGTAAGATTTTTATAAATGACCTTTATTTTTAAATGCCCAAACTGGATGTAATCATCATCATTTCGTGTAGGTGACACGGTCAGTCGACCATGCACACCCTGGTGTCAGAGTTCTTCGGAACCGCCTTTCGGCCTCTGACGTGGTTCCTTTAACGACCACCAGATGGCAGCTGGGACCAACGGCTTAACGTGCCTTCCAAAGCACGGAATCATCTTTCTTATCAGACAATCAGGTGATTCATGCCTGCAATGTCCTAACCAAACCGGAAACAACTTAACAAAGTATGCTTCCCGTGGGAATCGAACGCGCCATCCGGGAACAACAGGCAAACGCCTTAACCACTGGACCACGGAGGCTGTTAGGCAACCACTGGATATAATAATTCAAATATATGAGTAAATTTTTTATTACGAATATTCCTAAAAGTGATAACTAAGCTTGTATGATTACAAATTAACAAGAATTGTACGTCCGCGTGCGATAAGGGCAGAAGGTCGTAGCTATGTAGGTTACAGGTGCAGGTAAGTGGCCGAAGCAAGTCTAATAAAAAAATATTTTCACAAGAAAATTACGGTGACTCGTCGCAATTGCTCGTTGTAGGAAAGGAAAAAAATAAGGTGCCTCGTTATTATAGTCGCTTAACCCTGTCTGTCTGTCCCTATATATGCTTAGAAACTTAAAATTATGCAACAGAGTTTGATGCGTTTTAATAGATAGAGTGATGGGGAAGGAAGGTTAATAATATGTATAATACATGCCCGGGCGCAGCCGGGGAGGGCTGCTAGTTTAAAATGTAGCTAAGTTTGTATGATTACAAATTAACATATGAATTGTACGTCCGCGTGCGATAAGGGCAGAAGGTCGTAGCTGCGAAGGTGACAGGTGCAGGCAAGTGCCCGACGCGGGTGTAACAAAAAATTTATTGCCAGGAGGAAATTACGGCGACTCGCTGGAATCGCTCGTTTTAGGAAAAAATGTTAGGTGTCTCGTTAGTATTTTAGGTCAGGTAAATGCTTTATTTTATGAAATCGTTTGCTTAACTTCTTATAAAGAAGGGTCTTTTTCCTTCGCGGTAATGACTTGAACTTCATTTTCACAACAAATTTAGGACCATTAAAAATTTTAACTGCAAAGGAATCTCCGAGAGGATACCAGCTCTTTGTATAGAAGATACTATAAGTATCTTCTTAGAAGTGGTTTATAGCTAGCTTCAAACAGATATTATCAGGACTTAGCACGAACCCTTTACTTATTCATTTCAAAAAAAAGTAGAGAAACCTTAGTGGAAATAAATAAGTAAAATAATATTAATAATTATATACTTACGCTGGCTGTCAAATATGTTTGCCCTAGCTGCCGGAAGGAATATTTTCATTAAGTACCATCCAAATTTGTAATAATGGAGCGCTTCCAACTTATTAAAATCCCCATCGAATATCCGAAATTAAAATTATTGTGCACACTTAATTTCCTAGTAATACTCATCAGAAAACAACTTAAAACCAACATTGTTTTTAATAAAGCAGGCAAAGTAGCAATATTAATCACGCGAGTGCTAGCAATGAGTACCATGTCAACAAAATTAAATTGTTTGCCTACAGATATTACACCCCGCGCTTACATCGAGTACTTTCTAGTGCAGTACACTTTATAGCTAAATAAGTAACACCGTTAGTAACAAGTTAATACGTAAAGAGTAAAAACGGGATCCTATTACTGAGACTTCGGTGTCCGTCTGTCTGTCTGTCACCAGGCTGTATTTCAGTAACCGTGTTAGCTAGACAGTTGAAACTTTCACAGATGATGTAATTCTATTGCTGCTGTAGCAAGATATACTAAAAACAGAATAAAATTAATATTTCAGAGGGGTTCCAAACAACAAACGTGATTTTATTGCCGTTTATTGCTCGATACCTAGTCTAATGTTGTATAGATGGTACGGTACGGAAACCTTCATGCGCGAGTCCGACTCCCACTTGGCCGATTTTTGTTAATATCCTTATGATTATTATTAATATGAAAAGTAAAAAAAGGTAGGTAAATTAATGCTTTTCGCGTGTAGGTTTCCATATACCTATACCTATGTATGAAAGTACCTTTGAAATAATTTCGACGTTTTTAAATGAAAACTCTCAGCGTACTGTACTGTATGGGAACCTATTTTTTTCTAAGAGCATAAAGTTTACAAATAGTCTGACTGTCTAATAAAAAACTTTTAGAATATTAAAAAAATGGCTTCCGTTTTCCTCTATTGCTCTGAGGTAGTTTTCTACAAAAATGTGATTCACGGCAAAAATACCTTGCGCCGCAAGGTATTTTTGCCGTGAATTACATTTGCGGAATAAAAACTTTTTCACAAAATATAAAATAGAAGAAAGTTTTTATTTTAACAGCATTTCCAAAATAAATTCCGCAATAAACAAAATTCCTGCATCCCTAATAAAATTAAGCTAGTTTTTATGCACTTCTAAAAACTTTTGTATCGAAAAACTCCGCACAACTTTTGCCATGTGTTACGATACATAAAAACTTTTGTCTGCAGTGCAGTAGTTTCGAAGTACTGTCGAATATGTGCATACGCTGTAAGTTTCGGGAATTTATTAAAACATCTGACGTTTTTTTTTAGAATACGCTTACTTACTTGTGGAATTATTATTCCTGAATAGACGCCGAAAAATATGAATATTCTGAAAACATAACAAAATTAAACAATATCTTTAAAACAACCTGCCTGATCCCTAATGGGTCGACTCAGTCCATCCAGTCAGTCTGTTTATTATGTTATTATGGAATTATGCTGGAAATTCGAAAAAAAAATACATTTTCATACAAAAGTATTTAGCCAGCCATGCTAATTTTTTTTCGAACTCCCAGCATTAGTCTCATATGTAAAGCGGTCCATATTGACAGGCTGAGTTACCCCTTTAATATATGGACAGGGTTTTATTAACACATTGTATATATTAACATTATGAAATATACGAATTCAAAATTAAAGACACTATGATAATTATTAGATAAATGTAACATTTATCGTGCCCTACAGTGTAATCTTCTTGAATAAGCTTGGAAGTTCCCGAAGAGGCCAATTACAGTTTTATTAATTTCACAAAGATGTAGTCAGTCTCCTGTATAAGCTTATTATTATTGCAATTAAGTTAAACTTCGAGTTATAGAATACGTTACAGTAATATTATTATTTTCTTTATTTGCTTCAATTCTTAGGATAGGAATTATAAAAACTATATAAAAAGTAAAACATAACAAAATATCGTACAAAATTAAATACAATTTTTATAAAAACCTATCCTAGTAGGCCACCAGCAGCGGAGTAAGACTCAAGCTACCGGCGGTTAAGGCTGCAGGGAGAGGAACCTCCTAACTATGCGTGCCGTGTCTAGAAGTACCGCCTTCTGTATCTGGCCCTTGATCCAGCCATCCAGCGAGAGTCTCTTGAGATGTTGGTCGAGACTCTTCGCTATAAGACCGTTCACAGATACGACTATTGGGACAATGATCGTCGAATCCACATCCTACATGGCGGTCACCTCGTGGGCCAAGTCTAGGTACTTACTAAGTTTGTCCTTCTCGGCCTTCACGAGGTTCTCGTCATGCGGGATGGTTATATCAACGAGCACTGCCTGGCGCGTCAATCGATCTGTCAGCACGATATCAGGCTTATTGGCGACAATAGTCCTGTCCGTGATAACAGATCGGATCAGATCGGATAGTTACAGCCCCCATGGATTCGATGGACTCACACTCATGCTCAATAACACCCATCCAACCACCCTCGGTGTGTTCAACTGGCACTGACCAAATACTACGCCAGAAATTAATCATAGCAACAGAATCTGGCAGTTGCCCGTCGATCACACGTCGGTCAGTTCCCTCCCACTTTCTATACACCTTCCTTTGGTCTCTTTGGAACAAGCAATTCTGCTGGAATCGATCCACACGCTCTCTGTAGCGACGAATACGTCCCGCCCACGCATAGACTTTCTGCTTCAGGAAGTCAATACGTTCCGTGACAGAGGCCATGTAATTGCAGGGCCTTATACCAGTACCCGCAAAGGCCTGAGTCACGAAACGCATGACACGGGGGCGGTTGTTGCCCCTCCTGAAGCAAATTAGCTTTGCAATGAGAGTCCTGAATGTGGCAATACGTCGTTCAATCCGTACTTGCCACGCAGGACCATCGCTGGTGGGCCGAGATGCACGGCCAGAGTCCGGAAACTTGACACACGCAGCACGGCACGCCGCGATGGCCCCACAATACATGATTGAATGCGTATCGACCAAATCTTGACTAACCTCGAAGTACGGGGCTAGCAGATCATTCAAGGCTCCCATTAGCGCCAAATTACGCCTATTCGTAGGCAGACGAGGTAATCGTGGCCTAGATTCGCGTGTGAATCGATACTGCCCAATTGCCTCCTCCAAAGCCCTCCTCAATTGCTCATGGGTATGGGTACTTACGCTTATGGTCACACTGCTCTCACCATCAACAATGGGAACGCTACCACTATTTTGCGGTGTCCGTCGTGTAGACGGGCACGAAAACACCGTAAGCGTGTCTCGTGTATTGGTGGGAGTCCTGCGAGCAGCTAGTACCTCCAGACGTAGCCTATCAAGTATAGAGTCATCCAGCCGTTTGCACCGTTGAATGACTCGTACTTGATCCGATAGTCGCTGTGCGGAGACGGTGATGGTCGGCTCAAGGACCTGAAACAGAGCCAGCATCCGATCACGGTACGCAGTCATGTTGGTTTCCCCCTCTGTAGCCTCGTAATAGGCGCGCATGCAATTCTCATTATTTTGTTGAGACCATCGCATGCGACGCACTACACCGCCGGTAGCGGGAGCCGGGCGCGGGGCAGGTTGCCTCGCAGGCCCCAAGCGTGCCGGCAGCGGGGGTCGTCCTCGTCGCGCAGGTGGTGGCGGCGGCGGGGGCGACGGCCCGCGCTCGTCGTCGCTCGACTCGCTGGTGCCGGGTGCCGTGGCAAACTCGTCACCCGACGATGTTGGCGAGGAGCTAGACGACGACGCGGGCAGAGGTGGTGGGCGTGCGTGTCGTTCCGCTTTTGATCGTGTAATCATCTTACATTACACATTTGTATTCATATGGTTTTTATTTCTTGAAATTAATGACAATGTCAAATCTTCAGTCCGAATGTCATCTTGTCCAATAAAGTTTTTGATTTGTTTTCATCAGTAATTTTCATTTCCTTTTGCGTAATTATCAATTTGTGTGATAGGTCCGTTATTGTAAATAATTCTGATCCGTCCAAATGTGTTAAAATCTCAGAAAATAATATTTTATAAAATTTTGTCGGTAATGAAAGATGTTGCACATGACAGCGGTTTATTATTATTATTATTATATTATTATTATTATTATTTGCGAATGGTTTTTAATGCAGCAAGACTCATAGAGTGAAAGTAAGACTGTCAATCCATTCAAAAACTTATAAGTAGTAAAAATTGAATTAGGCATTTGTTTCCTGATGGTTTACCTGATGGTAAGTGACGATGAAGATGAGGATGTTACATGCCTATCCAAAAGATACCCATTTATTCTACTTTTGGACTGTACTTGTCTGGGAATAAAGACGCAAGCAATTCATTCCACACTTTAGCTACTTTTTTATCAGCCTCGTGGATCTTTAGAATGCCATCCTGAATAGAGAAGAGCGGGCAGTAGTCAGTGAGATGAATCATGGTCTGGACTTCCCCGCAAAAATAAGAAGAGTCAGTTGCGAAATTCCACCTGCACATTGGCTCAGCGCATCTTCCTTGCGAAGTTCAACACCTGTTTATCTGGGTCCAGCACTTGCGCGGAAGTAAAGACCCGGCACAGGCAAATTTGGGTCGGATATAAGGAATTTGTTGACCACTTCTGAGTTGACCCATCTCTCAGACCACCTCTCCGTCGGTG
Organism: Rhodophaea formosa; assembly: GCA_963082605.1. Taxonomy (NCBI): domain Eukaryota; kingdom Metazoa; phylum Arthropoda; class Insecta; order Lepidoptera; family Pyralidae; genus Rhodophaea; species Rhodophaea formosa. The sequence continues at coordinate 15,981,912 of OY720217.1, read as the reverse complement.
TCTTGTCGTCCTTCACGCCTGTAGCACACAGGCGCGAATGCGGATCGGAAGCGTTCCGGAACGGAACATTGGCGAAACCGCGAAACGCTGTCTAGTATGATTTTGTTTGGTGCGTCTCACACCGCAAGCGGAACGAAACCGAAACGGAATCATACAACAATGTTTCGCGGTTCCGCCAGTGTTTCGTACCGGAACGCTTCCGTTTCGCATTTGCCGCTGTGTGCTACAGGCATCAAGGCTCTAGATGCCATGAAGGCAATACGTTACAGTTATTGCTATTTATGACCGCGAGCGAATGACATGACGTTTATTGCAGAAGTGTCCATCAAAGAGTTTAATAACGACTACGTTGTGTGCGCTAAACGTGGCCTTTGGGTTTTATGAACTTGGGCTCTGTCTACCCCGCAAGTGATAAATATGTAATAGTATGTATGTTTAAAAATAAAGATTCGATTTTAGGGTTCATTTGTAAGAGATACATATATTCAAAATGTACCCTATTAGAAAACTAAATTATCAACAGGTACTATTGACAACAATTGCTTATAAAGTTGCGAGAAACAGCTAGTATTTTATTAATAAGTAAGTACTTGCTCATATAATAGTACTTTTAGACGATTGTATTGTGTTTATTACATTATTTACACACCAAACGTTCCAAACACTTAAGACGCTTACACCAGCCAACTAGCGCGGTTTTATTTCTTTTACTACTAAATAAGATCAAATTGACAAAATCGACGTAAGTACTTCACTAGTAAATAACGTTAATGAGTAGTTCTCTCAATCTGAAATGCTGATGTCGATGAAAAGTTCTACTAAAAATACTACAAGTAATTTACTAAGGAAATACTTACGCAGATTTTCTCAATTTGTTCTTATTTCGGAGAACAAGAATTAAATAACGGATGTCGCTAGTTTCGGTGCTGTAAGCCTCTTAATACAGTGTTCATGTTCGCAGGTAGACTACCTGTTAATTTTTTTTAAGTATACTTTAGTAAAGTATTATAAGTAGATAATTTTATAGAAATGTGCAAAAATCGCAAATATATATAATATATAGGTATATATATATTTTTTATGTCATAGGACGGTAAACGACTAAGCGAGTCACCTGAAGGTAAGTGATCAACGCTGCCCTTGGACTAATGTAACAGCAGGTAAGAGGAGAGCATTGCCAGCCTTTGATTTTTCCTTCTCCAGATTGGAGGCGAGATGGGCCTCTGGCGCTCTCACTCACCGAACGAAGCATAGAAGCTGTAAAGCTACTACTCAAACGTCGATTTTCTGTGAGAGTGTGGTACTTCCCCGGACGAGCCGGCCCATTCATGCTACCAGCAAAAGTGATTTTCGCCGGTAGCGTGGCTCTACCACAACTAATAATATTAACTATATTGTTATCATTGTGTAATTGGTTTCTCACTACATATTACGTGAAAATGTATTTTTTCATACGAAAGTAATTAAATTTCTTCGTTTCGTAACTCGTTGCGGGCTATAAATGACTCGAGACGGCGTGGAGCGTGTAGAACGGCCTGTTTCATTAAGACAATGGGTTTAAATTGCAGTGGTTAGACAGACAGACGGAAACATCGTTGGTATATGTCAGAAACTTATAGCGTTGAACTGGTAAAATGATAGCGGAGTGGTATGCTCGAACGTGGCTCAAACACTCTAAGCTTCACAGATTTCTGAACTTTAAATGTGTCGCTGACAGCCTAGGTTTTTAATCACGATAAGTTAATTTTTAACAGTTTACTTCATGTTTCCTCCGATATCATTTACCACATGTACCTGGTTATTTTCTAATAAACTTATTACGGATAAAAAATCCCGACATATCTATTAGATGATATTAGAGATAAAAACAAGGACTCGTCACAATGGTCTCGTTCGGGGAGACAGCTCCTTAGCGTGCGAAATTTATTATTATATTTATTACATAAACCTTTTTTATTAGGCCCAAAGTAGAGTGACTAAAAGATCGCTAAAACTTGTGGGACACACCAAAAATTCTCAGAGGCTAAGCAAAACAGAAACCATACGAGAATTTAATTTCCGGCCAGGGAAACCTGCGTTAACTTTATTGTCATTTATATAATACCCGTATAATAGGTATTACCCGCGGCTTTGCCTGTGTGATATATAGCCTATGTCCTTCTCAGTACCTAAACCTATAGGTAAGCAAAAGTTCATGATAGATATAGGGCCACAAAATTCAAAAAAGTCGAGCAAAACAGAGGCATAGTTCATTTCTCGCCAGGAAATAACCTGCATTAGTCAACTGCAACAATGAAGCACCTCATCATCGTCCCAAGACCTTCATGTAGGCAGTCATTAAAATCGCTTCAGCTTATGAATTAAGCCACAAATAGTCAGAGGGCCGAGCAAAACAGAGGCATAGTTAATTCCTGGCCAGGAAATAACCTGCATTAGTCAACTGCAGCGGTGATGAGCCTCATATCTGAGCGTAATTATTCAGGTGACATTACTCACGAGTATTCAAGATAGTTGTGGGGACACATAGTGAAAATAATTACAATGGGTCAAACTAAACTGGCGATAAGTATTTCGAGGCTATTTTAGATTGGTTTGGATGGGCTGATTGGATTACAAAATGGATTCCTGAAGTTATATACCAAACAGACTGGCAGACTTAGGGCAATTAAATACGATTTCTGAAAAGAGCCTAATGTGCCGCAAAATATAGATGTTTAAGATAATTAGTGTAGCTATCATATTTTAAATATATAATAGGGTACAGTCTGAATCAAACTTTATGACTGCTCAGATATTAGCTGCGAGCTGCGCAAAAAGTGCCGTGTGGTTCCTGGCAGAGTAGAATAGGACCACTCCAAGTCATTCCGTGGATGTCGTAAAAGGCGACTAAAGAAAAAGCTTATTAACATCAAAGAGACCTCTCCAACCCGTCTGGCCAGCGTGGAGAGTGTAGGCCAGATCCTCTGACTACTCAGGCTAGTATATGGCTCTGGTAGTACAGAGAGGGTCGTGCTCCTGCAGTGGAGACTAGAAGGACCTGATGATGATGATGATGATGCGCAAAAAGTGCCCCGCCTCCCCGCGCGCGCCCCGCTGAACCTAATATTGTGTTCTACGCATCGCCTCGCGCTATATTCCGAGCCGCCATAAAGTTATTTGATTCAGACAAAGTAAGTACTTAATTATTTTCGACACCGAACCACATATATATTGGAAAAATACCGCATATAATTCCGTTATCTAACAGAGCAAGCAGAGCTAGCGCCCTCTAGGGCAGCGTTTGAACCGAAATGTTCAAACGTTTCGCGAAATCCTCTGGTCGCTGTTGGACTGAAACTATAGTTTTTGTTGCCGCCATTACTGTTCCTTTCTGTATAGTTTCTTGTTTTTTGAAAAATTGATTTAATCAAATCGTATCAAATTTGATTCATCGGTAGTTAACTTACTAAAAGTGTTAAATACCTTTTTCCCTTTTGACACAAAAAATATGTAATGGGATTTCTCGAATTTCTCCAATTTTAGAATTTGAAGGTTTTATTTTCTTGCGACATTAGGGTAACATCCATATATAAGGTAAGTACCTCATAATTTTTGTCAAAGAACCTCATACATATTGAGAAAATATTGCATGAAAGTCTGTTAATTAACACAGAGAATAGAGCTAGAGCACTCCAGGGCAGCGTTTGAACCGGAATGTTTTTCGCGTACTCCTCTGGGCGCTGTTGAATTGAAACTGTAGTATTTGTTGCCGCCTTTATTTTCTTTATCTACGGAAATTTGTTTGATAAAATATCGGATTGTGTTTTTATATACGAAACGTATCAAAAATTGGTTAAACTTTCATATTTTTCGGTCTTGTCACAAACGTATAAAATCTATAGACTTTTCTGTTGTGATTTTAGAATAACATCTATATTTATTACCGTATTATGTTCGACAAAGAACTATTTTTTTTTTATTAGCTATTTAGGTCCCACTGCTGGGCAAAAGCCTCCCCTTCTGTTCTCCACCTAGTCCTGTCCAGTGCCCTGTCTTACCATTCCTTATTAAATGCACACAACTCGTCTTTCCATCTCATTTTTGGCTTCCCTCGAGAACGTTTGCCATCACTAGGAACCCATTTGGTTACTGAACGTGCCCATCTTTCAGGCATCATACGGCATACGTGACCCGCCCAGTCCCATTTAAGCCTAGCGGACTTCTTACCCACGTCGACCACTTTTGATACAAATTAGAAAAAAACCTCATACAATTTTGCTAATTAACACAGCAAACACAGCTAGCGCCCTCTAGGGCAGCGTTTGGACCGGAATGTTTAAACTTTTCCGCGTTCATTAAATCATTGTTATCAGCGTTTCTTTTTTCGCGAACTCCTCTGGGCGCTGTTGTACTGAAACTGTAGTTTTTGCCGCCATTCGTTTCCCAATGTTTATAGTTGAAAGTCCAATAAGAAAATATTTATTTTTTTCTTCTGGTAGAGTTATCTGGACTGGTTTTAGCATAGTTTCGTTTGTTTTTGTTTCATCTGGTCATATCTGCGTTTGTTTTACATACTGGCGTTGTACTTCATACATTATCTTGACTAATTCATGGAAAGTAAACTAGCTAATATGTTCTAGTTTTATTAAAGAAAACTAAAAACATGATAGCCTAACGACAAATATTTTGGCACTCGAGATATGGCAAGGATTGAAACGATCTATCCATCCCATACCCATCTAAATATTTATATTAAAAATTATAGTGGCATAAAGAAACTCTCATAAGAATACTTACGTAGGTCTGGAAACAAGTATTATTGGCTAATTGGGTAAATTAAAAAATAGAAGAACCACATTAGTGACAAGTATTGAGTCGATTCTACCATACTTTATTTATACCCAAGTTATTAAGTGTTACTTGTTTGGGTATAAAAATATGATTATTTTTGTCATAAACATACATACATATACATATATGTGTTTATTGACTGTTATATATCAGATATATATTTAGCCTTGCATCATTAGCTTGATAATGAGAATGCATTGCACGCAAGAAACTTCGCTTACGCAAAGATTTGATGAAAATGCAATCTTATACTACCACCAAAAACCACGCGGTATAAAACAAACGTAAACAATGATCTATGTAAGGGTGTTTTATACACCCTTACATAGATCATTGTTTACGTACAAATGTCCTTTGTAGATTTCGAAAATCCTGGCTACCAATTAAAAGTCTAGACTTCAAACAACGAAATACATTGATCCTGCAATGCAGCCACGTAAAAAGGTTCTAGTATCGCTTAGATTGAAAACTGAATCGGCGCAGTTTTCAAATCCGCAATTTATTTTCAATCGATCCCCGCTTTGCCAAAAAGGTGCCGCGACCAAAAAGGTTCAGCTATTCATGTTTATTTTTTTCTTTTGCGCGCCTTTTTCAGCTTTCATGCGGCCAGCGATTTGGAACAAAATGTATTAATGCTATTTGTTTTACTGCAACGGATAAAAATCTATTGTTTTGAATTCAGTTAGAATGATGATAAATATCATGCATACAAGAATTAATCCATTTTTCAAAAAGTTTTCTTAACTGAATAAGTATGTTGTAAAAGGTTTTTAAATACCTAATTTATTTTTTTGTCAGTCATATTATCTTCTGCAGGACATGTGCAGGACACTAAAATTGAAATATGAGAAGTTCAATATGGTTTTGCTAAATTAACGTGCAAGAAAGAGATAATATTTCAAATTTTCACATATATAACTTGAGAAAAAGGGACCAGAGACTGAATTTCTTGAATTGCTATCATGAATTTTGAGACCCGTGTTATCATCAGCATCAGGTCATTGTTAGTCTCCACTGCAGGAGCACGATCCTCTCTGTACTACCAGAGCCATATAATAGCCTGATGATTTGGCCTACACTCTCTATGTTATTTCGGGTTGGAGAGGTCTTTTTAATGTTTATAGGCTTTGTTTAGCTTGTGTTTCTTAAGTTGCCTTCTACGACATCCACGAGAAGAACTGGAGTGGTCTATTCTACTCTGCAGGGAACCACACGACCCGTGTTATTTTTACTGTTAATTTTGTCACACCAAATACACTCCTCATAAATTAAAAAAATGTTCATAGGAGTATATTTTATTTGAATTATAGAATCAAGAGCGATTCTATAGTATATTAGGAAACTTTGCTTTTTATTTATATTAACTAAGTAACTAGATTTTGCCTGTGACTTCACTGTGTGTGTCCTTCTTCGAGTCTCAAGTTTAGTCCATATTTTTTTTATCTAAATCGGTTCTGTGGTTAAAACTTGCAGAGGTAACAGACTTATAGACTCAGTGACTTTCGTATGAATATCATTAGTATGGATTTAATCCATTTTATAACTAAAGAAATTCTTAAATTGAAAACTTTTTACCTCAAACACACAGAATATAAATTAATTCAAAGTTCCACGTGCGTGGAATTATGTCTATTAAGAGTCGCCTGGAAGCGCATGTCTCCATACAAACGGAAAAAGGGAATTGTGGCAATATTTGATAATTTTGGAGTAAAATTAATCAATTAATCTCATTATAATCTACGTACGTTCCTATATAGCTTGGTTAAAATACCCATGGTTTGAGAATTACAAGCCTTTTCAAATTTGTATGGAAATCTTGAGAGGCGTATAATTCTCAAATGTTTTGTTAATTTAACCAAACTGTATAGGAACGTACGTAGATTATAATGAGATTAATTGATTGGATGCTTAATTTTGCCCTGAAATTATCAAATATTGCCACAATTCCCTTTTTCCGTTTGTGTGGAGACATGCGCTTCCAGGCGACTCTTAAAGTTTTAGTTTCTAACTCTATAAGGCGCTTCAATAATATATATATATTCATAAGCTGAATTTTATATCACATAGACTTACCAAAACATTTTGTAGCTTTTAGCATAGACTTACTCGCTATTTTGCAGCCGATAGACAGAAAAGGAGTACAGTTGTGGGAGACTGGTAAACCCAAACAAAAATAAAGCAATGTGAGAAAAAAAAAAGCAAACTGACAACTGTGTGTTTTCAAATAAATCATTCATTCATTCAACTTCAGACGTCTAAAAACCTGAGGTAACGATTCTTTCTCATTAATTTTGAAATAATCTTTCTCTAAAATAAATTGATTAAAAGTTACACATGCCTGTAATCATGTCTACTGAAGTTTTAGTTTCGAACTCTTTGAGGCGCGGTTACTTAGCTAATATGTTAATGTACTAAGAAGGTGTATATAATTATTTATTTTAATCATACTTACAATACGACCGATTGGAAGCGGCCTGCATGCAGCGCCTTTTTTAGGGTTCCGTAGTAAACAAGGAACCCTTATAGTTTCGCCATGTCTGTCTGTCTGTCTGTCTGTCTGTCTGTCAGTCCGTCCGCGGTTTTACTTAGAGACTATAAGTACTAGAAAGCTGTAATTTGGTATAGGTATGTATTTTTATCATGGCAAAAAAGTGGTAGAATTTTTTTTTTTAATTAATTTTTTTTTTAGGATATCTCCCATACAAGTAAAGTGGAGGAGTAATTGTTTTTTCTCTACTTACCCATCATGTGGGGTATCGTTAAATAGGTCTTTAAAAAATATTGTGAGGTTGGGAACACCACTTTTCGATTTAGGGATCCGTTGCCGAAATATTTGGTTTTAAAGTGCAAATTTTTGTTAGAGGTAAGTGTCCCCCCCTCTATCTGCTAAACGGTTATATATGGATACCTGAAAAAAATAACAGCAGTAGTATATATACTGAAGTTGAAAGGAAAACTATCAGAGCTAAGTACTAAGTGCAAACTAAAAAGTTATAGGCAACCAACTTATAAAATGTACTCGAAAATGTAAAATTGCATACAGTTTTTATTGTTAGATGTTTTTGGTCGGTAAACTGTGAGGTGCGAGTGTGAACTCAAAGTTGTCATTCGCAACTACGGAACCCTACACTGCGCGTGGCCCGACACGCACTTGGCCGGTTTTTTATGTCATAAGACGGCAAACGAGCAAGCGGGTCACCTGATGGGAAGTGATCACCGCTGCCCATGGACAAATGCAACACCAGGGGTGTCACAGGAGCGTTGCCGGCCTTTTCTTTTTCCCTCCCCAGAGGGCCTCCGGCTCTCTCACTCATCGACCGAAGCATAGCAGCGGTAAAGCTACTACTCAAACGTCGATTTTCTATGAGAGTGTGGTACTTTCCCGGACGAGCCGGTCCATTCATGCTACTAGCAAACGTGATTTTCGCCGATAGCGAGGCTCTACCTTATCTGCCTTATCAGGTCGCCCGACCATCTGAAAATCCTTGTGGGAGGCCTATGACTTCCTGTGGCTGAGATGATGATGATGATAATACTCACAAAGAAAAACTCGGTTGAATGTGTCTTCTAAGCTCACTGCGCACTGACGAGCTCCGTGGCGCAGCGGTCAACACGCCTGCCTGCGACACGGATGGTCCCGGGTTCGATCCCCGGTCAGGTCAAGATGAAAAATGATCTTTTTCAGATTGACCTGCGTCTTGGATGTTTATCTATATATGTATTTGTTATAAAATATTGTATCGTTGAGTTAGTATCCCATAACACAAGTCTTATTTAAGAACTTACTTTGGGACTTGCTCAATCTGTGTGATTTGTCCGTATATATTTATTGTCCGTATATATTTATTTATTATTTATTTAAAGCACGGAGTAGCTCGAGAAATTTTTGGTCACCCATCTCAGTACAGATCACGCCTGAGGTTCCTTAACATTGTTTATTGTATTACAAAAGTTGGTCATGATATCAAGTAGTTATAAAGAAAATTACCTTAATGCATGGGCGCTGTTTTAATTCGTACGCCAGCTGGGCTATCGAGCTCCAATAAATTCTTTTATTAACTGTCTTCAAAAAGGGGTAGGATAGGTGATTTGACATGAAAGTATTTAATATTGTCAAAGTTGCACGTTGTTTTTATAAATGTTACTCTTTAGTGACAACTTTTAAACATATATGCCAAATTTCATATGTGTTCGGCGCATATCACTGAAACTATGTTATTAAAAAAAAACTTTTAGCTACGAGTATACTAGGCATAGTACAACAACTAGGCATAGACTACGTACGATGAGGAATTTAGTTGGTTTTATGAAAATTGGGTCAGTAGCTTATTTTATTTTTTAAATAGATTTAAGAAAAATTTGAAGTTCTATTTTTACTATTTTTTAAAGTACTGCTTGTTTATATTTATTATTTTGAAAAGTTTACCCAATTTCCTGTAAAACCTGCATTAAAATTTAATTAATTAATTAGTCTGATTACTGAAACCACACCCTGATGAGTACTCAGCTAATATTAGTTCAAGAACAGGCAGTTCCATATTAACTCCCCTAAAACAATGTTGTTAGTACGTTAATTACCTTGAAACAGATGCGTACTTACTAACCGACTTCAAAAAAATGGAGGTTATCAATTTAACCCGTACGTATATCGTAACTAATATTATAAATGCGAAAGTGAGTGGGTTTGTTACGTATAGAGAGCAGAGTAGAATAAGACCACTCCAAGCCTCCTCTTGGATGTCGTAGAAGGCGACTTAGGAAACACAAACTAAACAAAGCCTATAACATCAAAGAGACCTTTCCAACCCGTCTGGCCAGTGGCGTCTGGCGTTGAGAGTGTAGGCCAAATCCTCTGACTGCTCTGGCTAATATATGGCTCAGGTAGTACAAAGAGAGTCGTGCTCCTGAAGTGGAGACTAAAGAAGACCTGCCCCCGTAGCATGGCACGAGCGACAACATTTATCGACTATCGCCATCTTGTTTTTCGCAATACTGAAGAGCGAGAAGTAGATAGTTTATCGCGCGATATAAACGGCGTCGCGGGAGCCATGCTACGGGGGCTGATGATCATGTGTTGAGTTATTTCAGAACTCGTAGACATAAGCTGTCGTTTGTGTCGTTGGCTATTTAATCCACCAAGGTTGCTGGTGTTTTACATGAAAATTATACAGATTAGACGCTTATGTGCTTCGTTGCGTGTATAAAAATTGAAAATATGTGGTGAAAAAGGACTGGCCACAGGTAGGATTCGAACCCACGACTCTTAGGTTTACGTCCTAAGAGCGCTACTAACTACACCACTGTGATTTCGAGTCACCGCGTCGAATTCTCTCATCACGTATAACCCATAGGGTAACAACGCGTTCGAAGCAATGTGTAACTTACGGGTCAACATTGGTTCAGAACTTTTCAATAATTTATACCTAAATATTAATCCAACATAGATGAAAAAGAAAAGAGAGTTTTAATTATCATGTTTTTAATTTTTAATTTACAATTTATAAAATAATATTAATTAACAATTTGGTGGCAAGATAGCTTCTAGAGTCAACCCGACTCTCAATAAGGAACTCTATCCAAAACAGAGCATCTAAAATATAGTATTCTAAATCTACAAACAGAAAAATGAAAATAATAAAAAACTTCAAAAAAGAACAAAATGATAAAAGATTAAATAATAAATGAACATAAAAGAATCCAAAGAAACAATTAAAAATTAATGAATCAAAATTAGTTTTAGCATAATTTACAGCATTAAAATTTGTCTTAATTTATGTACATACTATTGATCGATTATTGGCAGAGCCAAGTTCTGGGGAGAATATGTACTCGCACTTCTCGTCACAACCTTAATAATTATTTTCACTATTTTTAAATTAAAGTTCAGTTCCGGACATCACAATTTTGATAATTTAAACATTCATTAAATCATTGATTTAAATACCTACTTAGTAGTAGACATTAATTTTCAACTACAGCCAAAAACTTTATCATTCATTCTCAACAAATTTTAGACTAGGTAAAAATCTAAATATATACATCTAGACTAGTTTTTCTTAAAACATCTTATATTACCTACGAAACTTGTCTGCAAAAGTTCATACTTTTTCATTACAAGTCGGTGGGCAGGCTTTTAAATGCGAACATTTTTTGAGATTTTTACAAACTTACATAATAATTACATCAAAGACTATTGTTAGGAAGACAATGAAGTGTAAATGATGTCAGGAAAACCCACGGCTTGATGACAAGCCACGTTTTTTCGCCAAAACGTTTATCTTTTATGCCTCCTGTACGTAATCACCGATGATCGGCTATCATCGTGAAGATTCCCTGTACATTGCTGTTAAACTCACCAAAGATCTTAAGAATAATCTATAAAACGCAGCAATGTACGGGGAGCTCGCGAAGACAGCCGATCATCGGCTATTGTGAAAAGGAGGCATTATAGGTACTTAAAGTAATCGTTCAAAAATAATTTCAAAACAAGGTATTACATAACATGAAGGATACAAACCAAATCTATTTATTTTTTCAATTTTAGATAGGTTGTTTTAGTTTTGAAAATAAGACAAATGTTGGTTTTTGACTTTATTCAGTCGAAAAGCTACGCAGCCAAGATAATTGAGACATGCAAAAGGCCATTTTATTCACCATTATAACGACGACAAAAATATCACCGGCTGGCGTGCTAATTATTGTGGTGAATACTAATTCATAGTAAATTTCTTAGAAGTTTTAATTTTCAATAAAAATATAGCAATTCAGTCATGGATAATTTTATGCTATAAAATCTAGATACTCTTATTAATAATAACTTATTATAACTTGGATTCAATGTAGTTGTCCTGCTCACATTCAATGGTGGGACAGCAATCGGGGTACTGCCTTGAGTGGTCACCCTTGGTGACGAAGCAATTAGGTTCATCGGTCATAATCAGTCCACATCTGTAAAAATAAAAATTAATTAATATTATTTTTTATATTTTTTGACATTGATTGATTAATGACTCGTACTCATTTGGGCTTTGAAACGAATGTTAAGCAGTTCTTTTCTTCTTTCTTCTTTTAAATTATGGCTTCCACCGAGATTTTAGTGATTCTGCCAATGTCCAGTATAATGAGATACTAAGTATTTCCAAGTAGCATCAAAGATGGCGTATGTTCTTTGGCAGCCTCGTGGGAGATTTTGGCGACAAATCTATATAAGTCCATTTAACAGTCTACTTTAACTATTTCACAAATTGTTCTAATATGTATATTAAAAATATTAATTTTACTTTTATGTTCCCAACACCTTTTAGATAAATAACCACAAGGTCAATAAGAAAAATTTTAACTTAAAAAAATATAATGTATGAAAAATACAAATTTAGGTGTGTAAAGATCTATTATTAAAACTTATTTTAACTAATTTAAATCCTCTGACTGCGCTGAATAATATATGACTCTGAAAGTACAGAGAGGGTCAAGCTCCTGTAGTGGAGACTAACAAAAACCAGATGATGCTGATGATTTTCACCATTCATTATTATATTTATAAGTAAAATACTTACGAGGCATAGTTAATCATTCCACCGCAGGTGATCCTCACGCACCCAGGGCCAGTGATGGTGGCTCCGAAAGGAATCACGTCTCCAATCTCCTGAATGTAGCACCCCTCTTTATGGGCTGGAAAAAAGAGAAAAATCAATTTATTTGAGTGCTGAAAATAGGTTATTTCGTATTCACTAACCTATCTACGTATTAATAAATACGTACATCAAATTGCTTAAATGTATAAATTATGTTTGGCCCTAAAATTATTTTTGATTTTGAAAAAATATGGCTCCGTATTATTTTTTATTAGAACTGTGTGGAAATCTCTACGAGTACAAAATGTACTGTTGGTGAAAATGAGAACATTTTCACGGTTTTTTTTTTTTGTTTTGCTGATCTCAATCATAAATTCATGTTATTAGAATGTTTGTATTTATGTAAATAGAACCTTTGACACGTGTTTGGTGTGGAACTTTTTGTGATGTCTTTTTTTCTAGCGTTATACGCTAAAAATTGTTATTTCTTAGAAGAGCGTAAATAATAGCAGAGTATAACAAATTTAATTAAGTTACTATTTTCATTATTTGCTGATACTTGTTTTAACTTTTAATTCTTAATTTTTATTTCATCAATATCATTTAATATCACATACACTACATAGACTATTTATATCTTTATTGTGTAACTAAACATTTATTTAAAAAAAATAATACTGTAAATGATTATTTATGGATACCTACCTAGTTAAAAATAGAAATTGACATCTTTGTGTAAAAATGAACGTTGTGGAAATTGGGAAATAAATGGCTTTATTATTATTATAATCAATAAGAATAAAAAACGTTACTGTCACATATCTTTAAAAAATCCTTAAACTGATCATGAATGTTTAAGTCTTCTTTTATAAGAAAACCTCGGAAATTAATATGAAATAATCACAGTGAATAATTCCGAGTAATGTTTACAAATGAGAGCCTTGGCCTCAAACACAGGCGCCAGGACTCGACCATGAACGTCAGATTGCTAGCAAGTACATCCAAAAATATAAATACAAATTCTCCAGTATTTTTTCCTTATGGCCGAATTTATGCTAATATGGGAGAGATTATTATAATTACGAAAATATATTTGACTTGGCCGATTTTTGACCCATTGCTTATTTACGCAACAATTTTATTTTTTTCGGATAGTAAGATATTTCCAAAATAACGGAATACGCGATTTTATAATAAAGATCTTATACTATGCAAGTAATACGAATATCCTTTAAAAAATAATACCTATTATGACTGCATTGTAATCACTACATATTATAAAACAAGGTCCTCCGCCGCGTCTGTCTGTCTGTCTGTTCGCGATAAACTCAAAAACTACTCCACGGATTTTCATACGGTTTTCACCAATAGATAGAGTGATTTACGAGGAAGGTTTTAAGGTATAATACATGCCCGGGCGCAGCCGGGTAGGGCTGCTAGTATATAATAAGAATACCTATTCAGGACAGGAGCTTCTTACATAACAATTTATATTAAAATTCATCTATTTTATATCATTAGGATGTGCGTCACAAAACTTAGAATGCGGTGCAGTTTTTTATCCAACATGTTTAGATTGGACCATTATTTTAAATTTATATTCAAATTTTATTCATGTGCGTCAGAGCTCAAGGAAGCTGGGAACCTGTTTAAAGACATGTGAATCGTATAGGGTTAACGGCCAGTCATAGAATTGATCGAAAATTATTTTATAATGAAAATATGAGGATGTTTTTTTGTTTACCAAATTTCCATTTAGTCACGTTGTTAAATTCTTATTTGAATGACAGCTAATTAAAAAAATAATTATTGAGAGCTATATATTTTTTTTAAAACATGCTAATCCAAAAGTAAATAAATGGCTGGGTGTACGAACTTGCACCATACAGTGACAGAATTTTTACCTGCACATTACTTCCCATTAGTTTGATATTAAGTTCGTAATAGGTCGACAAGAGGGCCGCTCTCATAATAACATTCATTCTCGTATTTGTCATAAGTTTTTACTGTTTAACAGTTTTTTAACAGATACCAGTTGAATCATTAAATTTGTTAGTTTTGGGAGTTAAAGCCCGTACACAGGACATACGTAATGCCTAACATCTACTGCACTAAAACGGCCTACAATTTTCGACCAAGACATAGGAAGCCTCTTTAGTGAGACACAACTGGTGATGTGCCCTAACCATTGAACATCCTAACGGCCCTTTAGTAAGCTGTAAGAAATTCTATTTCTATACTTAAAACATCAATACGTCCAACAAAATTCAGTGAATATTTTGGAACCAATTTATCACTAAACTGCATTGGCTAATTTACGAATTTAATGTCCGATTTCTTCAGACATAAAAAACTTTCACTGGAGAGAAACTGAATACCAAAACTGGACGGACTACACCGGTACGTAAAATCCCAAAAATATGTTCCGTTACAGTTAATTTGAATGAAAACATTAATGTTTCGTTTGACCCGGACCTGGAATACGGTCCGTTAGTTACACAGTATTTTTAGGCGTCCATGGCGCAATGGTTAATAGAAAATGCTTCTATTCGATACCCGGCGCAGGCAAGATTTTGTTCTTCATTAGCATAGATGTTACTAAAATTGTGAGTTGACGTCGCTTGGAGAAAATGGGCTGTGCAGTTTGTTGCCGCTTCTTCTGCACTCCGCTTTGGAAGCGGCCTATACTTAGCCGTAATGAGTAAGTAAATAACTGGTTAACGATTTTTTGTTCTAAAAGTTCTGAAATTAAATATGAAATCTATATAAAATAAACGTTTGAAATCTTTGTATTTATCTGCGGTTCTGATTATATCCAACAAGGATTGGCGTAAAGCAGGTAGCCGGCTGAAAAATTTTGTCAAATCATATAACAGCATGAATACTGTCATAATAGCAGATCCCAGGCCCAATTGTCATACTGAAGATGCAACCAAGAAAAAGAAGAATGAGAAAGTGACCCAATATTTTTTTTTATATTAAGTACATAAAATATAAAGTATTTTGTGACCCGTAAAATAAATATAAATCAACCCGTACGGTGACATTAGTAAGTTTATTTTCGCCACACGCGGTACGTAATAAAAAGTTTCGTTATGGCTCTTTTGCTACATTTTAGTGTATTCGAAAATTGTTTTCAAAGTTGTAAAAACCTGTCATTGTTTGCAAATGTGTTGGAAGATAAAAATATCACAATATTAGATACACTTTTGCAGCTTTATAAATAGGTACACGCAACCCACATAAGTCCACAGTATTTTTTTAGCAAAAGTGCCTTCTCATAGCTATTATTTTAAAATTGTTGATTTTTGTTCGTAAAATATTGTTTTTTTCCAAGGTAATTGTTTTAAATATAACTTAAATACCTTTATTCTCATTGTTCTTTATATTTGATACATTTTATTTCAATTGACGATATATATACTCGTAATCTCTTATAACGAAACATTGAAATCAGTGTATGTACTCACGCACAATCATTATTTTATTCGCAAGATGTTTACTAAGTATTTTATATTCAACCTTGTTCAATTATCTATCAATCAGTTAGAAGTCAAGGCGTCTGACACAATGACGAAAACATGTTGTGAAACTAAGTATGTAGATATGGTAAGTTTTTTGTTTCTTAGCTAATGTTTTCTTCCGTTGACCATGGATACGCGGAAATACTAGACATTTTACTATGAGTGAATAATTAAATAGCAATATAATAAATTAATTGTTAGATACGTATTATTCCAAGAACATATATTTACTTTTATACTATAATATTATAAGATTTTATTATTTGTTTGTATTAAATAGCCTCCGAAACAACTGGACCGACTTCCAAAATTTCACCTGTAATAAACTTACTTATCTGCAGGTAACATAGGTTATAATTTACGCCGATGAAGTCGCGATATAAATGCAAATTATATATAAAGTTATATACAATTTACTAAACTTATCTAAAAACTAGGTACTCTTTACACGTAAAATAGATATTGTACGGGTTATTTGATTGTTATATTTCAACACCTTTAATATTATTTAAGTACCTTTATTTCTATGTTTCAAATTAAATGTTGCTTAATAAAATACATATTTTAAATTTTAATATTGGTTAAATATATTTTTAGTTTAATAAATGACCAAATTTTTTTTTTTTAAGTAATGTAATATTACCTAAATGTTCCGGCTTTTTCGGAAGATGAGAAATCATAGTGGCGGCGCAAGCCATGCTCACCAAAGCACAGAAAATAGTTAATTTAAACATGTTTACTTATTGAGTATTTTAACTAACTAGCTCTAACTTTGAAACTAAACTGATGAATTGTCCTCAAACTGCGCGCTTTTATTGGGGCAAACCGTACGTTATCTATCAATGAATGACATTGTTCTTACGTATTGCAAAAAATAAACATCAAGAGATAGTACAGTTGGGGGCAGATATACCTGACCCCTTACAATTTAAAATCTGTTCGTTAAAGGAACCACGTCAGAGGCCGAGAGGCGGTTCCGAAGAACTCTGATACCAGGGTGTGCATGGTCGACTGACCGTGTCTCCTACTCGAAATTATGATGATGGTCAGGTTTACTTGCCTCCGACTGTACGTCTGTATGTATATTAAAATGTTTAATCATATGTTTGAGTCATGAGAGGTCATTGGCCCTGTTCACCATTGCTTCCGGTGAAGAAAAAATATTATCACCAAAACTATATTTGACGAATTGAGTTCGTGTGTGAAATGAAGAATGTTAAATCATCGCTGCCAGAAAAGTGTGTGTGACTCTTATATTTCTTTTAACTAACGTATAAAACGTTATAATACAAATCTAGGTTTGATATTGGTATTTACGAACCATAATAAAAATGCATTCTTTAATCAACTTTTTAAATGCAGAGATACAGGAAATCTGACCATTCCAACATTTCTTATCATATTGCGATATTTTCACACATACAACTGTTACTTTTCATCTTAAATAAATAAACGGCATTTAACGGCCCACGATAAACTTTGAGGTTATTTTTTCATTGTACATATTATCTCCATGCAAGAAACTAAGAAATAGAAAAATATAACTAACGGTTACATTTGACAGTTCGTGCCATATGACAGTCCGGCTTCCTGTTTCACACTTCCGTCCCATTTCACGAAATCACTTCCACATATTTTAAGTGACAGGAATGATATATTTCACTTTGAGTTAAACTACTTTGTGTGCTTGTAACTCAAAGTACATGTAACTTTAACTTCCGCAAAGTAACGACTGAATTCAATAGGAAAGGAAAGATGTTACGCATCAAGAAAATAAAATAAACTTACCTAATTCTCTAGGTTTCATGGGAAGAAATCCTCTGGCGACAGCAGCGCAGGTCAAGCCAAGCATGGCGAGGAAAACTGCGGTTCTCAACATGTTTATTTGTTCAAAGTTTAGAGACAAGTCAAGGATATGTTATCTTATCTCTCGCGTCTTCGAGTTGCGACTGGCCGCCAACTCGCACCGCGGATGTTTTTATTCCTAACAGGCTGGTCACACACGATCGACTTTTCTTTCGACGTTTTTTTAGGGCGATGACTTCTTTAGAGGTGATGTGTTGATGTAATAGAAAAATGATCTATTTTTTTTAGACTGTTATGTAATCAGAGGTGTGTGTCTTCGTTGTTTTGATATCAATGTGGTTAGATGTTATTTATGGGTTTGTTTATAATTTTTGGAAGAGGTTAGGTATGTGGTGTTTATGCGGTCTTGTTAATCTGTTATTTTCTTATGGCTAGTACTTCTAGGGAAACCAAACTTTTAACATTATTAGAATAAGAAATGTTATTTTTTGTAAGTATGGATGGATGAATGGTGTGTGTGTATTTACGGACTTTGTCAGAAAAACTACTGAATAAATTTTGTGTTTTTTTTTAGTTTTTACACACTACTTCTTCTTCTTCCTCTTCACCTTATCCCGCTTTGAGTGGGGTCGGGACAGCTGTAAGCTTATACTTTCCATGCTGTACAAGTTTTGCCTTAGTTTTTATGTAGTTTTTACACACTACAATAATAGGACATAAGTAATAATAACCCAGACAAAGTCGCCAGAAAACAAGTAAAAGTAAAAGCCAAACTGTTTAAGTTAAAAAGATTTTTCAAAAACTATCTCTGTCTCAAATCTCAAGCCGTGTGGTTCCCGGCAGAGTAGAGTAGGACCACTCCAAGTCATCCCGTGGATGTCGTAAAAGGCGACTAAGGAAACACAAGCTAAACAAAGCTTATTAACATCAAAGAGACCTCTCCAACCCGTCTGGCCAGCGTGGAGAGTGTAGGCCAAATCCTCTGACTACTCAGGCTAGTATATGGCTCTGGTAGTATAGAGAGGGTCGTGCTCCTGCAGTGGAGACTAGAAAGACCTGATGATGATGATGATGATGATGATCTCTGTCTCCCTTTCTCACTGTTTCTTTATGATCTATATAAATATATAGTAATAATATGTCGTTTTTATCACCTCAAGCAGATAGTGGTCGATTAAAATAAGATTAGACTACACTCAGAGGTAACGCAGCTCCGGGTTCAACCCCGGCCCTTTTGCTTATGGGTTGTACAGTACATTTAACCTACTGAGCCCTACCGCTTGAAAGTCTCAATATACAATGAGTTAAGTATTGATATAGCAATAATTAATTCAAATTCATTTTGTACAGGAAATCGAACTACCTACTTTTATTCTGTGATCAAACTGAAATAAAAAAAACCATTCCATAATTCGTTGTCCTTTGAACCAAAATGTATGAAGCACCTGATATTTTCTTCTCGATTTTTTTTTTCGTTTTTATTTTGAGATAAGTGAACTTAAATTATCGCTAAAGCTCAATATCCAACACATGGTACCTAAAGATGTGAACTTAATATATGATAGGTAATAAATAAGACGCCATGAAATTAAAGATGTGGGTTATATTTAACGGCTACAATTTTAGTGTCTTGTTAATTAGCCCTTACGCGAAATCAATCCATTAGTGACTCAACCGGATTCACAAAATAAATATTTAAAACCATGGTAATTATAAAAACATCTTAATCACTTAAATAATTAATTAATCCAGATTAAATGTTTCTATTAATATGTTAAATAAAACGAGATTTCAAGGTTTAGGTCTATTTGTATGTAACGAGTCCAAACACATGCTTGCTAAAATAATAAGATACGATTATTTTATTGAAATGCAACACATGGAGATTAAAAATAGGCATTAGTTTATGAAAAAAAAAACACCCATCCCTTTGTATATATTGGCTGTCTTTGCGGATGACATTAAAATTTCACGCATAGATATAGTAAAAGGTTATAATCAAAATAAAAATAAGTATTTTTTATAAATTTAGACTAAATCAAATAATATTAAAAGTAATTCAAATTCTGATTAATTTTGCTTTGTTGATAAATAGTAAACTCACTTTCGAATTTATTTACTAATGTATCATCCAATTCAAAATAAAGGTCACAAGTTCAAATACCGTGTGACTTTGGTGTAATCTTTTACCGCTTACCTTAAGGTGCTTTACCTTCCACTATCAATATACCAATTACAATAATTAAGCTTCAGATAAAATAGTTTAAATAAGCAAACCATTTAAATTATCATATGCTATGGTAACCTCAAATCCAAACAATCAAATCAAACCGCTTTTAAAATTAAAAATAAAAACATCGAACTGGCTGCATGCAATAATCCAATCGAAACTAAAATTGCGTAATTTAAAAAGAAAAACAGTTCGAAAAATAAAAACAAGTGAAATAGCCGTTTGTAGGAGGCCTTATGAAGGACGCCTGCCTGGGATTTACTACTGATTCATCTCGCATGTAAACAAAGTTTTTTTTTTTATATTTTTGGCGTCACTATAGTAGATCCGTGACCGCGCATTCCGATGCCGGCGAAATATGACAGAATAACTATCTTGAATTGAAGATGTCATAGGTAGTCATTGTTTACGTAAACAATTTAACTATGTGAGTATATCATTCATGTCTAAGTCATGTTGTATGACTAACTGTGGGTTTATTGCTCTATGTTTTTTCTTCTATAGTTTTAAATAAATGCAGAACTTCAGTAGATAACATTTTGTAAGAAAAGTAGAGAAAATAAACTCTATATTTTTTCTATTGCAGGAAGGGATCAACTCTAAAGGCTTCACTCTCGAACGAAAGATTCCGTGCCAACATACTATATTAAACTACAAATAATGCTCAAAAAACTGACCAAGTGTGTGTCAGGCCACGCGTGGTGTTGAGTTCCGTAGAATAGAATAGAATAAGTTTATTTGCATATGAATAGGGTACAAAGATAGGTGTTACAAGGTTATTTCACTCCTAATCAGCCATTAGGGATGGCATGCAAGTTTATAATCATCAACTTATAATTAAATTATTATTACAATGCATTTCATTCAATTAATTCATGTTTGTTAATGTCAAAAAATATTATTTATGTATTGTCAAGCTTACAATTATCTTTTTTAAACATCACTATGCACAAACCTACATAAATTTTGATTTAGGGTATGATTGGTTGTATAATATTTATTGCTGTAAGTCGAGAAATTCCTTAACTGTGTAAAACCTTTGTCCAAGAGCCAGCTAAACAAGGTTTTTTTGAACGATTTAAATGTCATATGTTTTATGTCATTAGGTATTTTATTGAATATTGATATACACATATAGTAGCTATTTTTTTAATCTTTTTGCTTCTAGGTACCGTATCATAAACTAATCTGTGGCCATTCCTTGTATTTATCGAATAAAATTCTGTTGCTTAGTTGCCCATCATTTTATAAGTTGGTCGACTACAACTATTAGACTTTGAACCCGACTTATCTATAATATTATATGTATATGCTAGTTATGCTACTGTCCTTAATTTTTGTACGCATCCATAAACTCAACTATTAAGCTTGGAGGGAGAGGGGGTTTAAGTTCCCAGCAAGGTGTTGTCCCATAAGAAAAGTTGTTCAAAAAACTGAACTCCATAAGATTCACACCTTAAAAGGTCCAAAACGATAATTATTTTACCAGATATATTTATTGTATTTATTATTTACTAGATACATCAATTCGGGTTTTCACCTCTATAACAATACAATGCAAGATATTCACAAAGCAATATAGATTTTATCTACATAAAAACAAAACAGTTATTATGCATTAAACCAAACATTAGCATAAATTATCCGCATGGCTAGCCAAATCTGTGTTTTCCCACATAGCTAGGATGTGGGGGGTAATACCCACAGTTAGCACCAAAACCATATGGGGCCTACTTATTTATTTAACTTTATACATGTGAAAAAGCGGACTTAAGAGTCCCACGTAAAGCCGCAATCCCGTACAAACGTAGTTTCGTTTTAGTTTTACAACAGTTAAGCCAATCTCAACCAAATTTCGTACATACGACCGGATAAGGCATATTGATGTTTATAATCAGATTTCAATTTTAAAAACAATACCTAAACAAAATTACAGCGAGTACAAGTTTTCGATACGAAACTTTAAATCGCTGTAATTTTGTATAGGTGTTGTTTTTAAAATTGAAATCTGATTATAAACATCAATATGCCTTATCCGGTCGTATGTACGAAATTTGGTTGAGATTGGCTTAACTGTTGTAAAACTAAAACGAAACTACGTTTGTATGGGATTGCGGCTTTACGTGGGACTCTTAAAGACAATGGCTTTTTCTACTAGCTAACCAGTGTAGACAATCCGAAGGTTAGTGCGAAGACAAAATTAAGTAGGGAAAAAATGTGCATATACTAAAATAGAACATATACTTTTAGTTGTGATAGAGCCACGCTACTGGCGAAAATAACTTTTGCTAGTAGCATGAATGGGCCGGCTCAACTGGGGAAGTACCACACTCTCACAGTTGACCCGCTTGCTCGTTTGTCGTCCTATAGGACGACGATATTATGGTAAACCATAAAAAATACCACAGTATTCATATACATAATTTAACACAAGAATACAACAAACGATATATAAGAGACCCATCTAGTGTTATCATGATTATGGCAGGTGTTCGACCTTTTGCAAGAACCCAGCACAAATTCAAGACTTTTCAAACACATAATCATCTTTAAATTTCGATATCCGTTGGGCTACTAAAACTTATATTCTTGAATTCTGAACAGATTCGCCTAAAGTGACCGTTTTTCACAAAAACTAGGTATATGGGTGGGTTATATAAGGTACTTTGAATATCATTTTTATTTGTTTCATTCATTCAGATATATATCATCAATTTACGCTTAATCACATTTTAATTAGTCCAGTTAGTTAGTGGACCACCTGCCATTTACGATGCCTACCAACAATGGGATAGAACTTAGCTTATCAGCGTTTTTTTACCAGAGCTCGTGTCTCGGGATAAGTTATATAAAAAAAAAAGAAAAAAAAAGGCCGGCAACGCTTCTGGGTAAGCTACTTTTCTGGGTGACATCCACGTCAGAGAACTTCGCTCTTCCAGCAATCTCCTTCTCCATACACCTCATCATCGGATTGGGGTTTTCAAATACTCGTTCGCAGTGCAAGCCGTTCAGATTTGGAACTCTCTTCCAGCTAGTATTCACAGGGCCCGTAGACGTCTGGCATTTAAGAATGCAGTACGCGCACATTTTTCTCAACAAATTTTAAGAGTATAATATATTTATGTAGTCTATTTATGTATCTCTGTTTTTTTATGTTATTTGGTATGTAAGTATATTTATATAGAATTTGGTAATTAATTTGGACACAAGTTTGTTTTGTTATCTATGTAACCTTTTACATTAAATTTGCACTTACTTCTTATAATTTATTTCTCGGCCTCACCTGTTGGTTGACTGGTAGAGAAGGCCTTAGGCTTTAAGTCCGCCAATTACATGTACTATGTAATGTTTTTTAAATAAATAAATAAATAAACGCTCCTGTGACACCCCTGGTGTTGCAGTTGTCCATGGGCAGCGGCGATCACTTACCATCAGGTGACCCGCTTGCTCGTTTGGCGTCTTATGACGTAAAATAAAAATATCTACCCCTGTAAAATAAAAACATAAAAACATTATCTATGGATATATTTTGGAAAAAGACATGTTCTTTAAATTTTATTTTATTTAGACCATGTTACACAATAATACATACATCTTTGTCAATATTAAACAGACAATGAGAATTAGGTATTGGGAGCGCTATTTTAAATACTCATGTTTACTATTTACAATGAGCAAATATTGAAGTTCAATACTCGTACTAACCTAAATAAAACTGTATGCAATAATTTATTCCGTGTTGAGTGATGGCAAACTAATAAACCGGCGCCAAGTTTTTAATTTTTTTATATTTTTTTTTTGTATTGGTGCATCGATGCTGGTTGTGGGAGAAAAGAAAAAAAATATAATATATCAGCTGCTTATTTCCAAAAACCATTTGACCATAAAAGCCGGTCAAGGGATCGGGTGAAAATAATCACACCAATAGGCGATGCGGCTAGCAACCCATCACTATTTTGATTCTGCTTTCCCCTACGATGCTAAATGTGGCTTTTGACTCTATTGACATTGGGCTCTGTCTACCTTGTAAGGGATAACTACATGATAGTATGTGTGTGTATGTGTATATTGGTACTAGCTGTAGCCCGCAACTTTGTCCGGTAGGATTTCGATGTTAATTTAATAATTTTGATTCATTTCAACAGATAGTAAGGATTAACTTATATGATTCGCCCACAACAACAGGAGGACGTGACACTATCAGACAAGGCATACGGGCAGGTGTGGGACACTATGATAGGATTTTACACCTTATTGTCATATTCAAAGCGACCACAATCGCGAGAAAATCTTTGTAGTTAGCTACCGCAAGATGCCACGACCAGCTAGAGAAGGAGTTCATTTTTAGAGGGACGTTTTGAATGTGAACTTAAGGCTTAAATTCCTATCATAGTACCACCTCACGCCTGCACCTTTTCTTTTTTTTTGAATGGACTACGTAGCTAGCTCCAAATGAGCTTTCGCTACTTCACCGGACTTTTGAGGTGAGAGCAGAGTGCCCTCAACCTGTAAGGCAAACATCACCAAAGGGTCTCCGGGAGGGACGAACCTCCGCTTTTTGCGTTGCCTGGGTGCGCAAGGCTTGGAGAGACAGCAAACTCTCATATGCCTGATGGGCCGCGATTTGCATGCATGACCTGAAGGGCCGAACTGAGAAACAATGGCAAAGCCTTTAAAGAGCAGCAACTCTCATGTTTTGCCGTATGGGCCGAAAGCTACGGTGTCCGAAGGACCTATCTTGGGTGCAAGTCACCCGGGACCACCGGGCGGTCACCAGTAATCGGAGCTAGTCCTACTCTACGCACTCTGTTCCGGTGGCGAGTGCGACGGGGTCGGAGGGTGGGATTCCTCTGGCTGTTCGGAGCTGGAGAGGATCTGGACTGGGCAAAAAGATGTCTATGGGATCATCGGGATCGGTAAATACCACCGTATCATTACCGTACGCCTTTTATGTAAGTTTTATGCCTAAAAGAACAGATCTTACAAATCCGTTAAAGATACCCAACACTGGTATAAAACGTAGTAAAACCGAACGTTTAAAAAAAATGAACTTCTGCTAAGAATATAAGTGCTCAGTCTTATCCTTATAGAAACTTCACAAGTCATTCCAGAATTGAGAAAAAAAAACCGGTGTCTGAAAACGATTTCATAATGAGTTTTAAGGATATTTGTGAAAATCCATGTAATTTTTTTATGAATTAAAATCTTCATAAACTTTATTAAGGTCTGCACAAAATACAGATATTTGCTATTTTCACTTATATTAAGATAATAAAATTAAATTCCTCCATCCTTTGACGTAGACGTTAACTACTATCCCTAACTAGTCTTAGGTCTTCTTCTTCTATCGAGTCGTAGAATGGCAATATTTGTACATATTAAATATAAATAGTCTTAGGTACTATTACTGTAAACATAATGTGGAAACCGACAATAAACGTATCTTTTATAACGAGCTCCGTGGCGCAGCGGTTAACACGCCGGCCTGTGACACGGATGGTCCCGGGTTCGATCCTCAGTCAGGTCAAGATGAAAAACGATCTTTTTCAGATTGACCTGGGTCTTGGATGTTTATCTATATATGTAGTTGTTAATAAAATATAGTATCGTTGAGTTAGTATCCCATATCACAAGTCTTACTTAAGACCTTACTTTGGGGCTAGCTCAATCTGTGTGGTTTGTCCGTATATATTTATTTATTTATTAAAACTGTAACGTAGAACGTTATTTACGCGATCAGCTGAGCCTCCGATCCACTAGCTCTGTGCTCAGGGACTATTTTCTTAATTTTTCAAGTTAAAATTCGGTTCATATTTAATGTTTTTGCGTAAGAAAATGGAGAGTGATGTCTAGACGGACACATTAAAATTATGTGATGTTTTAAGTAGTTTTGTTTGGCGTAAGTAATAGAATTCTCGGTATCCAAAGTCTTCTCGGTGTCAAATCTGGCAATAAAAATGTGTTTTCCACTTATTATACGTTTGTCGTGTGATGTAGTCGTTAAAATATCAAGCTGCCCACATCGATCTCATTAAAGAAAACAATAAATTATGTATGTGCAAAACCTCGTCGTTAAATATTTTATTGGATTCTTCACAAAAAACCTGACGTGGGGTAATTTATCATCGATAGTACATGAATATTACGTTTTAGACCAACCGGATTTGCTTTGAAGGTATTTTAATTGACTATAGATCGGGCATGGGACCACAATAGCGCCAGCGTTCTGTATTTCTTTTTTTTTTTTTTTTGAAGTTGCTTTTTAGGTAGCTCCAAATATGCTTTCGCTACTTCAACGGGTAGGGGTCAGGGGTGTCATCTTCAATTGCCTGTACAGTGATTGCGGGTATGCCATCGAGTATGCCAGCCCGGTATTCTGAGCTGCTCCTCTCTAATCTCCAATCTATCCGAGCAATCATCATCATCATCAGGTCTTTCTAGTCTCCACTGCAGGAGCACGACCTTCTCTGTATACCAGAGCCATATACTAGTCTGAGTAGTCAGAGGATTTGGCCTACACTCTCCACGCTGGCCAGACGAGTTGGAGAGGTATCTTTGATGTTAATAAGCTTTGTTTAGCTTGTGTTTCCTTAGTTGCCTTTTACGACATACATGGGATGACTTGGAGTGGTCCTATTCTACTCTGCCGGGAGCTACACGGCTTGGAGCTATCCGAGCAAGTAGCATCCTAAATACCTTTCCCGTTCCACTAGTCCAATGAAATTCTACCTTCCCTAAAAAAACAGTACCAATGGGCAGCAGCGTCGAAACCAATAAGGCTAAACAAACTGCGCTTACCAACCCGCCTCCCAAAAATGGTAAGTAAGGCAAATTTATGATGGAAATCCTGCCATATCCAGCAGTGGATTGTTTGCTGTTAAGTCAACGACTTCACCAGGCGTTGGAGGAGAGGGCACAGTGCCCTCAACATATATAGCCAACATTATCAAAGGGCCCCTAGGAAGGACAGACCTCGGCTTTGGGTGTCGCCTCGGTGCATGGCATGGAAGTAACAAATTATGTATTTTGCCTGATGGGTTGAAAGCTTTGGTGCCAGAAGAGCCTATCTTGCGTGATGACACTAACTTGTTTACTCTATAACGTTTCGCCGATGCAACGTTCAATCTTGTTGATTGATTAATATACATAGTCATGAAGAAACTTTATACCGTGTACCCACCGGTCGCTATCATGGCACGAAATCTTAGTATATGTATCTACCTCAGTCAGTCAGAACTCTTTGTTTTTCAAATGGATCGTTTGTTTCTTACGTTATCTCTGGATCGATATTAATCATAAAGGTAGGAGTTATGTTTCAAGTTTGTACTCGACTGCCAAAAATGGTGTGTATTATTTTTTTTTCAACGGATTCAGTTACTACTCAAGAAAAGTGCCTAAGTGCTTTTTTTCAATGTTATATTTTATAGTATTAACTAGATTTTTTTATGTCGTAGGACGGCAAACGAGCAAGGGGGTCGCCTGATGGTAAGTGATCATCGCTGCCCACGGACAACTGCAACACCAGAGATGTGACAAGAGCGTTGCGAGCCTTTTATTTTTCCTTCCCGAGGGGAAAGAGAAAAGAAATAAGCCACTGGCACTCTCGCTTACTGAACGAAACACAAAAGCGGTAAATAATAATAATTTGTTTCAACCATTTAGATCATAATAACAATAAAATTTATGACAAAATTTACAATTAATCAATTGAAACAATTCCTAAAAGCTTCTACTTAACGTTGATTTTCTATGAGAGAGTACTTCCCGGACGAGCCGGCCCATTCATGCAAATTTCGCTAGTAGCGTGGCTCTACCACAACATTACGTATATACTGCTAACTTCGTTATTCTTTAAAAATCCGAAGAATCGACAATGGAGTTTAATGTAATTACTGAACCTGCTCAAAAACACGAGTTGTGATGAGAAAAATGTGACATGTAGAGAAAAACAGCCGGACAGACATACCAATGACATTTGGCCTTAGTTGAATCAGAGGCGCTTATAAAACACTTCTGCCAGTTTACACTAACCACCGTTTACGTCAATCCTTGCATCTTTATTTAGATGTCGCATATAATGCGTTGTTTACTCGATGTCGTAATTATCGATCGACTTAGCGTGTGTAGGAGTGTCATACTCGTAGGGTTGGTGCAATGCATTTTTGAACAATTCATGCAAATAAAATAAATATATGGTACAAGGAGGAAATATTAAACTAATAAAGTTTCTTGTTTTTGAAAAACAAATCAACAGGAAATTGATCCCAATCGACAATTAGCCGAAGTGTTTTGGAGACGAGCCAGGTCAGATATCTAAACAATTTGTTTGTCCTAATTGTTTCAATATTTTAATTCCTGTTTTTTTGCTACGTCTCTTTGTCTCTATCTCCTTAAACTGTAATTCTTTTATCTTACACTAGCAGCCCTACCCGGCTGCGCCCGGGCATGTATTATACCTTAAAACCTTCCTCGTGAATCACTCTATCTATTGGTGAATACCGTATGAAAATCCGTGGAGTAGTTTTTGAGTTGATCGCGAACAGACAGACAGACAGACAGACTGACAGACAGACGCGGCGGAGGACTTTGTTTTATAATATGTAGTGATCTTTTATTTACGTGTGAATACGAAACAAAAATGAAATTGATTGGCTGTTGCTAAGGGCAGTATATATTTCTAATTAAAAATAAAAATTGAGTTAATTTGTGTCTTCTCATTACAAAATGTTTAACTTTGATTCATACTAAGCATTATAGGATTCCTGTATTCTGAGTGTTTATACGCACCTCAAATATTTCACTTAACGTTTTATTAAAAATGTTGTTTCAGCAATTTTTGCTAGTCAAACAAATTAAACTTTTCACCGCATCTATGAAATTATAAAGAGAAAAGATTTGACTGTGTGACTGAATTGAAACAAAACTACAGGAATAATATAAAAACTTACGTGAGATAAATTCATTATGTAAACACGGCGTTACTCACGTTTTATTACGTCGGATCTGCCGACTAGTTTCGGTCTGTTACGAAGAACATCATCGCGGCGAGTGAAAGGGGTGGCGACACGACGATGATGGTCTTCGTAACAGACCGAAACTAGTCGGCAGAACCGACGTAATAAAACGTGAGTAAAGCCGTGTTTTCATAACAAAACTACAGGATCGATTTACACATTTCTTTTACTTTTATAAAGCTTACTAGCTGTTACCCGTGGCTTTGCCCACGTGGTACATAGCCTATGTCTTTCTCAGTACCCTATCCTATGTGTATGCAAAATTAATGATGATCGGTTCTGTAGATTCGGCGTGAAATCGTAACAAACTAACAAACAAATAAACAAACAAACTCACTTTCGCATTTATAATATTAGTTAGGATTAGGATAGGATAGTTAGGATTAGGATAGGATAGTAAGGATTAGGATAGGATTTATCTGCATATAAATTACGCGGACAAAGTCGCGGAAATATCACTACTATTATTTATTTTTTAAATGGAGATTCTATGTTCTATAGGTATGCTCATGATTCTTTTAGTTTCTTCATCCATCTATTTTCAGATAAGTTTACATAACATATGTGTTGAAATCGACCATTTCATCTTAAGAAACTTTGTTATGATTCTAAGGAGAAAAGAACGACGAAGATAAATAATTCAAAGATCCTAAATTAAAACCGTTCAGGCGTTTTTTTAGATTTTAGGTCTATCCGGTTCAGGTACCGCATATTTTTTTCTCTGACGACTACGAATTGATGTCTCCAAGGAATTAGATCCGCTTAGACTTCTGACGCAAGTAAAAAGTCATATAGAGCAGTTTTAATATCGTTTGGGACCGGTCTGACCCGTTGTTCCGAACGACACGAGATTTGTACGTAAAGACACAAATTAGAAGTTTGCAGATGCGAAACTTCCAAAACAAGAGTTAACGCCACGAACATACCAAAACATTGTACATTTACATCGAGTTTGGGTTAGTAACGTCCCGGCTTAACATTATAGGACTTGGTTAAAATTTTAGAAAGTCAAGACAGTGGTGCCTGTTTGATCTGCCCTACAAAAAAGAGATGCGTTTTACTTTGGAAATAAGTAAAAATCTTACTTAGTTTTTATTTTTCAAAATCTGGTAATGATTAGTATTTCTAAATGCGTGTTTCAAATTTACTTGTAAAATCAAAGAATTATTTCATTAAAAGACAATTATTCTGAATGATGTAACATTATAAGGTACAAAGTGTTTTGTGATCTGACGCTGGCGTTACATTTTGCTTTCTCTATCTGCCCAGAAGCCAATGTTCCCTTGGGGTAGTAGCTCATGTCGCTCATCCTCATTTTAGTTTGATGGGACGCCGCATAGCGCCACATAGCGCGAAGAACCGATGGCCGATGGGGCAGAAGGGTTCTCGAATGGCGACCACGTACCGGCAAGCGCAGCGTCGGGCGCCCACCGACTAGGTGGTCAGACGACCTGAACAAGGTCGCAGGAAGGCGCTGGATGCAGGCCGCTTCCAACCGGTCATTTTGGAAATCATTGGGAGAGGCCTATGTCCAGCAGTGGACTTCTTGCGGCTGAAATGATGATGATGATGATGATGAATAAATGTTTATATGAGAAGTATAGAGGAAAAGCATGTGTAACATGATTTTATTTCATACAGCTTATAAATTGACTCTCGATATTCTCTTAAAACGGCTAGGAAAAAATAGTGAGGGTAAAACACGCTGTATAGGTACTTCTATTTCTCTCGCTATTTTGCTAATGGCATTCCTTAAAAGATATTTTTATAGTAATGTTTTGATTTTAAAATAAGTCGTGGTAGCGAATTAATGGGTCTATCACTCACGTGAGCAGGTTTTGCTTCTAGAAGATGCAAAGGAATCTGTGATAAATTATACGCGTAGGATTTGTGGCCATTTTAAGTAATATGTATCTCATTCTCTCGTATTCATCATCATTATCATCATCAGGTCTTTGTAAGTCTCCGCTGCGAGAGCATGCACTCTTGTTTACATCATCATCAGGTCTTAGTTAGTCTTCGCTTCAGGAGCACGACCCTCTCTGTACTACCAGAGCCATATATTACCCAGAGCAAAGGCTTTGGCCTACACTCTCCACGCTGACCAGATGAACTCTTAGATGTTTATGACCTTTATTTAGCCAGCCTTAAGTCACCCTCTACGACATCCACGAGATCCAGTGGTCTTATTTTTCTCTGCCGGAAACCACACGGTGTATACATGCTTAATCCTAACACCTTAGAAAATATTTAAATTTAAAAAACACGCGCGTCCAACACAAATTTAATTTCTATGGAAAGTCGAAAAATCTTTGTCTTTTATTTTTATTTTTTTACTGAAATTTTCTTTATAAGCGATTCTGATTCCGGAATAAAATATCGTTACGCGACACGTTATGACTTTACAACAATACAGTTACAACACTAAATAAGTCGCAATTTTAATAGCATGACGATACAGACATAACAAAGTGCATTTACTTATCATTAATTTAAAGGATGTCAAAACATAAGCATTTTACCTCGATCAGAAATCTCATGCATTCTTTCACAACTGTCATAAAAAGTATAATTATTTTTACGTAGGTATGTATGTAAATATGGAAGTACATATGCATTTAAGTATGTGGGTTTACCATAAATTCTTAAAACCTCAACGGATTTGGTCGTATCGTTAAAATTTTTACACCTCTCGATTGACATAGGCTATAATTTTTATGGGCAGAGTATCAAGTTTTTTGCTGCCAGAATCTTGTGACTACTTTAAGTTACAAGTTAAAATTGTGATGTTTAGATTTGTAAATAGATATTTATCATAAAAATCCTCATGCACAAATTGTATCTATAACGGAAGGGTGGATTTTGAAAAAAAATTACCATAATTAATAAATTTATAGGGACAAATCACATAGAACCAACTAGCCCAGCTAAAAGTTGTTAACTTTTGTAGTGGGATATTAACTCAAAGATACTATATTTTATAAAACATATCTTTATTTGAACCTTGACATTCTTTCATTCGACATGAAAATTTAGTTTTTTGAGTTACCAGCTTTTTAATCCCATAGCAAAATTTGACCATATTAATGGGCTGATACACCCCTTTGAGGGTATGTCAAGGGAATATCATATTGCCAAGCCATTTTTCTTTGCGGATAGACAGTGCCCAGGTTCAAAGGCCTGAAGGCCACGTTAAGCTTGTTGGTGAGCGTGTAGGTAGAAAACGAAATCAAAACAAAGTAAGTAAGTATGGGTTGTTAGCCGCATCGCCTATTGACAAGTTTTCACTTGTCTATATAAATTCAAAATAGATAGATGACAAAAGGATTGATTCTATGAAGGTTCCTTTTCACCTTTTGAGGTACGGATCCTAAAAGAAGCAATAACAAGCTCGTCAAACAAAAAGATTTAAATACCCCAATGGCAAAGATCGAAATTGATTAAAACGATCCCGTTGTCCATGGACAGCATTTCCAAAGTTCAAACGTAACGTTTTTAATATTCATGAATATTGTATTCAAATGCTAATGCCTGCCTTATTTTGATCGAGAATTCGGAATACCAATATTTTTTACAATAAATCGTCTGGTCTCATTTCGAAGAAGCCGCCAAGACGTCACTAGACAATAAAATAAATAATGTACAGAAATACCGATTCTACCTCAGTACTTATTATTGATATCAAACTTTTTTCATATAGTATTCCTTTAAATCTGATATTAAGTTTTGAAATAAAAATGTGTAGTATATAAAATATTATATGTACGAGTACGAGTGGGGCTCAAGAGCATATACCAAAAGGCCACGTATAGCGTGTTGGTTGGCGTGCAGATGTAAAACGGAATCTAAATTCTGGCTAGCAAGCTGCATTACTTATTGAAATGATTCCTTAGGCCGGCTCGTTCTGCACAGGAAAAGAAACATTTGGTGCATTTTGCTTTTTTTTTCTCTACTCTCAGACCAGCATGGGATATACACGCACGACTGCTCAAAAAATCTCCTTCAATTAAGAATAGACTTTGAATTCTCAAATTTAGTGTTATGTTAATACGAATTTAGTAATTAGATGAGTTATTCTTCTCTCCTTTAACTAAGTTGTACTAGAGTGGCGCCTCTATACCAATTCATTATGTAAATGATCAATAATATTATGTGATACGATAAATATATTCGCTGGACTAAAATGACAAATGACAATAGATATTGTTAGAGGATTTGGATCTTTTCCTGTTCTTTAATTCTTTTGCTGATTTATTATACATTATTACTTATCGTCCCACGTGAGTTTTGTTACACGTGAATAGTTATATTTCTTAGGCTTATTGTAATGGCTTCTTCGACTTAATGGTTTTAAAAATTTCTTCATTACCCTTTTCAATGCTTTATAGTTAGGTAAATTGGGTGTAAATCTAACAAAAAAGGCGCGGCACAGACACGGCGTAGACATGGAACACTGTGACAAGATTTAAGCCTTATTTTCATACTTAAAACGACCAGCATCTGGAGAAAAAACGCTCCCGCAAGATGCCACGTGCAGGCAGAGGAGGCGTCAATTCTGGACCGTGTCTGCGTCGTGACGTACGCCTTTTTTGTATGTTTTATGCCTTAAGAAACATTCATGAATTATCACAGATCTCTTGGTTTCAAGGCGAAGTACACAAATCGTTTAAGTTGAGAATTAAGGTTCCCGTTTTATTTGAGACACGCTCGTTTTAGTTCTTAAGAGTCCCACGTAAAGCCGCAATCCCATACAAACGTAGTTTCGTTTTAGTTTTACAACAGTTAAGCTAATCTCAACCAAATTTCGTACATACGACCGGATAAGGCATATTGATGTTTATAATCAGATTTCAATTTTAAAAAACAATACCTATACCAAATTACAGCGAGTTGAAGTTTCGTATCGAAAACTTGTACTCGCTGTAATTTTGTATCGGTATTGTTTTTAAAATTAAAACCTAATTATAAACATGAATATGCCTTATCCGGTCGTATGTACGAAATTTGGTTGAGATTGGCTTAACTGTTGTAAAACTAAAACGAAACTACGTTTGTATGGGATTGCGGCTTTACGTGGGACTTCTCTTACGGGGGAAGTCTCTTTTTTTACCCATGCCTCCCAATCCAAAGTAATTATCATTTCGTGTAGTCACCTCACCACGCGTGTGTGTCACCACAGTCAGTCGACCAAGCACACCCTGGTGTCAGAGTTCTTCGGAACCGCCTCTCGGCCTCTGACACGTGGTTCCTTTAACGACTACCGAATGGCAGCCGGGACCAAAAATCCGAAGTAATGAAACACCGTTTATGTTATTATAACAACATTTATTTCTTACAATGCTGCTCTTTCAACAACCGTCGCAGTATCTTCCCTGACGGATTCTTAGGTATGCTATCAACAAACTCAACTTCCTTGATCTTCTTATAAGATGCTACTCTTTCATTAACAAATTTCTTTATACCCTCATCTGTAGCTTTTGCATCATCGTTTAACACCACGAAAGCTTTGGGTCTTTCTCCAGTGCTAGGGTCAGGTACACCAATAACTGCTGCATCTAATACTGCAGGGTGATCTTTGATTGCACTCTCTAGTTCTGCTGGGGGCACTTGGTATGCGTTTACCTTAAAACATATGAACAATAGTCATGATTTTATTACAATTGTAGATAGGAACCTAATTGAAATAGTTTCATCATCAGGTCTTTCTTAGTATCCACTGCAAGAGCATGACCCTTTCTGTACTACCAGGAATGTCAGCCATTCTCTGTATTAGCCAGAGCAGTCAGAGGATTTTGCCTATACTATCCACGCTAGCCAGACGGGTTAGAGAGGTCTCTTTGATGTTTATAAGCTTTATGTTGTGTTTCTTAAGTCGCCTTCTATGACATTCATGAGTAGACTTGGAGTGGTCCTATGCACTCTACCGGAAAACGTGCGACTAAAGAAAAGAAACTTTATTTGTATGCTATTGCTGCTTTAGTACAACTAAAGTAAGGTAAGGTTATACTTCCTAAATCTCAGCATAAACTGGTAGTTTTAAACTTTTGGTTGATAAAAAACTTGCTATAGATTTTTAACTTCTTGCATGCATTCAAACATATTCAACAGCAACATACTCAACTCATCAAACCACTAACAAGCACATGGTTATCGATTTCCTTATTAATTTGACAAATAATTCTAGTAAATACCAAAGATATATGATAAGTAAGCAGATACAACATGTCAGGTAGGTTTATGGCATGCTAAAATCTTAAAGTCCCAAATGTCAAACTTCTAAACATTATGAAATAAATCCCGATTGAGTACAATAAAATAAATCAAAGAAAAACACAGTTTTATAAACCAATACTCACAAAACCTTGTTGGACAAAGTACAGTAACAGTACTGGGTTTGTATTTTAAATATATGTTCAACATACAAACCTAGTACCTAATATATCAGTCAACTAAGCCTGTGTAATATTATTTTCTACGGAATGTGCATCACAGCAAATTGCAACAGTAACAAATAATGACATTTTCAATGTGACGTATATTCTTTTTTCTGTTCCTATGAAAATAATGTTAATGATGAGTCTCTATTTATAAAATAAAATAAAATAAAAACATGTCTGTGGAAAATACAAGTATATTTACACCTACTGCCCATAAAGATTGTAACAGTCTGTTAAACAGAATAATTATTTAAATTTTAGATAAAGTAAATCACTTTTACATGACTTTAAAAAAAAGGAATGTGTAACCTATATTTTCGAGTTCATGAAGCAAATTTATATGTAAGGAATTATGAATTCGTATGAGATTCTTTTTTCAACCATAACTTCTCAATAACTCAACGGTTTTGGTCCTATGCGGTGTCGTTGGTTTTACATTTTCGAGTGGCATTGGCTTATGGCAAGTATAGACTTGTTGGGCAGGGCAGTCGTGTTTTGATCTTACTTTGAAAAAAACTTGTATTTTTATTACCTTAATAAGCTCTTTCAATCTATCAGCTATCGAGATCAGACCACCTTCATCTATCTTCGCCAGGTCACCACTCCTGTACCAGTCATCATCTAAAAATACCTCTCTGTTTGCTTCCGGATTATTTCTATATCCTTTCATTATATTTGGACCCTTGATTAGTAGTTCTCCCACCTGAAGTTCAAATGAAAAACGTAAACAATCGAATTCCGATAGTATGATATCATTTTACGTGGGTTTTGTAGAATGTGACATATTTTTCTTAAAATAGAAAATATGGTAATATTTGCTGAGGCAAGTATTGTATTCATAGTTTAAATAAATTCTCTTAATATTAGTCATCAATTGTCCTTGTCCGTACTCGATGAAACTTGCCCCAAAAACCGTTTTATTTGTGGTAAGACTATTTTACAATGGACAATTTTTTCTTAGATACACAGTTAAAATAAACTCTACGTAGAAAATAAAAAAAGAACCTTAGAAATAAGTATGTAAGGATTTCTTTTTAATTTATAATGTTTTTGGTTTTCAATATTGCCTCCCATTTGATGTAACATATCATTGACTAATTTGTATAATAACTTTACCACAGTCGATTTGGCTCTTAGTAACTTTACTAGTAACTGTAATAATTGTATTCCTTGAATTGTCTAATACTTACTCGATACTGTTAATTATTTATAAGCATATTTGATCAGAGAGATTCAATAAACGATGTTGATGATGATTTCAAAGAACTAGTAGATCATCATCATCATTTCGTGTAGGTGACACGGTCAGTTGACCATACAACTAGTAGATTATATTGAAAGACTGAGCAAAATTCAAATAAGGATAAACAAAGTTTTGAAATCGTTTAATGTTTTTATACGTGATCGAAGATTAGTTACGAAAAAATATATTTTCGTAACAAAAAAATTTAGACTATCACGCAATTTAAGGACAAATAACACAGATTGAGCTAGCCCCAACGTTAGTCTAAGACTTGTGTTAAGGGATACTAACTCAACGATACTATATTTTATTACAAATACATAATATATAGATAAACATCCATAACATAATTATTACGCATATTTATTACCACCAATTTCAAGGGGTGGGAGGGAACCTATAGGGCTAAAGGTTAACTTATATTTTTAGCATCCAAAAATTGAAATAAAACAGAATTCTATAAACTTATTGGAAAATTCTTTGCAAACATTTGACCGCCAAATTCAAATTGGTCACTCTTGTTTGCCTCTTTTTGTTTATGAATTTATTGCACGTAATCAGATAAAGTGGTAATAAAAGGTGCTACAATATCACAGACGAGATAATGGACTAATAGATATTTACCAGGAATTTCCCATCAAACATGGCTCCCAAAATGTCAGTAGCATCAGCGTGGGTGTTAAGTATGGCATCAGTATTATTAGCGCCTTAAGTTCAGATTTGACTATACATGTACGTATGGGTTTTCACCTACTATAGAGCGGCTGTAAAACTTCTTTTTTTAGGGTTCCGTACCCAAAGGGTAAAAACGGGACCCTTTTACTAAGACTTCACTGTCCGCCCGTCTGTCCGTCTGTCACAAGGCTGTATCTCAAGAACCGTAATAGCAAGACAGTTAAATTTTCACAGATTGTGTGTTTCTGTCGCCGCTATAACAAAATAATAATAATTAAGGGGGGCTTCTATACAAAAAAACGTGATATTTAAGCCCTTTTTCATGGCTATCACTCGCCGAGCTAGATCTCAAGAACCGTAATAGCTAGACAGTTGAAATTTGCACAGATAATGTATTTATTAGTTTGTTAGTTTTGTTTATTAGCCAAACATTCTCTTTTTGCACCAAGTCTCTCTTATTGAAACTTTTTTAAGCAACTAAAGATTTAGTGTCTCGTTGTCGTGTAAGGATTTAGCCATTTAAAAACTGCTTAATCATTTCTATAGCTTCAATGATAAGATAGGCCGTTATATTGTTTTCCATCATGTCCTGGCCGGGGATCGAACCCGGGCCCCTTGTGTCGCAGGTTGGCGTGTTGACCACTGCGCCACAAAGGCTGTCAAAAGGTATGAAGGGATAGTGGTATAAGTGTCGGTTTAAAGTCTGTATGTTTTTATTGAGCTCACCCAGAACAGATACATATTACATATGAAGACGGACTGTAATAAATGTTCAAGTCATGTATCCGGGACAATAACTTTTTACTGCATTGTTTGAATCATGTATGATCTAATCGATGTACACTCTTCTTCTAAGTAAACATTATTATTGGTGATAAAAAATGATAATTGCATATGAAGTGAAGTCATAGGAGCAATTAGTATTTCTAAATTAATACCTAAAGAATTGTTGTTCTGTGTATTTATTTCAACGTATTGGATTATCAACAAGTAATTTATGATTTAATTAAATTGGATCAATGGATCAATATGTTATGAAATAAATAAACTGAGGCGTCATAACAATTGCCAAGTTTTTTTGGCAAAATAGTGACAAAACTCTAAACCAATTTTTTATACTGAGGTATTGAGCACAATCATTTTTCCTTTTCAATTTTTAAAAAGATAAATATTTTTTTCCGACTATTTCTAGATTGTGGGTATCTAGAAAAAAAATATTACAGTGGAGGACAAATTAGAAAAAGGAAGAGAAAAGGAAGGCAGCTGGTGTGTTATGTGAAATAATAATAATGTCATTTATTTCAGGCAATAGTATTGTACTTACAATTATGTACAATACCAGAGGCCCATATTATAAATACCTTACAGACTAACATACATAATGTTCATATAAATAAATACCTTACAACTTATATGTTATAATAAATAAAACAACGTTAAAAAAGAGTAAGAAACAGGCATCTGTGGAGACATCTGTTGGTTGATTGGATGCTGACAAGCAGCATCAACAATCACAACAAAGCTATCCAAGATTGCAACCAAGTAGCAAGAGAAACTGCAGAACGTTCGTCTCTGCGTCACGGAAGCTATCATTAAATTTGAAATACCTTCTCTTACTCCCCGCCGCTTCGAATGGCACGTTAAGCTAATGGTCCCGGCTGTCGTCATTGGTGACTATCTCAGATGCATTTAGTTTAGTCCGCTTGTTTGTTTGTTTTTCGAGTGTGTAAGTGGCCAACACTGGTGTCAGATTTCAAGCTGCTTATAGGCATCTGACATGGTTTAACGACTGCCATCAATGATGACAGCCGGGACCAATGGCTTAACGTGCTGTCCGAAGCACGGAGGAGCTCAAGATATTCTTATGACGGTTACCCATCCAATTGGGGACTGCGCCAAAGGTTGCTTAACATACGTAAGCGTTAATGATGAACCATCGGGCTGCTCGAGTTTAGTCTACTTGTAAACGCTGACACCGGTGTTGGCACATACACACGAAAAACAAACAACATCTCCCCTATAGTTCAAGAAGGCGCTAACTTCAATGTCCAAACTTTTTATTTAGCAAAAATAAGAAATATGATATGCTACGTTAAGTTCAAACTGCCTAATTAAGAGTCGCCTGGACGCGTATGTCCCCATACAAACGGAAAAAGGGAATTGTGGCAATATTTGATAATTTTAGGGCAAAATTAAGCATCCAATCAATTGATCTCATTATAATCTACGTACGTTCCTATACAGTTTGGTTAAATTATCACATGTTTGAGAATTATACGCCTCTCAAGATTTCCATACAAATTAAAAAAGGCTTGTAATTCTCAAAGCATTGGTATTTTAACCAAGCTGTATAGGAACGTACGTAGATTATAGTGAGATTAATTGATTAAATTCTTAATTTTACTCCAAAATTATCAAATATTGCCACAATTCCCTTTTTCCGTTTGTATGGAGACATGCGCTTCCAGGCGACTCTTAAGGTACGTACCTGACCAGGACCAAGATTATTCAAACTTTGGTCAACAATCCGTAGCTGAATGTTTGGCAAAGAATATCCAACAGTCTCATAAGCTTTGCAGCCAAATGGGGCAATTGATACTAGAGGTGCTGCCTCAGTCATGCCGTAGCCTTGTCCGAAATGAATATCATGCTGCAAAAGAAGATATGGTCATTAGATGTATGTAACAGTAGCTATTTGCATTCTGTTCATACATCATCATCAGATCTTTCTAGTCTCCACTGCAGGAGCACGACCCTCTCTGTACTACCAGAGCCATATACTAGCCTGAGTAGTCAGAGGATTAGCCTTAGCCTTTGAATGTTAATAAGCTTTGTTTAGCTTGTGTTTCCTTAGTCGCCTTTTACGACATCCACGGGATGACTTCGAGTTGTCCTATTCTACTCTGCCGGGAACCACACGGCGATGTTCATACATAGACTTTATCAACACCAATTTCAGCTTTTAATTTAAGTACATTTAATGCGTAATAAAATTTGTTACTTTATAAAACCCTATCCGGTTCTTAAAGAGGTGACTCAGTCTGACAACATAAACAACTTCTCTTAAGGGGCTAAAGCTGGAAATTAAAAACAAAGGTTAACATATAATTTGCCCGGCCGGCTAAACACTTTTGTTGGGATCAATGAAGTAACTTAAAAAAATCGACACTTGATTTTTAAGTTTCTTCATTGACCCCATAGAAAAAGTTGTTCATATTGACGATGAAGCCACGGTTAACAGCTAGTAAAAAGATAAGACAAGCTCTTATTTCGTTTAGTACTAACATACTAAAACAAACTATTTACCTTGACTTTGCTCATAACTTTGTGCACATCGGCCGTTGGCAAAGGGGCAGCTCCACAAACTGCCACACGTAAGTGTTCCAAATGCTTCGAAGTCACTTGCGGATGGGACCCAAGAAACAGAACTAAAAAATATATTGATTGTGTGTATATTTAAAATTGATTTATCATCATCACCTTCTTTCTAAAGGTGCTCCCACACAGCAGTTATATAACGTAATAAAACAATGTGTAACAACGATAACATTATATAACACCATACATGATCAAAATGTTATTGTGTTACACATTGCTATATATCTGATGTGTGGGAGCACCATAAGTCTCCTTTGCAGGAGCACGACTCTTTCTGTACAGCATGAGCCATATATTAGCCTGAGCAGTCAGAGGATTTAGCCTAAATTCTCCACGCTGGCCAGACGGGTTGGAGAGATATTTTTGATATTTATAAGCTTTCTTTAGCTTATTTTCATACTTCTACGACATCCACCGAAAGACTTGGAGTGGTCCTATTCTACTCTGCAGAGAACCACACGGTATAATTGATTTAAACTGCGACACACATAACCTTGTAATTTAATAAGAAGATATCATAAAAGTCATTTCTAAGATCATCGCGGACATTTTTTTGGGTAAGCCAAACAGTTTTTCTAGTCTCTCAGTCTTTCATCCATGTTTAATTAATTTATACATAGAATCAGTTTTAAATGCCTTGCTTGAGATATCATTTCCTCACATAAACATACAGTTTATGTGGGGAAATAATTATATAGATTTTATCTCATCCAAAACTTATACATGGAGTTGAAACTATCATACAGCATTCAATGTAACAGACAGAGTTTTTTGCTCAGATCACATCAAACAAGGTTTTTGGCATTACACAATACATAAACTATATTATATTGCATCATATTTTGACGAGCTCCGTGGCGCAGCGGTCAACACGCCTGCCTGCGACACGGAAGGTCCCGGGTTCGATCCCCGGTCAGGTCAAGATGGAAAATGATCTTTTTCAGATTGACCTGGGTCTTGGATGTTTATCTATATAAGTATCTATTATAAAATATAGTATCGTTGAATTAGTATCCCATAACACAAGTCTCGAACTTACTTTGGGGCTAGCTCAATCTGTGTGATTTGTCCGTATATATTTATTTATTTATTATTTATATTTATTTATATTAGAAACAAATGAGTACTTTTAGTTAATTAGGTAGCCCTATCACTACAAGCAATCTGTCGTATTCACAATATTTTTAGTATTTCTTATATTGTATCGATTATTGTTATTATTATTTATGGCTATAATGACTTCATTAAATATCATATCATTTACTTGAAATATGAAACGGAATTTGATAAAATCCGTCTCTTTGTATATATTGCAAAATGCAATTAAATTTAATTAAATATACTTCATTGTAATTAGTTTAAAATCAAATTAGAAAAAATAACAATAAACAAACTTACTCAGAGGTGGAGCTGTATACAAAAGATTAATTTTGTATGCATGCAATGCGTTTAGAAATGTATCTGGCTGAAATCGGGGCAATG
This sequence comes from Rhodophaea formosa, assembly GCA_963082605.1. Taxonomy (NCBI): domain Eukaryota; kingdom Metazoa; phylum Arthropoda; class Insecta; order Lepidoptera; family Pyralidae; genus Rhodophaea; species Rhodophaea formosa. Next base: position 15,939,719 of record OY720217.1, on the reverse strand, counting down.
TTACCAGTTTTTAGCCGACTGAGAGCTTATGTAGCATCAAGATTGACAAACCATAGCAATGAAACATAGGCAAAATAACAAGAAGGGAATCTTGATTGTTTCCTGGAAAAAATATAAAATCTATGTAAAGAGATCACTCATTTTAATACATAAAATCGGCAAATAATTTAAGAAAATCCCCCTAGGCTTAGATTAGCGAAACTAATGCTAAGAAGAATAAAATGGCCCGCCATTTTATTCTTGAACTCCTAAATCAGATTAAATTAAAAAAATCTGCTTAAAATCTTCGCTGGTAAATTACTTTTAAGTGTCACTTTTCATTACTTTGTGTTTAGTAAGTAAAAAAAACTACTCCTTACCACCAAAAGTGGCTACTTTGGCCGGTAATGGGTAGTTATCTCTATTTGAAATAATAATACTGATGAAAAGATATTCCAAAAATACTATAAGTAATTAACTTCTGAAGTAGTGAATTTAATTTTTTTATTTGATGTTATTTTTTTTTTATACAGTGGTAAAAATAAAATAGTGTGATTAATATTAAAAGTTGAAATAAAACCCTAAATATTAAAAGTTGAAAAGAAAATAACTATATTATCAGTTTCGTGTGCCAAAATGCACATTTATTTCAAAAAATAGTTTTTTTTTTTGCACGGTCTCATAGCAAAGGGAACGTTAATGGATTACTCTCGACTACTCATCATCAGGTCTTTTTTAGTTTCCACTGGAGGACACGACCTTTAGTGTGTGAGTCAGCAGTCAAAGGATTTTGCCTAAGTTGTGTTTTCTAAATCGCCTTTAACGACATCTATGGGAAGACTTGGGGTGATCCTATTCTACTTTGTCGGAAACTACCCGGTCAGTCGACTGTTTGTTTTTCGTGTGTGTAAGTGGCCAACACTGGTGTCAGATTTTTCAAGCTGCCAAAAGGCATCTGACATAGCTTAACGACTGCTGTCAATTATAACAGCCGGGACCAACGGCTTAACGTGCCTTCCGAAGCACGGAGGAGCTCGAGATATTTTTATGCCACTTGCGATCACCCATCCAAGTGGGGACTGCGCACGGGGTTGCTTAACATGCGGAAGCGCTTATAACGCTCGCGCCCACTAGGCGCTCAGTATCAAACAATTTCCAACTATAATCAACTTTGTAGAAGTTTTGGAATCCATTACCTGTTGTCAAAGAATGAACTCTACATTCAGTGTTCTGTTGTTCACAATTAGCTATAATATTACGATGCGTTAACTCCACGCCCTTGGGCAGTCCTGTAGTTCCACTAGAATATGGCAATACACACACATCATCAGCATTTATTTTAACTTCCTTTAAAATATCCAAATCCACATGATTATCTTCAACAAGTTCTTTATACGATATTGTTCCTTCAGGACAAGCTTCCTCTATATCCACAGATATGATGGGAATGTCTTTTTTGGCTAATTGTAATGCCTTTCGAATAGTTGGAACTAAACTTGGGTGAGTAATCATTAGTTTTGTTTCTGATAGATTTATTTGCCGTTGTATTTCATCTGGAAATTCAAGTATAATTTACTTACAGCTATACACAGCGTCCGGGCATATATTATAATTATACTTATAAACCACCTCACACAAAACCCTAAAAGTTTCCAAGATAAGCCTGTACAGATAGACCGGTGACTTTAACCTGGGAAATAACTTGGGAGCTCCAATGTGACAGCCTGGACTGATGCCCACTAGGTCACAAATGTATTGATATTGATGATCAGGATTTTGCTTAAAACTATCATTTAGTGAAAACTAGCATTTTTTTCCCGCGTCTCATGTCATGTCACCTGCAAATAAATTCGTTTTCATCGGGTGAAAGAATTTTTAAAATCGGTCCAGCAGTTTCAGAGCCTATTGAATGCAAACCAACAAATAATAAAATCTTTCCTCTTTATAATATTATACTTATATGTATTACAAATTTTTGACCCATTTTGACATATTTTCCATACAAATTTTATGCGTAACATACCTTTATGCGAAATATTTTTATGCGAAACAACTTTTATACCAATAAAAGTTATGCGTTCGGATAGTGAACCATCTGACCAAAGTCGTAGAAAGGCCTAGATCTATACGATTCCGTCCAAAATGTAAATCCTTGGAGGAGGCCTATTTAAGATACATCAGAAGCTAAAAATTAGCTTTCTTTTATAAGAAGTACTCAATCCATTTTACTTTATATTTCAAGTCATTATCATCGTCAGGTCTTTTTAGTCACCACAGCAGGAGCATGAACCTCTTTGTACTACCAGAGCCATATATTAGCCAGAGCAGTCAGAGGATTAGGCCTACACTGTCCACGCTTTCCAGGCGGGTTGGAGAGCTCTCTTTTATGTTTATAAGCTTTGTTTAGCTTGTGTTTCCTAAGTCGCCTTCCACGACATCCACGGGAACACGTGGAATGGACTTATTCTCCTTTACCGGGAACCACACGGCACATTTCAAGTAAACGGTTTTATTTTTGAATGCCTTTGTCTTGAACTCATTTGAATTTTATCTATTTTATTGGCATTTAAATAGATCTCTTGATAAAAATACTTTTAATAATTTTGTCAATTCTAATGCAAATCAAATTAATCTATCTATTATTCAATATAATTTGTATCTGTTTGCGTCATTGACGTTTTAATAATGTTTTGCTTGAGTAACAGATGTTATTATAATCGTTTTATTGATTTTAAATCTTCAATTTGAATAATATTGTTAAATTATGTTTAGTAAGTATCATTATCGATGATATTGTGATTTTAATTGCTCACTTAACGCTAAACGATCCATGAAGTGATCCAACATCCGTGAAGATTAAAAATGGAAAAAAAATGAATATTAAATGCAATGTCGGGAATTAACGCGAAAACATACCGTTTTTCTCCAGACGTTTCGGCCGGGTTACACCGACCGTGGTCACTGGATGACTGACATGCAACGCGAAAGTTTAAAAGTAGTTAAAAAAATGAATTATGAAATAATGCCAGTGCGAAAATCATTTGCTTATAACGGTTGTGCGAAAAAAATATTTTGTTTTAATATCAATATAGGTAAAATACAACCGCTTTTATATTATGGTTGCGAATTTGCTTGTGGCTATAATACAGAAAGTTACTCAAAGTATATCAATACTTTACAAAAATGCTTACAAGCAGTATAAATGGGATTGTACGTAGTTACCATGCCTCCTGCAGACAGCACCCCAAAAAATATTGTGGGATACTCAGGCATATTGGACAGCATAATGCCAATCGTGTCGCCATCTTTGATTTTAAACTTTTTTCGTAAGTTTGCGCCAAAAATACGGGTCTGCCTGTACATTTGCTCGTAAGTGTAGCTTCTGTTTGTTATTCCACATACCTGAAATTTAAGTAGACAAGTAGTTACAAACTTTGTGCGTATGCATCGGATATAGACCTGGAAATCTGAATCCATACCATGCTTATACAGTTACAATTTTATTAACTTAAGTTATAAAGTCAACTTTATTATGTTGTTGTGGATGGAAATAAACAATACTTTTATTTATTTATCATTTAGAATGTTCAATTAAATGAATTGGCGATCAACTGCTTGATGTATGAAGCGTTCGATTACTTGAATGTTTAATCAATTAAAGCTTCGATTTTAGATGTTGATAATTTCATCATCGATTAATTTGTATTCAATTTGACCAAGGTGACCCGTTTCAAAGCATTTAGGCCAGTTAACCAAAAAAAAGACTCCGTCTCTTACATAGCCAGTTTTGGATGATTCTTTCGCAATCTTCTGTATATAAAATTTCAAATGTTTGCAAATCGCCCCACGCTGCCCTGCCAAACTGATTTTGATTCGCCCCTCTGAACCCAGCGCCCTGGGCGGTCGGTCGCCAAATCGAGCGCCGCCCTAACGTCGCTATTGGTAGTACGTGTAAAAATGAAATTAGAGAAAGGTATTTTCGAATCGAACCCGGTGCGCCACGGAGACCATATTAGAAAGATTCTATATTCCACACCTATGTGTGGAATATAGAATAAAATATAATATAATTAGCCCCGACGCCTCGTTAGCCGTCTATACTAGTCCTTATGAAAATAAAGTAATATAATATAAGTAATATGTTGTGTTGTCATCATCATCATCAACAGGTCTTTGTTATTCTCCACTGCAGGAGCACGACCCTCTCTGTCACAGAGCCATATAGGTATTCCAGCCATATATGGCGGCGAGTTGACGTCGAGGCAACAAATCATATAGCCCAAGGCAGTCAGAGAATTCGGCCTACACTCTCCACTCCATGCTTAATTAATAAGTAGTAAATACAAGACAATAATGATCTGGTATTGGAATGCAAATGCGCGAGAAATGCAACTATCATCATCATTAGGTCTTTCTAGTCTCCATTGCAGGAGCACGACCCTCTCTGTACTACCAAGGCCATATACTAGCCTGGGTAGTCAGAGTATTTGGCCTACACTCTCCACGCTGACCAGACGGGTTGGAGAGGTCTCTTTGATGTTAATAAGCTTTGTTTAGCTTGTGTTTCCTTAGTCGCCTTTTACGACATCCACAGGATGACTTGGAGTGGTCCTATTCTACTCTGCCGGGAACCACACGGCGAAATGCAACTATGTCGGTTGTATTAATATATTAATTATTACATTTTTATTATACATAATTACATTTTCAATATAAGCTGGTCCATTTTGGAATGGCGTGCACTACAGGAGGTCAAATATCCTGCAGTAGATAAATTAAGCTGCTTGTGACAAAGAGAAGCTATTTTCAATGAGTTTGCTATTAATACGGTCTTTATGACATTGAAACTTGGATCGAGATGTTGTATTTTACTGAGTAAGCCCTTTTCTTTATACCAATCACAATATTTCAGTTTATTTCATGGTAACCGCAAATGTATTGAAAAACGTCGTATGATACTCGTATTCATTAGGCTGGCTATTTTATTCACCGGTTTATTTAGCCCTTTTTCATGGCTACCGCTCGCCGAGCTCGATCTCAAGAACCGTAATAACTAGACAGTTGAAATTTACACAGATTATGTATTTTTATTGTGGCTACAACAACAAATACAAAAATCAAAATAATAATAATAATTAAGGGGGGCTCCCATACAACAGAGTAGTTGTTGGCGTTTTTTGCTGTATCTCATGAACCGTAATAGCAAGGAGGTTAAAATTTTCACAGATTTTTTTTTATTGCCACAATAATAACAAATACTAAAAATAAAAGAAAAATAATATTTAGGGGGGCTTTCATACAACAAAAGTATTTTTTACTCTTTTTTTGGTACGGAACCCTTAGTGCGCGAGTCCGACTCGCACTTGGCCGTTTTTTTTTCTGTTATGGAACCCTGGCTTGATTTTTTCCATTAAATAAGTTTCATATTAGACGTTGACAAAGATCGCCAACAAAACTACGAATAAGTTTATTCTAAAAAGGTGAGTCCAAAGGTCTATCAAATTATTCAATATTCAACATACCTAACAATACGTTTGACCTTGACCTACAGTGTTGCCAGCATTTGAATTTCCGATTAAGAAACAGATCTTTGTGTTATAATGTTTTCCTTGTAAAAACGTGATCGAAATTCTTTTTTTGTATATTGAATATAAAACCTTAATTCTGAGATTTTATCGAATATTGTCTTTCTCTTATTCCGTTTGTATAAAGACGTTTCATTTCATCAGTAGGGGGTTTCTTTCAAATGATTTATTATAAATGGGGGCAGAACTGGACCACTTTAATCATTGTCAGGTCTTTCTTAGTCTCCACTGCAGGAGCACGACCCTCTCCGTACTACCAGAGCCATATATTAACTAAAGCTGTCAGAGGATTTGGCCCACGCTGGCCAGACGGGTTGGAGATTTCGAGCAACACGGCGGAAGGCCGTGTTGCTCGAAGGTTGGAGAGGTCTCTTTGATGTTTATGAGCTTAGTTTAGCTTGTGTTTCCTAAGTCGCCTTCTACGACATCCACGGGAAGACTTGGAGTGGTCCTATTCTAAAGTTCCGTAACTATTGTTAGGTTCAAATACCCTTAGGGCCCGCACACACGTCATCGCTGATAGCGACCACGTTTTTGTTTATTATGATGATGATAATAAAGTAAAAAGTAGGAAGTGTTTCATACTAGGGTGTTAAGAGATTGGCAGAGGATAGAGACAGATGGAGGGAGCTCCACCGACAAGAGCTTAGAGCAGTCACCATGACAAAAGTCATCCATACACCTAGTTATGCCTATATATTATAACTATGTACAACTCACTAGTTCAATAACAATAAAATCCTGTATTATTTGTTATTTTTTTGTAATAAAAGCACAATAATAAAATTATTAAAAAAAAGTTACTTTCCCGCGACCTGCAGATAAATAAGCTTTCCATAGGTGAATGAATTTTGAAAATCAATTCAGTAGCCAGTAGCAGAGTGTAATGAGCAAACAAACAACCAAATAATGACTATGTATGATATTAGTAACATAAATGAAGAGGTATAGGTATTTCACTCGAGCGAGACAGAAATCTGTGCATAACACAGTCATTCTAAAGCAGCGTTATATTCTGTCATTATCCTTCTACGAGTAACATAACATCATTAGCAGTGGGAAGTAAACATCGCAATAGGTAATTGTGTTGTACTTTTTTTAGGATATTAAGAAGTTTGTTTTCTTCCGCCAGAGATAAAAAGGAGTTCCGTTCAAAACAACCTGATTATGACAAAATAACGAATAAAAATTTGGTGTTTTTCCTCAAAAAGCTTTGAAGAAGTTTGTGAAATCATAGTTAAAATTCAATAAATGTAACTGGACATGAAAAAACTGGTTAGAAAGATCATATTGTTTATTAAGTTATGTTAAGTAAGTGCATCGTTAAGGGGGGGCGTAAAAGGGGAGCAGCTGCTCCTGCCTAGATGCTTGATTTTTTTTTCGAGTTTTTGCTTATTCTATATCTCCAATCTACAATGGTATATATATAACCATTCTGAATAAAGGTCTCTTCCAACCTATTCTGTCTAGCAGAATTACAATCACCTATAAACGTATGTAAGCTAAAAATTTACTCAAAGGCTGGCGACGCCCTTGACCATATTCTTAAAATTAAATACTTATATTAAAATAATACTCGTAATTTGGGCCCACACCCCATGGCACGGCAATTTAATGCCTATTACGGTAAAATTTTGTATCGGTTTGAAGATACACACAATGGTGATGAATTTGTTACTTATTAAAGCTAATACTGCCAAATAGACTTTGATGAATCTTTCTTTACACACCATAATAGTATATAGGTTATAAGCTAGTACCTAAGACGCAGAAACTAGAACTTAAATAAGATACCTACTGCAGCAGTTTTGGTGGGATGTTGATCCAAAATCCTCCAGACATACTCATTGAGAGTTACCTCTGGAACCGACACGTCAACAAACGGGGATCTGACCACATTATCACTGTTCCACACATGTATGCTCCTTGCAAATACTTTGGGAAACGCGTATTTATTTTTAAACACATTTTTAAACTGTAATAGTTGCTTGAGCGGCATACTTTCCCGAGTCTTATTGGGAAATGACAAACCGGTACCTGTTTGTACGTGAAGTCGGTACTGAGTAGAGCAAAGGTTGTTTTAAATTCATTGAACTTACTATCTAAATCCTAATAGAGTAGATGATTGCTTTATTTATTTCCGTCGTATAGATTAATGTAATCTTCCAAGTAATGAAAAAGTGACTCCAGTCCCTTGGTTGGAGTTCTACAAATATTACGTTAGAGCGAAGGGGGATCTTCACGTGGTCATGTGGTATCAACGCCTTAATCGTACGATTTGTTCTCAGAGACTCGCATAGATGGCGCCACTCGAAACTACACAACATTGTATCTACCGTATTATGAGAATATAAAAACAAGATTCACAAAATATAGGTATCTTATTAAAAATAAGAACAATATTTTAGGCATAATATCTTAAAATGACACCGTATATTTAGTAAGTTAAAGGCTAACGCAGATTACCGCCATCTAGTATCGAGTAGCAAGCAACTCTCTTGCGCCATACATTCGCCTGCTTTTCGCGACCTTAATTTGGTCCAATATATTTGTATGAGGTGGGCAGTCTATTACGTTAGTATTATATTGTCTTTGACGTGGTTCTCGGCATATTGTCTTTGTTCTCGGCAGAGTAGAATAGAACTCCAAGCCTTCTCGTGGATGCCGTAGAAGGCGACTAAGGAAACACAAGCTAAACAAAGCTTATAAACATCAAAGAGACCTCTTCAACCCGGCTGGCCAGCGTGAAGAGTGTGGGCCAAATCCTTTGATTGCTCCGGCTATATATTTTGGCTCAAGTAGTATAGAGAGGGTCGTGCTTCTCAGTGGAGACTAACAAAAACCTGATGATGATAAAGGGGGTATTGGGTGTGTCTAGGTTCGGCTTATTTTGGATGACTTCGGGGACAGGGATGTTGATGTCATCAACAGGTTATTGGCAAGTCCAGCATGAAAACTGTCACAATATCGGACCCTGGGCTCAGATACACCACAGCCGAGAATGAGACTGGAAAAACCCTCATCTCACGAAGTCTATAATTTTGAGAAGCCTTTTAATATATACTAGCTTTCCAGCCGTGGCCACTTAGGGATAAGGACCTATCCAACGGGTAAAGAATATTTGAAATCGGTTCTGTAGTTCCTGAGATTAGCGCATTCAACCAAACAAACTCTTCAGCTTTATATATCAGTATAGATTATGGTGGACTGAATAGGTTTATATTTTAAATGACTATATTGCTAGCTCCAATGAGCATAAAATCTTAATAATTATTTGTTTAAAACTAAATTGAACATGTGGTTACACCAAAAAATGTTTTATAAAGTTAATGACATTGTTGATAATAATTAAGAACCTTCATTCCTGACATTCTTTGTATATAATGAAATTGTGACTAAGAAAATTTTATAAATTGTATTTAATGTAATTGACGCTAATAGTATTGTGAATTTGGTCAAAGAGTTTTTTTTACTATATGTAATTAAGTATTGTAATTAGAAATTGAATTAAATGAATAATTAAATCAAATACATATCATAAAAATTTGCATGCTGTAAAGAATGACTAAGTAGGTTAAGCTACACTTTTACATGTAACATCTTCCTGTACCCTATTTAATGCAAATAAATCTTATCTTATCTTATCCAAGTAAGCTTTCCCTACTTCACCGGGCATTTCAGGCGAAGACAGAGTGAGCAAATACCTGTATAGACAACATCAATAATAAGAGGGATGGACCATGGTTTTTTGGCGCCGGCTGGGTATGGGTTTTATAGTGTTTAAAAATAACTATCTATTGGGATTCAAATTCATACCTTTCAGGCGTTGGTTAAGCGTTTTATCTACCTAATCAACATCTGGGCTTGTTAAAAAATTTTAAATCCAAAAATGAGAAACATTTTCCTTTAAATTTGTATATTTTACGTATAAAACTTAACCTTAGGCTTTTCTTCATAAACATTTACAAAGATCATTAACAAATCTTTATTATCAATTTACTTAATGCCTGTTTATTATACAATATATATCTAGTCAAAAAATATTCTTCACGTTTTCAAAATTATCGATATTATGCTTAGAATTTTTATCATTGAAAACAACTTTGGTTTCACAAAGATTATCATTAAATGTCCATTAAATTGAATAATATTGGTACATATAAGAAATAAGATATCAAATAATATGCTTAATCTATATTTACAGCTTTTTTTTACAAAATTTACCCTACCTTTCATTTATGTAAATTTCTTCAAAAAAATTGGTCAAAATTTCAGTCGATTGAATTTTTTGCGTCATTCATTACAATATCAAACAAAAATATTATTATTTAAAACATAGTAGTTCTAGTCATTTTCATCCTTATTTTATCGCAATTGTTGTTTCTGATATTTATATTATTCTTATAAAATTAAGAAATGAGAAAATACTCCACGCGGGCAGGTTTCGAAGTCTTTGTACGATGTACGACTAACGCCACCGCGGTCAGATACTGTCTCTGTCTGTTATACTACTTATTAAGGCTAGCGTCACCTTACATAACTACCCTGCCATTACAGGTCTGGTATTTGCTTTAACTTATTATACAATGGTATTGCGTTCATTTTACAGTGATGTTGAAGTTGCTTCCTACATATTAAATTATTTTCAACTTCATTGTAAAGTCAAATACCACACTTGCAATGGCGGGTAGTGTTATCTGGTGATGCAAGCCAAAGAGTGTAAGAGGAATTATTTATGGCGGAGATATGCAACGCGTAGAATCGAACCGCATTAAGTAGGCGTTAGTCGTACAAAGTCTAAGACGCCGTCCGAATAAGGCCCACGTGGAATTGCTTTCCATATCTTATTTTTTTATTTAAAAATAAATTCAATTCACCTTACAACCACGTTCTATATCACCATTTTCCCCTACGCCTAATGATTACATCAGTCTTACTAACAATACTTTGCCCTCAAATCCTTTCTCAAAATTTTCCCCGCGGCATTTTTCGGTATACAATCAATGAAAACTATATCACTGATTTTCTTGTACGGCGCTACTCTTTCATTGACGAAATCACAAATGTTCTTTGTTTCTGCTGTTTGACCATTTTTCAAGACCACGAAGGCTTTGGGAGCCTCTCCATTCTTTGGGTGAGGCACGCCAATGACTGCTGCATCGTTGATGGCTGGATGCTCTCGCAACACTGCTTCGAGTTCTGCTGGAGGAACTTGGAAGCCTTTTACCTGGAGGAATAATTGTGAAGTTTGAATAAATATGTCTTCAGAAAAGCCAGCTAGGGTATGATCTTTATGATTTTACGCGTCGAGGATAGGAGCCAGGAAGGGGCTGTCCGGCTGATGATCTGACTATGAATATGCTATGATGATGTAACTTGGAGGAACATGTTGAAAATTGGAAAAGTCGTGGGTTAACTTACATGTGACTTATATGAACAAATCAATACGGTACCTTGGGCTGCTAATGACAGTCAAGAAAATAGTGATCAAATAACATCAGACGCAACAACGAGATGATTAAGTCATCAATGATAATCCAGATTTTTTCCATCAGCTTCAAGCCGGTTTGTTAAAAATCTGCTTTGATGTTCTGGCCCTCCAATATTTTATGCCTTTCATAATTATTTCTATAATTCATATATTTCTATAAACTATGTATGTAAGAAAATCTTGGAATCTTAATTTGACCCACTTCCCGGCCTTCGATTAGGATGAAATTTTGCACACGCTCTGAGTTCTGATAACAATACATGAAAAGCGTTTTTAGTTTTTTAAACTTTTATTATTTAAGTTTGTATATATTCGACTTACCTTGATAAGTTCTTTTAATCTGTCAGCAATAGTGACCAAGCCAGTTTCATCAATAGCAGCGAGGTCTCCGCTCCTGAACCAGCCGTCTACTGTGAAGGTGTCTATGTTGGCTTGAGGGTTGTCTTTGTATCCTCTCATTACTTGAGGACCTCGTATTAGTAGTTCTCCAGTCTGCAATAAACGTATCGTATATTCATCGTTAAGACCATAGCATATTGTCCATTTTGACGATCGAGTATATTAACCCAAGTACAGTTGAGATTGAGAAGCCCGATGGCCTAGTGGGTGTGAGCATTATTAGCGCTTCCACATTTTAAGCCACCCCGGGCACAGTCCCCACTTGGATGGGTATGTGGCATATAAATAAACTGTATGTAAATGTTGATGCCTGATGAAATATGCCTTTATTGACTTTGTAAACAGTTTGCGAATCATACAAACCTCGTTAGGCCCTAAGCTCTTGAGATCCGAGTCGACAATCTTCAACTCCGTACTAGGCAGGGCATGCCCCACACTGGCGTGGTTCGTTGTTCCATTCTTAGGGAAGCATACGACGGGAGATGTTTCGGTCAAGCCGTATCCTTGCCTGTAGTCCAGTTTACGCTGTAAATAATATAAATAATTATCATGATTTTAAATATTAACAAAGAAATGCAATTCAGCGAGGCAATGAAGCTTAGACATTTTTCTTTTGGAAACGTTAAGGGGTGCTAAAATCTAAATTTTGACGTAACTAACACCAAAAAATTTATTGATTATTGTTAAAATAGGTAGTTGTTAAAAATTTACGCCGTGTTGTTCCCGGTAGAGAAGAATGGGACCACTCCAAGTCTTCCCGTAGATGTCGTCGAAGGCGACTTAGGAAACACAAGCTTATAAACATTAAAGAAACCTCTCCAACCCGTCTGGCCAGCGTGAAGAGTGTAGGCCAAATCCTCGTACTGCTCTGGCTAATATATGGCTTTGGTGGTACAGACAGGGTCGTGCTCTTGAGGTGGAGACTAAATAAGACTTGATGATTATAAATAAATTTACATGTGAAGAAAGTAAAATAAAGGCAAAAAATGATATAAAGAAATAAGATATATTCACCTGAACTTTGTCGAGGAACCTGTTGACATCAGAAGCGGCACAGGGCGCAGCCCCGCTGATGACCGTGTCTAGGTACTGGTAGACTTGCTTCGAGGCCGCCGGGTGAGATGACATTAATAGTACTGGAAGAAAGATATTAATATTATTAGAAAATTTCACAGGGTGGTCAGGGGTCTAATAAAAATAGAGGAACCAATTCCTCTATTTTTAGAGTTCCGTAGTAAACAAGGAACCCTTATAGTTTCGCCATGTCTGTCCGTCTGTCTGTCTGTCTGTCTGTCTGTCTGTCCGTCCGCGGTTTTACGCAGAGACTATAAGTACTAGAAAGCTGTAATTTGGTATGGGTATGTATATTAATCATGGCAAAAAAGTGGTAGAATAAAAAGTTGAAAAAAAATTTTTTTTAGGGTAGCTCCCATACTAGTAAAGTGGGAGAGTAATTTTTTTTTCTCTATTTACCCATCGTGTGTGGTATCGTTAAATAGGTCTTTTAAAAATATTGTGAGGTTGAGAACACCATTTTTCGATTTAGGGATCCGTTTCCGAAATATTTGGTTTTAAAGTGCGAATTTTTGTTAGAGGTAAGTGTCCCCCCCCCCCCCCCCCCTCTATCTGCTAAACGGTTATATATAGATACGTAAAAAAAATTACAACAGTAGTATATATACTGAAGTTTAAAGGAAAACTATCAGAGCTGAGTTCTAAGTACAAACTAAAAAGTTATAGGCAACCAACTTATAAACTGTAAAATTTCATACTATTTTCATTGTTAGATGTTTTGGGTCGTTAAACTGTAAGGTGCGAGTGTGAATAGTGTGAACTCAAAGTTGTCATTCGCAACTACGGAACCCTACACTGCGCGTGGCCGGACACGCACTTGGCCGGTTTTTTATATTTCTAATATAGATTGGCACACAAACGTTTAGTTAGTTTTGCACTTCTGCAAGGACTGTGAGGAGACGTCTGATTGTAACTTGGGTAACGTGATAAATTTAATCCCGATGGTCATCTTGTGGAACAAGATAGCAGATGCTCTATAGATAAGAAGGAAAAGGCAGAAGATGCAACAGATTATGTACTTACATACAGGTGGTGCAAGGTAGCTAGACTTCTGCAAGGATTGTGAGAAGACGTCTAGTTGGCTAATGTTGACCAATATGATCCCCACAGACATCTTTTGGAACGTAATGTACTAACGTCCCCTATTATGTGGAAAAATTACAGATGAAACAGAAAAAGAAATGAAGTACTTACTTACATATAGGTATTGCAAGGTACAAAATGTTCGTTTTGCATTTCTGTAAGGATTGTAAGAAGACATCTGTCTGGAACTTGGCTAACGTGACCAGTTTGATCCTGACAAACATTTTGTGGAACATGATGACTAAGGTCCCGTAGATGTGGAAAATAGGGTACAAGAAAAAGATAAAACACATTAGAACTTACATATAGGTGGTGCAAGGTACAAAATGTTAGTTTTGCACTTTTGCAAGGATTGTAAGAAGACATCTGGCTGGAACTTTGCTAATGTGACCAGTTTGATCCCCACAGACATCTTATGGAACATAATGACTGTGGCTCCATAGATATGGAAGAAAGGCAGGACTGACATCACGGCGTCTTGATGGGTATCTGGAAAATATTTGAAATTCCTTTAAGATTCGGGCACTATTCATTGGAAATATTTGTTTGTCGCCACATTTTTTTTTTTTTGCAATTGTGGTTTACACGAAGCCAAGCCATTATCATCCCAATAACTAGGCTTCGTGTAAGCCACAATAAAAAAAATGTGGCAACAATCCGTAGCAAATATTTTTAATAAATAAAATCATTCGACTGACAAAACCCACTGCCCACTTCACATATATCAACATTTTTTAAAAGGATATTAGGGTTTAGGGTTAGGGCAGTTAAAAAAAAATTCACATTTGATATCAAATATCAATACTAAGCAGTGCCTCGATTTTTGCTGTTTTTCTATAGGTACTCTTACTTAGATAGCGATATTGATACAATTTTAAACTTTGAAGAAGAAAAGGAAGGTCGAGGATTTTTCACAGACGAAATAAAAGATAAAGCAAAAGTCTTGTGGAACACAGAGCACAAGGCAATAGCGTAGGATAGGAAAAGATGGTAAATACTCCACCGACAAGAACAAAGTTCTTAAATATATGATGACGATTTGTTATACGAAGTCCAGGCGAGCTAGTCCAAAGAAGTCCTTAGAATAGCTTTGTTTATTCTGAGTATAGCACATTTACATACCTGTCGTATCATTATGGCATCTGATAAGCGGTTCGTTGATCTGTTCACAGTTCGCTATAATATTCTTATGCGATAGTTCTACTCCTTTCGGCAGACCAGTCGTGCCACTTGAGTAAGGGAGAAAGCAGATATCGTTCGTACTCCTTCTAACCGCCTTCAAGCATGACGTATCCACGTGAGGGTCTTCGCTTAAATCGTTGAAAAGAACAGTCCCTTCTGGCATTTCGTCTCCGTTGGTCCTTATTACGATGATGGGAATGTCTATTTTGGCGAGATTTAAGGCATTTTTGATTATGCCCACTGTTTCTGGTAATGTGACTACAAGCTTGGTGTTCGACATCAATAGCTGCCTGCTGACTTCATCTGAAAAGGGAAATTTTAAAATGTTAGACAAATGAATTAGGCTGTAACCACAGGCTGTAACATTAAGGTCCTTCCTAATCACGATTCTATAGTACCTAAACGAGAAGTAGTTTTGATTCCTTAATGATTTGGGTCTTATTGATTTATTACATTTGACGTATTTTTTTTACAGACTTCTTGGTCGGATGTTTATTTGAATGAACCTTCAGTATCCGAATCAGACTTGTTCGATTTTTTTTTAATTCGTTAGCTTATCTCAAAGGAATTATATCGTACCAACAAAAAATTTGTATCGTTGAGAAAGAAAACAGTTGATCCGATTTATAATTGGTCAGTTCAGAATATGTGTTCAACCAGTTGGATAGATTGGAACAAAACCACTTATAGAATTCCATTCTGCAGAAGCAGTTAGTCGGAGAGTTTAATTTTTGTCTGTTTAGTGCCTCGCAACATTACATCACTCGTTAATGCTGAGTACTAATTTGGCGCTGCTAACAGGGCACGAAAGTAAAAGTAGACGTGCGTGCCGTAGACTTGCCATAGCCACCAAATATTTTAAAAATACATTATTATTATCATCACGTCTTTATGCTTTGCTTTTAGACAGAACCCAAGGTCTTAAATCCCAGAGGCAACGTTAAAACGCTTTTAACGTGGGCGTTAAAAGCGATCAAAATGTTGCATGTGGTGGGAAGATTTATTAAGAAAAATAAATAAATAAATATGGACAAATTAACACTTGTGTTATGGAATATCATCATTTCGTGTAGGTGACACGGTCAGTCGACCATGCACAATTGCACACCCTGGTGTCAAAGTTATTCGGAACCGCCTCTCGGCCTCTGACGTGGTTCCTTTAACGACTACCAGATGGCAGCTGGGACCAATGGCTATGGAATACTAACTCAACGATACAATATTTATATACATATAAGGTACCAGCTCCGCCCGCGTGATGTATAGCCTATGTTCTTCTCAGTAAGTACCCTAACCTATGTGTATGCAAAATTTCATGGTGATCGGTTCAGTAGGTACGGCTTGAAAGCTTAACCAACAACCAAATAAATAAACAAACAAACTCACTTTCACATTTAGAATATTAGTTTGGATTAGGATATAAAATTATATTTATGAGGTAGTCGTAGTAAGGCCTGAATTGCTAAAAGATAATTGTTGTTCTAGTTTAGCAGAGATAAGCCTCATACATAACACCTCCGTTACGCAACTGTGCCAGTTATGACCGTGGCGCAATGGAATATATTTGGTGAGTGATATAAACGTGTCTGTGGTATACCTAATGAGGAGTTCAATGACCCAAGTAATGCTAGCCCATAACAGCTAAACCAAAGACAATATAATACTAACGTGCTAAACTAAAACAGTAGTCCGCAAACTTTGTATGTTAAAAGTGCACACCTACACCTACGCTACGATACATGAATTTATGGGGATCCAATGCATGATAAATAATTTGAAAGAAAGCGTATATTATTCAAAATTTTGTTCTGTATGGCCCTAGATAATCATCCAAATTATTTTTTATAACTACTGTTCACAATTTGATGTGTAATCGTGAAGTTTTTCTAAGCGATTTTGCCAAAAACAGCCACTTAGGCTAATACGCTAAGTAAAGATTTACGTTCTTACTTTATGCAGTAAAAAGCAGTTTGTAAAATTGTTAAAAAAGACCTGGACTAGAACAAATTTTAAATGTTATCTGCGTTTTCTTTCCAATAATTTATTTAAAATGGGGGCAACTCTGAGAAATTTTAAATGAAACCAATGTTAATTTCTGCGTCTTAACCTTTTCCCACTTGCAATGTCTGCACAGCTTGTTAGTTTCTTAAATTTCAATCTATCGCTAATCATATCCTTTGCTACTTTTCTTTCCACCTTTCCTATCCATTATACATTTATTTTTTATCTATAATATAAAAATGAACCGTTGAATTTGTTGCTAAGCGCAAATCTCGAGAGCAGCAGAACCGATTTCGCTAATTCTTTTTTAGAATATTCCTTGACATACGAGGATGGTTCTTACCGAGAGAAAAAATATAATGTACCACAGGCGAAGCCGAATATGAAATCACATGTGAGGCTGCTTAACTAAACATCGATAAAAAAATGGAGCAATAGTTAATAAGGTTAGTTTCCGGCACTTCATCTTACATCAAAACTCTGGATCTTATGATATCAAAAAGTTTCTGGACTTTGATCGCTTAGTAATATTTAAATTTCCTGGACAAGTAGAAATTATAATGAAATCGTAGTTTTGCACTATAAATATTTTCGCAGCTTTATGTCGCACTCATTCGTTTTTATACGTCCATGGTCGCACTTTAATAGTTATGCAATTATTGTAATACGTACGTACGTCACATTACTGCAAAAACCGCTAATGTGCAAAAATCACATTTTGAGAAAACTTAATTTAAAGGTTTGAGAATATTTTTTTGTATGAAAGCTTAGACATTTATATAGTTATTTAATGTCATTTGAAGCTTTATTTATCATTGTTTAAAATTATTTCATGAAACATACTCAATTCTATTTTAATGGACAATAAAAACGCAATTCAAAATGTGATGTCTCGTAATTTATGTCACTTAACTTGTTTTGGCTGTATAACTACATTTTCGAATATTTCACTAAGTAAAGCATCTACTCCAGCATTTTTTCCTTACTAAGCTTTATTTTATATGCAAATTAACTAAATTTCCAAAAATAATAAAAAATTATCGCTAGTTTTCGAGATTTGATGCCTTTGTCAGTAGCATATCCGGTTTTATCTGTACGAAAAATGAAAAAAAACCTGATAAATGTAGGTTAACATCTTTTGTAATTAGTGACAGTACTAATTTTGTTAAAGTAAGTACATAAGACTAACTTTTTTAACTGTTTTCTTAAATAGAAACTAATTTAAATTATTTAAAACTGGTATGTATATTATAAAAAAAAATTTTTTCAGCAAGAACAGGTTACAAAACAAAAAAAAAACATTGTAATAATTTTTTCTGAGTACTCTTCTTCATCACTAGGTTCCGATTAAGATGCTGTCATATGAAACCCAATTACGCCCTATTCTGCTCTAAAAAGAGTGAAAGCATCCGTGATATTGTTCAAGATTTCCAAAGGTGATGATCAAATACTTCCTTTTTGCTGTAGAAGTTGACATTAGTTTGTCACACAGTTTTTATTAATAAGGAAAGGAAAACTTAATTAACCTGACTTTTTATCTGCGCCATTTTACAACTCGTCAAGATGTTATTGACTTATGATTGTCTATTATCTTGTCCCTCTTATCAAAGCAGCTTGCATCCAGTGCCTTCCTGCGACCTTTATCAGGTTGTCCGACCAACTGGTTGATGGGTGTCCAACGTTGCGCTTGCCGGTACGTGGTTTTCATTCAAGGACATTTCTGCCCTATCGGCTATCGGTTCTGCGTGCTATATGCCCTGCCCTCTGCCACTTCAAAGAGCTAATCCGCTGAGCTATGTCGGTGACATTAATGCTTCTACGGATTTTCTCGTATCTGATTTGATCTCGCAGAGAAAATCTGAGCATAGCGCTCTCCATAGTTCTTTGAGTGATCTTGAGCTTTCTTATAAGACCCATAGTAAGGGATCACGTTTCGGACCCGTATGTAATTACTGGTAACACACATTGATTATAGACACTTTAATCACTGAGGTATTTCGGACGAGAAGACACTGCGGAGATTCCTGAACGCTGCCCAGCCGAGTCAGATTCGTCGAAAGACCTTATCCTTGAAACTGAAACTTCCCAGATCCTTTGGACCGATTTAAGTGGAAATAGTATCATGATATATGGATGTGCCTGCTCAGTACTCCATGTGTGGATAGACTGGTGACTTAGCCATATCCTCCAAATGACTGCAGAACTAAACTGAAGTATCAACTCTTGGAATCCCAATTTTGCTGGAAATTAAGGAACGTGCCTTGGAAAATAGGGGTTTTCTTTGGTGGGGAACGCACAAAAACCCGTGCTAGACCTGTTACTTGTACTATTATCCTTTATAACATCATCATCATCATCACTGTTGTGACTAATGTTCTAATACTTCTTTCGGACAAAAAGCAATAAATCCAATTGCAAAATCTATCAAAAAGCCCGTAAGAAGTTGACTTCGATAGACGACTTCGGTTCTAAACCTTATCGAACGTTTTCGCCTTATCTAAGCTGAATGCTAATGCCTCACTTGGATTGGTGAGCGCAGTTTTTTAGGCAACTACCGGTTTCAACGCTGCTACCCATCAAAACCGATCTGAAGCGAGGGAAGAGTAGGAGTTTGTTGGACTGAAGGGACGGGATGAAGGTATTTGGGATGCTTCTTGCCTGGGGTGGATCCCACTATTTCCATGGAAATAGTGGGACTAACGTTTTTTAAAAATTATATACCATTATTTCTATTGTGACAAAAAAAAACGCGCAGCTGTGTTATTTGAGACTCTGCTTCCACTTTAACATTTATTGACAGCCTGATAAATTACTGATTAATAAAATTACTTGAAAATAAACGGGAGTAAAACCTTCCTAAAACTAAATAAATAGTTTCTATGTGCACGTCAGGTGATATAGCGTTTTTTTGCCGCTGCTGCCTGCAATGGAAATAGTGGGAGACTCTGTTTCAGTATTTCTATCAATGGAAATGCATAATGGAAATAGTGGGATCCACCCCTTGCTTGGATGGTTTGGAGATGAGAAAATACCGACCTGATAACTGCAACTACCGGTCAGGCAGTTGTTGTACTTTGGAAATTAATAATAAATAGTAATTTATCAAAAAATCATGTGCGCATCAACCGCAAATTGAGGCGCGTGTGCCGCGACTGAATGAAGTTAGGTATTAGTGATCAGAGTGAAGCTCAATAGAAATAAGGTAACAGGTAAAACCAATAAAGTTGCTGTATGCTCTATTGGATGTATAATTTGCAGTTTGATTGAAACGAATATTGTCTGGAAAAAAGTTTTAAAGATGTTTTTCATTTTTTTTCGGGCTATATAATAAATGATGTAGTAACTATGACCTTTTGCAAATATCAGATATTGGACATTGGAACTTATTTCCAGTGCAAAATTTGCAAATATTAACTAAAGTGACATTGCAAAAAAACGCAATGTACAGATAACTGGTTTTACTTGGAGAAAAATCATGAAACATAAAAATTATCATACATATTTTAGTTTTTACTTGTATATCGAATCAAAAACTTAGCTCTAAGTAACCTTATACAAAAGCTATCTTTGTAACGAATGCTCCTTGGTAAAAATGGGTTTTAATAGTTTGTAGAGCATTAAAAACTGATGCTTAAACTGTAAGAAAAGCAATTTCGATAAAATGTCACATTAGCGGTTTTTGCAGTAATAGGACGCGTACGATAAAATAAAAAACTGTGATTTTATATGTGCTTAAATTATCTTACAATGAATAAAATATTTTGAGTTCATTCAACTACAAGAATGAATAACAAGGAAATGAAAACTATGTGTACTATAGGTAATTGCTGATATCGATCGTTTTGAGGTCGTCGGATCCAGTATGGTATTTCCTTAATCGAAACTTTACCTTCACAGCATGAATGATTGTATTAATTTCATTCTTCATTTCTCTGGATATTTTGTAGTTCATTGGAGCAAATACACTGACTATTCTAAATATATTTGATGATACTTGACTATATATTTTATTATAAAGTCTATACTTTTTTCATACGTAGTGAATTCTATCATATTGATTTCTAGAACAATAAGTATCTCGATTTACCTACTAACCTACGAATTAAGTGGCTAAACGAAATCTCAAAATTTAGAATAGTTCAACGTTTATGAACAAATTGCTTGGCCGAATTAACACTTTTGTATTTTTTTTTTCGAATTTCCTGCTTTAGTTCCATAGGAATAGTTGTTGTAGGTGTGGTTCCTGGCAGATTAGAATAGGACTACTCCAAGTCTACCCGTGGATGTTGTGGAAGGTGACTTAGGAAACACAAGCTAAACAAAGCTTATAAACAGAAAAGAGATATCTCCAACCTGTCTGGCCAGCGTGGGGAGTGTAGACCAAATCCTCTGACTACTCTGGCTAATATGTGGCTCTGGTAGTACAGAGAGGGTCATGCTCCTGCAGTGGAGACTAATAAAGACCTGATGAAGAAGAAGATGAAGAATAGTTGCCCCTTTAAGGATCGGAGAGGATTACATGGACACATTATATGGTCGTGTACATTCAGCCTTTGCGGCGTGCAAATATTAATTCAAGAGGTACAATAGGTGCAGGCTAGGTGGGGTTTGAACCCGGGATCTTCTTAGATCACTGAGTCTACCGCTTCTTTTCTTATGTCATAGGATGGCAAACGAGCAAGCGGGTCACCTGATGGTAAGTGACCACCGCTGCCCATGGACAGCTGCAACACCAGGGGTGTGACAAGAGCGTTGCCGGCCTTTTATTTTTCCCTCCCAAAGGGGAGAGGGGGTGGGCTTCCGGCTCTCTCAATCACCGAACGAAGCACAGCAGCGGTAAAGCTACTACTCAAACATCGGTTTTCTACGGAAATATAATCAAAAACACAATTTGAGAGTGTAAAAAACTTACGTGCAGTATAGATAGGGTTCAGAGTAGATACAACACCTCCCGCCTCCAAGATGCCCAGGGTCACCAGAGGGAAGTCCGGGACGTTCGGTAACATAACGGAGATGACGTCACCATCTTTGATTTTGAACTTGGTGCGAAGGTTGGCAGCGAAGGCATTGGACAGTTTGAAGGCTTGCTCGTAAGTGTATCCTCTGCCGGTTACAGCGCATACCTGTAATTTGTTAAATTAAAATGTTAATGATGTATATTTGACGAGCTCCGTGGCGCAGCGGTCAACACGCCTGCCTGCGGATGGTCCCGAGTTCGATCCTCGGTCAGGTCAGGATGGAAAATTATATTTTTCAAAATGACCCGGGATATTTATCTATAAGTATCTATGATAAATTATGGTACCGTTGAGTTAGTATCTCATAACACAAGTCTCGAACTTACTTTGGGGCTAGCTCAATCTGCGTGATTTGTTCGTATATATTTTATACTTATTTATCTAATATAATAAGTAGTAAACCTACCCGATAGCCTAATGGATGTAAACTCTTCCATACTGGTTTGGGTGAAAAGAAAAAAACAGAATATACCTTGTGTTTCCTTAGTCGACTCTACGACATCCGAAATAATTTAAATCATGGTTCATTTAATTGATTTATTAATTTCTAAGTACATATTTTTTATCTATGCCTTTGGATGCTTCATTATTTTCATAATTAGCTGATGACTTCGTATCTTCACAAGCGATAGAAGTCAAGTATCTATCATAAACATAATATGTTATCAAGTGGATGACGAGTCAATGACCTCTCAATGTCAAGTGTATAACAACTGTTCAATTACTAAAGACTGAAATAGGAGCAGGAAGCGTGGGTTTCAGGTCATCATCATTTCATTTGAGGACTATATTCTGGTGGGTATACTTTCCGTTTTACCCTCTAAGAATAGAGTAAGGTTATTACATCTCAGCCACAAGAAGTCCACTGCTGGACATAGGCCTCCCCTAAGGATTTCCAATATGACCGGTTAGAAGCGGCCTGCATCCAGCGCCTTCCTGCGACCTTTATCAGGTCGTCTGACCACCTGGTCGGCGGGTGTCCAACGCTACGCTTGCCGGTACGTGGTCGCCATTCGAGAACCCTTCTGCCCCATCGGCCATCGGTTCTTCGCGCTATGTGCCCCGCCCACTGCCACTTCAAAGAGCTAATCCGCCGGTTATTTGGAAATATACTATTCTACGATAGTTATGGATATTGAAATCTCGGAATCATAATCCCTTTTGGAATACAGAGCAGCCAGAAAAAAAAATATATAACGAAAAAACATTTTAGACCTCCCATTTAAAGCCACCAATCAGCTGGGCGAATTTCTATGGAGAGTCAAATTTTATTTTTAAGTTTTCAGCTTTTTTCTTACGTTTCTGTATTCCATTAGGGATTTTAATTCTGATATTTTAATATAGCTCATAGGTTTCAAATCAGCCTGTATTACCGTACGCAAGAATTCAACTTTATTATTATTCATTAATTAATATCACTTAAAATAAAATAGAATAAAATAAAATAATTAGCCGTGGTTCCCAGCAGAGTAGAATAGGACCACTCCCAGACTTTACGCGGATGTCGTAGACTAAGGAAACACAAGCTCAACAAAGCTTATGAATAACAAAGAGACCGCTCCAACCCGTCTGGCCAGCGTGGAGAGTGTAGGCCAAATCCTCTGCCTGCTCTGATAGTACAGAGAGGGTCATACTCCTGCAGTGGAGACGGAAAGGACCTGATGATGATGATGAAAATAAAATAATTTATTCTTTCATACATTAATACTAAACAAGACGCGGGTGAAATAAGGTATAGGGATGGCAACACAAAGCTAATTGTAGATGTCGCTGCACACGAGTTTTCTTAAAAAAAATATGAACATCTTTATTTTTAGCCCTTTATGTAGCAACTACCTTTCGCCCGCGGCTTCACTCGCGTTAATAATTAAAGTCCCTCAGGAATAATAGTTTTCTCCGGTATGAATGGTAGCCTTTGTCCTACTCCATACTATAGGCAACGTGTATGCAAAATTTGATGATGATCGGTTTAGTAGATAAGGCGTGAAAGCGTTCCAAACAAACTCACTTTCACATTTATATGTATATTAAAAGTTAGGATTTATTTATAACTTTTAGTACTTAATTAGTGTATAAGAATAGTAATCAATCATTTGACCTTTCGTCAAAATGTCTGAGACTCATATTTATTCTAATTAGTTTTTCAATATTAATGACCTATAAAATACTGTTTGTAATATACAATAAATATATATGTCAATTTGTCAGAAAGTAGCTAACATAAACATTTCAATAGTTTATTTCACTAGATTGGTCAGTTTGTGGATTGTGTAAGTCAAATTTCATACATATAACAATTTGTTTCGGGATAAATGAGAACAACGCCACTCTTTACAACTGCCATCCCCCTTGCATAGCAAACTGATATCTAAAATGCACCTTCAAGATTCTTAATTGACAAACAAAATTCTTTTGATCACGATTCATACACAGCTTTATCAAGCTGATAGTGGGCTCAAACTGTGTATTTATTATAGCCATTAAGACTTTTATTTCGAGATAACGATAATATTTTACAACTATGAATTTTTTCAGCACAGATAGATTAGTAATTCTTGCCTGAGTTTGCATTTCACAGGTTGGTTTCGTATCAATCGTAAACAACGCTACTCTTGACAGTTGTCATCCCTTTTTAGGGTTCCGTAGTAAACTAGGAACCCTTATAGTTTCGCCATGTCTGTCTGTCCGTCCGCGGTTTTACTCAGAGACTATAAGTACTAGAAAGCTGATATTTGGTATGGGTATGTTTATTAATTATGTCAAAAAAGTGGTAGAAGAAAATCTTGAAAAACAATTTATTTTAGGCTAGCTTTATAGAAAAAAAAATATTACTCCCTCTTTACTTGTAGTAAAGAGGGAGTAATATTTTTTTTTCTATACAAACCCATCGTGTTGGGTATTGTTAGATAGGTCTTTAAAAAATATTGTGAGTTTGGGAACACCATTTTTTATTTACGGATCCGTTTCCGAAATATTTGGTTTTAAAGTGCGATTTTTTGTTAGAGGTACGTGCGTACGAACCCTAGACTGCGCGTGGCCCGACACGCACTTGGCCGGTTTTTTTTTGTTTTTAACTTCAAACTGACTCTAAGATATTCTAAAATATTCAAACTGATATCTAAAATGTACCTTCAAGATACTTAATTGATATACACAAACAAAATTCTTTTGAAACAGCATCCCATACATAGCTTCATCAAGCTGATAGTGTCTTTCTGTGTTCTGTGGTGGGCTCAAAGTGTTAAGTTAAATTATACTTAGATATTTATATAGCCAGGCGGATTGGAGAGGTCTCTTTGATGATTATAAGTTTTGTTTAGCTTGTGTTTCCTAAGTCGTCTTCTACGACATCCACGGGAAGAGTTGGAGTGGTCCTATTCTACTCTGCCGGGAACCACACGACGTGGAGAGTGTAGGCCAGGTCCTCTGACTGCTCAGGCTAATAATAAGGCTCTGAGGGTACATAGAGGGTCGTGCTCTGGCAGTGGAGACTAACAAAGACCATGATGATGATGAGGATTTATATAGCCATGAAGACTTTTATTTCGAGATAACGATAACATTTTACAACAATGATTTTTTTCAGTTCTGATAGATTGGTATTTTTTGTCTTGAGTTTGAATTCTTGCAAAAGCCATGCATTTAACGCTACTCTTGACAGTTGCTTGCTATACCATATAGATTTCATACTAATATCTGAAATGCACCATCAAACAAAGAAAATTATTTTGAACAAGATCCATATACACACTTTATCGAGCTGATAGTGGGCTCAAAATATTGAGCATTTAGATATTTATTATACATAGCCATTAAGTCTTTTATTTTGAGATAAAGATAACACTTTACAATAATGAATTTTTTCATACTTTTATTCAGCACTGATAGATAAGGTATTTTTTGCGTTAATATCCTGGGTTGCACCGGATCTAACTCCGTCTATTCGCTAATTTTTCACACGTTAACCTCTGTGGCGCACAACACGAGGAGCCCGGGTTTGATACCTGGTCAAGTCATGATTGAAAAGGATCTTTTTCAGATCAGCCTGTGTCTTGGATGTCTACGACACAAATTCACAGCTTACTGTGGCTAAGCGTGTGGCGGGGGCTAGCTCAATCTTATCGTTCTTGAAGGGGTAATTCAGTCCGTCGTTTTGAAGAACTTTTTTTTAAGATCCTAAAAAAAAATATTTGACATTTCCATACAAAAAATTTCCCTATCAGTTTGTATGGAAACATCATTTTTTTTTGAGTTCCCAACGTAGTTTCCATGGGAAAAGTTGTTCAAATGGACGGGTTCAATCACCGCTTATATTTATTTATTTATTTAATTAGATACTCACAGAGACAGTCCTCTCGGGCCATTTGTCAAGATTCTGCCAAATGTAGTCATTCAAAGTCAAGTTTGGGAGCTCCACATTCTTGAACGGTGACTTCACCACTCTATCCTTGGTCCATCCTCCATTCCTTCTGACGCTCACCGTAGCGTATTTTGAACCTTGGCACAATGTATCTAAAGTCCTCTTTACCGTGAACAGACTCTTTGAAGACATGGCTGGTTATCTGTAAATAACAGAAAATATTATTAGGGCATAGAAACATAGTGTTATCTTGATATCAGTAATAGTATCTTTAATTGCACTGTTATGTTAGTGATAAGACTTAAAAATATGGCAGGTTATGCAATGTTCATTGTTGTTTAAACTTTTCCATTTAGTATAAAGCCCGCTCCACACTCTCGTCATGAGGATTCGTTCTCGGGATTCGCCAAAACAAGACGTGATCGAGAGTGTCAAGAACTCTCTACGCTTCGCTTAGCGCAGTTGTCTCAAGGACGTTGAAGATGGACGTTGAAACTGCTGCGGCCTTAGCATTATGTCTTGTAGCGTATTATACTTTTTACAACGAGAAAAATAGTTATTAAAAGGCGTTGAAATAGTTGAAATACCGCCACCATGTAGACTACACGAATACAGCCGAGACTTGCCGAATACTGCTTCCACGCTCTCGTATTCGCCTATTCTCGTGTAGTTTTGCCGAGAGTGTGGAACGGGCTTAAGGCTACGGAGATTCGGGGTTTCTACGATTAATTCATCTTATTTGCTTGCTTCACGGTCGTAAGATGTTTCGGTATCAGGTATTGTTACAGTTCTAACTACTGTGTAATACTACTGGGTATGTACTTTGTATGAGATACATACCAACGTCTAGTTCGGGAATAGACTCCCGGATAGCGAATGGACTGGGCGCCGTTAGTATTTTTAAAGTAGCTAGGTACAAAAGTACCTTTGCTCCAAAATTTGTGTTCTGCCTCTCAATATGTACCTATTTACCTAAATTACAATACATATACCTATTGTATTTTTTTTTGGTTTTGTTCTATGTTTCAGGCACATAAAGAATGACTATTTGTATGGGTCTAAAAATACTTACTTAAAACTAAAAAGAACAAACATACTTAATCCACTTACATACTAGGTAGGTATTTTCTTCGTTGTGCTATTAAAAGAACTCCCAATATCCCAATTCCAACTAATATTATAAATGCGAAAGTGAGTTTGTTTGTTTGTTACGCTTTCACGCCGTATCTGATGAACCGATCATCATGAAATTTTGTATACACATAGGTTAGGGTACCGAGAAGGACAAACGCTATATGTCACGTGGGTGAAGCCGCGGGTAACAGCTAGTATACCATCTTAACCTTGCTAACCCAAAAACTCTTCAACAATAAGGGTTGCAAAGTCACAATTTTTCCTCTCGGCTTTAACGCCGCTAACAAAAATCAAGAAACAAGTGACATCACTCGTTTTGTTAGCATTTTGTATACCTAGGTGATGTGAGGACTTTTTTCGGTACCCATATTAAATACTGTGTTAATAGAACTGGCTTTCTTTAACTAAGTTATTATTTATTTTAAAGACATATTTAAGCTACCAGAGCCACATGAAAGCCAGAGTAGTCAGAGGTTTTGGCCTATAATCTTCATACTGGCCATGACGGGTTGGACAGGTCTCTTTGATGTTTATAGTTGGTGTTTATTTTTTAAGCTTGTGTTCCCTAAGTCACCTTCTACGACAATATGGTAAGACTTGCAGTGGTTGTATTCTACTCTGCCGGGAATCACCGAACCACACGGCATGTCACCTTTTCGGTATGGTACCCAAAAAATTACCAAAAGATGCCGAAATTTACTTTTGTTATCTGTGATACTACCGACAGAAAATATCATACTGGATTTTATATATTCATTTTACGCGTGTTCACTCGTACATATTACATTTTTGCCGTACAAATTCTACACTATTAAACTCAAGGCCGATAATCAAGACAAAGGATTTACGTTACGACAGAACATCCTTAATATGCAAATAGGTGTCTTGCCACATGCGACTTAATTGTTATGAAGTATTTATAAAGTTGCATCGATGCAGCTAGCAACCCATCACTATTCTAATTCATATTTCGACCTACACTCCCAATAACATGCTAAAAGTGGCCTTTGAAACTTATGGGCATAGGTCTGCCCCGAAAGGGGTAAGGATTTAACACATAATAATATTTATTAGGCCGTCTGGAGGATTACCAGCGTGGAGAGTGTAGGCCAAATCCTCTGAATGCTCTGGCTAATATATTCTGATAGTATAGAGAGGGTCGTGCTCCTGCAGTGGAGACTAAAAAGACCTGATGATGATGATAAATATTTATTTATGTTGATAACCTCCATAGCGCAGTAGTTAACACAACAGCTTGGGTCACCAGCGGCACCGGGTTCGATTCCTAACCGTCGTCAGCTTTCGAAATTCATAAATGGGAATGGGAACCCATATGTCTTTTTGCGGGCTCATTTTTGTGGGACGCTTATTTATGGCGGATTGTATGTATGTTTAGTCTTTCACTTGATCGAAGTCTTTATATCAAATATCTCATACTGTGCAGTTTTACACTATGAAACTTGAGGCCGATTATGGAGATATATGTACTACGATACTTTCGAGAGGCCGATAAACAATCCAGAAAAAAGAAGAAGATTCACTACATCCAGTTGTACTAATTGCTAACTTTTGACAACTACGGTGTACAGTCATAGGCAGATGAACCTGACCCCCTATGAACAGATTTTAAATTGCAGAGAGGTCAAGTTTTTTGTTTCCCCAACTGTACCTACAACGTTATGCTAATCACTTTCAATTTTCAACATTCCAACACTCATTACGGCTTTCGTATTGGTGCTCCCACACTTATATTAGAGAATACTTACAAACATTTTCTAACACTAAAACAATATTAACAAATGTTATAAATTGTTACATTTTGTTTGAAAATTTTAGATGTTATAATAAGTGCCTCCACACTGACGGAAAATGTTTACTAACATTTTATAACACTTTTGTATGTACGCTACCCCCCACCCATACCCCGACGCTCCGCAAACCCCGCTGTCACCTGTATAAAATGTTTACAAACAAAAGATAACAAATGTTTTATTTTGCTATAAAATGTTAGTTAACAATATTGTCCAAAAATGTTTACTAACATTGTCTAACATGAAAACATTCGTGATCAAATGTTTGTAAACAAATGTTTTCTAACGTTAGTAAACATTTTTAACAGCAGTGTTGGGAGCGCCATTTGATGGACTATTTTCATATAGGATATATAAACCGTAATGGATGTTGAAGTGACCATCAAAAATTTTGAAAAAGCAAATAGGCCTGCTGAACTTCTCACAAATACAAAGATGTGTATTGCAAATACTTGCAATGCAACTTCGCGGTGCAGGCTATTAATAAAGATGCACTGGACGGTGCTAAAAATAAACGTCTTGAGAATAACAACATTGTTTGAAAAGTTTTAAACTCAGTAAATCTCTTTTCGAAATATAAGCTATTAAATAAAAAAACTAGAAACGTTTTAAAGTCAATAAATCTTGTTTCGGCAGAAATTTAATCTAAATAAAAAACTGCATTATACAGTATGTTTCGAAACCCAGTCAGCAGGCCTATTTGCTAACTTTTGACAGCTACGGTGTACATCATTTTCATGGTAACTTCAATATTCATTACGGCTACAGTATGAATGACTATTTTTATTTAAGTTATGAAAACCGTAATGGATGCTAAAGTGACAATCAAATCGTTGTACACCGAGTTAGTAAATCGGCCTGCAGATCTTTACCAACTTTTAGGATCTAAACACCAAAAGTGGCCGTTTTTGACAAAACGCTTAGAAAAGAGTCTCGTTCTCACTTTAAATTGTAAACATTATGTAGTTCAAAAAAAAAATTTAAAGAGTTCTCCAGCTATTTATATTTCTGTTTTGTTTAAATGAATTTATTTCAAATGGAGGCAAATGACCCCAAAAATTCACGCTGCCCCTAATTATGAAGTAACCAGTGGCGGCTCGTGACTCAAAGACCAGGTGGTGCACGTCATAAAACATGCCTAAACAATATGGATAATTCCTAAGTGCAGAAATAATTCTCTTATTTAGATAGGCATTTTTATTTACATATACACATAATAAGATTAATTAGTAAAACAAAACATAAAAACAGCGAAAGTAAAACACGAACAAATACAAACGTAAGACAATTTACACAAAAACTGTCTTTATCCGAACATTTCCGAACGTCGGCGTTCGTCCCGCGTCGGGCCCCGTGCGGCGCACGAGATTTCGCTAAACTTCCATACTAATCTTCCGTCTCACGCGCCAGGCGTTTCGTCGCCTTTTCCATAGTAGCTGTATAGGCGCGTTGCGTGCACTGAGAGCAGGCGCACGGCAAATTGTTTTGTCAAGCGAAAATAATACTTATTCTTTCAAACCCACGATCGATTATCATTCGACACAAAATTAATATATTTTTACGTTAAACTGCTTCTTCTTCTTTTCGAGTCAAAAAGGCTATATTTATAAATCTTATATTATATTAGACTAAACTAAACTAAAACTAAACTGCTTATTTATTTTTTATATCAATGATATTTTTTTTGTATATATTTAAGCTTAAACTGGTAGTGCGCCGCACGAGTGCACTTAAGGAGGAGCCGCCACTGGAAGTAACCAATTTACATAACCACGTACAACCGAAATGATGGACTCCTCTTTATTGTAAGTCGGTTGAATATATATTCAACCGACTTACAATATTAAGTAACTGTGCGTTAGGTGTGTAGTTGAGTGATGTCATCGGAACGCCATCTAAGGCAATTGATTATATGTACTTATATGAATGAATAGATACGTAGGTACGTTTCGAATCTCGGCCAATTACTTTGTGGGCTACAAAAATTGATGGAATTTTCCCAAGATTCACAGTACAGGCTAATCGTGGAAACTACAGGGGAAATTCTGATGAGGTTTTTACTAAGGAGTAGCGCATTTTTTTTCGAAAGTTTTTCAATTGCAGTGAGCGGGTGGCAATGGCATCTGACTTAGATAAATAGATCTTATGAACTAACTTAAAAATATTTGACAATACATTAAAAGTACTAATTTTAGACTTTAACAAGAGCGACTGTAAACTGCCAAACGATTAAATAAATTAAAAGTACTAAAAGTAAGAAGATAGGTAGTTTATAAAAAATCTAAACGTTCACAGTTTGTTTGTTAGTTCGTTTTATAGAATATAGTTAGGCTGCTTAATATTTCTAGTAACTTGCTAAAGAAAGTTCTGATTCCGCTATTTAACAGCGAGGTTTTTCAGTATAATCCTATATACATATATGTGGCCTTTGGATTTTATGATCTTGGGCTCTGTCTACCCCGCAAGGGATATGATGATGAGATAATGAAAAAAAAATGCTTTATTTTCTGTAACAAAAGTGATCTTATATCTACAAGTTTTGGAGTCTCCTTTTAGGCTATCTAAGATGCCAGGGCCAGGAGGCTCCGCTCTTCATTATCTATATCTTACATTAAGATCAATACAAATTGAGTTTTAGTATTTTAGTATATATGTGAGTGTGTGTTTGTATTTATCCTGTATACTATCTTTATATGCATCCCTGTATAATATAGTACATCCCAGGGTGTCGGATCCGAAGGATATAAACGTCAAAAGTACACACAACAATACTTTGGCAAATGAAAGTTTTTGAATCCCTCAAGCGGTTTAGTTAGGATGCAACAATAATATTATTAACTGGCTGTTACCTGCGGCTTTGCCCGCGTAATATATAGCCTATGTCGTTCTCGGTACCCTTACCAATGTGTATGCAAAATTTCATGATGATCGGTTCAGTAGATTCCGCGTGAAAGCGTAACAAACAAACTCACTTTCGCATTTATAATATTAGTTGGGATGGGATAATATGACATATTAACATTAATACAATACATAGATTTATACGCAATACAAACGTAACCCTCCTTCTGGGTTCTAAGAACCAACGATTCTAACCCAAATGAATCAGTTAGGTCAGTACTGGCCTTGGAAATGTGAACTTTCGATTACGTCATAGTAAGTAAATAATAAACATTAAACATTAAACAATATTAAACACTATTCGCCGTGTGGTTCCCGGCAGAGTAGAATAGGACCACTCCAAGTCATCCCGTGGATGTCGTAAAAGGCGACTAAGGAAACACAAGCTAAACATCAAAGAGACCTCTCCAACCCGTCTGGCCAGCGTGGAGAGTGTAGGCCAAATCCTCTGACTACCCAGGCTTAAGGCTCTAGTAGTACAGAGAGGGTCGTGCTCCTGCAGTGGAGACTAGAAAGACCTGATGAATAAATATAAATAAAATGACATACTAGCATACATATGTACATATATAATTATGCATACATACGCGAAAAACATTACTCTCTGGGTGCGTCAGTCGGGTAAAAAATATGAACCAAAGAGGTTCTTATAATGCGCACCAACCATAGAGCGAGGAATGTCTCGTCACTCGCGTGCGATCTACATTTAATTCCTTGCTCTGTGGCACCGACTCAAAAGAATCTGTTAGGTCAGTACTGGCCTTGGAAATGTGAACTTTCGATTATGTCATAGATGGCAGTGTCTACGTAAACAATATTACGCGAGCAAGACGCTCATATGAATAAATACAAAGAAAATGAATTTTTAAATAATTAAAATTATTTATCAAATGTTATGTTCGTACAAATAACGATGTGTGCGACATTGCCTTGTATGCGTGTTTGTATTTTTGTTTCGACGATGCCCCCATGAAGTAATATTGGCATTTCAAAATAAAGGGGAATGCGTTCAAAACGCTCATATGAAAAATCACAAATAAAATTAATTTAATTATTTATCACAGTCATGTTCGGTCCTTATGAAAAACTGCCTTGTATGAGAGACGAGATTTTTTTTTTTAAATCAATGTTTTTTTGCGAAAATATTTTTTTTAATCTATGCTTGTATGCGTCTTTATAATTTGGTGTACACAATGCCCATTACCACGAAGTAATATTGGCATGTCAAAATATAATGAAAAAGTATATACTTACATGAAATTAAGTATTTTGGTCATGGCTTTGATTTTTGAATAATAGACAAATTAAGAGACAGCGATACCAATAAAACAGGGTAATTGTAAAAACAAAGTCATCCTATAAAACCATCAAACCAGCCCTTCAAAATACACACTTTTCCTGATGGGAGCAATTATGCTGTGAACTCGAAAAAAAAAACTTAATTTAAATACAAAAGTGTTTGACCAGCCTGGGGATTTATATAAAAACTAGCTGTTACCCGTGGCTTCGCCCGCGTATTATATATAGCCTATGTCCTTCTCAGTACCCTCTCAGTAACCTTCTCGTGAATGCAAAATTTCTTAATGATCGGTACAGGAGATACGGCGTGAAAGCGTAATAAACACACAAACTCACTTTCGCATTTATAATATTATAGTTAGGATTAGGATGGAGGCTTTTTTTTTAATTCCCAACATTGGTCCCGGAAAATTGTTTACTTGATACCATGAAACACAAATAATTAGGAGGGTATAGTTGGGGCCACAGAACCTAACCCCCCTACAATTTTAAATATTTTTGAAGGGGTTCAGGTTTATATGCCCCCGACTGAAAACAGGTACCTACCTACTTTACGCGCTCTTTGAAGTACATTTTCATCCACTTCAAACCGTCAGATTACACTGAAAATTTGCTGACCAAAGACAGATAACACAAATTATGTTGTATTGTTGTTTTCATATTATGTCTTTGTACCTCGCTTGACTATGCAAGCAAGGGTGTCGGTCGGGAACCATAAACTCGGCAAAACTGTATTTGTATTTAACTGAGCTAGCTGCTTATAAGTACCCTTACTGATAGTAAAAAAATATCAACGTCCATCTGAAAAGACATGGGTTATGATGAGTACATCATCATCGTTATCAAGTCTTTTTTTAATCTCCAGGAGCATCATGACTCTCTCTGTACTGCAAAAACCAGAACAGTCGGATGATTTAGCCTTTACTCTCCAAGCTGGCCAGATGGGTTGGAGAGGTCTCTTTGATATTTATATGCTTTGTTTAGCATGTGTTTAGCTGCTTTCTATTACATCCATGCATGGGAAGACTCAGAGTGGTTCTCCAACCCGTTTGGCCAACGGGGAGAGTGTAGGCCAAAGACTGTGACTGCTGTGGCTAATATATGGCTCTGATAGTACAGAGAGGGTCATGCTCTGCAGTGGAGACCTGATGATGATGTATAATAAAAGAAACGGAGTAAGGAATATTTTGAAGTAAGATTTTGAATAAGTAAGAGAAGAAGTACAGAAGTAAGAGTATATTTAAATTTATGTGAAAAAGTTCACAACACGATAAGGGTTTTCTGAGATGCTTACCACCAGGTAAGTATACTGACACAGTGATCATCAGCTCATCAGACCCAAGAGTCTTACGGTGCGATGAGCTGTCTGACTGTCATATAGTTCTAACTGTGCCTACGACTACGTCCGCGTGGAAAAAATTAACCTTGTCTTTTTCAGGCTCTAGACTAGTATCTGTGTACTAAATTTCATTTAAATCGATTCAGTAGTTTTGGGGTGAAAGCGGACAGACCGATAGACAGAGATACTTTCGCATGTATGATAATAGTACGGAATACTTTTTCATCCTAAATAACAAAATTACAAAGGCTAATGATAATACGAATAAGTGTCATACGAGTATGACGAGGCATACACAGCTGCCTTTCTTTGTTTATTATTTTATATTTGTATATTATTAAATATTGTTGTTTAGCATATATGACAGTGTTGCCCAAAAACAGCTTATTAGACCTGACGTCTCAATGCTGCCTCCTCTTTAAAACTCTCATTAAAAACAATGACAATGACAAATGCAAAGGATAATACGAATGAATGGCATACGAGTATGACGAGGCATACACAGCTGCCTTTCTTTGTTTATTTTACTGTTGTTTAGCATATATGACAGTGTTGCCCAAAAACAGATTATTAGACCTGACGTCTCAATGCTGCCTCCTCTTTAAAACTTTCATTAAAAACAATGACAATGACAAATGCAAAGAATAATACGAATTAATGTCATACACGTATGACAGAGCATACACACCTGCCTTCCTTTGTTTATTGTACTGCTGTTTCACATATATGTATGACATTGTTGCCCAGAAACATCTTATTAGACCGGACGTCTCAGTGCTGCCCTCTTTTTTCAAAAAATTCTCATTACGAACAATGACAATGACAAATGCAAAGGATAATACGAATGAATGTCATAACGAGTATGACGAGCCATACACAGCTGCCTTTCTTTGTTTATTGTACTGTTGTTTAGCATAATTATATGACATTGTTGCCCAAAAACAACTTATTAGACCCGGCGTCTCAGTGCTGCCGCCTCTATATTTATAAAACTCACTAGCTGTTACCCGCGGCTTTGCCCGCTTGGTATATACCCAATGTCCTTCTCAGTATCCTAACCTATGTGTATGCAAAATTTCATAGTGATCGGTTCAGTAGATAGGGAGTGAAAGAGTAACAAACAAACAAAATCACTTTCGCATTTATAATATTAGTTAGGATTAGGATAGTTAGGATTAGGATTACGAACATAAACTCATTACGAACAATGACAAACGCAAAGGATAATACGAATATATGTCATACGAGTATGACGAGGCATACACAGCTGCCTTTCTTTGTTTATTGTATCCTTTTGTTGTTTAGCATGTTCGTTGGTATAGCTTATCAATTTCATAATAATTTAAGTTATTTATTAGAAAATGTAGTTTCATGCTAAGCCTATCGAATTTCATAGTAACAATAGACAAATAATATTATACCTATATGTACCTACTAAGAACTAGATTCATATAAAACGTGTGTGTGTTAGTGGCCAATACTAATGTCAGATTTTTGAGGCTGTCCAAAGGCATCTGATATACTTAGCGGCGATGTAATGGGTGACTGGGTGACCGTCGTGCGTGACGTGCATTCTGGACCTCGGAAGAGCTCTACTGGTGGTCCCATCCCGAAGGGGACCACGCCCAAGTTGCTTAACATGCGTAAGCGATTAAAATGCGTACGCTCACTAAACTACTTATCAAGTTCCTGATTCCAAGCATTCTCATACAAAACACAAACAATCAGTAGTTATTCTAAATACCATTATATATTTTTTAACTTATGGTTAGGTAGGTATCTACTACTAATGTTTATCACATAGGTACCTACTCAAGAATTATTATCTAGATTCAATCAACTGTATAACTACTGTAACATACTAAACAGTCTAATTACGTGTTATCGCATAGCGTTTGATTTTCCGGGCATAGTCCAATCAAAATTTCCATAAACAAAAAATACTTTTAAAATAAATAAAGATGCAGAAATAAATACCTTAAAATCCGGTGTGTACACTTGTAGCAATGGAAAGTATTCACTTTCAATGAACCTTGAGAGGAACTTTTGAATTTAGAAGGAACGTGACGCGCGTCTGGCGTCCGCCAGTACACTGCCGGCCGCGCGGCCGTCGCAACAACAACCGGTATTTCATTGAGTGGATACACACAATTATGTGCTGTGTAGTGTAAATAAACAAATGACCGGCGGCGGCGGCGAGATAATACTTATGTGGTCAAATGTAAAGTACCATAAATAGGTTAGGTACTAACTTGAATGGTCAGGAGTGTCATCGTCAACTGCCTGTCATATGACATGGCGAATCTATAAAGAGTTTTCATTGAGTAGATGTAACACAATGCTGTGCTGTGTAGTGTAAATAAACAAATGACCGGCGCGGCGCGATAATACTTCTACACATGTAGTCAAATGATAAACTATTGTAATTGAAAAAGTGCTAAAAATAGGTACTAACTTCTG
The DNA here is from genome assembly GCA_963082605.1 of Rhodophaea formosa. Taxonomy (NCBI): domain Eukaryota; kingdom Metazoa; phylum Arthropoda; class Insecta; order Lepidoptera; family Pyralidae; genus Rhodophaea; species Rhodophaea formosa. Next base: position 15,902,603 of record OY720217.1, on the reverse strand, counting down.
TCCGGTGGTTGAAAGTACCTATGACATGGCGAAACTATAAAGGATGAGTAGATGGATACACACAATTATGTGCTGTGTAGTGTAAATAAACAAATGATCTGCGCGTCATCGTCGGCGAGATAATACGTCTATACAGTGGTCAAATGACAAACCTTTGTAATTTAAATAGTACTCACTATAAATAGAGGAGTGTCATCTTCAACTGCCTATCCATGCAGTGGTTGAAAGTAGGTCGGTGTTTCTCGGCATTACGTGTTCTTCGCCTAATTACCGTACCCTTTTTTATTTTTTGCTAATTTCTTTTAAAAACATTGAAATATGAAACATATTTAAGATACGAATTTAATATTTAAATTGGCATTAAACTAGTACAAGTCGTTTTCGAGTTATTGAGACTTAATATTTTTATGGGTACGGTAATTAGATAAATCTGATACTTTAAGTAACGGTAATTAGAAAATAACAATAAATCTATATAAAATAAGGGAAATAAGCCGTAATTGGTCGCATTTTACCTATTGGAAAATTGCGAACACATCCCATTTTGCTCTTAAAAATAAAATTAACTACTGTACCCATCAAGCTGCAAATTTAATCTGCTTCAAAAGTTTGTAATAATCGATTACAATAATCGCTTATAGTTATTTTTAGCGATTATTGCAATTCAAAACAAAAATAATAAAAATTACAAATAAAAATCAATAACCATTATTTTTTAACAATGCATAGTGTTTATTTAGAATACTGCATTATGCTGTATTCTAAATAAACAATGAAAAAAAAAACCCTTTATCATGAGTATTGTATTTATTATAAACACTTGCATTATTTCAATTGCCTTAATAGAAACAAATCAACATTTAAATAAAATTATTTTAATACGGTTTTTATCGCTATTACTATTATTATTAATATTTTCTCAGCTATTCGTTACATCTTCATTCAACAAGTCACAGATATTAATATACATATACATACATAAATATATACATATACATATCCGCTTTTCTGTATCTATTCATATTATAAAAATAAATAAACTATGTATATCTTTGTTTTAGAAATAAGTTGGTAACTTAATAATAAATATAGACTAGTATGTTTTAAGAGCGAAAACAGTCTGTTTTACATTTTTTAGGGTTCCGTAGTAAACTAGGAACCCTTATAGTTTCGCCATGTCTGTCTGTCTGTCTGTCTGTCTGTCTGTCTGTCTGTCTGTCTGTCTGTCCGTCCGCGGTTTTACGCAGAGACTATAAGTACTAGAAAGCTGTAATTTGGTATGGGTATGTATATTAATCATGGCAAAAAAGTGGTAGAATAAAATTTTGAAAAATATTTTTTTTAAGGGTAGCTCCCATACAAGTCAAGTGGGGGAGTAATTTTTTTTTCTCTATTTACCCATCGTGTGGGGTATCGTTAAATAGGTCTTTCAAAAATATTGTGAGGTTGAGAACACCGTTTTTCGATTTAGGGATCCGTTTCCGAAATATTTGGTTTTAAAGTGCGAATTTTTGTTAGAGGTAAGTGTCCCCCCCCTCTATCTGCTAAACGGTTATATATAGATACGTGAAAAAAATTACAGCAGTAGTATATATGCTGAAGTTTAAAGGAAAACTATCAGAGCTGAGTACTAAGTCCAAACTAAAAAGTTATAGGCAACCAACTTATAAACTGTAAAATTTCATACTATTTTCATTGTTAGATGTTTTTGGTCGTTAAACTGTAAGGTGCGAGTGTGAATAGTGTGAACTCAAAGTTGTCATTCGCAACTACGGAACCCTACACTGCGCGTGGCCCGACACGCACTTGGCCGGTTTTTATTTTATATTAATCGGAATAATCAGTATCAAAAAATGAGAATTTTGGCATCTTATACTTAACACTAATATTCGGAACATTTGTCGTTGTTGTGAAGGACGGCACTGTGAGACTAAAATCAACGGGAGAGACAGGAGCCCATAAGCAATCTGTATCAGATAGATCTAAGCTACTCTCCGCCTTTTCGACATTATGAAATATCTTATCGGTATAATTTTTGGAAATAGATTTAGAAGAAGCGAAAATTGCATCGTAGATGTAATATTAGGTTTGTCTGAAGATTTAGTAACGCTGAAAATTGGTCGTTGTGAACAATAATTTCATAGAACGGTAATTAGATATATATGGTAATTAGTATATGGTTATTAGAAAATCGCAGATTTTCTTAAATATTTCTAAAACCTATAGAGTATGCAAATAGTATATAAATACAATCAATAGAGCTCAAAGTATTGCCTCTATTTAAAAAAAGAACCGAGGATTAAGCGTAACCAATGTAGTATAAAAATAAGTATATGGTAATTAGAAAAGTTTTAAACCAAGGATGCGGTAATTATACACTTACGTGCTTTAATGAAGATACACCATCATAACAGACGTGCGCCTGCTGACGGGTCGCGCGCGAGACGAACTGAGGGTTCGCTGCACGGATAGTAATGATGTGCCACATACTGATATTTAGGGATGTGCATCCAGGAATCGAAATCGTTACGGTAATTGTAATTTTAGGTAGGACATGCGAGTATTAATTGATAATAATTAACTGAATGGTTCTAATGAATGGATATTTTGATATGTGATACATATTACCTTGTACTCTTTAAAATGTTCAATAAAGAAAATTAATTCCGTGCTTTATAAAAAATAATGGCAAGTTTTAACATTAAGGTGGTGTGCGGACGCGCCACGGTGATTAGAGAACAGAGGTTTATGAAATTAATTTAACCAGAAAACGTCTTAATAGATGCCTATGTTTTTGTATATATCTAAATACGGATGTTAACAAATTAAAAAAAAATTACACCTCTTGAATTTTACAATATTATGGATATACAAGCTCGGACACGTAAAAACTAGCTGTTCGGAGAATGGCCGAGGTAGGTATGACATGGCGTAACTATAAAGGGTTTTTTTTCATTGAGAGGATAGATAAACACAATTATGTGCTGTGTAGTGTAAATAAACAAATGACCGGTGGCGCGGCGAGCGAGATTATAACTTGTACACACGTATGTGGTCAAATGTAGTACTATAAATAGGTTAGGAACAAACTTGAATGGTCAGGAGTGTCATCTTCAACTGCCTGTCATACCTATGACATGCGAATCACACACACAACACACACACAATGTGTGCTGTGTAGTGTAAACAAACAAATGACCGACGCGGCGAGATGTCTTGTATGTATGGTCAAATGATAAACCTATGTCATTGAAACATACATACATAGTATCATGTCTTTATCCCTCACGGGGCAAATAGAGCCTTTAAGACCGAAAGGCCACGTTCAGCATGCTGATTGTTGATGAACTACAAAATGGAAAAATAGTGATGGGTTGCTAGCCGCATCGCCTTTTTACATGATTCCTTAGATTTGTCCCCATTCCCTCGACCGGTTTCTACGACCTGCACTGGAAGAGAAGCAGCTGGTACATTCTACGTCGTCTGTTTTCTCCCAAACCAACATGGAAGAGGGATTTGTAATTGAAAATGTACATTAAATAGGTAAAAATGGTAAGGAGTACCATCTCACCTGTCTGGAGGCTGGTTTTCATTGAGTGGATGGATGAATACACAAAATAGGTTTGTGCTGTCTATATGAAATCCTTTATTTGCAAGGGTTATACACATAAAATGATTTACCGCCTCTTGTCAAAGGCATGCAAAATTTGTTAAAATCACAGATTAAAAAAGAATAATACTAAATAAAATTTACAATCAATATACATAGAATTATGTGTCAATATTATTATTTCAAAGTGTTTTTTCAAATTTGTCAAATTATTAATTCAATTATATTTTGATGTCAAAAAATCATGAATATTGTAAAAGCACTTATCCACTAACCATTTAAACAATTTAAGATATGATATAGTGTATGTAAATAAACAAATGACCGCCGGTGAGGTAATACTTGTACACATGTGGTCAAATTATAAACATTTGTAAATGGAAAAGAACTATACATAGGAACTAACTTCAATAGTCAGTAGGTCGATTTGCTAAGTCTCACCGAGAACAACGATTTGATTGTCACTTTAGAATTCATTACGGTTTTCATCAAAAATAGTCATTCATACCGAAGCCGTAATGAATATTGAAGTTACTATGAAAATGATGTACACCGTAGCTGTCAAAAGTTAGCAAATAGGCCTGCTGACCGCTGTTGAAGTCATTAAATTCATATCTTTCTCGGAGTGATAGAGGCTATGTAACGACAGCAAAATCTCATTATGGCGGACGTAAACTGACAAAAATGGCAGACAAGTTTTGTTTTAATTTTTTTTAATGCAGCTTTGTTCATTTTTAGGATTCCGTAGTAAACTAGGAACCCTTATAGTTTCGCCATGTCTGTCTGTCTGTCTGTCTGTCTGTACGTCCGCGGTTTTACTCAGAGACTATAAGTACTAGAAAGCTGTAATTTGGTATAAGGCATGTATATTAATCATGTCCAAAAAGTGGTAGAAAAATCATGAATAAAATTTTTTTTTTGGGGTCGCTCACATACAAGTAACGAGGAAGAAATTTTTTTTTTCTACACAAACCCACGTACTTGAAAATGTAAAATTTCATACAATTTTCATTGTTAGATGTTTTTGGTCGATAAACTGTGAGGTGGGAGTGTGAACAGTGAGAACTCAAAGTTGTCATTCGCAACTACGGAACCCTACAATGCGCGTGGCCCGACACGTACTTGGCCGGTTTTTTAATTGATAATTTCAAGGAATAAAAATTCTCTATCATGAATGCCAGTTAATTTCATTTAAGTTATCGTTCTCAGTTTATTATAAAAGTTATTATCATCTATATATCTCATGTTATCATTATAATTTTTTTATTCAAACGAAATTACTGACATGTCCTTGTGTTGTAAATAGAAAGTACAAACATATAAAAGTACTCTGTGGCACAAACTGAGATACTGGTAAGCACTTTATCTACATCAAATATATGTAAATTAACCACTATCTTCTACATTCGCAAATATTTCTATATGCAGAATATGCACTGGTTGCGGCTGTTATATAACTTGATATTAAACAAAACGTAGAAGATGTTTGTACCAAAAAACTAAATAGGTACCATGGGACCAACAAAATTTCGTCCACATAAAACAAAATAAGGCTATAAATTATGGACCTAGGAATAATATAGACCGGGCGCGGGAAAGTAACAATCAAGTGACAACTTTTTACATTGCAGCAGTAAGATTTAGGGTATGATTGGTCAAGCCTGAAAATTATTTTGATTCGTCAAGCGAATTTTTTTTACCCATTTTTGTATAAGTTCGTCAAATGTTAATAACGTTTTGTTTCGTCAAACCATGTAAAGTTTCTGATTGGTCAAACCTACGAAAAGTTCTAATTTGTCAAGTTTATCATCCCGGTCTTCGATTAGGTTAGGATGAAATTTTGCACACGCTCTGAGTTCTGAAAAGTCAATACATGAAAAGCGTGTTTTTTAAACTACTTATTATTATATCCAAAAGGGGTGTACATACATGAAAATATATATACGAGACCCACCTCGAAGGAGGTAATGATTTTCGCGCGTATGTATGTCAATCTGTATGTATGTATGTCTGTTCCATTGTTGCCTCCTCGTGGCCTAAACGGCTTAACCAATTCTGAAGTATTGGTTATCATTAGATTCGTATTCTTCTCCCGAGTGTATGTAACGCAATGATGTAACGTCAGCAAAATATCAATACGGTGGATGTAAACTGTCAAAAACGGTTGTAGGGATTTTTTTATAAAATGCAACTTGTGCGAAGTTAACAAAACAACAACACTCGGTGGAATTGTTTTTTTTAATCTATGACTCGGTATCTGCAATTAGTTGGGAAAATGCTGAATATCCGGCTGACTCAATATTGCCACCGTTTACGTGTGACGTTGCAGCGGTCGACAGCAACAATAGTGAATATAGCTGCGAGACTGCGAGTATAAAAATGGGGTGTATAAAAGTGAAGCACATCGGCTCTTCAGCTCAGTATTTAAATAATGCTCAAAACCGAGGTCTGTTCCACCTGGGAACCCTTTATGATGTTTGCTTAAATAGGTTGTAGCAAACATAACATCACAAAGTGAGGAGCAGCAACAATTAGTATCTATTTTATAATGTCAGCCTCCGGGCATGTATTATACCTATAAATCTTCCTCATGACATGAATCACTCTATCTACTGGTGAAACCCGCATGAAAATACGAGCAGTAGTTTTTGAGTTTATCGCGATAGGTGTACAAGGAAATTAGAAAAAAGTGAAGCCAAAGCAGTACTTCTTTCACCATTAGGTATCCACAGAATAAGAATGTGATGGAACCGAAATTCCATGGCGTCACGTTTTACGTTTTTTGTACGTACACATTTTGAACAATAGTGTAACGTAGTAAATCCCAACTCCTTTTTCGTCTCCTCTCTTCTCATCTCAGATGTAGCTTTCTGATTCATTTTTTGCCGTCTAAATAGATATCTTTTTATCAACCATCGGTACCTCCGGTACTATCGTTGTTAGAACTCTGACACCAGGGTGTGCATGGTCAACTGACCGTGTCACCTACACGAAATTATAATGATGACTATCGTTTAGCCGGCTACCTTCCACAATGTCTTTATATCTACTATCTATACTAGGTACGCACCCACCTCCAACCTCAATCTTTCATGATTTAGATTATGTGGACGTGGGTGCGTGTATGACACGGATTTCTTTTCTATACGCTCAATATTTTGTCGCTAAGTAGTGACGTGAGCAATAAAAGATAAAAATAATTCTATAAATTCTTTTGTCTCTTTCCTTCATATAGTTATTGATATTGTTGTCTACGCCTAATGATGCGGTGATTAGTTTTAGTAGGATAACTTGCCTAACCAGTCTTGAATGTCACTTATGTTTACTACAGATTAGACAATTTGATCTAGGAATCTATACTTATATTGTAAAGCTGAAGTTTGTTTGTTTGGTTGGACGCACTAATCTCAGGTAGTACTGAACCGATTTCAGAAATTCTTTCACCTTTGGATAGGCACGTTATCCTTGAGTGCCATAGACTACAACATATGTACCACGGGCGAAGTCGGGGCGGAATGCTAGTGTTTAATAATTTTGTATACTTTAAAAAGCTAATAGGTACTCACAAAAAATAATGATGGGTCATCCTACCAAGAAGATTATAATTAACATAAAAAAAGGTACAAAGAAGTGAAGCCAACGTATATCCTAGGTACCTAGGTATCACCTAGGTACCTAGGACTAGGAAGATCTAGATATAAAGTATCATCCATCACTAACCTAGGTATTGGATATACCTTAATTTGTGTATTTTAGTAGGTACCTAGGTACTTATACTTATTATTAATTTGCAAGGCAAGAGTGTATTAGATTTGTATATTCTACAAAGGTTCCACACTTGGGTTTGTTGCTGCCGTCAAACGCACAAATACCTCCGAAAAAAAACTAATTTAGTTTAGTTGCATTGGTTGAGACCTCGATCGTTTTTATCATCATCATCGTCATCGGGTCTTTTTAGTCTCCACTACAGGAACACGACCCTCGAGCATTCTTATGACGAGTATTATTTCTAATCCTCGCTTAAGAGTTCAAACGCCTTCCATTTTGAAATAGCATTGTTTAACCGAACACACTTGCGGATGAAAACGTGAAGGCAAAATTATGTCACGCACGACACGAGTGTTTCGGTCAGCAACCCAGTCAACGATCAGCAAATTTCGGAGGAACCACTTACTTTTTTGAAAATAAAATGTAGCATATGTTATTTGCTGATAATTCATAGCTTACTAGATGTTACCCGTGGCTCCGCCCGCGTTATCTATAGTCTATGTCCTTCTCAGTACCCTAACCTATATGTATGCAAAATTTCATGATGATCGGTTCAGTAGATACGGCGTGAAAGTGTAATAAACAAACAAATAAACAAACAAACAAACTTACTTTCGCATTTATAATATTAGTTAGGATTAGGATTGGTGGGGAAAAAAAATCGGTCGAGTAGTTATTGAGATCATCCATAACAAACATAAGGTGTTTTTATGCATTCACACTTCACAGTGCTATTCTGATATAGGTACTTTTATTAAAATAAATAAGATATAGGAAACACGTCTACGTGGGCAGAATTAATTGACTAGCATTTTTAATTTAATAAGAGAAAATACAAACACACATTTTCAGAGTATTAGGTACCTACCTAGTCTAGATTAGAATAATTATGGAAAATGTCAAAACTGGCTTCTTATCAGTGCTGTGTGTACTGTAGTGTTAGTTCATAGTTCATCATCATCGTCAGGTCTTTCTTCGTCTCCACTGCAGGAACCCGAGCCTCTCTGTACGAGACTACAGCCATAATTAGCCAGAGCAGTCAGAGATTTGGTCTACGCTCTCCACGCTGGCCAGACGGGTTGAAGAGGTCTCTTTGATGTTTAGTTATTAGCTTTGCTTAGCTTGTGTTTCCTAAGTCGCCTTCTACGATATCCACGGGAAAACTTGAAGTCAACCAAATAATTATTCATATTTAAGGCCGCACACTAGGCACACTAGCGACGCCAAGCATATTATTCCTAATACTATACAAATAGAAAGAAATTCAAGAATGAAAATCATATAGGGTAGGTAGGCCTTAGTAAATAACCTGAAGTATTTTTGGAATCATGTGATATTATCAGAATCAGTGAGAATTATGAGAATCAGATTACCAGGTAATCACTATTTCTCTTGATGACTGATTCTCATAACATTAAAACATGATTCCAAAAATACCTCAGGTAATTTACTAAGGCTTATATGATTTACATTCTTGAATTTCTTTCTATTTCTAAAGTATTAGGAATAAAATGAATGGCGTCGCTACTGTACCTAGTGTGCCCCCTTAATCTTGTGACATTTTTTTACATGCCTATTTGATTTTTTTCATATTTTGACATAGGAATACTTATTAATTATTTGACACAGATCTGCATATTTAATTGTGATAATGAGCGTTAAGTAGCCTAATAATTTTGATTTTGTAGTGATCCTATTCTACTCTGCCGGCAACAACAAGGCACCACACACGTCTGTAGTAACTATACACCCTTATTTGGAATTCAATACACAAACTTTAAGAGGTGACTCAGCCCATAAGCATAAACAACTTTTGTTATGGGGACAATGCTGAAAGTTCAGTATTATTTTTACCCTTTTCATACACTTAGTCCGATCAGCTGGACACGTTTGTATGGGTATGCCAATATTTATTTTGAGGTCCCAGCATTGGTCCCATATCAAAAGTTGTTCATGTTGATGGGCTGAGTCACCCCTTAAAGTCTGTGTACTGATTAAAAAATAGGGGTGTATAGTTACCTACTTTTATAATGTTTATATGTTATTGTTTACGACTGCAAGTGCAATAAAAAGATAAAGTCCTTATCGACATTGCTTGTGGCTTGCTAGATGGTACTTAAAATCGATAAGATTGTAGTAAGTCTTTGATTACTTAATACTTGTTACTTTATCTGCCGAGCCAAAGTACAAAGATCTATAAATATAATTACACATAAATGTTTTGTTTATTAGAGATAAGTTAAAAAATATTTTTTGTTTTGTTTTTAAGTATTCTTTAATAAAGAACTTATTCGTAGGTCGTACTTTCAAAACAAAACAAATAAGCTCAATCAAAATGGCTTCATCTTGTATATTTAAGTACCTAATAGTTCCTGTGGCCACCGCCAACTTCATCAAAATAATAAATGGTTACTTAATAATTTTGTATTTCATTTATTTTTGCCTTAACAGTAACATAAGTAACATCAACAAAAACGTTGAGATCTAATGTTAAATTTCCACCAAAAATATGTAAAAAAACTCATGAGTCAGACAAAGATATACTTACTATCTTATATATTGTTAATAGATTTAATAAATAAATAAATAAATATATACACAAACACACAGATTGAGCTAGTCCCAAAGTAAGTTCTTAAGTAAGACTTGTGTTATGGGATACTAACTCAACGATACAATATTTTATAACAAATTCACATATAGATAAACATCCAAGACGCAGGTCAATCTGAAAAAGATCATTTTCCATCTTGACCTGACCGGGGACCTGGGACCATCCGTGTCGCAGGCAGGCGTGTTGACCGCTGCGCCACGGAGCTTGTCAACATACAGATGTTTGCAAATTATTCATAAATACAAAATATTCGGAAAAAAGAGAAAAAACAGCCTTATCCTATAAACCAACCGGTTAAAATAAACAACTTTACTATTTTTTTTTCTTTATGGCTTTCACGCGTTCCGTATTTAGCCAGTATCAAGTAATAAAAACCGGCCAAGTGCGTGTCCGGCCACGCGCAGTGTAGGGTTCCGTTGTTGCGAATGACAACTTTGAGTTCACACTGTTCACACTCGATGAAAATTGTATGAAATTTTACATGTTATAAGTTGGTTGCCAAAAATTTTTTAGTTTGTTAAGTTATTAGTTTTTCAACTTCAGTATATATACTACTGCTGTAATTTTTTTCACGTATCCATATAACCGTCAGCTCTACAGACAGAAGAACAGACATGGCGAAACTATAAGTGTTACTACGAAACCCTAAAAACGGAGTTTTCTAGTTTATCAACGAAATGATTGTGTCAATTATTTCGTTGACTCAACGGAGCCCCTGGCGACATGGTTCGAATCCACTGGTTCAATCATAGACGATGCAGCAAGGCAGACAACCACCAGCCCGCTATGTAAATCATACTACAGACACACCATGACACTTTATTTTAGTTATCCCGCACTTTGTTTATGAACATGGCCATTTATAACATCAAATCCCACCAATTCCACATTATAAAGTCCACTAGAAACAATTTGCACGACAATCCAAAACAAACACCGTGTAGTCCGCTAAAATTCCCGCTATGAACCCCAACTTTTACTTGGGACCAATGCAGGTAATTAAAAAAAGTTTAACATTTTCATCCTGTTATATTTTAATTCGCACTACAAAGAAGAGGTCGGTTACTCAAGTAGTCTCTATGATAGTGATTCTTTTTTTAGTTTGTCGTTGTCAAATAAACAGTGCAATTTTGACTGTCATTGATATTTTATATAATAATTTAACATATTATTAACAAAAAACAAGCCGACTTCAACCCTATCAATTTGTTTGAATAAGCAGAAGAATAAAATGTAAATAAGTGTAAACCAAACGGCATGTGTGTAAACATTTTTTTATTACCTACGAGTACTAGCTTTTGCCCACGGCTTCGCTCGCGTTAAGAGGTATAGTTTTGGGGGTAGAATTGATCAAAATCCTTTCTTAGCGGATGCCTACGTCATAACATCTACCTGCATGCATCAATTTCAGGCCGATCCGTCCAGTGGTTTGGGCTGTGCGTTGATAGATCACTATGTCGGTCAGTCAGTCACCTTTGAGTTATATATATTTAAATTGAACAAAAAAAGAATTTCTTAAATCGGTCCAGGCGTCTTCGAGAAATCGGGGAAACATAAAAAAAAAGATTCCGAGTAATTGAGATTTGATCCTTCTCCTTTTTGAAGTGGGTAATAACTATAATAACATTTATATTCATTAAATACACAATACATCCAAATTGCCGGGCCGGACGAGTACTTTTCTATTAAAATGTTGTTTATTTTTTTCCGAAATTGGTCCTATAGGAAAAGTGTGAGTTTTTATTATATCAAACATTTAATTTTGGAATCAGTATCTCAAACATTATCTAATAAAAAAAAAGAAAAATAAACCGGTAAAAAATGTGGACTCTATTAGTGATTCTGCTGTCGTGATTTAAGAAAAATGTTCAAAATAAAGCAATATAAAAAATACTTCACATCCGAAAACACAGCCATAATTATATTTAAAAGAAACCAGCCAAATGCCAGTCTGATTCGCATACGAACGGAGGGTTCCGTAATATCAAACAAACAAAATTTAACAACAAAAAAATTCATAAAATACATTAATTTTTATTTAATTTATTTTTATTATTAAATGTTATAACGGCAATAGAAATAACATCTTATTAGCCGTGTGGCAGACGGTAGGACGGACTACGGAGGCTTTGTAATAGGCTCCCGTTGGCACCTTTTAAATGAATTACATGGCTTATATTATGAGTAGGTACCTACACCATTAAGTACTAAATTTAAAACTACGCGTACATTTTCTTTAAGTCCCTTCTCAAGATCTTCCCCGACGCAGTTTTAGGGATATCATTAACAAACACTACTTCTTCAATCTTCTTAAACGACGCGACTTTGCTAGCCACGAAGTCTTGTAGTTCCTCTGACGCTATTTTAGCATCTTTCTTTGGAATTACGAAGGCTTTCGGTGTCTCTCCATAGAACTCGTGAGGAACCCCGATGACGGCTGCGTCGGCGACTTTTGGGTGTGAACGGAGAACGCTTTCTAGTTCTGCTGGAGCTACTTGCAGTCCTTTGACCTGCAATTAATATCATCATCATTATAATTATTATCAACAGGTCTTTTTTAGTTTCCACTGAAGGAGCATGATCCTTTCTGTACTAACAGAGCCATATTTTAGTCAGAGCAGTCAGAGAATTTGGCCTGCATTCTCCACATTGGCATGACGGGTTGCATTTCAGTTAGATATAACTTTTGTGTAGCTTGTGTTTCCTAAGTCGCATTCGACGTCATACACGGAAAGACTTGGAGTGGTCTTATTCTACACTGCCGGGAACCACACAGCATTAATATCAATACATGAGTTTGAATACATTTGATACTAGTTTTTGCCCGCGGCTCATGCGTTACAAACTTTGAACCCCCGTATCATCCCGTATGGGGTGAATTATGGGAAATTCTTTCTTACCGAATGTCTAAGTCATAATATCTATCTGAATGCCAATCCGTTTAATCCAGCTCAATCCGTTATGTGTTGATAAATCAATCAATCAGTAAAGACTACCACGGTGTTTAATAGAAATATGGAGTAAAGTCAAATTTGATATTTTTACGCTTTAAATCCGAGTGGTCTCGTGCGACTTTTCGGAGACACCATTTGAAATCCAAGTTATCAAGCTTGGATAAATAAAAAAAATACTCAAGGATTAAGTAGTTAAATAGGAAATAAATATAATTTATAGCCATTGGAAATTACAGCAGAAACGTGATGTCATTATAACATGGTACTAATTGCTAGCGTCATATCCTGGCTTTTTATGACAGTGACGATCACAGAACACACAAAGACATCTGTATTATGTGGGGACGATGCAGCTATAAATCATCTGATTGTTGTATTAATGAAAGCTGGTATAAATGTGAGGGTGTTTGTAACTTGTGTTAACTCTTACTCTCTAACTAACTCAAAACTAGTGAAATAACATTTAAGATTTATTATATATATATTAGAGCTTGCTAGCAATTTTTGAAAAACTTAATATAAATAACTAAATATATATATTTTTTTATTAAATACTCCACCGACAAGAACAAAGTTCCTAAATATATGATGATGATGATGAGCAAGTTTTGGTCGGGCTAGTAAGTTCTGGAGCCTATTCAATGCAAAACAATAAAATCTTTCCTCTTTATAACATAAGTATAAAGATAACAGATAACATGCCTAGGTTACCGTGTGGTTCCCGGCAGAGCAGAATTGGACTACTCCAAGTCTTCCGTGGATGTCGTAGAAGGCGACTTATGAAACACAAGCTAAACAAAACATGAAAGCGATCTCTGCAACCCGTCTGCCCAGCGTGGAGAGTGTAGGCCAAATACTCTGACTGCTCTGGCTAATATATGGCTCTGGTCGTACAGAAAGGGCCATGCTCCTGCAGTGGAGACCAAAAAAGACCTGCTGATGATGTAATCTAGGTTAATATAACGTTGACAAAGTCGCGGAAAACACATGTTCTAAAATCCTCAACCACACAGCTAACTTATCTGTTAAAACAAAATACTATCAATTCGAGTATTTGTCGGTGGTGGAGGTAGAGGTAGAGAGTAAGCAAATTATACTTAGATACTGCAACGGGGCGTGTACGGGATCTTTGCTGAAAGAAATCTATTAGTACGGCTTTCCAATTGCTATCATTTACTACTTTATAACGGTGTCTTCATAAAACTACCACAAACATAATTTACTTTTGGAATGCAGCGAAAACGTTACAAAAATCCCAACTTCAACCTCCTCCAGTACATTACAGGTACACGGTACAGCTTTGCTTACCTTAATAAGTTCCTTTATTCTGTCAGTAATCTTTAGGCCATAGCCCGGCTTATCAATATAGTGTCCCAAATCACCAGTTTTGAAGAAACCGTCTTCTGTGATGCTTTCCTTGGTGGCCGTTTCGTTTTTATGATAGCCCTTCATTATCACTGGTCCACCAACACATATTTCACCAGGCTGAAAATTAACAAGTAGTGATATTCAATAACTTAATTTTTTTCAAATAGCTGAAACACACTTAACTATCTTAAAAACTACTGAACCGATTTCGATGAAACTTTCACTGTTCCCTATGTTGGATAAAATAAAAAAATAATTACTGCCAGCTTGTTGTTTTTGCGATATGCGCGGACAAACATAAATTCATACACTTATGACATTGTGCACACGTGTTTGGAAGTTTATTGTTTATCACGGCAAAACAAGAGCTATAAAATTAGATTTTTTTTTTCTTAACAAAATATACCAAACATTTAGGTACTTATTCGTAGCCAAACATACCAAGATGTATATCATATACAATGTTTTAATATAAAATAAAGCGTTTACTGGAAAGTCTTTATCAACAACTTTTTTTTTCTCTACTATTCACACAGGCTCCCCACTGTGTGATTTTACCATATATATTTATTTAATCTTCGACTTTGGTTTTTGTTTTTCGTATGTGTAAGTGGCCAACACTGGTGTCAGATATTTCAAGCTGCCTTAAGGCATCTGACATAGCTTAACGACTGCCATCAACGATGACAGCCGGGACCAACGGCTTAACGTGCCTTCAGAAGCACGGAGGAGCTCGAGATATTTTTATGCCACTTTGCGGTCACCAATCCAAGTAGGGACTGCACCAGGGGTTGCTTAACATACCTATGTAAGCGCTCATAGAGCTCACACCCACTGGACCATCGGGCAACCTTCGACTAGTATCCAGCAAGGCAATAGTTTACTATTAAAAGATAATTGTCGAAATAGATAACGATATTTTTTTACTTTTAAGGTTTATGTTTTAAGTATAATCATGTGGAAGAAGCTAAGGTGAAACATGGCTAAGGTATGAGAGAGTGTTTAAAATGAGTGTGTTTGCCGTTTGGTCCCCAGCAGAGTAGAATAGGACCACTCCAAGTCTTTCCGTGGATGTCCTAGAATACATCTTAAAACACAAGGCAAACAAAGCTTATTTTAACATCAAAGATACCTCCTTCAACCCCTTTCGCCAGCGTGGATTCGAGTGTGTAGGCCCAATCCTCTGACTGCTCTGGCTAATATATGGCTCTGGGAGTACACAGAGGGTCGTGAGAGTCCAGCAGTGGAGACTAACAAAGGTCTGATGATGATGATGAAATGAGTGTGTACATAAGCTAGGATCATGTAGCGATAGCAGATCGACAGTTGATTCTTTAAGCGTCAATTATTAAGAAAACATTTAAAAACACCTATGTAAATATGATTTCGAATACGTTTAGCTTGACAACCTTCAAAAAAACCGGCCAAGTGTGAGTCAAACTCGCGCAATGAGGGTTCCGTACAATACGCTTCGTGAACACACACACAATGTGCAAAAATGTTTTATACAATTGACTAGCGCTATCGAGTGGTGTTTTAGTGAACTGTTTCCCTAGATGAACTTATTATAGTGAGTTTACCACTTTATTTTCAAGTGGTAGAATTCTCATTATTTTTCCTGTAATCTTCAAGGAATGAACTATATTTTGTAATTTTTTCAAAATTTTTGGCCCAGTAGTTTCAGGGATGAGGGGAATGGTCAATTTTTGCCTTCTTTCGTGAATAAAATCAAAAGTATTGATTTTACCCGAACAAAAAAATTTTTTTTTGAGATCTTCATAATGAGCCCTTTCATTTGATATATGACACAGTAAGGTTTGCAAAACTTTTTTTTTTTAAATTTTGTAATTGGGCCCCTGAAAATGACCCTTATTTCGAAAAAATTACACCATCTTACCAAATATCACCTAATTTGGTTCAGTAGATTCGGAGAAAATCGGCTGTGACAGACGGACGGACGGACAGACAGACGCACGAGTGATCCCTATAAGTATAAGGGTTCCGTTTTTCAATATTTGTACGGAACCCTAAAAACAACGCTGTTATTAATTTATGGATTATACAATTTAACTGCATGTCGAAACTTATTGAGTAACCTCAGTAACATGACTAACAAGTGCAAATTGTAACGTCCAAGGTTGAGGTTAAACTATCTACTAATCTAACGGTTTGCCTTAACCCTAACCTTGTGACGGTATTACATAATAACTAGTCAACTCTGAGGTAAACAGTTCTTCTTTTTTATCCAATGTATTTGGTATTGAAGTAGCTTTAATTTAAATTTAAGTTCTAAAATGAAAAACAATAACTTTTGTTCTATGAACCAACCTGAAATCGGGAAAAGAATATCAGTTGCTTCATACATTTTGGATCAGTAGGTATTCAACATACTATGGACATCATTTATTTTTCTTGATTTCAGACTTGATCACAGAATCAGTCTGTGAAAATGGCAGCTGCAATGTTGTCGAAATATCAGACAGAATTCAAAAATAATCGTGGTAAGTCCCGTAGTGAACATAATAGTTAAATAAATAATATATACGGACAAATCACAAGATTGAGCTAGCCCCAAAGTAAGTTCGAGACTTGTGTTATGGGATACTAACTCAACGATTCTATATTTTTTAATAGATACTTATATAGATAAATATCCAAGACCCAGGTCAATCTGAAAAAGATCATTTTCCATCTTGACCTGACCGGGAATCGAACCCGGGACCATCCGTGTCACAGGCAGGCGTGTTGACCGCTGCGCCATGGAGCTCATAAATAGTTGATCCCAGAACAACAAAAGTTGTTCGTACATGTTGAGAACGTGAATTAAAATGACCGCTAGTTTAATACCAATCATCATTATCAGTTTTTTTTCATTACTACGCTCTGTACAGCCAGAGCCAGAGCAGTCAGACGATTTGGTTACTATCCCCCACGCTGGCCAGACGGGTTGGAGAGGTTTCTTTGATGTTTATATTTTGTTTAGCTAGTGTAACTTGAAAAGAAGCAGAAAGGAAATGGAGGTGGGCAGGCCACGTTAGCCGAAGATCCGACGGAAGGTGGAGTAGAAAGGTGTTAAGAGTGGAGGGCGAGGATTGGGCGTAGAAGTGCTGGGCGTCCACCAGCGTGATGGGCTGACGGTATAGCCAAAGCATGCAGTAAAAATTGGATGCAAAGAGCCCAAGACAGGAACAAATGGCATGTCAGTGAGGAGGCCTATACCCAACAGTGGGTTGTTAAGGGATGAAAAAGAAGAAGTGTAACTTAGAGTGGTCCTTTTCTACTTTGCCAGGAACCACATATAATCCTCATAATCATCATTCAATACCAAACTCTACATAAAATAACTTAACCACACGAAGGCAAGCGTGCAAGTGGGCGTATAGGTGGAAAATGGTATCAGGTGCACTGTCTGAAGGACCTTACCTGGCCTATTGGAACAGTGTCACCGCTGAGAGGATCAATGAACTTCAGCTTGATGCCAGCCATCGGAACCCCACTACTGTCGTAGTCTTCAATCTTGGTGCCTTTGAAGGAAGTTGACGTCAGTGATGTGGTCTCCGTAGTGCCGTAGCCTTGTGCGAATTCTGTTTTGTCCTAAAAATAAGAAATATACAAAACTAGTAAGTAAATTGGGAATCGAACTTGGGCTTTACTGCTTACACTTTTTAATTGTTAAGTTCTTGAAAATACTCTTCGTTTAAGGTATAATATAGTAGGCCAAACCTAAGGTTTATACTGACTTTGGTTTAAAATGGGCCCAACCAGTTAAAATTTTGTTCTGTTGCTCTAATTTGTATAGTTTACCCTCGCATTCCACTCCTTGTTGGTTCTAAAATAATCTAAGTATTTTTCCAATTTTGTGCTCGACGATTTGTGATACTTGAAGTATCAAATGAATTATTTTTCTTTCGTTCTTTAATCAGTTTTTCGATATGAAAAACATTTTCCATTTAACCAATGATTAAACTTAAAAAAAACTACATGACCATACAAAAGTGTTCAAGAGGCGGGAAAATTTGTATGGAAATTTCGATATTTTTCGAGTTCCCAGCATTCTATAAGTAATAGGTATTGTTCTGTTATTAGAAATGTGGAAAGTTAATCAACACCCGATTTCTAATGCGACGTTACTGATGCTTTATAAGCTTAGATAATACTAAATAGATGTTAATGCATTTTAATATCCTTCCTAAGGAAAATAATAACTATACATACAGTTTTTGTTCTTTTGTTTGATTGAAAACAGTGTGCCATGTTTGAAGACAGCTTAGTGGTATAAAAATAGTCACATTAACACGTCTAGTTAAATGAACTTTAGACAGGTAATTCACGGACTAGCAAATCACTTATAATGACGTAACTAACAGTCGCAATAAACAAATGAATTAAAACGAAAAAAATATGTTAATAAAAAGCTTGAGAGATAAAAATATATGGTGGACACTTGTATAACATTGACACAGACTGTAGGGGTCTGGTCAATTATCAAGAGAAGGCAGTTTTTTTTGCACTTAGGTACATTGTTCTAAGACGGCATCAGCGTCCGAGGCGGCCAGTGGCGCAGCCTCACACACTAAGTGCCTCATTGGATAGAAATGCATTCGGGCACTACGTGAGGATGCTTTCCCAACAAAATTGAAGAGGTTTGAATTTGTACTCACGTTGCATTTCTCTAAGGCGGCTTCAGCACCCGAGGCAGGCCAGTGGCGCAGCTCCGCATGTGTCTCACATGACAGAAATGCTCAGATGTCACATCAGAATGCTTTCCCAACAAAATTGAAGAGGTTTGAGGAGAGAGGGAAGGTTAATTTGTACTCACGTTGCATTTCTCTGAGACGGCTTCAGCATCCGAGGCAGGCCAGTGGCGCAGCCCCAAATATTACACGCCTCACTTGACGAAAATACTTGGACGCCACGTTCGGATGCCCTTCTAATAAAATTGAAAAGGTTTGAGGAGAGAGAGAAGGGTAATTTGTACTCACGTTGCATTTCTCTAAGACGGCTTCAGCGTCCGAGGCAGGCCAGTGACGCAACCCCACATATTGCATGTCTTACTTGACGAAAAGTTCAATGAAAAGTGCCACGTTCAGATGCTCTTCAAACAAAATCCTTTTCGATTTTGTTAGAAGTGCACCCGTTTGAGGAGAGAGGGAAGGTTAATTTGTACTCACACTGCATTTCTCTAAGACGGCTTCAGCATCCGAAGTGGCCAGTGACGCAGCCCCATCTATTACGCGCATCACTTGACGGATATGCTCAGGTACTACGTGAGGATGCTTTTCTCAACAAAAGTAAAGAGGTTTAAAGAAACGGGGTAGGTTTATTTTACTTACGAGCGTCCTACGCGGCCAGTAGCACAGCCCCCCAGAATTCCTGTCTCATTTGACGAAAACACCTGAGAGTCCCGTTCGGATGCCCTTCCAACAAAATCGTAGAAGTTTTAAAAGAGAACGAAGTTTTTTTCTACTTACATTGCATTTCTCTAAGACGGCTTCAGCGTCCGAGGCGGCCAGTGGCGCAGCCCCACATATTATGTGCCTCACGTGACGGAAATGCTCAGACGTCACATCAGGATGCTTTCCCAACAAAATTGCTGGAAGACCGAACATACATTAGACTTAAGAGGATATAATAATTTTTGGGGAATCCAGTTCTGCACCCATTTAAAATGAATCATTGTCTCCGATTTCTGTCTAACGTTTAATTTCAAATGATGGCTGTACTAGACCCGGAAAAATTCATGCTTTCCCTGTGTTGATGACCACGGTCTCTACCCGACACGGCTCAGTTCCGGCGTCGGGTGGTGTCAGTTATGTATTCGGCTCCACTCACACCTCCGGGCCGACGCAGTGCCGGATAGAAACTGTGCTCATCAGCACAGACCCTAACACTTCACTATTTAAAGTATGAACTTCTTTGGTAAGAGATAAGAGTACAATGATCTTATGTTATCTTATGTAGGTACTTACGCCCGAATACTCACGGGCATCTTAGACGCATTTTAACTTAAATCATACTCAAAACTGTCACAGTCTAGATGGCCTAGCGAGATAAAGACAGTCTTAAATTTAAGGTAATTGACCCTTTTCGTTGATGAAACAAACATACAAATAACAATGTGAGTTTTCCCGCGGAACGACTAAGAAGATGCATTTTGTATGATATAGAACAGCAAACGAGCAAGCTGATCACCTGGTGGTAAGTGATCACCGCTGCCCATGGACAACTGCAATACCAGGAGTGTGACAAAAGCGTTGCTAGCCTTTTGCATGAAATATTCATTACCATTTGCCATAATAGGTCTTTTTTTCCCTTAATAACCTCTTTTAAACTCGGGCTTTAATACATTAAGTGGCGTGGCTGTTGCAACATACTGGAGGAATAAAATATAGGATTTATTAGACATTTTGAGCCATCGACACGAAAAGAAGAAGAATACATAAACATTTTTTCTTTAATAACTCGTGTTACTTACCTACAGGAGGAACAACATACAACAGACTGACATCTTGATTCTTCAGCAAATTCATGTATAAGCTCGCAGAAAACGAAGACATGGTGACCAGTTTACAACCCTTAGAAAGATGACCAATCATTGTCACGATCATACCGTAGATATGATAGAATGGCAGGATGCAAGGGAGTATATCTTGATAGCTACCTGAAAAATATATTTTGTTGATATTTGTGATATTGAGTGTAAAAACATAAGAGAAAATAAAGATGAATAAATAAAAAAAATATTTCTAATAGGTATTGCGTTCAAAAAGGTTGTGCGATCCGTATACGTCATACATAAATAGATACACTATAAGAAACAGTACTTCATTTTAGACAAAATGTTTTCTATACAAATCAAGCTGGGTTTAGAATTTCATATTTTGTAGTATTAGTGCCACTGGAAACACAGAACGTTGCGATGCAGTGCTGGACTGTGGGTACACGTATCACAAGAATATCTTGCCTAATAGTCTTAGAGACTACTTTATGTTGTGTTGTTTTTGTAATTTGTTCACTCGATCGTAAACATAACATGTTACAAAAATAATGAATGTATAATGATATTGTAAAATGAAAACAGATGAAAAAAAAAAGAAAAGTAAAAAAGAAAGAAATATAATATAATCATTAACATACAAAGCCCTTCAGGCGAGTAGGCGACCTACCTACTGTTGAAAAGAGTTTCTTTCGGCATTTCTTCTCTGCAGTGGTCGGTTCCGAATCCGAAATGCTAGTAGTCTGTAGCTTTTCAACAATAATCAGTAAATGCATAATACTTAATAAGATAATTTTAAATGTGATTTGACGTGAAAAAGGGCCTGCAAGGGCCTATTTCTGAATAAACGTTTTGAATCTTTGAATCTTTTGAGTCACCGACACGACATGACACCTCTTTGTCTCTTGTCAGGTTGTAAATTCTTAAATACAGCTAGTATCCAACACAGCACCTACTTAATATAATAATACAGCCCATACTCAGAACTCCATAGTAGCTGCTTCTACAGCAGCGAATTCATGAGAATATTAGTGCAGTATTATGATATGAATATTTGTTCCCTGTCAAAATCTATATAAAGATATGAATATTTATACTTACTGCTCGCTAAACGTGGAAAGCAATTCTCTTTCCGCGCCATCACTTCTATACCCGCTAGTATATTCTTATATGTAATCTCTACTCCTTTAGGCAACCCGGTCGTTCCACTCGAGAACGGTATAATTGCTATATCATCTTCTTTCCTCTCAATTTTTTCTAACAATTTATAATCAGCTTCACCATTTTCAGCTACTTCAGTATACTTAATGGTACCGCTTGGTGTTGGTACGTTTGGTTTCTCGACTATTATGATTGTAGAGTTATTTTTTGCAGTCTTTAATCCTTTCACTACTGAATCGTAGCTTTCTGGAGATGTCACTATCAGCTTCGGTTCCGCTATCGTTGCATGATGGGATATTTCGACTAAAAAGAAATTGAAAAAATTTCATCATATTGGGACACATAAAAATTTATAGTGTTACTAGAAGAATATAAACACGATTGCAAGAAAACTACGTCCAAAATTTGCTGCGACCTCAGCGTGGTTGTCTGACCACCTCAAAGATAAGATAGCATAGGCCCTGTTGCAAATTTAGATGGTCATAGATAAGTAATCGATATCTAGTACTTATAATTAGAAGAATATAGGTATCCGTGATTACAAGAAACCTACGTTCAAAATTTGCTTCGACCTCAGTGAGGTTGTCTGACCACCTCAAAGGTATGATGCATCTGGCCCTGTTGCAAGTTTAGATGATTATAGATAAGTAATCGATATAACTGTAATTATAACTCATAATTGCATAATGAATGATATACGCTGTCCAGTATATACAGAACAGACACTTGTCAATGATAGTTAAGGATCTCTCAACAAAAACGTATATTGTATATTGGTATCATAGAGGTGCAGACTTATAGACCTATTGACAATAAAGATGCCTAATGTCAATAAACACTTGTTTCAACACGTCTTTATTGGCATTGTCTGACAAAGACATGGCTCTAGCTAAAATCACATTATTGTCTGTAGGTATAAGTAATATTGTATCAGCTGCGTTGAAACATTCTTTCTTACTCCATTGCTCCAAACTATCATTCAAAAACGTTACATTCCTTCTATGGGTTGAAGATACTCATATAACGAGCGGTTTGGTTTTGGATTTGGATAAGAAGGCATCCTAGTATTAAATTAATATGGTAAAATTAGTATACTTTGGTTAGGGGCATCATCTTCTACTGTCCGTCCGGTAGTTGAAATATGGCAACGGGTACGCGCGTCCGGTCCCCCGAGCTGCTACTTTTTCATCCCCATTCATCCGAGCAAGTAGCATCCTATATACCTCTATCCTGTCTCTCTAGTTTAACAATCTCCTAACCCGTCCTTTGCTTAAAAAAACCGGCCAAGTGTGAGTCAAACTCGCGCAATGAGGGTTCCGTACAATATGCTTCGTGAACACACACACAATGTGCAAAAATGTTTTATTCAATTGACTAGCGCTATCTAGTGGTGTTTTAGTGAACTATTTTCCTAGGTGAACTTATTATAGTGAGTTTACCACTTTATTTTCAACTAATAGAATTCTTATTATTTTTCCGGTAATCTTCAAGCAATAAACTATATATTGTAATTTTATTTTCGCCCAATAGTTTCGGAGATCAGGGGGGGGGGGGGGGGGGGAATGGTCAAATTTTGCCTTCTTTCGTGAATAAAATCAAAAGTATTAATTTTACCCGAACAAAGAAAAATATTTTTGCGATCCTCATAACAAGCCCTTTCATTTGATATATAACACGGTAAGGTTTGCAAAACTTTTTTTTAACATATTCTATTTGGACCCCCTAAATTGAACCTTATTTAAAAAAAATATTAACTTTGCACATCCGTGTTTTTCATTTTTTGTACGGAACCCTAAAAACGATTCGATGAGCAGCAGCGTCGGAACCGAGATAAGCCAAACAGACTGCACTCACCAACGCAGCTGCCCAGCGTAGAGAGTAATGCAAACCCCCCATGGTGAAAATTCTAGGGAGTGTCCTGTCCAGTGAACTTCTTTCAGCTGAGATGATGACATACTAAGTGCAGTATATCTCAAGAGTTAGTCAGTTACCTAGTCATGCAATGTATGCTTGGTCAAACTTATATCATCAAGTATCAAGCTAATCTTTATGACCTGTTTTTCACACATTGAAGATAAGGCCGTAATCCTACATAATCATTGAGTTACATTGTAAAAAATTATAGAATCTGTGATATCGGCAAAAATAAATTGCGAGTCTGTAACGGTTTTCATGTTTACCGCAAACTATCCATTTTTAGGGTTCCGTAGTAAACAAGGAACCCTTATAGTTTCGCCATGTCTGTCTGTCTGTCTGTCTGTCTGTCTGTCTGTCTGTCCGTCCGCGGTTTTACGCAGAGACTAAAAGTACTAGAAAGCTGTAATTTGGTATGGGTATGTATATTAATCATGGCAAAAAAGTGGTAGAATAAAAAGTTGAAAAAAATTTTTTTTTAGGGTAGCTCCCATACTAGTAAAGTGGGAGAGTATTTTTTTTTTCTCTATTTACCCATCGTGTGTGGTATTGTTAAATAGGTCTTTCAAAAATATTGTGAGGTCGAGAACACCATTTTTCGATTTAGGGATCCGTTTCCGAAATATTTGGTTTTAAAGTGCGAATTTTTGTTAGAGGTAAGTGTCCCCCCCCTCTATCTGCTAAACGGTTATATATAGATACGTAAAAAAAATTACAACAGTAGTATATATACTGAAGTTTAAAGGAAAACTATCAGAGCTGAGTTCTAAGTACAAACTAAAAAGTTATAGGCAACCAACTTATAAACTGTAAAATTTCATACTATTTTCATTGTTAGATGTTTTGGGTCGTTAAACTGTAAGGTGCGAGTGTGAATAGTGTGAACTCAAAGTTGTCTTTCGCAACTACGGAACCCTACACTGCGCGTGGCCGGACACGCACTTGGCCGGTTTTTAATATCAAATTTTATGTCAAAAATTTTATGTGGTGGTTTTCTATATAAGTATTTTTTTTAAGTAGGTAATAAGATTGTTTATTTTTTTCCTTCAGGACCAGAAAGTTGAATTCTTAAAATGTTGAGTTTGCAAAATGTTGAAATTTCAGAATGTTGTATTGTATCCCAAAATGTCGAATTTGCAAAAAGTTGAATTATTGTATCTCACAAAGTTGAATTTTCAATATGTTTTATCCCAAAATGTTGAGTTAGGCAAAAGTTGAATTTTACAAAACGTGGATGAAGGGACCAAGTACTATTTGCATATGGATACCTGTATATCCATATGCAAATAGTACTTAGTACCTAGATAATCGTTTCATAATCAAGTAAAGTGTGTTACTCCCGAGGAATAACTGCTTGGTAGTTCAAAAACACACATTACTAATTGATTCTGGCTGGTTGAAAAAGCATTTTTTGTTCCGTTCTGCAACCTTTGATCAGCTATAATCGCCGCATTATCCTATTAAATTGTTAGTAAACATGATAAAAAGTAATAAGGCTTGAGTTTAGTTACCTCGCGCACGTAGATTAAAGTTTACGATACATAAATACCACCTACAAATATATATCCGATAACATGACAATCGTAGGGGTAAATAACTTCTGCTGATAAGGCACAATAATACGATGATAATTATAAGCGTGTTTTTTATTTTATCAGACGTAGAACTAATTTTATCGCCAGGCCTCAAACCTTGTCTCTATATGCTGTTTGCTTGTCTCTGTAAACTTAAACAGACTGATTTCAAGACGACCACAGCAGTTCGTTTAGAACAGCTATTAGAAAAAGTTCAATGAATATGAAACTCATGTCATAGAATTTAAATTGATTATTAGAAAATGCCGTGTGGTTCCCACCAGAGTAGAATAGGACCACTCCAAATCTTCCCGTTTATGTCATAGAAGGCGACTTAGGAAACACAAGCTATTTAAAGCTTATCAACATAAAAGAGACCTCTCCAAACCGTCTGACCAGCGTGTCTTATTCCTGGCTAATATATGGCTATAGTAGTACAGAGAGGGTCATGATTTTGCATTGGAGACTAAAAAGACCTGATGTTGATGATTACAAAATGTTGTATAATACTAGTTAGGATAATTATATAGATAAACATCTAAGACCCAGGTCAATCTGAAAAATGTCGTTTTCCGACCGAAATACCGATAAACCAAAAATATTATGTAGTTAGATTTTTAATTTTCTACAGATAATGTTATGCAGCATCGAAGCCAATGAGTCATCGAGTGAATGTGAGTGAGTTTCCTTAAAAAGTTTTTGCGTACATAAACGAGTGCAAAGTTCGAACATAAACGGATAAAAATGTTGTTGAGTAATCTTGAGGTTTTTCCTATTGATTGATTACAAACATAAAATTGGAAGCTGATGTTTACTTTGCGAGTGTTAACTTTGCTACTGTTAACGAGCCCACTAGGAGGTGACCCAATCTAACCCTCATTGGGTCACATTCTGGTGGGCTCATTAGTTTTCTGAATTGTTTTTTTTTTCAGATGGCGGCACCGAAGCGAGTGGTATTTTTTTGTGGTAGCAGCTGTCAAAAATACCTCTCGACGCAGAACCCTCATTAGACAGCACCACAGTAGCTAATATAGTTGATGGAGAAACTCCATCTCAGCGTTTACTATAGGTATCTTTGTCGAACACAACACACAATCAGTTCATCTGTATAAAAGTAGTCTCCAGAGCTACGATAAAAATCTGCACCCCAAGACAAAACGACGTGAAGGTTAACCCGACTTCCTCATTATCATCAAGTCTTTTTAGTCTCCACTGCAGTAGTCACAGGTTTTGGCCTACGCTCTCCACGCTGGCCAGGCAGGTAAGGAGGTCTCTTTGATGTTTATAAGCTTTGTTTAGCTTGTGTTTCGTAAGTAGCCTTCTACGACATCCACGTGAAGATATGGATTGGTTTTATTCTACTCTGCCGGGAATCACATGGCATACCCAAGTTTCTAGACATTGTGAAAACATGACAAATAAAACCTGGCTTCCTACATGAAAACATGAGAAAGTAAAATAAACTTACATTCTTTGTAAATAGGGTTGATAGTCGTCAGGACGCAGCCTGCTTGAAGGATTCCAAGGGCGGCTACAGGGAATTCTGGACAGTTCGGCAGCATAACAGCGACGACGTCTCCGGGCTTCAAGCCATGCTTGAGGAGGAACGTCGCGAAGTTTGCCGAATACTGTAGGAGTTGTTTGTAGGTGTACGCCTTTTTGGTTTCGGCGCTTTCCTAAAATCAAATGGTACAAGTAGTATTTAAAAAAAACCGTATAATTTTTCTCGTTAATGGCTGAAACACACGGAAGTTATCTGAAAAACTTCTGATTTTTTTTCATGAAACTTGCACCTTTCCCTAAGTTTAATTTTTGGGTTTCATCTATAGAAAGCTTATTTATCTGCGGGTGCCATAGGCTTTAATTTACGCGGGCGAAGTCGCGGAAAAATTGCTATATACTATAAAACTATACTCTTATCTGGATTAGTGTATATGTTTGATTAACATATAGACTACTAGACTTCTATCTTAATGGCTTATCTGATAATATTCAGGTCAATCAAAGTTGAAAGGAGACCACGACTAGACGACTTGGCATTGACTTGTTTATGTACATGGATATAGGTACACACACTTCTTTATCTAAGCTAATAACCAGCTCAAGTATAAGTAACTATCATAGAGGAAAAACTAGCACACGAGAAGTAGGTAATTTTTTTTTGCCTTAGTTGAATAAGGCATTCAACCTACTGACCCACCCAGAATGAGGGTAATGTCTTTCGCGCATATGTTCCATTTTGGCTCCTGTAGCCTAAATGGCTTGATTTCGAAATGTGAGATGCCATTAGATTTGGTATTCTTCCCCTGAGTCAGCAAAAAATCAATAAGTAGTCTTTTTTTATAATGCAACTTGTTAAACGTCATATCGTGGTACATATAATGTTTTTCTCTCCGTAAGAACCCATCTCGTACTTCAGGGAATATATTCTAAAAAAGAATTAGCGAAAACGGTTCAGCTGCTCTCGCGATTTGCGCTTAGCAACACATTCAGCGATTCATCTTTTTTATAGGTATTGTAGATTTGCAAAATCGACAAACTAATGGTGTTTCGGAAAGATTATTCACTCATCTTTTTATAATTCTCATGCATCTTAAACATTTTCCTCTAAACACATAATTATGTGTACGCAAGCAAGGCCGAACTGACCTCCACATATGTAAACTTCCTAAAACATCTCTAACAACCATTGAGATATTTTTAAATTGTCAACATTAGTCCATATTCTATTTTATTATTACGTATCTACTTACTTATAAATAAGTTTCTAATCGGTGTTAAAAAAATTGCAACTTGTTTCAAAAAACTTCTGTTTTAACAATAGGTAGTTAATTACTTACCTATTAATTTATAATAATAAAGGCATACTATTACACAGGCGTGTCGTCAAATAAAAGTAGAGTAGCAAACAAGATTACCAAAATTCGCATACAGCTAAAAATTGGTACGAATGTCAAACAGTATTGTAATGAAAGTGAAAAGTCGACAATCGATCCATTTGCAAAAAAAAAAATCAATGTCAAGGAATCTTATCGTCGTCACATATATGTCACGATAGATTTTGAACTCTATGGCCCAGTGGGCGTCACCATTATTAGCGCTTACGCATGTTAAGCAACCCGAGGCGCAGTCCCAAAAACTACACTGGGATGGATGACCGCAAGTGGCATAGAAATATCTCAAGCTCCTCCGTGCTTCGTAAGGTCCCGGCTGCGTATATAGAAAAGCTCATTCAGTACGCCTCTTTCGCCTGAGATGAATCGAATTAGCATTTCCAAGCTCTTTGTGCTGTGCCAATACATCCCAGAGGGTAACGTACTGCCAGTGCTGGATTTATATTTTTATGAGTGTAGGCCACTAAACCATGAGAAAACCAGTAGACGTGTTTGACAATATTCTGATATCTATGTGTTTGACTTTTATCATCTGAAATCGAGTGACCTTCCTCTGAAATCTACCGCCCCTAGGACGCTGCCGCCGCAAGCCTATACGGCCTATTTATAAATCCAGGACTGCGTACCTACTGCAGTGCGATTTCTAAATTTAAACGCAATAAAATATACTAGAAACCCTCATCCTATTCATCATGCACCCTTCTCGGGACATATTGGAGTAGGATTTCAAGAGCTAAAATCACAAAGTTGTCTTAGAAAAGCTAATGCGATACGTCTCTCTATGCAGATATTGCTATTTCACGCACACAATTATGATTTCGGCTTTGCGCGCGCTGATCATCTCTGCACTTGACACGTGCGGTGCGATTTTTTTTTCGTTCGTTTTTGCAAACATATATAATTGGTAGAGAAACAGTGCGGGTTCACGTTTAAACATTATTTACTTGGCTGAACAAGATCGCAAAGAACTTGCCTATCTTGCACAGGGCAAAGAAGTGACGCCATCTTTTTATATAAAATATAAATATCAATATGGATGACCAAGAAACAATTGAAAATTAGATTTGAACAAGCGATCCCATTATTAATAATAACTAGCCTTGTGCAAACAAGCATTGAATATTTTTCTAAATAAACTTTTATTCCTTTGTTTCGTACTTTTTTTGCATTATTTATCACGTATCGTAATCGTACCTTCTCTATAGTTTAAGCAGATTAAGTAATCCCAATTAACCTTTATCAGTTTCCCGTTGACGAATAGAACTAGGATAAACCCTACGTTGAGGTGCGCTATATCACTAGAAACCCTACTGCGGTAACCTACTGGGTCGTATTGGAGCAGCATTTACGCGTGTTTTTCATTAAAAGAGCTTGGAAATGCTGCTTCAGTTCGTCTCAGGCGTAGGGGGACGTACCGAATGAGCTTTTCTATATACGCGTCCCGGCTGTCATCATTGCTGGCTATGTCAGATGCCTAAGGCAGCATGAAAAATTTACAACGGTGTTGACAGTGGTTGGCGTCACGATGAATATGCAAATTTATTGAACGTCGCTATCTAGGTTTATCTAGTCCGAGCACCTATCAACAGCAATAAACACAAGCGTAAGGTATATAAGGTAGGTAGTATGTTCTTGACTCAGTAATACCTATAATAAGTATGAAACAGGTTTTATGGCTAACCATATTGTAGTAT
The DNA here is from genome assembly GCA_963082605.1 of Rhodophaea formosa. Classification (NCBI taxonomy): domain Eukaryota; kingdom Metazoa; phylum Arthropoda; class Insecta; order Lepidoptera; family Pyralidae; genus Rhodophaea; species Rhodophaea formosa. The sequence continues at coordinate 15,872,556 of OY720217.1, read as the reverse complement.
TTCCTTCAATATTGTCGGCTCTTAGTCGCGCGTGCCCTCTCACTCGCACCGCTCACAGCTGACTGAGCTGTTTACGGTCGCACGTGCGCCAGAGATGACATAATACTTCCCTCTCTTTCACTCACATACACTACATCCCTTCCTTATTTTAATTTTTCAAAATCAATAAATGATCAATCAATTAAACAAATAATAATTTTATTTTATACTCATGACTACTGATTACATTATTGAAAATCAACATTAATCTCCTCATTCTATCTTTAATTCTGGTCTTCTAAGTGATTGTTCTAATCGTCTCTAACATCCTCTTCTGAACTCTCTTCTACTGCAATTTCTGAATGCTGTCCATCGATTTCTTTATTCATCGATTTCCATTCACCCTCTACTTTCTTTAAATGCAATATGTTTCGTCTTAACTGTTGTCCCGTTTCATCATTCTGTACTTCTACGTCTCCACCGGTTTTAGCTTTTACAGTATGTGTAGTTGTATCAAAATTTAGACTCAATTTATTAGATTTATTGGTGTTCTTTACATACACTTTATCTCCTATCTGTATATCAACTTCGCGTGCTCTTCGTCTTCTATCAGTATATTCTCTCCCTTTTTCTTTTTTTTCTTTGTCTTTATCCCTTACATCAGAATCCTCAAAGTTTTGTTCCGCATAATCTATCATGGGAATCTTGTCCTTAAACTTCCTTTGGAAAAATAGCTCTGCCGGAGATTTTCCAGTCACACTATGTGGGGTGCTATTGTACATAGTCAAATACTCAATCAGTGCTTCTTTCCAGCTTTTTCTCTCTACTTGGCATATTTTGAGACGTTTAAGGATATCCCGGTTCTGTCGCTCCACTTCACCATTCTGTTGTGGCCAGTAAGGTATTGAATTAAACAGTCTTATATCATTTTCACGACAATAAGTCTTGAACTCTGCGCTAATGAATTGTTTCCCGTTATCAGAAGTTATGGAAACTGGATGTCCTAGACGGCTAAATATCTCTTTCAGTAAGCGGATCATTTCCTTGCTGCTTATGTCTCGACAACTTTTGATTTCCTTGTACCTGGAGTAGTAATCAATTACAACTAATAGATGATCGCCACTTGGTAATGGACCTAAAAGATCTATGGCGATATCAACCCAAGATTGGGTAGGTAATTCCCTCCTTTTGAGTGGGTGCGGTGGGTTTGGTGCCGATACTAGTGTACAACCTTTACAGGACCGTACTAGGCTTTCCACGTCCTTATCATACTTAGGCCACCAAACTTTCGCTCTAAGTCTCAACTTCATTGCGACTATTCCAGGATGGCCCTCGTGGGCAGCATCCAAAACAAGTCGTCGTAATTGTGTCGGTATAACTATTCTAGTGCCTCTTAGCAATATGTCCCCAAAAAAACAAAACTCGTTCTCAAATAGTTTGTAGCCCTTTACTGAATCGTCCCACTTTTTGTTAAATATGCCCTGTTTTACTTTTTGTATGTCAATGTCGGTCCTTGAATGTTCTTCAATATCTTTTAACGATACGGCTATTGGTCTAGCATGGTCAATTATATCCTGGACGTAATCTTTTTGCTGAGTCTCATCATGCTTAAATGTACACAATCTGGACAAGGGGTCAGCTATGTTATTTTTTCCTGGACGGTATATGACATTATATTTATAAGATTGAAGTCTCAGTATCCAACGTTCTATCCGTGCACAGGGTTTGGACTTTGGACCAAATATGACCTCAAGAGGCTTATGGTCAGTGATTAAGTCAAATTCCTTGCCATACAGGAACATATGAAAGTGCTCCACGGCCCACACCAGTGCTAAAGCCTCCTTTTCAGTTTGGCAATACCGACGTTCGCAATCACTGAGCGTTTTGTTTCCAAAGGCAATAATACGTGGACCACTTTCATTTGTCTGTACCAGAACTGCACCGAGTCCGACCGGACTAGCATCTGCAAATACCATAGTTTTATCATCTACGTTGTAGTACCCCAGATTTTGTATGTCACTCAAAGCAGCCTTTAAAGCACAAAAGGCTGATTGCTGACTTTCCCCCCAAGAATCCCTGATATCAGCGTTTCTGGCTGATCCTTGGCGAAGCAATTGCTTCAATGGCTCTGTAAGAGTGGCCATATTGGGAATCCATTTTCCAATATAGTTAATGAGCCCTAAAAAGCTTTGTAGTTCCGAAATATTGATCGGGGTTCTGAAATCTTTTATAGCCGATAAATATTTGTCTAGTGGTCGGATTCCTTCATCAGACATTTCGTGTCCTAGAAATTGAACTTTCGTTGTTGCGTAAATACATTTATCTTCCCTTAACATTATGTCGTTTGCCTTTAGTGTTTCTATTACTTTTTGTAATCGTATGTCATGTTCTTGTTTGTCCTTTCCGTAAACTAAAATGTCGTCGATGAAATTAACAACCCCGTCACATTCTATTAACACTCTTTCGAGTGTTTTTTGAAACATTTCCGGCGCACAGGTTATTCCAAACATTAATCTTTTAAAACGGTATAATCCTTTGCCAGAAATGAATGTAGTAATGTGTCGTGAGTCGGGTAGAAGCTCCAGTTGATGAAAAGCATCCTTTATATCTAATTTGCTAAACATTTTAGCACTTTGTATCTTTGGTAGCAGCTGCTCCATCGTTGGTAAAGGGTGATTTTCCCGCTTGATTGCCAAATTTGCGCGTCTCATGTCGATACAGAGACGGACATCACCATCTGCTTTTAAAATCGGTACTACCGGAGATATCCATTCAGACGGTCCTTCTACCTTTTCTATTATATCTTTTTGAAGAAGTTCGTCTATTTTAGAATTTATTTTTTCTTCTAAGGGAATTGGTATACGTCGGTAGGGTTGTGCGACTGGTTTTACATCCTTATTAATTGGTATTTGTATTTGAATATTTTTGAATTTTGGGAAGGGTGTTAACTCAACCTGATTTATGTCCAATCCTAGTTTTAGTACGCCTAATGCAATCGCAGTTATTTTGCCCAATAGATTACGTGTCCCTTTCTCTATTACATAGAAGGTGGCGTTTTGTGTTTTTGTTCCAACACGGATATCCGCAGTAAAAGACGTCAATAATTTGAGAGGGACTTCACATCCATATGCTACAAAAGTTTTTCCTGGATTCTTTACTTCTTTTCCTGTCTTTAAAACTTTTTCTTTTATTTCTTTCCACGTTTTATCTGTTATTAAGTTATGTTGACATCCTGAATCAATGAGCATCTCTACTTGAGTTCCACCTACATGACAAGCGAGCGTATCATTATGCAGAACATTAAAAACATAATCAATTTTATCTTCTATCGCATTCGCCTGCTTTATATCTTCGACTTTGTAATTTGACTTCTTTCTTTTCGCATCTATGCTTCTATCCAATTTGTTCTCTTCATAGCTTCGTTTTTGGCCTGTTCCCCTGCACTGAGCCTGGAAATGTCCCACCTTCTTGCATTTGTTACAAATTTTTCCTTTAGCTGGACACTTCGCATCATACGCTAGATGATTCCAGCTCCCACATCGGAAACACGCCTTTTTATTGTTCTTTATAAATGTCTTTTCCTTCTCTCGTGTCTCAATTTTGCTTACAGTGTGCTCCTTTCCTTTCTGGCTAAAATCACCTAATTGTCGTTCCACTACTTCTAAAGTATTAGCCTCGGTTATCACTTCATTTAAAGTAATTTTTTCTCCTGCACGAAGTACTTTCTTCCTCAGTTCCTCCGAGGAACACTTTTCAATTATCTGATCAATTAAACAGTCATCCACATCTATAAATTGGCATTTTAACGCTTGTTGCCTTAGCCGAACCAGATACTTCTCAAATTTCTCGTTTTCTTCTTGTTTCATTTGTCTGAATAAATGTCTTTCATACCGTTTATTCTGCTTGGGCGCGAAGTATTCATCCAACTTTTTTATTGCTACTTCAAATACATCTTTATCTTGACCATCTTCTACCGACGTGACGTAGCCACCGGGTATGTTAAACAGTATTTCTTGAAGTTCTTGTCCTCCCCAATGTAACAAACTTGCGCGTTTTTTAGAACTAGTATTCACGTCCGCAGCTTCCAGGTAAATATATAAACTCCTCTTCCAGCGTTCCCATCTAGCTCCAACAGATCCTGCTTCGCCATCGCACTCAAATTTTTCTAATGAAAGACTTGACATTTTTTTTTTTTTTTTTTTTTTTATCTGTGAACAAGGAAACAAATAAAGAATGTCTCATTTTTGGTTACTAAACGGGCATCATCCTTTAAATAACCTGACACATTCATTATTCATTCCTTACAACCTCTCTTTCCAACACCATGTAAACCGTTATTAACCTTCAGTAAACGGGCGTCACCCGCATAAATCTTTCAATAACAGGCATTACCCGTACCAACTTTGCATTACGGGTATCACCCGTAAAAGCATTACATCATGGGCATCACCCACGCAAATATCACGTTAAGGGCATCACCCATATAGCTTCCACATTTAACACTCTGATAAGTCTCAATTACATCGCATCTTGTACTTATAGCTTACAGGCGTCACCCGTGTTCAATTGAATTACGAAGTCCTTACAGGCATCACCTGTTTCTGGACTACCAGGCATCATCTGGTAACATCACAACGTAGTTACAAACAACACTCGTTCATATCAATGTATATGTTTTTCTTATTTTTTCACTCGTATATTTTTAAAGTTGCAAGAACCCACGTTCGAAACCATGTACACCTGCTAAAATAATAAACAATCAGTCATCAGGTACGGCCAGTGGAATAAGATTTAATCATACATTTCGATAACATGAACACATTTCAAACCTGGAATCGAACCCGGCCGCGTAGTGCAAAACAATGACTTTATTAAAAAATTTATTCATAATATGTTAATCATTCATCACATTACTATCACTATAACACTTATTTTACTAATATCAAAAGCAAAAGTTTGTGTGAACGTGTGTGTGTGTGTGCATGTTTGTTCCTTCTTGTTGCCAAACCGGCTGTACGTATTTACATGACATTCTGAACAAAATCGTTCAAATTTAAACTCCATATACTTGACGCGAGCGAAACCACGGGCAATAACTAACGGACTGTAGATGTACACCACATATAAAACTCCACGGTAAAACTTCCAATTACAAGGTATGTATAAAACGCATAAGAATCGCGTCAGTAGTTTCTAAGACCAGTCATATGCGTCGAGGAACATAGATCATGCATAAACGGCTTTATAAGTAGGCACGTAACAAACTTTGATCGGCGCGGCTTCGAGTTACTTAGGCAGTAAACAATGCGGAATACCCTTCTAAGCGTCAACACACAAATATGCGATGTAGTCGTCCCGCATTAAAATAACTAGATAAGTACTTATTAAAATAAAATAAATATCTACTTGTGTATCGCGCGGACCACAGGTATATAGGTAGGTTGATAATTTGTACTAGTCGTTTTGTTCACTGAATTTTACTTTTAAAACATTACACCACAGCACACACTATTTTTTTTTCTTTTAACGTAATTTGTTTTATTATAATTACTCACAAAAATGAATCCTCGTCGCCAAAATGTAGTATTTCCTTCAATATTGTCGGCTCTTAGTCGCGCGTGCCCTCTCACTCGCACCGCTCACAGCTGACTGAGCTGTTTACGGTCGCACGTGCGCCAGAGATGACATAATACTTCCCTCTCTTTCACTCACATACACTACACATATCATTCAATATATACGAGAAAACCGTTAACACTTTCTTGTTACTACCTACGAACGTTTTAGTTGAAAACTATGACAGAAATTAATGTTTGAAAAAGTCCGTATAGTTGCAATCGTTTTCAGATTCTCCGGTGTCTAGGGATTTTTTCGCGCCTTTACCTCAAAAATTATAAACAACTTTTGCTACCAGACCAACGATAGTCAAAAACATTATTTCTCATTCAAAAGAGATCAGAGCGGAAAAATTGTTTAAACATGTTTATTTTTTAACTCAAGAGCGAAAATTCAAACGTCCGCTGTTTTCTTACCCTTAGGGACGGATTTCTGTTTTTATATATGGGTTTAAAATTGTATTGCAATGATCTGGGTATATATACCCAGATCATTGCAACACTGATTGCGCAACCCTTGAATGAATCATGTCTGACTACCACTAAGTATTTATGTGGCTTCTAATCTATCCTCCGATATACCTACCTTTAGGGGAAAGAATAGAAGAATAAGATATTAAAGAAACGAAAATAACTAATTGATGAATTAGCTTCAAGCTGGCGCGACCTATCCACTCACTACTATTTAAAAAATGTTTCACACTTGATATCTTTTGGACCCATAAAGGAGACTCCTCACACTTAACCTTGGAAGAGTGTGAGGCGATCAGCCCGTCCATGTGATCAACTTCTATAGGACAACACTGCAAAAGCAAAAAATATCCACAACAATACTAACAAGTAGGTACACAAACGATAATGAGCCTCATACATGACAAAAACATAAAAGAATGACTACCATTAAGACCATTACAGAAAAGGAAAAGATTGCTCAAATTATCATGTTTTGTGAAGACTCATAATTTTATTAGCAGCCATATACTTCAAGGATTTTTTCGAGGCGATTCGCAAATTGTTTTATCGTCATAGACCTCCTTTTTACCGCGAAAGCGATAAATTAAATGCTGTATGCACTTTGTACTACACTTTATGGCACTTGATGTAATGATAAAATGATAGATTTTACCTCAATCCAGGAATTTAACGCAATTCAATTTTATAGATCTTAAAGTGAATAACGTTGTTTACAACTAAAACAACAATACTTAGTAATAAAATGAATGCAAAAAAATATTTACTTAGTATAAACTATTGTAATACCTACTGAATAGCATTTAATTAGTATAGCATATATAGGTATATAGTAGTATATAGTAAGTATATAGTATAAACAAACAAACACTGGCAAATGAATTACATATTAACAAGACGATTAAGTATCATGTAGGTAACTCATACCAACTTAAAAAACTTAAAAACAACATTTTAAGCTTACTTATAGCAAAATTAAAGACAGTTTTTTAAATCGACGATACAAAAAGAGGAAATCAAAAGTTTGACCGTAATATAAGAGTAGGTACCTATCTACTATTGTATCGTTAGCTATTGGCTCTTTAAATTTCTGAACTATTAGGATTCGTCTTTATTTTTATTTTATTTTGCTTTGCTTGTTTTGATTTTGCAACAATGCGACATAGTTATTAGTGTAAAAAAGGATATTTAGTTTTAACCATCAATAGTAGAACAAAGTTTCAAAAATGAATGGACAAATTAATGCATGAAAGAAGAACCATTGTTTTTTATTAAAATAAAAACTCACCAACGCAACAAGATTAATGAAACTCGATTTATCCTTCCAAAGTCGTTCAGTTAAACTCATTTTTGGTATAATCACATCAGGTAACGTTGATTTTAAAACATATTCATCCTTCTTCATCACTGCAGTCGTGGAGATTTTTCTTTGCCACTTGCATTTTTTTAATTCCCGCAAGAACAGTTTTCGCGGCAAACCGTGCATTTTACGCGCGCTTTTTGTTATGACTGAACGGTCAAACGGCTTCTAGCGATTACGCGCCAATTATAAAGGCGCGTAACATAACAACTACTTGCATACTATTACGTGTAGATAGTAGTCATAGCAAAGATAATTTTTTAAAATTATGTGGCAGTTAGCAAGGTTAAGAGTACAAGGTTAAGATAGAGACAGATGTAATCGTACAACCTAATTTGCATGGATGTAGCAAAATCCAAGAGCAAAGTAATAATAAAAAAATCTGTTTGGCTGCCAAAACAAAGTAGGTAAGTAGTTTAGAAAACATGAGCGGCGTCTGGAACATTTGTTACAGAAATCACGAGTCGTATTACAGCGAACTTAAATTACTCCTAAGTACCATACACCCCAATAGCGATTAGGTGCCGCCAACTTGAAAAAAATTCAAAATTTGAATCGACAAACTGTATGTATGCAGGTAAGTACCTACCTACCAAATTATCTTTCTTCTTTCTTTCTTTCTTTAGGTAGACCTAAAAAAAAAGTGCTCTCAAAAATTCACTCAATGTCGAATTGTCAATTTAATGCGACATGCAACCTGAAATGAAAATGCTTCGCTCGTGTTCCGTAATCGCTCGGTCAAGCTAAGTGTTTTAAAACCTCCTTAAAATATGCCATTAGTTACCCCACGGACAAAGCCTAAGCTCTTTTTGAATAATTATTAATTAGGAATTAGGAAAACCTGTCAGATTTTTTACAACTTTTTAAAATTACGTGGCCAGCGAGCAGCGTACCAATAATTTGACGCAGTGGAGTGATTAAGGGCGTATCCTAGCAGTGTTTTTTCAGTATGTTTTCCATACAAAATGTATTCCTCGATTTTCTCGCTGAAAACTGCTTCTAGAGGCACAATTGTTTTTTCATAAAATCTAGTAGGTACTTACTATAGGTATTGTGTTTTATTTTTTGCTAAAAAACTTATTTTCTTTTTTACTTATTAACATAGGGCCATACCTATTGTATGGCCCTATGTTTAATTTTTTCTAGTCTTAGTACTAGATTTTATGAAAAAAGAATTTTGCCTCCAGAAGCAGTTTTCAGCGAGAAAATGAAGAATACATTTAGTTTATATGGGATTTATTTTGCATTCTACTACTACTGGCTATACGGCACTGGTAGTACAGAGAGGGTCGTGTCGTGAAGATATTATTATCTTCATTTCTGATTGACGTAGGTGCAAACTACGGCGTCTTTCTTGTCAATGTGTGGCCGGCCTTACAAAAAATATACGATAAATGGAATTTATTAGCGAAATTAACACCTAAAACGAACTTTATTAACACTGTTCTGTGAGTGCGTATGTTTTCAAGATTTTTATAGAAATAGGTATGTAACCTCTGAACTTTAGGTATGGTTATAGTTGAATGACTTCACAACAGTTGATATGTATATGTTCCTACGTTGTTAGACTCAGACAATGTTCTGAAAACATACCTTACCTTACCTTCATACTTATCCAGGGCCGGATCTAGTGGCTAGGAGACACGTCCTGGGCGGCAGGTACAAGGGGGCAGCAAAACCTAATGGACCGAGTGACCGCGAAGCGTCTCTGTTTCAGCTTAGGCAAGTAGTTGTTGGTGGGCTTACGCCTGTAGCACACAGCCGCGAATGCGGAACGGAAGCGTTCCGGAACGGAACATTGGCGAAACCGCGAAACGCTTTCTAGTATGATTTTGTTGGTCCGTCTCACACCGCAAGCAGAACGAAACCAAAACGGAATCATACAACAGCGTTTCGCTGTTCCGCCAGTGTTTCGTTTCGGAACGCTTCCGTTCTGCATTCGCTGCTGTGTGCTACAGGCGTAAATGGTAAAGCTCTACTAGCCGCATCGCCTATTAATCTGACCTGCTATTTTTAAACCAGGGACCTTCGAAAGCGAATGATTTTGACGAAAAATCACTCGTCTTACCAACTCACGCTATCAAAAATAGTACCCCTGATCCTTTGCTTTCGGCCTCGGCCGTATTCTACGGTATGTGCGGAAAGAGATACAGCTGGTTTTACATTTCTTTCAGACCAGCATGGAAGAGAATAATGGAAAAAGGAAATAAAACAATGCTTACCACTTATAATATTGAGCAATAATTTATTTCATAACAAAAATTGTAAATAAAATATTTTTAAAATTACTACGTTAAATGTACCTAAACAAATTATTGTACATTTCGTCTTAGCCTACACAACATTGATATAAATCCCAGACTAGATGTGGTAACCAAAAAATATCAGAAATATAACCTGATCTTCTAGTATTTCTTCATTTATACAAAGAATATCAAAAATAGTAAAATAGTTTATTTACAAAATACTAATAATTACAGAGGTACACTGGTTCACAACTTTAGTTAGCTATCATAACTTACTCTCACCACATTAAATAATTATACTTAAAATTCCATCACATATTAATACCATTAAACTTAATACAACTTTGCTTTTTTCCTTATACATAAACTTATTTTTTACGTGTATGTGGCATATACGTATCGTACGTATTTCGAGATAAATATCTCGAAAAGAAGAAATAGGAAAACCAAACATTGACAACAAACCTATAAATAGGCATGTGGAATCTGTTTTTGTCGTGTTGCTATGTAAAGTCCAAAGAGAAGGCAAAAGTCGTGTCGTTCAGACATGTCAAAGAGATAGCGTAGGTTAGGAAAATACTCCATCGACAAGAACAGAGTTCTTAAATATTCTATGATGATGGAAAGACCTCCCAAAAATGAACACAATAGTGAAAAAATTATCAGAAATGTATTTTTTACTGTTTCTCCGTGGTCATACAGGTATGACCACTGGTCATACCTGTATGACCACGGAGAAACTCTGAACAGAGAATTTTAAAGTAATAATTGAACTTGTTAATCATGCCTATGACGTACCGTAAGACTAGACTTTAATGCATTTGATATTCATCTTGTATTTTTCCACTAAGTCTTTCATTTGCTTGTTTTACTATCTCATTGCGGTATTTTAATATAAAATTGACATCGACAAATGCATTGATTATGTATTTTAGGACATAAATAATTCAAATACCTTGGCTATATTTCATAATAATGCAAATTCAATTATTTACTTTTCAATAATCTGTATTTTATGTGTCCTTCAAACTCGCAACACAGATGACGCTGTGTCAACCTAAGTTTATAGTCAACATTAATGATTTCGTAACTCTAACCTGTAGCACACGTTCCGGAACGAAACATTGGCGAAACCGCGAAACGCTGTCTAGTATTTCGTCTGGTGCGTCTCACACTGCATGCGAAACGAAACCGAAACGGAATCATACAACAGCGTTTCGCGGTTATAAAAAACACCGAAAAATTGTACGGCGAAGGCACGACAGATACGGTGCAGGCGTGGGACTATATAAGGATTTTAAGTCATACTCAAAAGGACCAATATCGCAAAAAAAAAATTAATGCCTCCACTACCCGCACGTGGTATCTTGCGGGAAAGTTTTTATCGCGATTCTGATCGTTTTGTATATTAAAATAAGGTTTAAAATCCTATCACAATGTTCTGTTTTATTGCGAACGGCGCAGATACGCTGCGTACATTTTAAGCCTTATGGCACAGACATAAGAGTTCAATATATGTTGTCAATATAATATCTGACGACGTCACGCAGCATTTTTAAACGGTTTTGGCATATATCGATTTCTAAAAACTCATAAAAACATATAAAAATTAAGCGACTTATTAAACCAGTCCACTTATAAAATCAAGCCATAGACATATTGTAATAAAAATCTGTTGATTAAAGTTGTTAACAATTAACTACTAAAAGCAACAGCTTGTTTATTATATGGTTTTTAGCTTCCAACTATTATTAATACAAAATTATATTACTAAAAATTACAACCTTTCCCTAGATATTTGTACAAATGCAACTATGCAACTACGGAACTGACCGCATTTTATTCTAATATTAGACACATTACAATTAAATATCAGCTACATATCATCTTGTCTTATTTTCATAGGTGTTGTTAGACGTTCACAATGCTATTCCAAATACTCTTTTTAACTTTATTGTAAAATGAGTTAAATCAAATATCTTACTTGCAATGGGGGGGTAGTTATGTTAGGTGACACAAACCCTAATGCGAATAAGAGGAATGGGATATGGTGGAGAAATTCGACGTGTAGGATCGAAGCGCGGTAGCCTAATTGGTAAGGCGATACTCGTACTCGAAAACTGCCTGCGTGTGTTTTATTCTCTTATTTCTAAATTTAATTAGAATACCATCTTGTCTTAATAAGGAATTCTAATATAGTTATAATTTTAAGTGTAATAAATAAGTATTTTAAGTTCAAGGTGTAATCCCTGAAAAACTTGTCTGTGCAATGCTCGCTCGGTCACTAGATTCTTCAAAATTCATTGCAGAAAGTCCCGTAGTGTGTAAAATTGCTGTTTCATACTTAATTACTATATACAGGACGGATTTTATAGTTTGTTTAAATATTTCACTGCATAATTTAAATATTCTATAAAACTATTTTAACAATACTTTTCCTTCAAAACTCTCTTCAAAATCTTACCGGCTGGGCTCTTCGGTATTTCCTGAACAACTTGAGCCTGCTTCAGCTGTTTGAATGTGGAGACTTTGCTGTTCACGAATTCCATGAGGTCCTCGGCCTTTAGGTCTTGGCCGGGGAACGGGACGAAGAAGGCCTTGGGCACCTCGCCCGACACCTGGTCGGGCACGCCTAGGACGGCGCAGTCGGCTATTTTGGGGTGTAAGCGTATAACAGTCTCTAATTCTGCTGGGGCTACTTGGAATCCTTTTACCTGGAAGCAATCATTTAAAAATGAACCTTTTTTGCCGTGCCATCCTAATCCTAACTCCTAACTAATATTATAAATGCGAAAGTGAGTTTGTTTGTTTATTTGTTTGTGTTTGTTACGCTTTCACGCCGTATCTACTGAACCGATCATCATGAAATTTGGCATACACACAGGTTAGGGTACTGAGAAGGACATAGGCTATATATCACGCGGGCGAATCCGCGGTTAACAGCTAGTAAGACATAAATAAAATTTAGCCTAAGTTCCCGGCAGAGTAGAATAGGACCACTCTGGATGTCGTAAAATTACGACATCTACGGGAAGATTCGTCCTAAGTCGCATTTTAAAGCGACTTAGGAAACACAATCTAAACAAAGGTTATAAACATCAAAGACACCTCTTCAGCCCATTTGGCCAGTGTGGAGAGTGTAGGCCAAATCCTCTGACTGCTCTGGCTAATATATGGCTCAGGTAGTACAGAGAGGGTCGTACTACTGCAGTGGAGACTAAAAAAGACCTGATGATGATGAACATGGGACTGGGCGTGTCATGTTTGCCGAATGGTCCCAGAGAGATGAAGTTATAAAACTACTTTAATATACCTATACAAAATTACAGCGAGTAGAAGTTTTCATGAAAACTTCTACTCGCTGTAATTTTCATGAAAACTTCTACTCGCTGTAATTTTGTAGAGGTATATTAAAGTAGTTTTATAACTTCATCTCTCTGGAGAGGATTGTTGGAAAGCGATGAAGAAACCTAAAACCAGCTTGTTTGGTTTTCATACAGCTTTGAAAGAGATAGTAATATACAGGTCAACTTGGAAACAGAAAGGGGCGGCTTTTGCCCTGCAGTACGACTTAGATGGCTATTTAAAAAACATGTCAATCAAATAGGAATATGCATGAAAAAAATATCTGTTATCTTACCAGTTTATTCAAAAATATTCAATAGTAAAGTACTGAAAGTGAAAACAGAATAAAATTTGGTTGAAAAACGAACGAGATAAAATGGTTTTACGGAAACATGTCTATCTCACTCGCGAAAACACTATTTTATATGGCAAATGTATGCATGACATAGACTATGACGTCACTAGTCCATATCGGACTTCTCTTTTAAACTTTAAAGTTTCACATCTTCGTCGTTAATCAAGATATTTTAAATGTTCTTTCATATTCTTTTACTGTGGTTATTAAGGATTATACTAAGCAAATAAAAAAATTACGTGCCGTCTCTCTATTGTAGTTATGGTGAATAAGAAGTTATACCACGCCACTTACGCCTGTAGCACACAGCTGCGAATGCGGAACGAAAGCGGACCGGAACGAAACATTGGCAAAACCGCGTAATGCTGTCTAGTATGATTTTGTTTGGTGCGACTCACCCCGCAACCGGAACGAAACCGAAACGGAATCATACAACAATGTTTCGCGGTTTCGCCAATGTTTTGTTCCGGAACGCTTTTGTTCCGCATTCGCGGCTGTGTGCTACAGGCGTTATAGGTGCGATAAAAGGTCATGAACGACTTAGAACCTTTGCCAAATCATTTTACAACATGAAAATATACAGGTCTGTCATCGAGATGGTTCCACGGGGGGGGAAATGTTATCCCTAAAAGATAGTATCTATTGCTGTCTTCTATAAGTAATAATTCTCTTCACTGACCCATTTCGACGAGACATGACTCTGTATACATATGATAGGTCAAAATTCATGGGTATTTATATATTTATTTACCTTAATAAGTTCCTTCAACCTGTCAGTAACATACAGGTACTTGTTCTCATCGTACTTGCCGATGTCACCAGTCTTGTACCACCCGTCGTCAGTAAAGTCGTTCTTGGTGGCTTCCTCGTTTTTGTAGTATCCGTTCATGACGTTGGGGCCGCGGAACCAGATTTCACCTTCCTGAATAATTTGTAAATAAATGAGAAGGGTAAAGAATTATTGCAAGAACTCGAAAAATGACAAAATGAATCAAATTTTACAAAATTCGAAGGTGTTGCAAAATGAAAAGCACCTAAATATTAACCACAAGTAGGAGGTTGTGGTGGGAAGTCAAGGGGTAGCAGTTGAAGTTTGCCTTAGACAATTTTGCAAATTGATTTTAGTGGACTTTATAATATGAAATTGGTGTAGTTTGGTGTTATAAATGCTCGTGCTCATGAACAATTTGTGAAATAGTTAAAGTGGACTGATAAATGGACTCGTATAGATTTGCCGCCAGAACCTCCCACGAGGCATCAAAGAACATACGCCATCTTTGATGCTACTTGGAAAAACTTTACCGTACAACACCGATACTTAGTATCTTATTATACTGGACATTGGCAGAATCACTGAAATTTCGGTGGAAGCCATAATATAAAACAGAAGAAGAAGAAACCACAAGTAGGGTTTCGTACCACCATATAGTATATAACTAAAAATACACTTTTTTATGCATTCCTTAATATTTTTACGTTGTTAAAGAGGCAACTGATATCACATCTGCAAATTTTTAGTCTATCTACATAATTACGGTTTTAGAGATACAGTCCGTGACAGACGGACATCAGAGGTTTGGTAATATGATTTTTTACCTTTTTAAGCCGTGTAGTTCCCGGCAGAGTAGAATAGGACCACTCCAAGTCATCCCGTGGAGGTCGTAAAAGGCGACTCAGGAAACACAAGCTAATCAAAGCTTATTAACATCAAAGATACCTCTCCAACCCGTCTGGCCAGCGTGGAGAGTGTAGGCCAAATCCTCTGACTACTCAGGCTAGTATATGGCTCTGGTAGTACAGAGAGGGTCGTGCTCCTGCAGTGGAGACTAGAAAGACCTGATGATGATGATGACCTTTTTAAAATGTAACCCTAACAAAAATGATGTTTAACAGTCTTGTAAAGAAGCGCCATCTTGTAAGCGAATATAGAGAATTAGAACAAAAGTAATCCCAACAGGGCCAAATTTAATTTTATTTATTTCTTACTCTATATTCTTATTGGGTCTACTAGGATCGCATTTGCATTTAAGCGTGATACAAAGACTTATCAGTAGACATCGGATTATATGCATTTGCATGTTTGCATATACAAATGCATAAAACTCTCTAATTACGGCGTTAGTGCATATTTCGTTAAGTAGCGGGAGCGGGAGGCATGTGTTGTGACGAAGCGCGAGCGCAGTGGCTCATGGCTGACTGACTGACAGTGCGGCTCGCGACTTCGCGAGTCGAAACAATGATTGAACTCGCCAACTCCCTTCCTAATTCAATAGAAAAGGTTCGCACAAAGTTGGACGATGTTTTGCGCAAAAACCCAAGTCTTCAAGACCTGAAGACCATTAATGCCTACATCAACGGCACAGGTCGTGCCCTGCCTGAACAGGTTACTCCAGGAATGGCGCCAAATTTTAAATATTTTCCAATGATATCAGTTGATGTGGAGAGGTCGTTCTCGGCGTACAAATTGATACTGGGTGACAAACGTCACTAATTTGCGCTCGAAAATTTGGAGAAATGCTTAATTGTATATTGCCACAAAAACTATACTTAATTTTAATTAAGATAATTTCGCTGTTTTTGTACAGTCTTTGATTTGTTTTTGTGATGATTAAAATATATAAAAATAATAAAGGTTTTTTGATTTTGTATTGTGCATATTTTAGGCATATTAGTAGTTTTTAGTGCATATTTTGGCCTTTTTAGTGCATATTTGCATGCATATTTTGACATTTTGTAAGTGCATATAATCCGATGTCTACTTATCAGTATATCTTACCTTTCCAGGTCCAAGCGCCTCCCGCGTGTTGAGATCAGCTATCTTGACTTGGCTGCTAGAGAACACGTGGCCTACAGAGGCGTGGTTGGTGTCAGTGTTGGGTCCCACGGAAATACTGCTGCAGGTCTCTGTCAGGCCGTACCCTTGGCGGAAGTTTATGTTTTTCTGGAAATAATAAAAAGTGTACCAAGGTTTAGTTGCCGTGTGGTTGCCGGCAGAGTAGAATAGGACCTCTCCAAGTCTTTCCGTGGGTGTCGTAGAAGGCGACTTAGGTTCAGACTTCTCCAACCCTTCTCGCCAGCGTGGAAAGTGTAAGCCACATCCTCTGACTACTCTGGCTAATATATGGCTCTGGTAGTACAGAGAGGGTCGTGCTCCTGCAGTGGAGAGTAAAAAGGCGTGATGATGATACTATGACATCAACTAAATATACGACAGTGTAAGAAGATTTTGTCTAATTGGATAAAAATACTCAATTATGTTTGTTTGTTTGTTTACTAGTATCTACTATCATACAAATATGCACCTAATTAAGAAGTGCGGTGAAACCTAATACAAGCATTGTACGCTTGTATGTAAAATCTGTGAAGTTTTAATTAATATTTTTCATTTAAATAAAATTATTTTAATACGGTTTTTATCGTGATTACCACGAACACTGAAAAGTGTTCGAAACGTTAGGTGTATAAATAATGTAATAAATGCGATAAAAACCGTATTAAAATAATTTAATTCAAATGTGTAACAATCGCGAAAACATAAAAAAACAAATATTTTTCATTTTAATCTCTCCATCTACACAAATACTTTGCGGGCTGTTTAAGTTTATTTGTTATCAAGGGCCTTCGTTTGCGGTATTTCTAGATCCTGCGCCCTTTTTCAGCCCTTTTTTTTGTGTCGGCACAGAGTGGAGATCAACTTTGATAGGAATTTTGATCCCCAAAAATTGAAATACTTTATATAAACCAACAATCAAATTTTCGAAACTAATTCGAAACAATATTCTAACTATTCACAGATACCTATAATCAAATAAACTTTGAACTTAGGATCAGATACTAAAAGTCAAACAGCGTACGACAAAGATACGCTATCATTACAGTATTGCATACTGATAAAATCATAATTATAAGGCTGCGTTTCCATAGTGTTTCATTAGTTCCATCATAGATTCATAGAGCAAGGAATGTGACTGTCGCTTGATCGCTAAGTACTAGAGTATTAAATGTGTTGAACATTTAATACGAAACAAGCGTGCCAGTGGGCAGTACCTTCTATTGAGATTTTTGGTTTCAAAGTATTTGTAGAAACGCATTATATGCTATTTTCTACTAACTAGTAATATAGATTACATCAGAGATTTGTTTAAACATCTTTTTTTTAATTTGAATTTTTTTTTGAGCACGAACTAACAGGCTGAGTATGCGATTTTCGCCTATTAGCCGGGCGCGGGCTGACACGCGGTATTATTATTATTTTCGTCTCTAGTAAGGCGCGAGCCACAATTCATGCTCTGTGTTATATGAGTATCGAATAGAAAACTACGCAGGCGAGAATGTGGAGAGCTGCTGTTAATCACGTCCTGTTTCGGCGAGAACCAAGAACCTCTTGGTCTGGCGCAAATAGAAAACCATAGGAGAGCCATTTGATTCGGGTACAAAAACCGCGTTCAAATCGTGACTACACGAGTATAGCCGAGACTTACAGAATACTGCCTCTTCTCTCTCGTATTTGGCTATTCTTAGTTTTGGCGAGAATCTAATGCGGGGCTGCTTTACAGCCTCGGAACGGATCTAGCAGCTTTTCGCTTCTTAACACAGTGTAAACGCAGCCTAAGACTTGTCCCTTGATACCTATCACAAAATTAATCGGCCTGTTCCTATATTATCGCTTAAGTCTACTGAGAGCAGCCTAGTAAAGTAATAACTGAAAACCTATCTTTATACAGCAAAAAAGTGATCACATTTGTAGTGTGAACGCAACCTAAGACTTGTCTTTTGGAACCTATCTCAAGTTGATCGCCCTGTTCCTATCTTATCACTGGATTCACAATGGACTTTTCGTTGAGAGCAGTTAAGTAATAATTGAAAATTTATCTTATCGCGTGCTGGGAGGTGTGATAATGGTTTTCTTTATTTATTCTTAACATTACTTAGTTATATTTTGCAAACTTAGTACCCGAGACACAGGCAGGAAGCCGGCCGTAAAAACTTTGTTTAATCACTTTACAACCTTTGATCGAGCCATCGTAAGAATTGATACAGGGTAACATATAACTAAGGGATATTTTAAATAGGCGGTAGTCTAGCAACTATCAACCCATCACCATTTTTTTAGTACCAATCTGTTTCCTTTCTGGTTATTTGGTCTCTACCGACCCCAAAACAATTTCATTTGCTGTTATATTGCTTAAATGCATGATTTTGCGATCTGTCATAAAAGCAGCGATGTATTTAGATCTAGAGATTCAGTATGTTGCCCGGGGATCTTCGGCTTGGGGGGCGCAAATATTCCAGTCAACAAAAAAATACTTACGTTTTTACTTAAAACCGCCTCCGCGTCTTCTTTGGCAAGAGGGGCGGCACCCGCTAAGATGCACCTCAAAGGGGCTAAGTGTTCTGGCTTCACCGACGGATGTCTTCCGAGAAATAGAGCTGAAAATAATTAAATGCAAAGCATTAGCTACGGCCTAGAGCCGTGTGGTTTCCGGCAGAGTAGAATAGGAGCACTCTAAGTCTTCCCGTGGATGGCGTAGAAGGCGACTTCAGAAACGCAAGCTAAACAAAGCTTACAAACATCAAGGAGACGTCTCTAACCCGTCTGGCTAGCGTGGAGAGTGTAAGCCAAATCCCCTGACTGCTCTGGCTAAGTCTAGCTCTGGTAGTACAGACAGGGTCATACTCCTGCAGTGGAGACTAAAACGACCTGATGATGATGATGAGCGCTATTCCTGACTGAATGACGCGTGACTTCATTCGGGCGTATTGAAAGACAGTTCAGTACGTCACATGTCCACTTAAACACCTAGTGCTGACTCTGTTCCTGGGGTATGGTATCTCATGAGTAGTCTCAGTTACGCGCTATGCCCATAGCGCAGATTGAATGGCGTTATTGTATGTTCTCCAGTTAACGAACAAAAAAGGAACCATTATACGGACAAATCACACAGACTGAGCTAGCCTCACAGTAAGTGTGTTCATACTCAACGATACTATATTTTATAATAGATATTTATCATCACAGGCCAATTAAAAGTTTAATGTACATTAACCATGAATCTTGAATATAAAGATGTCTTTAAGAAGTCTTAATATTGCCGCGGGTTTTGGGGCCAAAAGCGCTACTTTTGAACCAGTGATCACACAAAAACGAATAACATATTCTTTTTTATGAAAAAAAATTATAATTTTACAATTAAAGAATCGTGACTAACTTTATAAAATCGAACCCCCTAAATCTGTGTTCCGGGGCGACTCTTATTTTCTGTATTCACTGGTTTACTCGCCCTAAATTCACATCTTTAAAGATAAGACACATGCAAGTTTTCATTCACCATCTGCTAGCTACAAAAGGCCATTCACATGATTAAATACAAACTTGCCAAGCTAATTGTATTCAAACACGTCAAACTAGTACCTAAATTGGTTAATGTTATGTCTGATTAGCATTGAATAAAATTGAAATCTTTCTAAATTTTAATTTTGTAGCTCAAGCATTTTGTTTGCTTTTGCTTTTTGTGTAGGTAAGTGGCCAATACTGGTTTCAGATTTTTCCAACTGCCTAAAGGCATCTGAAATAGCTATAGGCGGATAACGGCTAAACGTATCGCTCAAATACCGGTGACAGAGAGATTTTGTTACGTAAGTGAGTCTCAATAAATTTTAATTATAAATAACTTTTCTCCTCAAACTAGGCAAAAATTATCAATTACACTTTTCTTAATTGTTAATTTTAACGGGACTTAGCCCCTTTTATGTAAAAGAGGAAGGAGGAGGAGTGGGAATAATTAAAATAAAAAGTTCCTAGGCCGAAACTTATCCATTAGTAAATTACTGACGTCAATAATAGTGTTGTTGTGAAAGTTGTAAAATCAAATAGCACAATTAATAAAGTGTTCAAAGAAACCTATTTCAAATAAACGATTTGTCGAACGAAGTCCAGTTAAATTTAAAAAAGAATAGTTTTCTTACCAATAGGCGGCACAACGAACAAAGCATCAGTCTTATAAGTGGCAATAGTCTTTAAATATATCTCCGGCTTGAAGAACGGGAGCGTCACGAGTTTGCAGCCCAAGTATAGTTGGTTGATCATTTGGACGTTGAAGCCGAAGATGTGGAAGAATGGGATGACGGCCGTGAATGCTGACTGCTGATTTGCTGAAAACATAATAAATAATGACTTGTGTCGTGTGGTTCCCGGCAGAGTAGAATAGGGCCAATCCAAATCTTCCGTGGATGTCGTAGAAGGTGATATAAAAACACAAGCTAATCAAAGTTTACAAACATCAAAGAGGCCTAGGAGGCCAAATTCTATGACTGCTCTGGCTAATTTAAGGTTCTATAGATCATGCTACAGCAGTGAAACTAAAAAAGACCTGATGATGATGAAGTATGACTTCTACTATCGGGTCGGGTTCTACAAAAGGAAATTGTCTCCTTTACAGGGACAAAGCCCACGTAGCGTGTTGTAGGCGTATAAATGGCATTTCAAAACTATGAAATTTAGCATCATATTTTTTTTTAAAGTAGACAGTAGATTTCATCTTTTAGTAACCTTGTTTTGAATGTAATTGGTTTTTGTTTTAAATACATAATGTAGATCATTTTTTTTATGGGATCATCGGGGAAAAAACGTTTTCGCTAAACGCTCAGATAATTCTTGCTTCCGATAACATTTATAAGTTTGTTTAATTATAAAATAATCTATTCTTGTTTTTACATGTTCTGCCCCGAATTCCACCTTTAAAGACAAGTTTAAAAAAACATTCCACCTACCTGTAGTCTCCATAACCGCCACAATTTCTGGCAGCGAGATCATTTTATTTGCAGCCACTGTACTCCTATGGGACAACTCGACACCCTTAGGGAAGCCAGACGTCCCACTCGAAAATGGAATACACGCCACATCATCCGCAGTCCTCTTAACCGACTTTAGACAATCGATGTCTACATTCAGGTCTTCGGCAAATTCCGCGAACTTTATGGTACCTTCTGGAAGGCCTTCGTTGTCTATTAAAATTATAGGAATTTTTGCCTTCATTAATTTTAAGCTTTCGACGACGTTGACGTACGTTAGTTTTGATGTGACGATAGCTTTGCATTCTATTAATTCTAGTTGGTGTTTCAGTTCCTCTGAAAAAAAAAAAAATAATTTTAAATTATATGTAGGAAAGAACCTCAACGGCATCCGTGGTGGGTTCAGGGTTCGAGTGCCAATGAGGGCAAATAACTCTTTAGCTGGGCAAACATCACCACTTCTTAACCGCCCTATTGGATACCCTGTTTACTAATAATCTTAGTTACTAAACAAAAAATCACAAGTCTCTTTTTAATTTTGCACCACTTAATAAATAAATAAATTATATTCTGCCATCAGAAAAATTCGCATTTAGAATAATATTATCATTTTTATTGGTGGGTTTTATTTTTAGGCAATTTTAAGTAAAAGATGGAATTAATTGTTAGTTCTTAAGTAGTTTTATTTAATTTAATGATTGCTGTTTATATGAACCTAATTTTAATAAATATAAGTACGTATGTTTTACATCAAATTAAATATTTTGTATTTGATTAAGTATATAAAAACAGATACACAGTCACATACAAAAATTACACTTTATGCTGTCCACGTTATAAACCTACATCAATGCAAAACCAACCTTACTTGCATGCCATAAGTTGAATTTCTCAAGCCGGTCGTCAACTTTCGAAATTCAAATTTAAACAAAAATATGCAAACGAATGTCGAGCGGATGAGACGTTTCTTCTTCAGATGTTTTTATTTTTCAGATGATAATCACATCCCTCTTTTTTTTTAACTTTCAGTTTTTTTTATGTGGTTGTAAAAACAATCTATCAATTTATATGCAATAAATCAAATAAAAAAGATATAAAAACTGACGTTTTATCACCATCAATTTATTCAATTACCGCTATAAATAAACATTATGTCATTAATAAACCTATTTACAGCAACGTACCTGACGTATACAATGGATTCATAGGACTAACGACACAGCCAGCTTGCAAAGTGCCAAGCACTATACAAGGATATTCAGGTACATTCGGCAGGATCACAGCCACTTTGTCGTCCTCCTTTAACTTTAACTTCAGTCGTAGCGATGCGGCAAAGGCCATCGTCATTCTGTGTGTCTGTGCGTAGGTGTACCCGTGTCCTGTTAAGCCGCATACCTGCAATATTAATAAAATCATACCACATAATCTATTTTTACTCAATTGACCCACACAGAAGGAGGGTTATGTTTTTCGCGTATGTATGGATATAGCTGTGTATTATTATATAAGTATATCAGTTCCATTGTTGCTACCTGTAGCCTTAACTGTTGGACCGATTTTGATAGGCTTTGTAACTTCAGCAAAAATTAATATGGCGGACGAGACTTTACTATTCTGAGGGCGGACGTAAACTGTCTAAAAAGGCAGTAATTTTTTTTCAATAATGGTACTAATTTTCATATTGTAATTAAACTTTGCGCATTACATTTTTTCGAAATAATTACTGTAATATGACCATATGTATTTAATTATATGTTTATGTATCATGCTATGTTGTAATGTATAAAGTATGTACCTAAGAAATAACAACGAAATAAGTAGATATACTATACTATATGTTTCAAAACAGCAGACACAAAATATGATATATTACTAAACAACAAAAATATCAAGTTGTTGCCATGGCCGTGAAAATCTCTTTACCTACCAGGTAATTATTCATTTATGTAAATCTATATTTTTATGATATATTGTTTACCTACACACCCACGCAAAACAGTGTTTTTGAAACAAAAGATTTTCTATTTTAAACCAATGAAAAAACATATTATGATTTGTATAATATTCAATTTTGCAATTAACTGTACATGAAAAGGTTACAAAGCAAACTATAATTCACCTTTTTTATTCTTTGTTTGCCTACCTACTCACACCTTACATTTTTTTCTTTTATTATAGAATAATAACAAATCTGTTATTTTTTCTTGAACTCAAAGTGGATTTTCTAATACCTACCTATGATCCGAAGTTTATTAATTTCTTTAAATAATCCTTAATTTAGTATTTTTTTCTTAAAAATTTAATAATTAGAAACCATAATAATATTAAAACTTACGCGAGATAAATTCCTTATGAAAAACACGTACGATGATGGTCTTCGTAACAAATCGAAATTAGTCAGCAGATCCGACGTAATAAAACTTGAGTAAAGCCGTGTTTTTCATAATAATTAGAAACCCTTGATTGGCCTTGTATATATTGTAAAAAAAATAAAAATCTACTTTATGTATGTAGGTACATGACAAAAATATATAATAGGTAGAGTAGAATTAATATCATCGACGGATTCCTATGGCCTAGGCCCAGGCTAAAGCGGCGTGGAAATTAGGAGCAGTCAGCATCAAACAAACTCAGTGAAAGATAGAAAGAAATAACCAATAGGGCTGAGTAGGTCTTCCCAGTGCCTAGAGCTAAAGTGCCGGAAGATTTTGAGTGTGCTAGAACATCCCTCCCCCCCCCCCCCCCCAACAGTCGTCTTGGAACTAGGGACATAGATTTTGTTTTTGTTCCCCAAAAGTAGTCAAGTTACAAAAAGTAGCTAGAGGGTGGCAAAAATTTAATAGCCCAGAGGCAAGCTAATTTGCTAAATCCTGCTGATATTGATTAAGATATGTTTTGATAACAAAATAAGCCTAAGAATCTGTTGTGATAATGATATGATTAACAATTTTATGTAAGTATTATACCAAGGACTATGTTATAATTATTTGCAGACTTGACCTACTTCAACTGCTGTTTTGTAGTGAAACTGAATAATATATGTGCACAGATGTGAAAAAGTGCCAATTTTCTATATAAATCTTATAAACCAAAATGTTCAAAGCTATTTCAAGAGGCATTTTTTTTTAAATCTATAATTGCAATATACAATACAGTCTTAACGATTATCATGAATACCTAAGCTACTGAAGTGATTCTAACATTCAATTGGTCAAAAGGTTAAGAACTCCTTATATGCTTTTAAATTTATCAAACCCTATGTAAAGATTTGTATAATATCTGTTCCAACCAACAAAAAAACATCTCTTCCTAAAAACTAATAGTAGTTTATTTACACCTATTTTTCATGAGATGAGATGATTTCAATGTGATTTCTTTCTAACTAGTACTAGTAGAGTAGTATATTGAAATAAAGTTTTTAAGATTTGTTGCCATGTCAACTACACAACAAGTTACATTTTTCTTTAAAAATGCAGTGAGCGAAGTAGAAAGTTAATTGCTTATGAGCAGTTTGATTAAAAATGAATTGTAACTAAAAAATACATAAAAATATACAAACCGTAGCAGTCTTGTCTGGCCATCTGTCCAAATTCTGCCACACAAAATCACATAACGTCTCATTGGTCATTGGAATGTCTTTATACACAGATGTCAGGACATTATTTTCTGTGCTGGCATGCCTCACAGAAACAGATGAGGCGATACTCTGCTTCTTGATTATCTGTAGGATGGTCCTTCTCAACGTAAGTGCCATTTTGCTTTGTCTGAAAAAGTTACATTAGTTTCATAACATTAATACACAACTAAAATACAAATATGTTTTGTGATAATTACAATATAGCAAATTAATTGTACTTAACTCATAAAATTACTAAGGAAATTTTGATATGCCTAGAGAGAATAAAAAAAATATACATTGGGCCGCCCAATATACACAATGTATATTTTTTTTAACATTGAACCTTGAACGTTTCTGGAACACATCATGTTTAACATGATGTGTTCCAGAAACGTTCAAGGATAATCGGGTTGTAAATATTTGATGTTTCCGAAATACCTGATTCTTAGTTGGTGACAGGCATGTAAAATTCAATAAAAAAACAAATTGCAGTAATAAAAAATAATTTTACAAATAATTGGGCCACATAAAAAGTATACCAGCAATAATACTCTGATAATAGTTAGTACCAATGGCATGGGAATAGTATACTTTTGTGTGTGGCCCACTGTAGGTACATATTAGAAAAAAATGTTAGTACCTAACAATTATATTGAAAAAAAAATATTTTTAATTAATTATTCTGTATTTAAACTAATCAAAATAACTGGCTGGAAATTCATATCGTAAACAGAAGAAAAATAAATTTTAAGTTTCTATCGTTTCTTTTATACGAATAAAAAAACTTACCTTACAAACTAAGTTCAAATTAATCTGCTAACATCCGGCGCGGAAGCACTTTGCGATGAAAATGACGATAACGGCATTTGAACGACAACTTATCGCCTTGAAAACACGATCCATGGACTTTGAAACCGGTCGACGAACGACGAAAGGTGCCGTGTTGACGGCTGATTTCTTCTTGAATATATTAGAGACCGTGATTATTAATTCAATGCGTTGTTTAATTTAAGTTTTTATTCGTGAATTCGTAAACAATGCCTTGGAATGAAAGAGACGATCAATGTGTTTATATTTTTGTTTGTTGCTGCTCAAATCTATATTTATATTCCATTTATTAGTGAACTTTGGCACGGTAACAAGTGTTTCAGGTATTGAGTTCGTTCACACAGCATTTGCTATTTTTATTAATAGGAAAAAGGAAACAAAACACCAACAAAACACTGACCTATTTTTGAAATTAGCACGCACGTACTGACAGCTGAAAACAAATGAATCGAGATGACATTGACAGCTCACTTTTTCTATTAAAGAATAGAAGTGAAGAAACTGAAGGGCTAGCAAAATTGATCACCTCTTTATTTACATCTTACTATGGCGTTACAATCAATAAACCTTAGTAAAAGTTTTCTGCGTTACATTGATATAATTTAGCTACTTAGTCACGTTATAAAAAAATATTTTTATCCATATTGATTAACGAACGACTAGCAGGCCGCCCCGGCTTTGCCCGTGGTACATACCTGGCCTATGGCCTTCAAGAATAACGTAGGTAGGTAACTATCCAACGGTGAAATATTTTTTTGAAATCGGTCCAGTAGTTCCTTTCCTGAGATAAAGATAACCAACCAAACAAATACTCTTCAGCTTTAGGTATAATATTAGTTTAGATGCATCATAATCGTTTGTTTCTGCTGAGCTGCTTGCGACTAATGGGTGTTTCATGTGTTTGTTGTTCTGTGGGTGTTTCATTGTGTAATATCGCCTCTTGACTAGGTTAAAAAATATAATATGGTACACGTTTTAAGAGTTCAATGTAGGTACACTGAACACTAACTAATTCGATCACTAAAGCTACATAAACATCGTTTATTCGCACTAGTTACCAAAGTGAACATTGGCAATACAAGAAATAAGTAACCCATTTACAGGGATGGGCCGGTGATGCGGCATTAACCATCTAGGCGCTCCGGGCGCCCCTGATCCATGTAACACCCTTTTTTTGTCAGATTTTTAAAATTCGATACAATTTATGATTTAAGGAATTTAATTGCTGGGTGGCGCTAGTGTTACAATGAGAGCGCCTTAACACAGAGAAAAGAAATTATCGTAAACATGGATCGAAGTAAGCCATTGTTATACCTAGAAAAAACATACGTACCTACTTGTTTCTTGAAAAGTACTCGATGTAGTTTTGGGTAAATCAACTTCTAATATACAATTATATTAAAAAAAGAATGTAATTCTATTGCTTTATTACCAGTAAGTAAACATAACGATACAAAAATCAGACCTTAAAATTACACTGCAGTGGGATGGTACCTACTCATAGTTAATGAAACTATATCAAATCTGTGGGTTCTAAAATCTAAAACCTGTTTCTTTACTCGTTTGCCATTTATTTTGGCTTTACAAAGTAGGAGCAAGCTACATAAGTTTCAAAACTGCAACAAAAACGCGCGCGACTATTCTCTCTAGCACCGGTAGCATAACGCCCGCGTCGCCGTTATATCGCGCGATAAACTATCTCCGTATCGCTCATTAATATTGCAAAAACAAGACGGCGGTAGTCGATAAACGTCGTCGCGCGTGCCATGCTAGGGCAGGGGTGGTATTATAGAACCCGTGACTTCACAAGACGAGTGATTTTTTCGTACAAAAACATTAGTTTTCGAACGTAACGTATTCAAAAATGGCCTTACTGGACACGCACACGGATGGTTTCACTCGCTGTAAATTTTTAATTTTTGAGTAATTATGGTAAATAAAAAACACACTGTACTTTGTAGCTTGCTCATGTATTACTTACTATGTGGCACTGGCAAATAAAATTATATAAGTAGACCTTATGACTTGACAGTAAGGTTCAAATTGAGATATTAGTGACATAAAGAAAACTAAGTAATTGAAATTTTGAACCTTATGTCTTGTGAGTGTAAGATTCAAAACGGATTAAGAGCACACTGGGTTTAAATTGTCTTTTATGTGTCATCCATAGAAGATGTTAAAAATGTTAATGTATATAATGTAAATGAGACTATTCCTGGGGTATGAGAGCGGCAGGGGAGGGTGTTTTGTTGTACGTCAGATGATGCGTGACTTCATACTGAAACACAGTTCCGACACGACACATCACATGTCACCCCTCTCATGCCCCTACCATACCTCAAGAACAGTCTCAGTTAAGCGTTAGGGTTTTGCTTTACATTTTATAGTATACCTACAATGTTTTTATAATAAAAACCAGTATGTTACAATATCTGTCCAGTGTTGTAATTAATGTCTAACACTACATAACAAATTTACAGACCAAACGTTGCAGTATTAAATACAATAAAGTTTTCTTTAGTTTTGGGCAAATAAGCGAAGAAACTCGAGCAATTGGTGTGGTTGAACTTTACCAACTTGAAATAAAGTTCAAAATAACTAGGAAGTACTTAATCCATCATATTTCTGAGGTGAAATAATACGGCCACTTATCATTACATTATGAATAAGTACCTAAAGATTTTACTCAGAAAAAAGACAAGTAATGACAACGAAGGGTAATAAAGTTAACGGTAATGACATTGGCACTTGTCATTAACAACACATTTAGCTAACAATTCAACAATGTCACTTTTCGACATAATAAACGACGAACCTAATAAAATACTTACATTGGCAACCCAATGGAATTTATTGATTGTTAGGGTCGCCACACACGGGCCACTAGCCACAGCCACAATCGCCGTACAGTGTGGCGACCACCGGTGTCAATAATGTGCAGCGAGTCTATATAAAACGTATGCAAACGACAGGAAATAGGGCAATGACTGCGTTTTGTGATTGTGATTGGTGGCCCGTGTGTTGCGACATTTATGCTATGGTTTCCTAGACCATTTATTGACGACCGTTGTGACGATAGACGGTGATCAAAGCAGAATGAGCCTACATAAGAGCGAGATACCCTTACAGCTTGTGTTTTACGCTTGTAAGTCTGTCCTACGAACGCACGGTAGGAAACCATAGCATTATCGACACATCTTGGGTACTTTAACAGTTCTTAATCCGAGTATAACATTCTTCGAGAAATTTAAAAACATGTCAGACTGTTAGGTACACACGTTATAAATGGACACAGTAATTAAACCTTGGGATCTGTCTACCCCGTAAGGGACAAAAACGTGATACTATGTATGTATGTACTGTAATGAATACTATTTTATATTTATGATGTAAATGCTATTAAAAAAAACAAGAGGCATAAAAGTGTTGGAAAGTATGTCGATTGGAACGTTAGTAATTGACGCTAAATTTTGGTTTGGTTTATCCAGACAACAGTGACATTACTTTCTGTATTTCCGGAATATTCTCTTATTAGATTGTGTTATAAGCTGGCCAAAGGCATCTAATAGAGCTCATTGACTGACATACAGCAAAAAATCGAGTGTTTTCTAAAAAGATTACCTAGATGGCAGCAATGAGTCGTAGAGTCCCATTAGCTGTTGTCATTGGATAATATTTGACAAGCAGCAAAAAGTGACACATCGTTGCCCAATAGCAGTCAGCCGGATCTAACGCCTGTGCTACCGCAGCTTATTTCAGAATTTTTATAGAATAAGCATGAAGGATATTATGCTCCTCCATAATCATTTTTGCTTTTTATTAGGTGTCAAACTAACAAAGAAGGCATACGGCGCAGGCGTGACACACTTTGATGGGATTTTAAGCCTTATTATCATACGCAAAACGACCAGCATCGCGAGAAAAAACTTAGTCGCTGGCTACCGCAAGATGCCACGTGTGGGTAAGGAAGCGACAATTTTTTCTTGCGATATTGGTCATTGTCAGTATGACATTAAGGCGTAAAATCCTATCATAGGGTACCACAATATAAACCGTGCCTTCGCCGTACGCCTTTTCTGCGAGTTTTATGACTTAGGGAAGTTCGGTTTTCGCAGGAAGCAACGATGCAAACACATTCTTACTTGTAAGGTTGCGAATTTTGCTCTCAGGTAGTTTAACATGACTAGCTAGATACATAATTTTTTGGCATATCACTAGAACCTAATAGTATCAAATCTAACTTATGTTTCGATACAAGAAATACCAAGTTTTATAAGATATACACAGTATGTTTCTACAAGTTACATGTATATTATACGCGTATAAGATATTTAACAAATCAAAAAGCTGTATACATCAAACACAAAAGTAGAATTATAAGTCGAAATAAAACTAATTCGAGAAATATTGTTCATCTCCCAGAACTTATAAGACATACCGGTAAATTTACCACCTACACTCGTTCAAAGAGGCGACTCAGCCCATCAATAATAAACAACTTTTTCTATAGGAGTAATGCTGAGAATTCAAACAAGATTTCGACATTTCCATACTAGTGAACAGCCGGCCTGACAATATGTATGAAAATATCATTTTATTTTCGAAATTGCATACTTAGCCTCGTAGGAAAATTTATACTGGCTGAGGCTGAGGAGGGCTGAGTCACCTCTTTAGGGTCGGTGGTAAATTTAAACCCGGTACAGTAGTACCACGTTTATAAGTTACCTCTGTATTGTTCGACGTGCGTAGCGCAACCGACCGCCGACTCGGGCCGAATGAAAACATCAGTGAAATAATGAACTTATTGCTGCAACATAAGATTTTAAATCCAAAAGCAGAAGCACTATTGCTATCTCGCTCGCAATACTTGTACGCCTGCCGAGAGTGGCCGAGACGCCGCATGGCGCGTACTCATCAGCCAATAGCAAACAGATATTTTAGCGCCATGCAAAAATTTGATTTCTGCGCAGGTACATCGGTGTAACTTATTAAAGTGGTAGTACTGTACATACGATGTGTTTGAACGAAGAATAGATAGTTAAAGTCTCTTTACATCGCCATTGCTTTCTTTATACATATACAAATATGACAAACATGTCGATATAGAACAGTAATTTCACAATCACCATCTCAGTTTAAACACATAGTGGCATTTTTTCTCACTTTGTAAGCAACAATAAAATTTTACAATTCTACAAATTATTATCGATTGCCAACATCAAACCAACTCTATCCAGTCTTAGACTTTAAACCAAATTTATCTAGACTCTAGATCTAGCAGTATTACTTACACAAATTTGTTCTAATTTGGAAAACGCGTGGATTCTCTTACCGAAATTTACCTACAGCCTACAAAGTAATAGGCGCAGTTTATTGGAATTAATAGCCTTGCAACTTTAGAACTATGGAAACAGTACAAAAGTATACGCGGTAATCGATTTAGGTAAATAAAGGTTACGTGTCGAGGGCAGAACGTGATTTTAAATTGTAGGGGGTTAGGTTTATCTGTCCCCGACTGTACCTTATTGACGCGCAAAATGACGCTTTGTATAGTGCTTTGACTGAATTAAATTAGTTTTATATACACTTGGGACCAATGCTGGGAACCCAAAAAAGTTATCGACATCTTCATATGAATTTCCGGGCCGACCACACAAAATTGTATGGAAATGTTTTTTTTTTCCGAGTTTGCAGCGTTGGTCCCTAAGGAAAAGTTGTTAATTTAGACGGGCTGACTTGCCGCTTACAGTGTTGTTATAGTGTAAGTATATAAACTCATAACTGCGCGCGGCGTAATACTTGTACCACTCTACTGTTTTAAAAAATACTTATATGGACACATTTAGTTGCGCAGTAAAAAAAACATATACACTCTCTTTAATTTGACATTTTAATGGTTGAATTCTGAGCCCGGGGTCCGCGTAATTTGTTCAAAATCTGATAAATATCCTCGTACAAGAAGTCTGTTACGCACAGTACAGAACTGGCAACATGAGTCTTCAATGTACTTTGTTTTCCAATTATACACATTCAAAAATTTAGAAAGATACAACTTTGCACTATTTCACTGAAAATAGGCCAACATTTTCATTCCTGGTAAATGTTCCTGTGGAATCAGTAACGGCCCATCCGTAATTTGTCCAATCCAAATTATTTTCTTGTTATAATTTCTTGCTTGTAGTAGTAACTCCGCTGCAACAAAAAATAACACACTCAACCTAGTATCCAATGGGATCGATATATTTTATTGCACTCTGGGTGAATTCACAAAGGTATCTTTGCTATAGATTGTAGGCAAAAAATTATTCTTTTAGCTACTCTATCGCAATAGGTCGGCCTGTAATGAAAGATGTAAGGTGTAAATAAATAAATAAGCGTTGAAATCCCAAGTTCATATACAGCTTTATCTTGAAAGGGGAGATGAATTTTTCTGACTCTAGTACTGCCCCATGTCAAAATGAAGCTGCACTATTTCTGTCATGTTATGAGAGGGGAAAGATACCGCATTTTTCAACTTGTTATACAAGGGAAAATCCAGGGGAATCGTAGACACGGAAGAAGGAAGACCTCTTGGTTGAAGAATTAAAGAGACTGGTTCAAAATGAGAACCCGATCTCTCTCTCGTGCAGCAGCTACAAGAGTAAAGGTAGCCATGATGATTGCCAATCTTCGTCGAGAAGGGGCACTTTAAGAAGAAGTACTGGGGGAGCAGTACATTTCTTTATTTGAAATAACTCATTTGAAATAAAACGGAGCTATAATTTAATGATGAACCAGACCAGAGTGGAATGCTAGACAAAGTTAATAAAAAAACCCTCACCATAAATTACTGGAGATTCCCAATATCTTCCTCAAACAGTCGCTTGCCACCTTTAAGTATCTTCTCCGTATTGCTTCCATGTTTCTTCACATACTCTTCCAATCTTATCAACCACTGAGCCCAATGCTCCCTTAACTTATCGGTTGATAAGTGGTAAGCATCAGCTTTGGAGCCATCAGTGTACGCTATAACCAGGAGGGCATCTCGGACATTCAGGTGCTTGTAGTTATCATCGTTGCAGACTGCTCCGAAGTAGGCTGCGAGTTGGACAGGGTTGTCGTAGGTCAGGGTTATCGATTTGCGAGGTTTATCGGACTTCTTCCATTCGATTAGGGTTGGCTTGTCTCTGGAATAGGTGAAATTAATATTTTGAGCATCGAAAATATGGTTTTGCTTCTATACGGTAATAAAAACCTAGTGCGATCCTTAAGAGGTGACTGATGCCGTTTCGCCGAATATGAAAAACTTTTTCCGGGGAAGTACCACACTCTCACAGAAAACTGACGTTTGAGTAGAAGCTTTACCGCTGCTATGCTTCGTTCGGTGAGTGAGAGCCGGAGGCCCACCCCATCTCCCCGCTGGAAGAGAAAAACAAAAGACCGGCAACGTTCTTGTCACACCCCTGGTGTTGCAGGTGTCCATGGGCAGCGGTGATCACTTACCATCAGGTGACCTAAAAATAAACCCATCATTTTGAGACTGTTCTCCACCTATTTATCCCACCAACATGCTAAACGCGGCTTTAAGGTTTTATAGACCTGGAATCTGTCTGCCCCGCAAGGAAAAAGACGTGATAGTATGTATGTATGTAAATATGACGAATGACAATATTTGTCGGATTAATCCAACGTTGGCGATTAAGGAGGAAAGGCTTTGTCTACCCAGTAAAATGGGAGTCGTAAATCTCTACATTCTTCATAAATCCTACATATATTGTTCAATGAAAGGCGGTTTACAATCTTATACATTCTTCATAAATCACGAATCTTTAGATTCTTCATAAGTCCTACAAATATTGTTCTATGAAGGATTTGGCCTACACACTCCACGCTGGCCAGACAGGTTGGGCAGGTCTCCTTGATGTTTATAAATGTTGTTTAGCTTGTTTTTTTAGTCGCCTTTTACGACATCCACGGGAAGACTTGGAGTGGTCTTATTCTACTCTGCCGGGATCCAGACGGCAGTCTACCTAGTTGTCTACCCAGTACGCATGAAAAATGTGCAATCTCTGGACCCAGGTCGTTAATCTTTACATTCTTCATAAATCCTATCAAGTAATGTTTATCTTTCCAATGACGAATTGGCACTTGGCACTCGTTCACTGTCAAGGTTATCACCCTTGGTATTATCTCTGTGAAATGTAGAGATTACTTCTGATACGCAAATAAATGAAGTCGGTGTAGAGATTTACTAATTTAAAGCTAAACGCCCCTTCAGTGCATTTATTTACTAGCTGTTACCCGCGGCTTCGCCCGCGTGATATAGCCTATGTCCTTCTAAGTACCTTTTGCCTCCTTACCTATGTGTGTGCAAAATTTCGTGATGATCGGTTCAATACGTTGGGCGTGAAAGCGTCACAAACAAACAAACAAACTCACTTTCGCATTTATAATATTAGTTAGGAAGTTAGGATTAGGACTAGCAACCCTCCCCGGCTGCGCCCTGGCATGCATTATACCTATAAATATTTCTCGTAAAGAATCACTCTATCTATTGGTAAAAACCACATGAAAATCGGTGCTGCAGTTTTTGAGTTTATCGCAAACAAACAGACAGACAGACGCGGCGGAAGACTTTTTATAATATGTAGTGATATATATAATATATAAAGTATGCTGACATACGATATAGGTACACAACTTGATTATTGCCATTGGAATTCAAAAATCTTGTCAAATTCCTTTGTCAAACGATATGTGCAAGGAAAGAATATCATGTCATCTTATAGAATGATGAGAATGCCGCCATACTTGAGGATTGATGAAATAATGACTCAATTACTGCGGACTATTCCGAAGTAGTATCATTAAAATCTACGCACGCATAGAAGCAAAATGTAGCAATAAGTAAAGCTACGGATACACATGCTAGTTTTGAGCATGCTTAAAAGCATGCTGTATGCATGAAGCAAAACGTAGCAATAAGTTCACGTTTAATACGTGAACTTATTCCTACGTTTTGCACAGCAATAACGTTCAAAAATCAACCTGCGATCGATTTTTGAATAAGCTACTAAGTAACATGTGGATACATATGCTACAACCTTTACCTACCTTTAATAAGCCAGTCTATAACTTTGAATACACAGTTTCATCATCATCATCATCATCAGGTCTTTCTAGTCTCCACTGCTGGAGCACGACCCTCTCTGTACTACCAGAGCCATATACTAGCCTGAGTAGTCAAAGGATACTAGGATACCGATACACAGTTTACTAAGATGATACTCGTAATAATGAAGATAAAAATGTTGACCCGGTATGAACAAACAATAGTCAAGATTTGGCACCAGAAAGTGCTATTAAATGCAGATAGTATATATTTTGGCACATAACATCCAATTGGAGTAAAATTACTTGTGCCGCTTTCTGCTGAATAATAGTAGTTCATTAGCCCCATGATAGAATGACATTGCATATGGCTAAGTAAATATTAGTTGTTTCGGATTTTATTTATAATATCACTAGAAGTCCGCCCCGGCTTCACCCGTGTTACATGCCTAGCCTATGGCACTCTGGGATATCGCCCCTATCTAACGGTGAACGAATTTTTGAAATCGGTCGAGCTCAATTTTTGAACTAGTAGAATTATCGATCCGCCACTATTTTTACAATTCTTTCACCAATAGAAAGCTTATTTCCCTGTAGTTCACATAGGCTATAATTTACGCGGACGAAGTCGCCAGAAAATTGCTAATATAGCATACAAACTACAGAATACTGCATTTTCTCACTTTTCTGCAATAAACATTGAATACGAACAACCAACCAAAATGAAAACTTGGCGCCATAACAATGTAAACAGCTGTCACAACACAACAGCTGTTAAAACACACAAACAACATCATATCTGCGAAAAAATTTGCTCTGCTGGTGGAAGTTACATAACTCATTAATTCAAACCAGGATGTTTCTGTGTAAATAAAAATTCACAACATGATGTTCTAAGGGATTGATAATTACGAGTATATAACCCAGCATATTGCCCTTTAGCACAGAAATATTATGAGTATGTACTAAGATACAGAACGGAAACTCTCAGCCAGCTTGCAAGTGGCACATTACGCGCCGACTCTCATTCGAATTTTAGTACTTAAATTTTATACGGGCGGCGGTGGCGATACTGATTGTTTACGCACACATTGACGTGTGTACGGATGTAAAGATTAGTTTTTAGTAGTATTAGGCAGTAATATAGGGAACGGCCGACGGTCAAGTGAGGGAGAGTCCCTACTTTTTTTAAAAAATAAGTATATACGGACGGACCCATCACACAGATTGAGCTAGCCCCAAAATAAGTTCGAGACTTGTGTTATGGGATACTAACTCAACTATACTATATTTTATAATAGATACTTATATAGATTAACATCCAAGACCCATGTCATACTGAAAAAGATCATTTTCCATCTTGACCTGACCGGGGATCGAACCCGGGACCATCCGTGTCGCAGGCAGGCGAAACTAACCACTTACATCCTCCACTTGGATGGGTGACTGCAAGTGACATAAAAATATCTCAAGCTCCTCTGTTTCTTCGGAAGGCACGTTAAGGCGTTGGTCCCGGTTGTTATCATTAAAGCTATGTCAGATGCCTTTAAGGAGATTGAAAATTCTGACACCAGCATTGGACCATTACAAATACGAAAAAAAAAATACTCCGCCGAACTGAACCGCCATACCTGTGCCTTTATTCTTCTTGACCTAGTCATTAATGCCTTGTTTAAAACTACAGATCAAAATATTATGCCTTGCTTACCAAACCAAATAAAAAAAATAACTTTTGTCTTCTTTATTTTGTTTTATTGAGTGTACAGAAATGACACATGAAAACATCATTCATTATTGCTTTGCAGATAATAAGAAAAAAAAAAACTAATTTCAAATATCATATTTAGATAAATTTTATACTAGAGGTCCCCCATGAGGCTGGCATAGTCACATCAAGTGTACTGAAGCCTCGAAAAAAATAGAGAAGATGAGAAGTATCCCAACATCAATGTTTAAATCCTAAGCATAAAGTACACTTTCCTGAATAGGTATGCCATACTATGTTACACACGTTAAACACATATAAACATATCTCAACCGAACATACGGCTGTATCCCACTTGCAAAGGTGTAATTGACACTAACTAGTTAAACCACATTCGCTGGCAGCACCCACAAAAAGCATCAAATTAGGTACAAAAGCAAGCAAATACAGAAAAACTTATGACTAGTAGTAAGCCAGAGGTATGATAATCATAGCAAGTGGAATTCCATAGGATAGATTTGAAAACATATAAACACAAATCGTCAATTTCAATTACTCTTTACAATATTATTAAAACCTTTTGAAGAAGTTGATAATGACTTCTAAGACAAATATGGTTTTACTGAAATTAAAAGGGTTTCTCCAGGATAGTAATGAAGAAGTACATAGCATAATATGTAATACTTACTCATAATCAGCGATAGCATCAAATATCCCTCGGTACTTCAGCACTGGATGAACCACATTGGATTCTATGGCCTTCGGTGACGATATGCTCTTGAGAACATCAGCAACGGATACCCACACGCCTTCCACTTCTTTCTCAATCCTCAGTTGATTTTGTGGCTGAGTGAAGTAGTTCTTGAGTGTGTTGTGGAATTTGGTACCAACTGCCATTTGTGCTGTTGATTACATTGAAATATTAAAGCCTGTAAAGTTGTTATTAGTCTGTCTTTATCAATGATTCATTCAATGAATTTGGTCCCGGCTGCCATCTGGTAGTAGTTAAAGGAACCATCTCAGAGGCTGAGAGGTAGTTCTGAAGAACTCTGACACCAGAATGTGCATGGTTGACTGACCATGTCACCTACAGGAAATGACGATGAATGAATTTGGATTAGTCACAGGCCAAGATCAAGATTTTTATAGACTTTTTGAGCCATCGATATGATAAGAAGAAGAGTCACAGGCACTACTTGGATTAGCAAACCACAAGTAATATAAAATCCATGTTGGCTTCTACATACTTCAGAAGCAAGGCCAATCTAATAATTGGCCTTGCTTCTGAAGATTCATAGCTTACTATTCTGTACTATTTTTTATTTTATGACTTCCACTGTGGTTTTGGTGATTCTGCTATGTCTAGTTTGATGAGATACAAAATAATGGTTATATACGGTACAGTTTTAACAAGTGGTTATTAAACAAGGCATAGGTCTTTTGATTGATTTATGGTAGCTATTGGTGAAACAAGTCCATATGACAGTCTGCTTTAACTACTTAACACTTGGTCATGAACAAGAGCATTTATAACACCAAACTACACCAATTTCATATTATGAAACCATGCATGAATGCAAACCCCAACTGAACCCTTGACTTTCCACCAAGAACACCTGTCATTCAGCTATGTTATATGCCTCAAGGCAATTTGAGTAATCTGTCACCAGTGTTGGCTACTTACACAAACTAAAATTAACAACATACGTTGTAGTTAATTGCAACATTGGTACTAGATAAATGCTCAATATTTTTATTATCTTTAGTTACCACATTTTGAGGTTACTTTTACTTAACATCATATATTGCATCAGAAAACTTGCACCAGTAGTTCTACATACCTTCATAAAACTTATCGAACTCAGCTTGGCCCATTTCAGCAATCCTCTCCTGCTTCCACTTCTCCAAAGCGGCCCGAGATTCTTCAGTCATGGTTTTATTCAATATCAGTGTCACAGATGGATACTGCTTTGCAAAATCATTCTGATGCTGCTTAATTTGCAAGATTCTGTCTTCACTGGCATATCCTGGCTGAGCTGCAGAACTTCTTACAGCATTATTGGGCACAACTGTCTTGAAACCTCTCACTGATGCATTGTTCAACAATACACCAACAAAGTTCACACAGTTCCTAGTATTCTGCAACATTTTTGCAGTCAATATGTTTGCCGGAGTTACAATATTGGAATAACCCGTCAGCACGCACTTTTCAACTGCATTTTTCGCGCTTTCGAATTTCGTACTACCGCTCGAGTTGTTGTTTTCATGCGATTTATTTTTAGCTGCAACAAAGATAAAAATTTTATATGCGTGTGTAGGTATATCACACGGCGCCAACGAACTGAAGTATGTCTGTCATATGATTTTAATTGGCATCAAAACGGCGCACGAGCCGAGGTTTCGGAATAGCGTAGATGAAAGGCAATGTTATCGCTTAATTACGCACCAGTCTTGTATCACCACAGAATAAACAAATAAAGCTGCTAAGAATAACTTGTTTGTCACACACAACTGACTCAATATTAAATATCTACTTAGGTATTTACTTCCTCATAGAACGCACGCAGCCCGATCACCTTCAGAAAGTTGTAATGCAATTTCACAAGGTTGCAGAATCCCTACAACTACAACCACTTACCAGCCTTCTGAAGTCGCTTTTTCCTTTGCTTGTTTGTCTCCAACAACGGCCCGAATAGATCCTTGTTTTCTTTATTGTATAGTTTGATTTTTTCCGCCGGTTTCAAGATAGAAGCGGGATGAACCACCTTGTTCCTGATGATTTGCTTTGATTGGCTTTCGAATGAAATCCTCCGGCCGATTGATGAAATCGGTCGAAACATACCTACTAATGGAGGATATTTATTTTCGAATATTTTTAAATTTAATAAAATTCTGATAAATATAACAAAATCTAAATTCTACTATTTTTGTTCAAAATTAAATCCACTTGAAGTGCTGACTTATGTTGCATGTGTCTCTCGCAGTCTCGCTCCTCTCCTCTGATGATAGATATTAAATTAAATTAACTGTCATTGTCAAAAAGCTGTCAGAAAAACTGATATTTCATTGGCCAATATAAGGCAGTCCATAACAACGACCAATGAGATATCTGAAAGGTGAAAGGATCTGAAATCCGTGGATTTATAGCAAATCAGGAAAACCGGAAGTGTATGAAAAACATTAACTTAATATTTTTAACCTTATTTTTCTTTCAATCATTGAAAATATTAATTCATTCATTATTAAAACTTGTACTTTCCTAATCTTAAAGAAAAAAAAATCCCTTATCATTATCCAGCTAGACACCAGCATCATAAGAAAGCGCGATGGTGCTTCCATCTCTTAAAAGTTTTTGGTATCTTTAAAAAGAACAATGCCATTTTGTTTTTAATAGTATCAATAGATGGCGTAAACATAAAATGGCGCCACCAAGTTGTCAGATTTTTGCTATGTCTTCTATACGTAGAATATTTGCTGCTAAAATAAGCAACGGCAGCATCGAGGCCTAGCGTCAGCATAGGGTCAGGTAAAACGACGTGTCAATTGTCACAGCTTGACAAATATTATACAAAAACTGCTTCCCAGACCCTATGACTCAGTGCTGCCACCTGGTGGAAAGCTTTTCAGAAAACCCTTCATTTCCCTGGATATCCCGGTTCTTTGGGTATTCAAAAACATAACCGGTTCCTTATATACATTTTTTAATCTCGTTGGAACTGGCCACTATGTTGTTCAGCCCAGTTGTTATTTGTGTGTCAGTTTTCGTTCGTAAATTATAAGAAGACCGTGGGCAGGCACGTTAAGCCGTTGGTCCCGGCTGCCATCGTTGATGGCAGTCGTTAAGCTATGTCAGATGCCTTAAGGCAGCTTGAAAAATCTGACACCAGTATTGGCCACTTACACATACGAAAAACAAAACAACATCTAATTATTTGTCTTAATTAAATATTCTTAAAACTTTTAGCTTCCACGCTGGTCTGGGAGAAAAGAAAAAACGTATAATGCGCCAGCTGCTTCTCTTCCCGCGCAGATCGTAAAAGCCGATGGAGGAAATGAGCATCAGAATTCATGTCAATAGGCGATGCAACTAGCAACTCATCACTATTATGATTCCGTTCTT
Organism: Rhodophaea formosa; assembly: GCA_963082605.1. Lineage (NCBI taxonomy): Eukaryota > Metazoa > Arthropoda > Insecta > Lepidoptera > Pyralidae > Rhodophaea > Rhodophaea formosa. The sequence goes on along the minus strand of OY720217.1, from coordinate 15,832,032 downwards.
ACCTACAAGCCCCACCAACATGCTAAACGTGGCCTCAAGGTTTTACAGACCTGGGCTCTGTCTACCTCGCAAAGGAAAAAGACGTGATAGTATATGTATGTTAAAACTTAGGTGTTGATCTCATAAGCCATGCACTTTTATGTAATCCTGAAAAGTAAAGTATTTTAAGACACTGTTATTTTCAATTTCTATATTCCTGTTTATTTGAATTTTAAAGAACTTTTTTTTAAATATAATTTTGTAATTTCGGAAACAATAAAAAACAAGGTCTCTGGCTGGAATCAGAAATATCACTATAGGGTTGGAAAAGCTTGGCCCTAGGCTGCGCCCCCTTCTATTACCTACCAAATTTGTTGCACTTGCACCTAACCCCACAAGCCAGACTCCTCCTGACAGTCCGTCGCCTTAAAGGTCACTGCTGACTCAGTACGTGAAAATATTTTTTTACAGTGGGGGCCCGCGCAAACTGGTGACGGTATGGCAACTAAGCCATCTAAAACGCTTACTGCACAGAACAAGTAATGTCTCGTCGCTCGCGGAGCTACATTGAAATGCTTTGCTCTGTGGCTTACTGCTAACGATAATATTGCAAACATTGCTCAAGCTGTCGTCAATATTAGTGTCATTCCAATTAGCAACTTTCCAGAGATATCGAAGATTGTAAACGTTTATTATTAGGTAGGTACCAAAGCTTCTCTCCAACAACCTTTAGTTACTTTATTTGCTTTTCTCAATAGCCATAACTGGTGGCATATTTACTAAATTTTGACAACTACGATGTATACCTACTGATGATGATGTGATGGTCACTTCAACATCCATTACGGCTTGCGAATAATTGATTTTTACCATGGAGCGCTGTGCATTCGCTAGGTTCTGTCTGAAATCACAATGGCTTGATGGAACCTATACTTTGAAACTGGCAAACAAGACAAATCGTAGGCAGGAGTTAAAATTATATAATACTTCATGAAAAGCTTCCTACTGTGCCCATTTTCTTCGAAATTTATAAGCTCTCTATAAATAGCGGCAAAGACCCACTTTATTAGTATCTGTTTAAGACGGTAAGACTTACCTACTCATGACAGACTTTATAGTTACTTTAGCAAAGTTGTTTTGGCAAACAACTGTGGTTTTGAATAAGTAATAAGTTATCAATTTGCATTTAAGCTTCCGGTACAAATAAGTTATCAATTCACGTTTAAGCTTCCGGTACAAGCGTAGAGTAAGCGATAGAGTACACTAACGTACAACTCTACAATTTCGGGTAGTCTGCCGGTTTTGATAAGTAGATATCTACATGTAAATTTGAACTTGTTATTGGGTTAAGACGCCGCGGCTGTCACAATAGTACTCGATTTACTCTACTAAGCTTATATAGGTACGAGTATATGTGTAGAGTAACCAAATATTGGTAGCGTGCATGGTAGAGTCAAAGATAACATAATACTAACGTATAGACTGCCCACCTCATACAAAAATATTGGACCAAAGTAAGGTGGCGAAAAGTAGTCGTATGTGTGGCCAAGTAAGGCGGTGCAGACTACCGCCATCTAGTATCGAGTGTTTGATTTAATCTGCGTTAGCCTAAAACTTACTAAAACTGAGGTGTAATTTTAAAATAAAATTATTGATCTAATTATTTCTAAGATATATTTTGTGAATAATGTTTTTATTATTCTCATAATACGGAAGATACAATGTTGTGTAGCAATTAGCAGCGAGTCTTTGAGAACAAATCGTACGATTGGCGTTGGGGACCACATGGTAGAGTAGAATGAACGCAGTGGTGGGGGAAGGAAAGTGGTGGGGTAGCTTGCCCAGGTTGCTAATTTTCCGCACAGACCTAAGAAAATATAATGCTAAGGTAAAATAATCACGTCAAAGGCGATGCGGCTAGCAACCCATCACTATTTTGATTCTGTGTCCATTTTTACGCCCACTAACGCGCTGAACGCGGCATTGAATTTTATGCCCTAGACTCTGACTAACCCGCATGGATTAAATACGGGATATTATGAATGTATGGTATGCATACTTTATCTCAAACAAAAATTTATTCCTCTTAGAAATACATACAAGCCATCTTTGGTTTGTATATGTATTTTCTGTAAGAAATATTTTCTTCGCCTGTATCCGGGCGGATGAAAAATACCATCAAACAGGCGCCAGCTGCGTCAGATTATAAGATTGCAGATGAAATATTCTACACGGCATTCCTGTTTGCTGCACATGCCGAGGATTTTAAACCCTCTAGCAATATTTAAATATTGTTATCTACATACGTTCTTCTATCTGTATCTATTCTTCTATGTACGACGACTTCTATGGCCTAGTGGTCATCATGCCGGGCTATCACACCCCAGGTCGCGGGTTCGAACCCCAGTCAGGTCCAAATTAAAATGATCTTGTTCAGATTGATTTTGGTCTTGGATGTTTATCGCCAACTAATGATGATGTTGTAAAGAAATAAAAGAGGAATAAATCACAAGTAGATATTGTAGCCGGTTTGAAATTTTCTGACAGTTCCACAAAGTTGGCACCACTGGTAGCGACACAATTATTCACGAAATATGTATCATTTAAAATATATATTAATATTTATAAATGTTTAGTATTTAATCCTATTACTATAAATTACCTTTTTTAAACAAAATATTCAAAAGTCGCACCAAAAATACTTACTTGCACACGAAATAAACGAATCCTAAAACTACCTATTAATCACCCTTTTCAAACAAGATATTCAAAAGTCGGTCCTAAAATTAAATATGCACACTAAATAAATCTAATTTGCTGTACTGTTTAATTGATTAAGATAACTGTTTTACTTAGTGATTATCTGAAAGTAAATCTTATAAAATAGCAGACATTCGAACATTCAGACAGACAGACGGACATGACAAATCAATAAGGGTTCTTTTTTGCCATTTGGCTGCGAAACTTGAATTACAACAAAGTACTTACAACAAATCTATAATTTAAAAAATACGCACGACTGTTGTAAGGTATCCCCCCTTAAATATTAATTTTATTTTGTTTTTAGTATTTGTTGTTCTAGCGTAATCAGAAATAGGTACATCATTTGTGAAAATTTAAACTGTCTAGCTATCACGGTCCATGAGATACAGCCTGGTGACAGACGGACAGTGAAGTCTCGTGAACAGGGTCCCGTTTTTACCCTTTGGGTACAGATCCTTAATAAACAATCTTCAAAACTCTTTATTTCAAAAACTACTGAACTAATTTTGATAAAACTTGCACTGTTCCATAAGTAAGAAATATAAAACTTAACTAGACCGATTTTGAAGAATGAGGTGTTATAGATTTGTATTTTTTCCCGGAGTGTCACAGGCTATGTAACGTTAGCAAAAAATCACAATAGCGGAAGCAAACTGTCAAAAATGGCAGTCGGGTCATTATTAATTCAAAATAGCAGTTCGCCCCGGCTTCGCCCGTGGTACATATGATTTTTCTCATACGTAAGAACCACCCTCGTATTCAAGGAATATTAGCGAAATCGGTTCAGCTGCTCTTGAGATTCGCGCTAAGCAACACATTCAGCGATTCATTTTTATATTATTAGATAATACATTCATTTCATTTCATTTCATTTCGAGCCATTAACTGTCCCACTGCTGGGCAAAGGCCTCCCTCCATTTTTTCCATTCGGTCCGATCTAGGGATAGATATATTAGATAATACAACTTGTTAAAAATAAATGCGGAGTAAGACTGTTCTACATTCTCTAACCTAACCATAGAATAACTTGCAGAAATCAGTTTAGATTGAGTCGGGAACATTAGTTAAGACCACAGCTGGTGTAGTCACCACAGCTTTGTACGGGCAAAGTTCCAAGTGAATTTAGTGCTTCATAATCAGGCTTTTGAATGTCTATGTGTTGTGTATTATGCTGAAATTATTAGTTGTTTGTTTACTAAAATGAATAAAGTAGGGGAAGTGCTAGGCTTAGATTATATAAAGCCTAGATAGACTCTATTAGCCTAAAAGTGTAGAAAAAACTAGTGTCCTACCATTAGTCTTCTTCTTCTTTTTAATTATGGCTTCCACCGAGATTTCAGTGATTCTGCCAATGTCCAGTATAATGAGATACTAAGTATCGGTGTTGTACGGTATGTGGCATCAAAGATGGCGTATGTTCTTTGGCAGCCTCGTGGGAGATTTTGGCGACAAATCTATACAAGTCCATTTTAACATTCTACTTTAACTATTTCACAAATTGTTCTCGAGCACGAGCATTTATAACACCAAACTACACCAATTTTATATTATAAAGTCCACTTAAATCAATTTGCAAAATTGTATAAGGCAAACGACAACTGAACCCCTTGACTTCCCACCAAAAAAACCTACTATTAGTCGGTCGCGCGCACACACAGTTACCAATTTGACGTATTTCGAGGGCATAAATTGACAGGACGCATGTGATAACACAGAAAACACAAAGCTACCACGCACACAAGCATTGAAAAATTGGCCAGTTTTTAATCATTAAAATAAAGGTGTCTAGAGAGTATTATACAAAGCTGCTTGTTATCCATACAAGGTTATTTAAATGCAAGAGTAACTATCTATTCTCTTGATCGGTCTTTACGACACGCTTTGTATGGGCAAATTTCCTTGAACCCAAGGTCTCGGCTAAATTGTTTAATTATTTTATTAAAATATACTAATTAGGGAAACTTAATGAGCTGTGTATCCATACAAATATAAATACAAGAGTCTATTGTCTATCTCTTTTCTTGATCGGTTTTTACGATATGCTTATTCTTATAGGTTATTAAATGGAATATACTATCTCCTTTTTTAAGGGCTTCGTTCCGCCGAAAGGCAAACAGGGCGTCAGTCTGTCTCCACCTACTTTATTCCGAAACTATTAAGACTACTCAGTTGAAACTTGTTAGGAAGATGTGCATATTCTGTGAACCGCTTTACGATTTTTTTTACAAAAACTGAAAAAAAGTATGATGTCCCTCCCTATACAGGGTATGAAACAAAAAATTGGTTGGACATACCTATAGTCAGCAGTTTTTAAGATAAAGTCAATTTTCAAAAACCGCAAGTATAATTTTGTTATTCATTCAAACACATTGTAAAACTAATATTTGCTGGCGATAAATGATAGTGGTATTTTGACTAGGCTTAGGTACATTAAGTGGATAACCTGATCTATACCTGCTACGGAACACTACATGGGCGAGTCTGACTCGCACTTAACCACTTTACTATTTTCTATATACATGGAGTTAGGAACATGAAGTACTACATATGTTGTCTATGAACTTTATCCCCGTTCGTGGATGCAAGTAAACTTGTTTAATAACGAAAGAGACATTGCAACTTAGTCTCTCTTAGTAATAGGAACTAACTTAGGGTTTCTATTACCAACAAAGTTTCCCTGAGCACTGAGTTCTCGGAAGAAATTCTTATTTTATAAAGAAACAATGCTCTTTGTATACTTTCCAGCAAAGTATAGTTAATTTTCATTCTTCTAATAATAAAAGTGAGTAGTAAGAAGACTTTTTTAAACTTATTTAAAACCTAAATGAATTTAAACTATAGGGAGATATTTGCCAAGATAATTGAGTCCAAACACGATGGGTTTCTTTATACATGAAAATTGGATACTAAAAAAGCCAAAAAAACTAAAACATAATTCATAATTCATTTATTAATCGCTTCACACACTTACAATATAATACAAAAGATTATAAAATAATGCACACGTACTTACCCTGTTAGGGTGTTGCGATATTACAAATCAAACAACAAACAATTTATGTCAAATTCTAAATAATAAATTAATATTGTTCGATTTTATACATAATAAATTAATTAATTCAAATTTAAATTGTTTCATGCTATAAATATTGAAGTCAATTTTTAAAGTTTTTATCATCTAAATATTCTTTGACGGAATAGTAACATTTATTTGTCAATATAGATTTAAGTTTATTTTTAAAAGTCATGTTATTTTCTATATCTGAATTATATTCTATACATGAGTATGTACCTATTATTGCGTTGGTATGTACCTTATACATGGTACAACTCATTATTGCAATTTCAATAAAGATTCAAATAAGTAAATCGGAAGTTATCCCGCGATTACGTTCGCGTAAATTATAGCCTATGTCACCTGAGTATAAATTAGCCTCATGTGATAGGATTTTGAAAATCAGTTTAGCAGTTTCCGAGTTCTAGTCAATGAAAAAAAAAAAATCAAATCTGTCCTATTTATTATATTCGCTTAGCCTACATCAATATTACAACTAAGATTTTTAAATTTTTAGGAATAACCGAATAAAATGACGAGTGACGCTAGTTTTGCTGATCTAAGCCTCTTAAGGGCCCACACTCGGCACACTAGCGACGCCAATAATTTTATTCCTAATACTTTACAAAATAGAAAGAAATTTAAGAATGTAAATCATATATGCCTCAGCAAATAACCTGAAGTATTTTTGGAGTCATGTTTTAATATTATGAAAATCAGTCATTAAGAGAACTAGTGATTACCGCCAAAAACGGCCGTCTTTGGCGGTAATCTGATTTTCATCATTCTCACTGATTATAATAATATTAAAACATGATTCCAAAAATACTTCAGGTTATTTACTAAGGCCCATATGATTTACATTCTTGAATTTCTTTCTATTTGTAAAGTATTAGAAATAAAATTATTGGCGTCGCTAGTGTGCCTAGTGTGGGGCCTTAAGAGGGTATACTAGCAGTGCGTTTAGGGGTAGGGTATAGAATTTATGTAAAAAGAATTGTGGCTCTAGAATCAGTTTTCAGCGAGAATATAGAGAAATACATTTGTATGGAAACCATATTGAAAAAATACTGCTAGTATACGCTCTTAACAGAAAATCTGGTAGGTCAAGAGCATAATCTCTCGTTTTTCGCCCGCGAAGTTTCCAACTTCAACATAATTATAAATGTTTCCCGCTCGACTTGCCAAAGTGGAATTCTTTTTATTTATTTTTAAGCTTCATTAGAACTCGAAGGAAGGCTTTGTGTGAGGAACAAAGGCTGCAGCCCCTGTTCAAAGATATTTTAGTACTTGCCTTTAATAAACTTTCGAATAAATGTTCACACATTTCTGTGAAAAGATGGAGGAATTAACTAGTAAGTTCCTAGTTTAGCAGAGTTAAGAAGTTGACTGAGCATTATAAATAATAGACTAGATGTTTTCCTGCGTCTTCGTCCGCGGGGACAATAGCCTATGTTCATAGCTGATAATGTAGTCCCAATCCCAACTAATATTTTAAATGGAAAGTGAGTTTGTATATTTGTTTGTTTGTTACCTCTTCACGCTTTATCTAAAGAACCAATCTTCTTTATATTTGGCATAGGTAGGTACACATAGGTTAGGATCTTAGGTTTCAGAATGTGGTTAGGATACTGGAAGGACATAGCATAGGGTACCTTTAATCCCGAAAAAAAGTGCTATTTATTCCCGTGGGATTTGCTTTAAACGACCCTTATAGTTTAATTTACTATATAATAATTAAATTTAAATAAATTTAGGAAACTCAAGCTAAACAAAGCCTATAAACATCAAAGAGACCTCTCCAACCCGTCTGGCCAGCGTGGAGAGTGTAGGCCAAATCCTCTGACTGCTCTGGCAGTACAGAGAGGGTCGTGCTCCTGCAGTGGAGACTAATAAAGACCTGATGATGATGATGAATTACATTTAAATAATTTACGTCAAAATTATACACGAGCGAAGCCGCCGGTGAAAGCTAACTTTCCATAAATATTTTTTTTTTAAAAACGGTATAAACCTTGTTTTTAGAGGCACACGTTTTACATATGGGTACCATTAGTCCACGTTTAACAACAGCACTGCAAAGGGCAAGTCCACCAAAGTTTGTTATTCTAACCTCAGCAGTTCCCACTAGTCCCTCTGAATCGAGTGAAGTGTGTTAGTTTGTGTGAAAGCTCTACAAATGTATAGAAGTTCTCTCCCTTTGATAAACAAGCTTCAAAGCGCCTTCAAACAGATATGAAATGAACGGAATGGCGGAAGGAATTATATTCAATGAATATATTCCGATATATTTTGTAATCTTTTTGCTTTCATTATTTTACGAAGAGGCAGTATGTGACACGAATATTTTTTGAAGCATATCCATATTTTTACTGTTCTACTTCCCTATAAATTGATTTTTGTTGAAAATTGTCAAGAATTTGAAAGCCAAGTTAGTAAGTATCATCATGTAGGCAAAGACAAATGTAGGTAAATTTTCAGTAACGTAGAAAATGTAGATTTTCACCTTGGTGATTCAAATCCCGAGGTCACAGTAATCACTATTTGTTTACAGTGCCGATGTGATCAAAAGAAGCTATCATCAACTCATCATCAAATCATTTATAGTCTCCACTACAGAAGCACGATCCTCTCTCTACCTACTGCCAGAGCCATTTATGCCAGAGCAGTTAGAGGATTTGGTCTACACTCTCGACGCTGGCCAGCCGGGTTGGAGAGGTCCAAATGAAACTAAATAAGACCATCAAACTCCAATGTGACTGGAAAAGTGTACTAACTTGGTTTACTCTGTGGTAACAAGTGAAAAACACTGTTGTTTCTATCTGACTGAGCCACCCAGAAGGTGAGTAATGTATTTCGCGCGTATGCATATTATATAAATACGAATGAATGTATCTATTCTATATTAAACATATGTAAGTAGTTTCATTGTTGCTTCCTATAGCCCGATTTTGAAGTATGATAAATAAATAAATAAATATATACGGACAAATCACACAGATTGAGCTAGCCCCAAAGTAAGTTCTAATGAAAGACTTGTGTTATGGGATACTAACTCAACGATACTACATTTTATAACAAATACATATATAGATAAACATCCAAGACCCAGGTCAACCTGAAAAAGATCGTTTTCCATCTTGACCTGACCGGGGATCGAACCCGGGACCATCCGTGTCGCAGGCAGGCGTGATGACCGCTGCGCCACGGAGCTCATTGAATCCTATTCTTCCCCGGAGTGTTATAGGCCATGTGAGCTAAACAAATAATCACTATGGTGGACTTACGTCTACCAGTTTACACTGTCAAAAACGGCAGTCTGGTCTTTATTTTTTAAATAATACAACTTGTTACTACAAATTTCTTAATATTTTATTACTAAGGTCTTATAAGGAGGCTCGAAGTTCGTATCTACGAGCAGTTTATATAAGCTGAGTACTTTCAGTTCGTCAGAATTTCTTATAAGAAAGCTTCCTTCACAAAAAGGAGGAAGTAAAGTTTTCCCGATACCCAATTCCCTACACATTTTCTCCGGGACGTCGATGCGTTTCAATATTTTCCATAAAAATATTTATAGAGGCACCGCAGCGACTTTAATTAAAATTTCGCCCGCTCCGCTCTCAATGCTGTCATTGCGAGGTTAATACTCTTTCCCTCTCTCCTCCTGTTTGATGACACTCCCCGGATTATGTTCGCGTAGAAAATTAAAATCTTATTGAAATCGTACCCCTGTGTTGCTTCTGTTTACATTTGGTAATACTGTATAGAAATGTTTATGAAAATGTAGAATCCATACTAATAAATATTATAAATGCGCAAGTAGCTCTGACTGTCTATCTCGCGGTCACGCCGAAACTACGGAACCGATTTTGGTACACAAATAGTCTATAGCCTGAGAAAGGACATAAGCTACTTTTTAACTACTTAATTTTCCACGCGAACGAAGTCACGGGCAAAGCTCGTTATAGATTAAATAACAACTGAAATCGAGAAATAAATATCAACTTCACCATCCATTTTGGATCGGTAGTACTAGTCATCATCACCATCAGGTCGGTTTTAGTCTCCACTGCAGGGGCATTACCCTCTCTGTACTACCAGAGCCAGAGCAGGATTTGGCCTACACTATCCACGCTAGCCAGACGGATTGGAGAGGTCTCTTTAATGTTTATAAGCTTTGTTTAACTTGTGTTTCCTAAGTCGGCTTTTACGAAATCCACGGGAAGACTTGAAGTGTTTGTATAATCTATTCTAATGTAGGCGACAGTTAGGCCAGGCCAGTGAAAAAACTGCGTCGGTAAAATAAAAAGTTTAATACGGCACAAAAATACAAAACTGATAAAAAAATATACAAGAAAAACAAAAGAGTAACAACAGCGTTTTTCTCGCGCGGACCTCAGACAAAATTCTCTATTTAAATATTGGCGATTGGCGGGAGCGGGCGTCGCCATAGACAAAAACTTAAGTTCTTTAAAAACTAGACCATAAACATAGAGCCACGCTCCTATATCTTTTTAAAATAAAAAGCCAAGAACAGTATTAAATCCTACGCTATTCACAAAATAAATAAGAACTTAAAATATTTACAACTAATCTAGAGCGCGTCGCTAACACTAATCTAGAGGAATCACACGGCATAGGTATACATAGGTATAAAAAATTAATGTAGCCTTATTCATTTCCCATAACTTTAACGATCAATATCAATTATTTTAATAAAATCATGCTTTTCCGTGATTTATCAGCGTTCGCAAAACAGGTTAATGGCCGCTGCCCAAATGACAGGTTTCTGGGTTCTGAAGATTTATATGACGTATTGGGGCTAATCATTAGATTGGCTATTTTGTTAATGTTCTAATTGTACTAAATTTTGAATGGTTTTTGTGAGGTATATGCACTAATGAGTGTGGAATCCAGACTGTGGATTCTGTAATTTCACTAATATTTTATCACTTTTTTTTCTTTCGTGTGCTACTTAGTGGCTTATACATTTGCCAGTTTAAACAAGCCATAGTAAGGCACTTGTCATAGTTTAACCATCTAGCAACAACAGCTCTGACCAAAAACTTAGGTATTATCGTATCTTCCCATCCCACACACGAATATGTCAGGTAAAATCTTTGAAAAAGCCAAATTGAAATCAAAACAGAAGGTGCCAGATTTGACCCAGTTTAACGACTGCCACCAATGCTGACAACCGGGATCAACGGCTTAACATGCCTTCCACATAATTATTTATGCTACTTGTGATCACCCATCCGAGTGGTAAGTGCGCTCGGGGTTGCTTAACATGCGTAAACGCTAATAATGCTCAGGCCATCGCCATCGAGCTCCTCTAGTACGTAAGTTGTCCATAGCGAGGTGAAGTAGGTGGCACAGGTACTTGCTCAGACAGTGCAGTATGCATAAATTCGTTGAAGCAGGTTGACCTACATGCTCGGAACGTTCTAGTTAGGGTCCCAAAGAACATTCTCGTTGGTGCTGCCGGTTCGGTCCAGATTATACGAAACCGAAGAATACATCGAAAGAGAAGCTTAGAAAAAGTGCGAGTCGGACTCGCCCATGAGGGGTTCCATAGTAGCTAGGATATATAAGCCAAAATACTAATCATTTAACGCCAGCAAAAATAACTTTGTTAGGGTTCCGTAGCCGAATGGCAAAAAACGAAACCGTTATACATTGGTCATGTCTGTCCGCATGTCACAAGCTGCATTATTCTGAAACTAATAAGACTACACTGTTGAAATTTGACAGATCTATTTTACGAACCACTTTATGATTTTTAAAAGAAAATAAAAGAATAAGGAGGCCCCATAAATGGAACTGCAACAAAAAAGCAACAAATCTACTTATATCAGTGTGGGGCGTAGGTGTGTTGTGTTGTGTCCCAAGTCTTTAAAAATTTATCACTTGCAAATTGCAAAATAGAGAGTGGCACACTTCAAACTTTTAAAATATGAGTATAAATATAAATTAATTTTTTTTTTTGAATATGAGATTGAAACATTTCGGCCAGTAGCTGACTATTTACGTGAGTAACCCGTTGTTACGTATTTTAATAATAAAAAAAATGTCTTTTAGACCTCAATAAATAATTTCAACAAAAATTAGTTTGCGCCAGACAGTAATTTTTTTAGTTATAGCACATTTTTGTAAACTGCAAATAGTTATAACTTTGTCAATCATACAAACACAATCTTGATTCAGTTAGTGGAACCATATGGAACACACTCCTTGTCCATAGTGTATTTTTACAAACAGCATTTGAGTAAATACAGGAAGAGATGAGTTAACGCGAACTAAAATTAAAGGTGTTTGTGGTGGCTACCGGACTCGCCGAAACATTTTTATGTTGCAGGATTATATTACCTTGTAAATTTTCTGAAAATAGTAAAAGAAATCTTGTTGTAAAATTGCTATGTAATAAGACACAATTTGTATTATCAGGATTTAAGGACTGAGTGAGTGTGAACATTATTAGTACTTAGGTATGTTAAGAAACCCTGGGGGCAGGACCCACTTGGACCGCAAGTGGCGTATAAAAATATTTCGAGCTCTTTCGTGCTTCTGAAGGCACGTTAAGTCGCTGGTCTGGTCTGATGTCTGATACCTGTAGGCAACTTGAAAAAATTGACACCAGTGTTGGCCATTTATACAAACGAAAATCAAAACGAACATTATTATTGTCCCACTAATATTAAAATGTGCAACATTCTTACATCTTGACATCCATATGGTATAAGAGGCGACTCAGCCCATACTCTCAGCCATAGACTCAGTTCATATTGACATGAACAGCTTTTCCTATAGGACCAATTCTGGAAATTCCATATTTTGACGTTTCCATACAAAGATTTTAGTCACGATATTTATATGAAAATGACGAAAACTATTTTAGGTTTCCAAGCATAAGCCTCATAGGGAAAGTTATTCGTAGTTCTTCAAGGAAAAAAAAGGTTTTTAACTATAACTAACTGTATTATATTTTATTACAGTCAACATCTAAAAATAAAACTCAAAAATTTATTGTTTATTCAAGATTTATGGAAAAGAACATAAAAGACTAAAGAGTGCTACCGAAGAATATATCTTCAGAAAAATGTTTCATATACTTACCACAGTAAAACTCTTGCAATAAAGTACGCTGGACTTTCACGTAGCCTGTACTTTGTAAGGTGTTCCAGTACTTTACGTTTATGGCTTGCAGTCGTAAAAAACCTTATAAACAACCATACTTACAAGGCGTGATATTTGTTACAGTTTGCGAGAAACCCGCCGTCCCCATACTTTATGAACAGGACCCTCCCTGCCAGAAAATATTTCGACTTTCATTTTTTACAACCAACTTCAATAAAAAATATATTTGACCAGAGAGCATTTTTTGTTGACTTGAGAAGAAGAGAAAAATGAAATGAGTAGACGAATTTTCACAAGTAATTAAATGGTCATCGTCTCAGCCCCAAGAAGTTCACTGATGGACGTAGGTGGTTTCAGTAATGGGAAGTTTTGCCATACTAACCTCACCACGCTTGGCTTAGATTGGAGAGCAATTAAATGGTTAATCCTTAATAAAGTATGATAAGCAAGCAAAAAATTCGTCTTAAATATAAAATAAAAAACATTCAGCGATTAAAATGAGTCACTAATTGCAGCTCGTACAATTAATACAAACTCGTACAAAATTAATAGTGCACTATTAATTTTACAATGGCCAGAATGTCATAAATTGCTGATTGATTTTATAATGTTTAATGGCCACGGTTTGCAGGTCAATTGTCTATTCCTGGTTATTGATTCCATTTTTCTGCTTACAAAAAATACATACTATACGCACTCCTAAAATAACACCCGTGCATTTATTATTTCGTCTTAGCAATTTACGTGGTAACTGATCATCATCATCATCTTTATCATCATTGAAATTTGGACAACTCACTCGGCCTCGCCTCGTGCTTGTTAATAGTCCACTCGTTTATTTATGTCCTCTTACCCGCCTTTCATAAACTCATTCTGTAAAATGTCAATGACGAGCTCCGTGGCGCAGCGGTCAACACGCTAGCTTGCGACACGGGGGTCCCGGGTTCGATCCCCGGCCAGGTCAAGATGGAAAAAGATCTTTTTCATATTGACCTGGGTCTTGGATGTTTATCTATATAAGTATTTATTATAAAATATAATATCGTTGAGTTAGTATCCTGCGACACAAGTTCACAACTTACTGTGGGGCTAGCTCAATTTGTGTGATATGTCCCTATATATTTATTATTATTATTATTCATTATACTAGAGAAAATCAAACATTCATTAATCAATTCATTACAGAATGCGTACACCTAATATATTTTCGTAAAGGTGTGCCTACACAGCAGTTATATAACGTTATAAAACAATGTGTAACAACGACAACATTCTATAACACCATACATTATCAAGATTGTTATTAAGTTACACATCCCATCCCAATCCCAACTAATATTATAAATGCGAAAGTGAGTTTGTTTGTTTATTTGTTTGTTTGTTACGCTTTCACGTCGTATCTACTGAAACGATCATCATGAAATTTTGCATACACATAGGTTAGGGTACCGAGAAGGACATAGGCTATATATTACGTGGGCAAAGCCGCGGGTAACAGCTAGTTGTTATATAACGTTATATAACTGCTGTGTAACCACTAAAGATTCAAAATTATTCCAGTTGTTTACATACCTACATGGTGCAACTGCATACATGTTCGATCTGGCTTCCTCGTGCATTCCGGTGCAATAAACGATGCATCGCGTGCTTGCAGTCTCTGACAGGCCGACGATGCTGATCTCAATTGAACTGACATTGGTTTTGATTGGAAATTTCAATCCGGACTATCCTCACTAATCTTTATTATATTCCTAGCTGTTACCCGCGGCTTCGCCCGCGTCTTATATAGCCTATGTCCTTTTCAGTACCCTAACCTATGTGTATGCTAAATTTCATGATGATCAGTTCTGTAGACAGGGCGTGAAAACGTAACAAACAAGCTCACTTTCACATTTATAACATTAGTTAGGTTCGTTAAAGATTCACAACTATGCCAGTTGTTTACATACCTACATGGTGCAAGTGCATACATGTTCGATCTGGCTTCCTCGTGCATTCCGGTGCAATAAACGATGCATCGCGTGCTTGCAATCTTTGACAGGCCGACGAGACTGATCTCAATTGAACTGACATTTGTTTTGATTGGGAATTTCAATCCTTACTAATCTTGAGGCGTCATAATTAGGGTTCTGAAATGGGCACTGAGACTTCGATGTCCGACAGTCTGTCTGTTCGTCTGTCACCAGGATGTATCTCATAGTTAGACCATGGAAATTTTCACAGATGATATTTCTGTAGCTGCTTTAACAACAAATACTAAAAAAAGAATAAAATTAATATTTAAGGGGGCTACCATACAACAAACGTGATTATATTTTCGTTTTTTGCTCGATATTACTACTGTAGCTCAGTCATACACAACAACATATATCGTTTTACGCGGACGAAGTCGCGGGAAAAATAGTTTGTCGTAAAATAATCTTATTAATTCCTAATGGCTTATTTCTGGATACACAAAAACAAAATTTACACCATCTGTGGTTCCAAACAGTTGTGCAACACAAAAGTATGCATTATACAAATATCTGAAGGAAGTACATTAAACAGAGGCGAGATATAAACAGGTTAGCATAAACAAACCTACACGCACGGTTTTACTATTAGTTAATAAATAACTATAACAGTTTCTGAGAATACACGACACGGTTAAAATTACCTACGGTCTAGATACACAGTGTAGGATGGACTCGTAAAGTTACTCGTAATTTGACACGCAGCTTGTTTTATGAAGGAAAAAGGTCAAGGGCGAATAGTTTAAAAACGTCTTTAAAAAAAGGTTCCGACTGAAATAAAAGAGTTGTAAAAAATCTTTAATTTTGGTAATATGAATAAATTATCTTTCCGATGATGTGAGTGACATTGAGTGCTTTGATGTAATTTTTTTATTATTGTGTATTTTTTTGGAGGGTCTGTTTCAAATTTTATATTCTATTGCAATCTGACAAAAATGGTCATTCTATATATGGTTTTATAAAATGTATAAAGGTAGGTATAGTTTTAATAATTATTATTTTTAACAAAAAAGTAAAACCGTCTTCAACCCTATACGTAAATGTACAAACTGGAACTTAAAATTAGGTTTTAGTGGGTGTGGTAGTTAAATAAAAATAGAGGAACAACGTCGCCATCAACTGGTCTTGATTCGCGAAAGAATTAAACAGAAATCAAATTAAATCAAACGGCATACTTGTACCATTTTTTTTTGTTTTTGTTGATTTTTTCTAAAAGCACTGGATACATTTCGATAAAAATATTATAGGACCACCTTTAAAGTTTAGTCAAAACGGAGGAGTAACGTTCTCATGATCATCGTCTTAATTCGCATAAGAATTAAATACAAATTAGTTTAAACCGAAAGGCATACTTTTACAATTTTTTTGGATTTTTGTTTATTTTTCAAAAAGTGATCGATTCATTGCGATAAAAAAATTATGGGACCACCTCTGGAGTATTGCCTATCAAACAAAAAAGAATCACTAAAATCGATCCATACCTAATTGACTGAGTAATCGCGTAACATACATACAAAAAAAACATACAGACGAATTGAGAACCTCCTCCTTTTTGAAATCGGTTAAAAATCTTTTATGACTTTTTTTTGCTTTTTATTTTTATCGAATTTGCTAACTAGTTTTGGCCTACATGAACTTTGAAAATATAGAAACAGTTCCTGAGTGAAAGATAACAGAACCAAAATGGACCTAAATCACATTAGTAATACAACAGGGATATAGTTAGGGCCTTTATATGGTCATTACGGAAGTCGTTCAAAAGATACTTGGTCTAATTGGCACCCAGTGGTTCTTCCATTAAGTGAACAGTCGATGGTCGTTAAGAGGGTTATTAACCCTGTTTTGATGAAGGTCCGTCAGTTATGACCCTGCTAATGTGCAAATATTATGTGTACGTATACGATAGTTCTATGTTTGTAGCTATTGATTTTCTGTATTGAAATTACGAACTCTTGCTTTGCGTCATCCGTCATCATTCACATCATATCAACCGCAAGAAGTCAACTGTTGGATAATAGGCCACCCCAAGGATTTACATCGTGAAGGCTTTGCCATATTCATCACGCTAGGCCGACGGGTTGGTGAGCCCAGTTAAGCGAGGGAATAGCAGAAATTTGTTGGACTAGGGAACAGGATAAAGGTATTTGGGTCGCTACTTGGTTGGACGGATTGGGGATGAGGAAAGTAGCAGCTCCAGAGGCTGCGCCTGCGTACACAATGCCGTAACTGCAACCACTGGAAAGGCAGTTGAGCATGACAGTACAGAAGATATAGATAGGTATAGATTATCATTCCTCACTCAATAAAGTGAATGAGATCATGCAGTAGTAGTGAATGGTGTCATTCTAAAGAGAAATATACTAATTTCACTTCAATTTGCCACCCTCGAGACTCAAGAGTCGTAATAGTTTTTTGAGAGAACCCAACATCAACCCAACAAAAGCTCCTAAAGCCCGAATGGAGCAGTAGATAAGTAAATATCCACCATTACCGTCCCAGATTCCACCTGCTGAAAAACTACCACCGGGAGGCAATCTGCCCTGGCCAGTTTGGAGGTCTTTGAACAGACTTCGCGCCGGTGTCGGCAGATGCCAGGAAAACCGAGTCAGGTGGGGTTTTTCCAGCAATAGCAATTGCAACTGTGGCGCTGCCCAGTCAATGGACCACCTATTGGTGTGCCCTGAATGTCCAGCTTCCAGCACTCAAATAGACCTTAATGAGGCAAATGACCGGGCAGTCGCAGTTGCAAGTAGTATTGGTCAAGGCAAATATAAAACTAGCCATCTACGACTCGAAAGAAGAAGACTTCAATTTGCAATATAGATAGGTATACATTTTCATTCCTTAATTAATAAGGTCTATAATTACCCGTAAATGGTCATCGTCGTAGGGGCAGGCCAAGAAAATGATGGCGCGATGATCTAGGCCCTTTTTAGCGCCATTGGTCAGAAGTGACTCTAAATCGCGATAAATGGAAGGAGATGGGAGAGACCTTGGCCCAGCAGTGGGAAAATACAGGTTTATAAAAAAAGTAATAAGGTGAATGAATCCTGTATGCAGTAATAGTGATTGCTGACATTCTAAGGAGAGGCCGTAAAGTGAAGCTTCCTGTGGTGAAAATGAAGAACGTAGCGGAATTATATATATAGATCATTCTATAGCCGTGTGGTTCCCGACAGAGAAATAATATTCTTTGATTTTGCAATACTGGTATTGGTAGTATAGTACATTAAATACATTGACAGACCATATAAATGTGCAAGTACTCGGAACTGCAGTTAAATTTTATTGGCGATATTCCCGGCGCCGCATGTTTGGCGTAGGGAATTCTTGGGAAAGTATGTCAACCTAGTTAGTTAGTTATTTAGGTAAACAGTATTCACTAAAACTTCGTAGACATCAAAACAGTATATACTATATTGGTCCTTTTAAAATGGAAGAAAAAAAACCAAGTACCAAAATAAAAAATATTTTTTTTCTTTTTTGATAGACTTGTTCTTTCTATCTATGAAATTATCTAATCGGACTTCAAAGCTGGTCAGCCTTTCGAGTCTTTGTGATTATGTATATGAATACTTTTCAAATTTTGTACTTTTGAAGTTGGCTTCTTATCGTGTAGCTTCTCATATGTTTGGATATGAGCTCAGTTTTCTGATCCTTACTTAATTTTTTTTAAATCATTATTATTTTATTAAATTTTCAGTTCCTTCGTTTAAATTACCTATGTTTACTAAAAAACCTATAAAAAAGAAACATTTGATTGTTTGTTTGTTGGAACTGAACACTAAACAGGCTCAGTAACTTTAAGATCGATTTCAAAATTCCATACATGACTTAAGCCATAACAATTACATAGCAATTGTATTTTATAATAACACTCATAATGCCCTCAGAATACGGGCAGCAGGTATAACGATAAAATTTGTTCAGGATTTAGTTTAAATTTATTTGTTATATTGTATTTATAACGTTTGTTTTCCATCAGGTAACCTAAAAGGCGTAAAACATTGCGTAATCGCGCAAATAATCATTGTAAACTTGTTAACAAACTGTACCGTCATTTAACTGGCCTAATTAACTGCCAAACGGATTTAACGGCAAATTTTAATCACCCATTGGACGTTGTCACATAGGAAACTTTAAAAGAGACATCAATAGGATCGTAAAACCTTTGGTACAGTGAAATATTTTATATTTGGCGAGTAACTAGGCTAGCAGAGTGGCGAGCTAATAATAACGACAGTAACAAGGAGAGACCAACGATCAAGCATTATAGGTGGTGGCAAAAACTCACTTTTGCAAAATAGTTTTGAAGATTTCTAATTTGTGAATGAAATTCTGCGTAAATGTAATCGTACATAACTCATAACCCACATATACATATAAAACAAATAAAATATATAAAGTAGTAAACAATGACGTAATTTGGCCTAGATAGATGACCAAACTGCTCAGTGGTAGAATTTTAAACAAATATCGCACAGTGTTGCACACAGAAACTTCTTATATAGCACCTAAATTTTTGCATTTACTAAATTACAGTCGTAATCGAAGTAAACCAACGAGCAATTCTAAGCTCGTTGTTATCTATATGGTCAATGTAAAATAAAGTCATTCACTGAGACTTAATAAGGTCCAGTTGGGCTTATGTAAGTGCAACAAATCAGCTAAGTGACCAAAAAACTCATTGTTAGGTTTCTAAACAAAGATTGCCTAAGGTCAGACAAAGAAACACTATATAGCAACTCTGCCTAAATAACAAACGTCTAAGTAAATTAGTGTTAGGCTCGCCCATTCCGTGTGGTTCCCGGCAGAGTAGAATAGGACCACTCTAGTGTTCTCGTGGATGTCGTACAAGGTGATTTAGGAAACACAAGCTTAACAAAGCTTACAAACATCAAAGAGAACTCTTCAACCGTCTGGCCAGTGTGGAGAGTGAGGCCAAATCCTCTGACTGCTCTAGCTAATATATGGCTTTGGTAGTACAGAGGGGGTAACGTTCCTGCAGTGGAGACTAAAAATGATCTGATAATGATGATGAGACTCGCCCGGTGTATGGATCAATGTGAAAAAGTAGTAAGCAATGACGTAATTTGGGCCAGTCGGCCCTACAGGGTTTTATGTTAGTGAAACAGGTCAGCGGAATGGCCGTAAAGTGAAGCTTCCTATGGTGAAAATGAAGAACGTAGCGGAATTATATATAGATGATTCTATAGCCGTGTGGTTCCCGACAGAGTAAAAAAACCGGCCAAGTGTGAGTCAAACTCGCGCAATAAGCACACACAATGTGCAAAAATGTTTTATTCAATTGACTAGCGCTATCTAGTGGTGTTTTAGTGAACTATTTCCCTAGATGAACTTATTATAGTGAGTTTTCCACTTTATTTTTAAGTGATAGAATTCTTATTATTTTTCCTGTAATCTTCCAGGAATGAACTACATTTTGTAATTTTTTCAAAATTTTCGGCCCAGTAGTTTCGGAGATCAGGGGGGTGGAATAGTCAATTTTTGCCTTCTTTCGTGAATAAAATCAAAAGTATTGATTTTACCCGAACAAAAAAAAAATATTTTTGAGATCCTCACAATGAGCCCTTCCATTTGATATATGACACAGTAAGGTTTGCAAAACTTTTTTTTTTATTTTTGTTATTGGGCCCCTGAAAATGACCCTTATTTCAAAAAAATCTTTATTTACTTTGCACATCCGTGTTCGGGTCATAGGATTACACCATCTTACCAAATTTCACCTAATTTGGTTCAGTAGATTCGGAGAAAATCGGCTGTGACAGACGGACGGACGGACAGACAGACGCTCGAGTGATCCTATAAGGGTTCCGTTTTTCAATTTTTGTAGGGAACCCTAAAAAGGACCACTCCAAGTCTTCTCGTGGATGACGTAGAAGGCAACTTACGAAACAAAAGCTAAACAAAGCTTTATTAAACATCAAAGAGCCTCTCCATCCCGTCTGGCCAACATAGAGAGTCAAACCCTCTGACTTCTTTGGCTTATATATATCTAGGATCGTGCTCCTGCAGTGGAGACTAAAAAGACCTGATGATGATAATGAGACTCGCTCGCTGTATGGGTCAATGTGAAAAAAGTCGTAAGCGATGACGTAATTTGGGCCAGTCGGTCCTACAGGGCTTTATGTTAGTGAAACAGGTCAGCGGAATGGCCGTAAAGTGAAGCTTCCTATGGTGAAAATGAGGAGCGTAGCGGAATTATTATACAGATGATATTGTAGAATCAGTGGATCCTGAGCTCCGAAGATCCATTCCGACTGAGAATGCAATCGGTACACGTTTAGATGAGAGACAAGTTTTTGTATATACATTTAAAAAAAAAAAACAAAAAAATCAAATCGTATTAACACGTCTTTTTCCCTTGCGGGGTAGATAGAATCCGGTACGTTTGTACTATTTTTAGTTCCAGCCCAAGGTCATAAAACCCAAAGACCACGTTTAGCGTGTTAGTAGGTGTAAGGTGGAGTAAGGCGGAGAGCGGAATCAAAATGGTGATGGGTTGGGTTGGTAGCCGTATCGCCTACTAACTTGATTCCTTAAGAACGTATACTAGCAGTATTTTTTCAATATGGTTTCCATACAAATGTATTTCTCTCTGAAAATTGATTCTAGAGCCACAATTCTTTTTTCATAAAATCTAGTACTAAAATAGGAATGCCCCTATTTTTTATTTTTTACGAAAAAACTAATTTTGCACAATTTAAGTTTTTAGAAAAAAAATAAAACAAAGGGACATATCTATTTTAGTAATAGATTGTATGTAAAAAGAATTGTGCGTCTAGAAGCAGTTTTCAGCGAGAAAATAGAGAAATACATTTGTATGGAAAACGCACTGCTAGTATACCCATTTAAATTTTCGCCTAATCTCTAGACCGGTTATTACGGTCTGCGCGGGATGAAAAGCAGCAGGTACATTCATATGTGTGATTCTATGTTTTTCCTTTTCTCCAAAAGCAGCATGGAAGAGAGCGAAATCGATAATGCCTGTGCATATTGAATCGCTTTCTTAATCCACTTCAAAAAAGGGAAATGTACCAATAACTTCATCTAGGAACTGATTTAGAATTTTTGACTTACTTGTTACTTGTAGTATTTTTGTTAGTTTTATCGTGTAATAGTTTAATTGAGAGCTGACACATAGTTTAGTTACAAGTTGCGCTCTTTGACTTGAACCAACTTGAACTTTTGACTACCAAGTTATTATTTTAATAATAAACCTAAAAATTTTATTGGGTAAATTAAGGATAATTAGCTACCATAAAATGAATGAACTTCCGGGTTTGTTAATTTGATTAAGAAGGAAAGGCAAGGAAGGTGTAATGAGAAAACCTTGTAAGAAACAACATAAAAATATTAAAAACGTTCATTTAATTGGGATATTTTTAATGAAAACCGTACTTTATGTTAATGCTTATTTTAAATTAAAAAAATCCTAACTAATATTATAAATGCGAAAGTGAGTTTGTTTGTTTGTTTGTTACGCTTTCACGCCGTATCTACTGTACCGATCGTCATGAAATTTTGCATACACATAGGTTAGGGTATTGAGAAGGTCATAGGCTATAAATCACGCGGGTGAGGCCGCAGGTAACAGCTAGTATTGACATATTTTAGAAATCAATTATAAATAATTTATTACTTTTTTTGTAATTTACATGTTTTCTACTCTTCACACATGTTACAAAATCTATAATAATATTATAACGAGGAGAGATATAATTTTTGTTTGTTTGCATTGAATAGGTTCCGCAACTCTGGACCAATCTCAAAAACTCTTTAGAGAGCTTATTTATTTATCTGCGGGTGATATGGGCTACAATAAACGCGGACGAAGTCACGGAGAAATTGCAAGTACCAAATAAATTGACTAAACTACTTGAACTTCTTCTTATCGTGTCGATGGCTCAAAAACTCTGATGGCTTCTCTCTAGTATTACAAGTATGTATGTATACCTACATACATACATACATACTTACATGCATACATATTATCACGTCTTTATCTCTTGCGGGGTAGAAGGAGCCCAATACCATAAGACCGAAAGACCACGTTTAGCATGTTGATGGGCTCGAAGATGGAATACGGAATCAAAATAGTGATGGGTTGCCAGCCATACCGGCTATTTACATGATACCTTAGAATTGCGCCCATTCCCTCGGTCGGTCTCTACGGTCTGCGCGGGAAGAGGAGCAGCTGATACATTCTACGATTTTTCTTTTCTCCCAGACCATGGAAGCAATAAGGAGAATATGGAACTTGAAAACCCATTAAATGATTTTCAAAGGGATTCACTGATTTTTATTTCGATTCAATAGCTACAAGTGCTTTACTAAAAGTTTATAGCAACGTCAATGAATGATACTATTCATTATAATTAGTATAGATGGGAGCCATATGGCTATGTCCCATTTTGTCCCATGATGTCTCTATTTATGACTGCAGTCATTAAAATAATTATTATTGTGCTTAATTATAGTTTTGAGGAGCCCGATGGTCCAGTGGGTGTGAGCTCTAAGAGCGCTTACATATGTTAAGCAACCCCTGGTGCAGTCCCTACTTGGATGGGTGACCGCAAGTGGCATAAAAATATCTCGAGCTCCTCCGTGCTTCGGAAGGCACGTTAAGCCGTTGGTCCCGGCTGTCATCGTTAATGGCAGTCGTTAAGCTATGTCAGATGCCTTAAGGCAGCTTGAAAAATCTGACACCAGTGTTGGCCACTTACACATACGAAAAACAAAACAAACATTATAGTTTTACGTTATTATATTTATACGATAGAGGACTCTTACTTTACACTTTACATACTATACAAGGTGTCTGGCTGGCGTCAGTGGGAAGATTTAAAACTTTACGAGATAGAATATCTAATGTGCTATTTTGCAATAGATAAAGCACAAGTTCAAATTACTACTTCGCAACTTTCCTTTAGATACTGAATTAAAAACTCAGCGCTTTGACTACTACGCACTATGCTTAACGTAAAGTACAAAATAACCCAAAGGTTAGACGTGCTTCCGATTTATAATCGGCCCCAATTAAGATAAGATAAGATAAGATAAGATAAGATGCTTAACGTGGCTGTAGGTCTTACAGAACTCCGTCTACCCTACAAGAAAAAAAACGAGACAGTATGTATGTATGTATGTATGTATTTGACTAACATTTTAATATTTCATCACGAAGTTTGTATAGCAAAACAAGCGCATTGTTATCCTAAGGCAAATGTGGGTAGGCACTTAAAAATAAATTATGTTGACGTAGTCTTTAAGGGCATAAGTATCTTATGAGTTATTGAGATGGACATTTACGATCGAACTGTTGTGTTGTTGTGTCGTAACATGATGAAATCCAGGGCAAAGACATGGACTTTTAATGATGGACTAGTCATAGCAGAACTAATGTACAGACTTCTCTGTTCACCACCTGTTGTATTGGTTCTAACAAATGTTAGTATTTTGATTGAAGTAATTTGTCAAGTAAAATAAATTGCTTCGCATTTTAGAAGGTTAATAATTGATAAGTAAATATACCTACTTACCAACCAACTATAAGTAGATTTCACGGATGTAGAATCTACTTATTGTTGGTAAAGATTAGAAAACTATCAACAAGAACAAGTAAGAAAACCATATATGTAGTCCAAAGAAATTACAAATCGGCACAGTAGTTTTGGTGTGAAAGCGAGACAGGCAGAGCCTACTTTCGCATTTAGAATATTGGTAAGGATAGTATTACAAGCGGCCACTTGTGGCACCACTAAGCCACAAAGGTGTAAAAAAGAGACTAGAATTGACTTAATTTTTACTACAAACATCTTTCTGCTTCACCATAATGTTTTGCCATTAGAAGTCTATGTGCGTGGGCCTATTATATTCGTTTCGGTCAAAAGGAGTGTTTGCTTTTCGTCAAAATCTGTTGAATGGTCATTAATTTTGGAGTTACATCAGTTTATGGACGTCATGCTGTGAACTCGACAAAGTGTTTACAAATTACGACATATTTCGAATGATAAAGTAGGATATTTATATTATGTTTGTGCATCTAATGCCCTAACAAAAAGACGTATGATAGATACATACCTAGTGTTTTTCAAAAGAGATCAATTTAAAAAGATCAGGCAGTTATAGGGATTTCCGTTACACGTGAAAACATCGCTAGACGATCACACGAAAATCGGGGAGAAAAGCAACCAAATTAATGAAAAATCAAATAACTATGTAGGTGTCATGTTTGTAAGACAAATTGAAATACAAACTCATACTTAGATTTGATCTCAGATGTCGAATTACTATGAAATTTACGTTTACTGTACTCTCAAGTATGAAATTTACGAGTCCAAAATGAGTTATCTTCGAGTAAGTTTACCCGATTTAGGTTAACTCGATGCTTGGGGCCGTTCCGATATTGCTTGGCTTAAAGCTATTTAACAAAATTACTGTTATAACCTAAACCTAGGGAAATCGGTACGGTGTGATATTTTTGGTTCCAGTTTTAGTTAAGCACTAGTTTATTCATGTTAATAGATGTTGTACTTTTCATATATGATAAGAGGCTTATGTCCAGCTGTGGAAATCTTGCAGCTGTGATGATGATGATGAAGAACTTTACCTGTGGCATTGGTCATATTGAACGGGAAAAGTGATTAGTCATGCAGATTTATTTACATTGCCTACTCATCATCATTATTTCATGTAGGTGACACGGACAGTCAACCATGCACAACCCCGGTGTCAGAGTTTTTCGGAACTGGCTCTCCGCCTCTGACGTGGTTCCTTTAACGACTACCAGATGGCAGCCGGGACTAACGGCTTAACATGCCTTCCAAAGCATGGAATCATCGACAATCAGGGATTCATGCTTGCAATGTCCTAACCAAACTGAAAACAACTTAACAAAGTATGCTTTCCATGGAAATCGAATCCACGACCCCCGGGTTAACAAGGCAAACGCCTTAACCACTGGACCACGGAGGCTGTGGCTGGATTGCCTGCTTGATACAGACAGACCGGTCATTATTTATAGTGACCGTACATATAAGCCTAGGCCAATCTATTTATAAAACATATTGGCCACCTAGCGACAGCTCTATTACACAAGATGAGCAATACACGTCGTCCATCTATGTCGAGTATCTGATATTCATGTTTAATGTATGGGCCTTAGGGTTATTGCTTGGCCTAAGCTAGTTCATACGATACTGTATAATTAATTATTGCAAAAACAAGCATGTTAGAAGTTTTAAATTCAAATTACTTCTGTTAGACCCTAAGTTTAATGATCGTGATTTCTCCCCTTGGTGAAATTTCATTTTTAACTGTACATTAGAAATCACAGTTACCTTCACCGAAATCAGACTTTATTTTAAAATTCACAACACAGAAGCCAGTTAAAAACAATTTAGTCCCGAGTGAAAACCTCAAACTAGGTTAAAATTACGAAATTCAAAAATGTTGAGAGCAAAATATGAAAGGTCAGAGACCAGAGTCGTTACCTTTGTACAATTGGCCCCAAAGGTTGCAATAGAAGGATAGAGGTCTGCAAATGACGGTGAGGGCCAGGGGCGTATCTACCGCAGTATTCCCGAGATTAAGGGGCCCTGCATGACTAAGCCAGATGCATACCAATAACTTTAAATCCTTACTCGGTAGTATTTTGGGCCCTTTGGAAACCATGAGACCATTTTGGAGCCGATGGGACCAAATGGGACCCTATAGTACCGATGGACCCATTTGGATCCTATGCAGTCAAGTCAAATTTGATATGTTGTACGCGTCTTTGAATTCGACAATGACGACTGTCTCGTGCGACCATTCCCATTCCAGTTCATAATAGGGTTCCGAGAGAAAGAGAGAGAATGAAAAGAAAGTAATTTATAAATTGTTTAAAAGACTAAAAAACACGCTTTTTGCGCGCAAGTCATGTATTGTCATCAGAACTCAGAGCGTGTGCAAAATTTCATCCTAATCGAAGACTGGGAAGTGGGTCAAATTAAGGTTCCAAGATTTTCTTACATACAAGTGAAGCTAATAAAAGCGTGTTAAAAAAAACGCTTAGAAAAGCTTCTCGTTCACATTTTAAACTATAAACCAGACAACAGTTGTTAAAAAAATACTGCAACTTAGGCCAACGATAGAGCAATTAGCGTTGCCAAATGCTGGTCAAAAGATATCTAAATAATAGTACGCAACCATTTCGACTCGATAAGAAGAAGAATAAAATACTCGTCATTTGAGTATTTTATGAACCACTGTTTGAGAATTTTATGTACCCAGATCGTTTGAAACCCGTAAAATTCATGTATGTATACAATACATGTATTATTGTACATGTAAAATCATCATCATCATCATCAGGTCTTTATTAGTCTCCACTGCCGGAGCACGACCCTCTCTGTACTGCCAGAGCAGTCAGAGGATTTGGCCTACACTCTCCACGCTGGCCGGACGGGTTGGAGAGGTCTCTTTGATGTTTATAAGCTTTGTTTAGCTTGAGTTTCCTAATAAAATGTAAAAATAATGCATATATAAATCTCGTTCAAAATGCAAAAAAGGACCTGTATAAAGCAAGATACGCCACTGGTGAGGAGGCCCTTTGTACAACTAATTGAGGGAATGCTTCTAATTGGCCAGTGACATCGTTAGGCTAATGTTATAATAGTTTGGATGGTGTTTTCATTTTTATAATGACTTCCATTTGGGTGTTGTTAAAAATGTTAATTAGCTGTAAGATGACAACGTAATGTCAATGATGAAAATTTACCCGACTGACCAACCCAGAAGTAGGGTTATGATGTTAGCAAGTATGTATGTATTTATCTATGTAAGTTATAAGTATGTATGTCTGTTCCATTGTCTGTAAGGGCTGTAGCCTAAACAGCTAGACAAATTTTGAAATTAGAGGTGTCATTGGATATGTACTTACCCCCAGAGTATCATAGGCTATTGGCAAAAAACAATATGGCGGAGGCGAACTGTCAAAAAAGGCAGTCGAATTTTTATTTTTTTAAATAATGCATCATTTTTAATAGATAAAATAAATGGTAGTATTTTTTTGTGTTTATTTATTTCATCAGTTTGCATGTATTTATCAACTTATTGCATTTTTGAAAGAAATAAAAAACCTGCAATTTCTATAAAAATAAAAGTGTCTATAGTAGTATTTTATTTCAAAATGTGCGTCACCACTGCCATGATCTGTGGCCATCTTCAGAGAATTGACAGAAATCAAAAATGCAAAATCTGCTAAAGATAAAAATGTTTTAAAATATTAATTTGATAAAACTGTGATTCTTTATCAATTTATTTTCACCATACGTAAGTCTCATAACCCACATGGCAATTGAGAAGGTCGTTTCAAAATAGGCACAGTTTAAAACACATAATTCAGTGAGGCTTAGACGAAATCTCTCAGGTCAAAAGTTATGTTATTTAAACGCATGGCGAGCAGAAAATTATTGCCATGATGTCACCGTGTTATTTATGAATGTGCCCTATATTCGTTTTGTGAACTTGTGACCGAGAAATCTTAATTGATACTGGGAATTTTTCTTGGAATAAACACAATGTATTTTTCTTATTGTGGGTAATATTTATTTTGGCGTGAGTAATGACTTTTGTAGGATTGATAACGCAAACACACAATCAAATCCTTCCTCTTGCTAATTTTAGTTCTGCTAAATGTAGTAGTATTTTCAGAAATATATCCCTACGCTGTTTATTGGTCAATTTGACAACTGTGGCGTAATTTTGTGCTACAATATGTATTGTTTATAATAAAACAAATAGCCGCATTTTTGTGAATTTAAAATTTTATGGCGTGTAATGTAGCGATTTTAATCATTTTCACAATGTACTTTAGCGCTCCTTTATTAGCATATTCAAAAATGATAGATCAGGTACATTTCTTACGCTTACCTCTAACAAAAATTTGGAAACGGATCCCTAAATCGAAAAATGGTGTTGTCAACCTCACAATATTATTTAAAAACCTATTTAACAATACCCAACACGATGGGTTTGTATAGAAAAAAAATATTTTTCTCTCTTTACTCGTATCGGAGCTGCGCTAAAAAAAAATTTTTTGCAAGATTTTTTTTCTACCACTTTTTTGGTACTACCACTATACATACCCATACCAAATTACAGCTTTCTAGTACTTATAGTCTCTGAGTAAAACCGCGGGCGGACAGACGGACAGACATGGCGAAACTATAAGGGTTCCTAGTTTACTATAGAACCCTAAAAATCACCCTGAATTCACGTTTCACTGTTGTTTGATCATGCACATAGCTGTGACGTAATTGTTCACTGCATTGTGCATTAATATAATGCTAGAGTAATTATGCCTGACAGCATTTATGTCAATTAAATACCCAATTTGTATTTTTTTGAGATTTAATTTTCACAATACCGCTGTAAACCGAGGTGCCCGACGGCTTAGTGGTTGTGAGCATTATTAGCGCTTCCTCATGTTAAGCAACAGCGGGCGCAGTCCCAACTTCGGTGGGTGACCGGAGGTGGCATAAAATTATCTCGAGCTCCTCCGTGCTTCGGAAGGCACGCTACAGTGATCCTGCCTATCATCATCGATGTTAGTCATTAAATGACCTATTTTAACGACTAACATCGATTATGATGCTATGGCCACCACTGGTTCAAGACGCTAAAAGGCATCTCTTAGCGTCTTGAACCAGTAGTGGCCACTCACACGAAAAACAAACAATGTTGTGTTTTCTGTAATGTACTTTTAACAAATCGCTTAATCTTATAAAAGTTACAAAAGAATATAAAATATTTTAGCTGCTTCCCTCTTACGTAGATTGTGGAAGTCGATCAACGAGATGAGCGCGGGCTTGGGTAGTCTTATAAATACTCGTTTGCCTCATTGCCGTGTGGTTTCTGGCAGAGTAGATAGAACCACTCCAAGTCTTCATAACAAAGCTTATAAATACCAAAGAGACCTCTCCAACCTGTTTGGCCAGCAAGAAGAGAGTAGTCTAAATCCTCTGACTGCTCTGGCTATTATATGGCTCTGCGGTAGCACAGAGAGGATCATGTTCCTGCAGTGGAGACTAACAAAGACTTCATGATAATAATACTCGATGCATGCTGACAGATCGATTGACGCGCCAGGCAGTGCTCGTTGATATTACCATCCCGCATGACGAGAATCTCGTGAAGGCCGAGAAGGACAAACTTAGTAAGTACCTAGACTTGGCCCACGAGGTGACCGCCATGTGGGATGTGTATTCGACGATCATTGTCCCAATAGTCGTATCTGTGAACGGTCTTATAGCGAAGAGTCTCGACTAACATCTCAAGAGACTCTCGCTGGATGGCTGGATCAAGGGCCAGATACAGAAGGCGGTACTTCTAGACACGGCACGTATTGTTAGAAGGTTCCTCTCTCTGCAGCCTTAACCGCCGGTACGAGTAGCTTGAGCCCTGCCCCGCTGCTGGCGGCGAACTAGGTTTAGGTTTTTAGAATGTTTTTATATTTTGTATGATATTTTTATGTTTTACTTTTTATACAAATATTGTAAAAACCTACACCCATGATTAAATATAAATAAAAAGATAATAATACTCGTACTCTAGGCGATGAGCTAGCCCAGCACCCGTTTATCGCGCGACACAAGGCATTGTGTCAGTATCGCGCAATAAACTATCTCTCGCTTTATAATAATTACAAAATCCAAGATGGCGATAGCCACATATGAAATATACACTTTAGGCTACCTTTCATTCCGGTAGAAATCATCCCGTTTTCGAGGGATTAACGTTAATAATAGCAAAAAATATAGGTATAGGGGCCCAGTATATCTAAAAACAAAAGATACTTATTCTTAGATATTTCCCCATTGACAAACGACGCATGTAAAGGGCATAAAGCGATTACTGCTATAAATAATTTCTATAAATATCTCCCTGCTACGTTGTTTGTCGGTCGAGTTGATAACTGTGACGTAATACTCTGCAATGTGCATTGTGCATTATTATGGTAGGGTCATTATTACAGAGTAAGGAATGTGGCTGTCACTCGAACGCTGTTAGAGAAATCTTTTCAAAACATTTCATACGAAACAAGCGTGTCAGGGGACGGTACTGTTTAAAGATATTTTGGGTTACAAGGTAATTGAAGAAATGAAAAAGTCTGCTACTTTATACTTACTTGTGAGAAAGGTTACATCATTAATGATAACTGTGACGTAATACGCTGCAATGTGCATTGTGAATTATTATAGTAGGGTCTTTATCACAGAGTAGAGAATGTTCGCCGTGTGATTCCGGCAGTGTAGAATGGGACCACTCCAAGTATTCCGGTGGATGTCGTAAAAGGCGACTTAGGAAACAAGCTATACAAAGCTTCTAAACATCAAAGAGACCTCTCCAACCCGTCTCGCCAACGTGAAGACTGTAAGTCCTCTGACTGCTCTAGCTAATACATGGCTCTGGTAATACAGAGAGGGTCGTGCTCCTGCAGTGGAGACTATAAAAAGGACCAAATGATAATGATGATGAGAGAATGTTCCTGTCGCTCACGGTACTAGAGAAACCTTTTCATTTCATACGAAACAACGAGTCAGGGGACGGTACCGTTTATTGAGGTTTTGGGTTTCGTGGTAACTGTAGAAATGCTAAAATCTGCTATTTTCTTATTACTTGTGATGTTACATCAAAATTTTGTTTATGACTTTTTTACTTTATTTGAAACTAGCTGTTACCCGAGGCTTCGCCCATGTGATATATAGAGTATGTCCTTCTCAGTACCCTCACCTGTGTGTATGCAAAATTTTACGGTGATCGGTTCAGTAGATAGGGCGTGAAAGACAAACAAAATCACTTTCACATTTATAATATGAGTGAGGATTATAGTTAGGATGTCCTTCTCAGTACTCTCACCTGAGTGTATGCAAAATTTCATGATGATCGGTTCAGTAGATAGGGCGTGAAAGCGTAACAAACAAACAAACTCACTCGCGCATTTATAATATCAGTTAGGATTATAGTACGTACGAGTAAGAATACCATATCCCAGCGACTGGGTCATTTAATGTTTTGTTTTAGCACAAATTGACATGACGAGTATGCGACTTTTGCGTAGGGACAGAAATATCAATACTTTGATGGTATCGATACTAACGAGATATTAATAAAAATATCGATATTGTAGGTATTAGTAATTTTGTATTTAACTTAGCATAAAAATATGTATTATTTTATTTATATGTGAACTAATATTCTTATACTTTTAAGGGTATCGATAAAAAAATATTGATATTTTATTTAATAAAAAATATTTTTTCCAAGTTGTCAGTTTACTGCACGCGTCACACGCTCGTCTGTCCTTGTATTATATCATATGTACGAAAAGGAAAGCAATAGCTATCTATGGGTAGCGTTGTTGTCGAATATATTGGTATTAAATTAAAGTGATAGTTCAAAGTATTGATACAGATTACTTATTTAATTAACTACTTAGATATGCATAAAAAAGTATCGATACTTCTTGTGGTATCGATATAAGTCCCCCGGGCGCGGGTTGACACGCAGTATTACTATTACTGTCATCTCCAGTAGGGTGCGTGCGACATTTTATGCTCTGTGGCTGTGGTCATTATGTTTGACCGCGTTTACGAGACTTGTAGATGGTGACGAGCTTGAGGCAGCAAGAAAAGACACAAATACGACCACCAGTGTGTATTTCACAAAAATTCGCGTACAACAGCATGGAGCCATGCGATGTGGCCCCCGTATGGGATTAGACTGACAGTGGTGGGGACGTTAGGCGTCCGTTACGTTTTTCATACTTCAAACATGACATTGACAATTAGTTCTAATATAATATTTTTAGGGTTCCGTAGTAAACTAGGAACCCTTATAGTTTCGCCATGTCTGTCTGTCTGTCTGTCTGCCCGTCCGCGGTTTTACTCAGAGACTATAAGTACTAGAAAGCTGTAATTTGGTATGGGTATGTATATTAACCATGGCAAAAAAGTGGAAGAAAAAAACCTTGAAAAAAAAATTTTTTTTTGATCGCCCCATACAAGTAAAGTGGGGGAGTAATTTTTTTTTCTCTATTTACCCATCGTGTGGGGTATTGTTAAAAAGGTCTTTAAAAATATTGTTAGGTTGAGAACACCATTTTTCGATTTAGGGATCCGTTTCCGAAATATTTGGTTTTAAAGTACAAAATTTTATTAGAGGTAAGTGTCCCCCCCCCTCTATCTACTAAACGGTTATATATGGATACGTGAAATAAATTACAGCAGTAGTATATATACTGAAGTTGAAAGGAAAAGTATCAGAGCTGGGTACTAAGTGCAAACTAAAAAGTAATGGGCAACCAACTTATAAAATGTAGTGGAAAATGTAAAATTTCATACAATCTTCATTGTTAGATGTTTTTGGTCGTTAAACTGTAAGGTGCGAGTGTAAACAGTGTGAACTCAAAGTTGTCATTCGCAACTACGGAACCCTACACTGCGCGTGGCCCGACACGCACTTGGCCGGTTTTTAAGATAATTCTACTATTTTAATAAGAGCCGTCGCCGACGGAATCAAAATAGTGACGGGTTGCTAGCCGCATCACCTATTCCCTCGATCCGAAAAGAATTTCCCGCGCAGATCGTAAAAGCCGAAGCCTACGTCGAATTCTATGTTTTTTCTTTTCTCCTAGACCAGCGTGAAAGTATAGATTTCTTTCACTAAAATAATTTCAAATAAGCAGCCTAGTTTTTGAGTTTATCCATTACAAACACAATCAAATCTTGTATCTTGATGTTAACCTTCTATAAAAAGCCCTGAGGAAAACCTCCGAATAAGTTCGAAACATGATAGCCATTAGCTAGCTAGTTAGCTAATGTTTCGAACTCATTTCGAGATTTACAAGAGTAGTCCGTTATTGTAACGTATTTATATATATACTAACAGCCTCTGTGGTCCAGTGGTAAGGCGGTCGTGGGTTCGATTCTCACGGGAAGCATACATTGTTAAGTTGTTTCCGGTTTGGTTACGACATTGCGACATGAATCACCTGTCTGAAAAGAAAGATGATTCCATGCTTCGGAAGGCACGTCAAGCCGTTGGTCCCGGCTGCCATCTGGTAGTCGTTAAACGAACCACGCCAGAGGCCGAGAGGCGGTTCCGAAGAACTTTGACACTAGGGTGTGCATGGTCGACTGACCGTGTCATCATCATCATCATCAGGTCTATTCTAGTCTCCACTGATGGAGCACGACCCTCTCTGCACTACCAGAGCCACACATCAGCCATAGCAGTCAGAGGATTTGGTCTACACTCTCCACGCTGGCCAGACGGGTTGGAGAGATCTTCCTGATGTTTATTAGCTTGTGTTTCCTAAGTCGCCTTCTACGACATCCACGGGAAGACTTGGAGTCCTATTCTACTCTGCCGGGAACCACACGGAGTGACCGTGTCCCCTACACGAAATTATGATGATGATCTATGTATACTAATATTATGAAGCTGAAGAGTTTGTTTGTTTGGTTGAACGCGCTAATCTCTTTCTTCTTTTTAATTATGGCTTCCACCGAGATTTCAGTGATTCTGCCAATGTCCAGTATAATGAGATACTAAGTATCGCGGTGTTGTACGGTATGTGGCATCAAAGATGGCGTATGTTCTTTGGCAGCCTCGTGGGAGATTTTGGCGACAAATCTATACGAGTCCATTTAACAGTCTACTTTAACTATTTCACAAATTGTTCTCGAGCACGAGCATTTATAACACCAAACTACACCAATTTCATATTATAAAGTCCACTTAAATCAATTAGCAAAATTGTATAGGGCAAACGACAACTAAACCCCTTGACTTCCCACCAAAAACTCCGCGCTAATCTCAGGAAATAGGCGCCAATTTTAAAAATTCTTTTATCGTTGGATAGGTACGTTATCTCTGAGTGCTATAGACTTGGTATGTGCCACAGGCGAAGCTGGGAAGGATTGTTAATAGTACCATAAAGTTCAATCCTAAGAGGTTCTTTCTTTCTGCAAATAGCATTGACCTTCTACCTTTTTAACCCCCGACGTGACGAAAAGTGGGTTGATGTACGTTTGGCCGCTTTGTGTGATGGATGGGGAGTGTGTGTCTATTTGGATCATCATAGCTCTTGACTTGAAGCAGCACTGTTATTTTATATAATTAAAAAAAAAAATAACAAAAAAATTTAAGCCGAAAATCAACTGAAAAGCTAAATATCAATCATGTTGTTGAAAGACAAACATCAAATCAACAATTTATTCTTTCCAAATTTATATGGTACCAATTTCAGAGATACCCTTTGCAATAAAAAAAGAATTATCAAAATCGGACTTCT
Source organism: Rhodophaea formosa (assembly GCA_963082605.1). Classification (NCBI taxonomy): domain Eukaryota; kingdom Metazoa; phylum Arthropoda; class Insecta; order Lepidoptera; family Pyralidae; genus Rhodophaea; species Rhodophaea formosa. The sequence goes on along the minus strand of OY720217.1, from coordinate 15,796,721 downwards.
GTCTATAGATGAGCGTAGTCATGGCCATACTTAAAAAAATATACTTACTCATCTTCTTGATGACCTCCTCCATTTTTTTCGTCTGTAGAAAAATATATGAAATGGCCTTTGGCTAATAATCAAAGGAAATAATATTTTCGCGAAACTCCATAAAATAAGGAAAAAAAATTAGTACCTACGTCGAAACGAGACGCCACACTTGAAGTTATTGGATGAACACCAGGCTCCCGAATGACAGCGGCTCAATTTTATATTACGAACTGAAATTGAAACCGTCCTGATTGCATAAGAATCATGGAATTTAGGGAATTCAATTATTATTTGAAATTGCGCGGATGCTCTTTTCGAAGGAATGTTACCGCTAAAGCTTGAATTTAAAGTTTAGCTGCAGTAGCAAGTGTCGCGCATTTTATATGAAACTAGCTGTTACCGGCGGCTTTGCCCGCGAAATATATAGCCTATGTCGTTCTCGGTACCCTAACCTATGTGTATGCCAAATTTCATGATGATCGGATTCAGTAGATACGGCGTGAAAGCGTAACAAACAAACAAATAAACAAACAAACTCACTTTCGCATTTATAATATTAGTTGGGAAGTTGGGATTGGGATAAAAATGACACTCTCTCTCATATGATATTATCTGTACTCATATTATAGAGAAGGAAAGACTGTTTGTTGATTGTTTGTTTGCATTGAATAAGTTCGAAACAACTAGACCTATTTTCAAAATTCTTTCACCTATAGAAAGCTAACTTACCTGCGGGTGACATCCTAATCCTCATTATCCTAATCCTAATCCTAACTAATATTATAAATGCGAAAGTGAGTTTGTTTGTTTATTTGTTTGTTTGTTACACTTTCAAGCCGAATCTACTGAACCGATCGTCATAAAATTTTGCATACACATAGTTTAGGGTGCTGAAAAGGATATAGGCTATATACCATGTGGGCGAAGCCGCGGGTAAAGTCTAGTAAGCTATAATTTACGCGAGCGAAGTCGCGGGATAATTACTAATACAGGATAATTTTTATGGCCAAATCATTCCAGGTACAGGCCATTCGTCTCTGGAACGCTCTACCTGAAGTAGTCAAAAGAGCCCCTAGTCGTCTCGCATTCAGGCGAGCAGTATTTAAAATATTCCTAGATAACATTTCTAACCCCGCGTCATCCTAATATATAAATATATATGTATGTTTATGTGTTTTTATGTATATAATGTAGTATATGTAATTGTTTTTTTTTATATGTCAGTATTATTTATTATGTAGTTTGTAAATATTTATTAATACCTTTTTATTTTATGATTAATAAACAATATTTATAATTAAATTTTATAAAATTACGTATGTATCCTGTTTGATTATTAGGTACTGTGTTTTTTTCTCTTTTAATTATTTTTTATCACCAAACCACGCACCAGCCACACTTTATTTTCTGATTGGTCCTATGGTTGACTGGCAGAGAATGCCTTATAGCATTAAGTCCGCCAATTGTACTTTTATTTACTGTACAATAAAGTTTAAATAAATAAATAATTTCATCCACCAACTTACAGATTTGAGATCATTCCTGAAACATAACTTTCCTCCATACGTCCCCATTAAATCGACCGAGCACTCTGTAATTTCTCCCATGGGCTGCATAACCTCTTGACCCTCGGCAATCAGTATAACTCTCGAGGCGGCATCATTTGACAACTGATATGCCCCTTTAGTGGGCCAACAGACTTTAATTGCTAGTGTGAATGAGTATTTGTTTTTCAATTATGAGTTGGCCACTTGTTACTCGTTTCGTAGAAGGTATTTAACTTTCTTGCATGTAAATTTATTACAGATATTATCTTCAAGAGGTGACTCAGCCCGTTAAAATAAACAATTTAATTAACCTAACGTTTACGTTAGATGCTTAATTAATTTACATTATTTAAGCATCTAACGTAAACGTTAGGTGTATAAATAATGTATAAAATGTACGTTCGTTAACGAGACCTAGATTATTGTCTCCTGCGACCAAGAACATTGTAGAGTGTTCGAAACGTTAGGTGTATAAATAATGTAATAAACAGCGATAAAACCTTATTAAAATTTATTTTATTTAAATGTATTACAATCGGGAATACATTAGAAAATATTAAATACATTACGTTTAAAAACAGCTCACTAACGTGCTATTTTGTTGTACTTCGGCATCGCTCATCCCGATTTCGCACTGAAAATGGACTCCTGTGTGATAAATCCGAAACTATAGTCGGCAATCCCGTCAAAACAGTAGGTTACGAGAGTGAACCGTTTTTGATACAGGTGTTGATTTTTTGGTAATGGTGGCGTGAGATTAATGGTTTTATTCCCATCTTAAAAATGCCCAACACACCTCAAGAAGTTTTCATTTCAAAAATACAAGAATAGAACAAAGGTTTTTTTAAATTACGCGGATGAAATTGCGGAAAAAAAGCTAGTATAGTAAACATTCAGATCATTGACACACATTGGTCAATGAGTCTCGAAATAATCCATCAAATGATCGCCGCACGTGTTGACGTGTGAGTCACAGACATTGTTTGTATAGCCTCTATAAAGTTCAACGGTTTACGAGAAAGCTCCGTTTTCATCGTAGGTGTAGCTTTGGCATGAATCACTATCTATTTGAAGTTTTTAGAAATCGCCTCGGTATTCTGTTCCTGTTTTGATTGAGTTTCTAGACTGTTCTTTAATCTTCAGAGAAAAACAGCTTAAACTTTTAAAGGTGTAAAAGTTTGATTAACTTGTTATGTTCAAGCTGGTATAAACTTTTTGGCAAACTTAACTCTCTCAATATTAGAATTCTAAATGGAAATTCGGAAGCTGCGGACATAAAAGATATTTTAGTTTCTAAATGACTTTTGTCAGTTAATAAAAGGGCCCGGTCAGGGGTGCCACCCTTAACATCCTGTCCGGTGGTTGCAGGTAATGTACGATGCATTATACATAGTACGCGCAGCTGGCCTCTCGACCTACTACTTACTTATAACCAATCCATCCTAGCAAGTAGCATCCCAAATACCTACATATATCCTGTTTCCGCAGTCCAACAAACACCCTACCCTTCCAACCCTGAAAAAACGCTTTCGTTGGGCAGCAGCGTTGAAACCGTGATAAGCCGAATAAACTGCGCTCACTAACTCGTCTACCAAGCATGGTGAGTATGGGAAAACCCCCTATAATGGGGGAGTTATATGTCCAGCATTGGACTTCTTGTCCTCTGTGTTGATGATGATGAATAAAGGGCCAAATAACATATTGCCTTTTAATCTGCACGCCTGCTCGAACTTTTTAATTTCTCCCGCAGCTGGAATCCATGTAAATGCAATCTGCTCTCCTCCTCAAGCTCTCAACTGAATGCTCAGTATGACCTTACTCTCTCTTTGCCTAGCCTTATCCCATGTCATTTGGGGTCGGCTCTCCTCGTCATTTTTCGCCATACACTTCGGTTTTGGGTCGTCAAGGTGTCAACTTTAGCTGACTTCAGGTCACTGTTAATAACAGATATCCAGGTCTGAAGGGGTCGGCCTGGTTTTCTCGGGCCAGTGCTTATGTCGAGAACTTTTTGGGTCATATGATCTTCCGGTCTCCTCATGACGTGGCCATACCACCTGAGACGAGTTTCAGCCAGCTTTTCTTCAATTGCTCTGATCTTAAAGCTACCTCTTATGTGTTCGTTTCTAACCCTGTCCAACAGGGTAACACCTCCTGCCCATCTCAGCATCTCAGTATGACCTTACTACTCCTAGAACAGAGAGAGAGAGAGTAATATTTAAAGCCATGTAAATGCAATCTGCTCCTTTTCAAGCCACCGACCGAGGTGTAACTGGAACCTATTAATTTTTCCTGCAGCTGGAAACTATTTCAGTATGATTGGTTCGACCTACTTATTGTAATAATGTTAGCTTAGATATTACAGTTAAATTAAAAAGCTATGTGAATAGAGTTTTTTCCTGCTCAAGACATCTACCGAGGTGTGACTGTAACCTATTAATTTCTATGGCAGCTGGGACCCTTTTCAGTCAATGCTTGGTATGACTTACTTATATTTATGTTAGTTTGGTTATTACAGATATGATCGAAATTTAAAGCCATGAAAATGCAATCGCTCCTACTCAAGCCACCGACCGAGGTGTGACTGTAATCTATTAATTTTTAGCAGCTAGAAGCCATTTCATTATGCTCAGTACGACCTACTTCTCGCTATAACGTTAGTTTAGATATTACAGATATGATTAAAATTTAAAGCCATGGTAATGCATTTTGTTCGCCGGCTCAAGCCATCGACGAAGGTGTGATTAAAGGTTATTAATTTCTCTCGCAGCTAGAAGCCATTTCAGTCTGCTCGGTACGACCTGCTTCTCGTTATGTTAGTTTGGATATTACAGATATATTATTAAAATTTAAAGCCATGTAAACGCAATTTACTCCTGCTCAAGCCATCGACCGAGGTGTGACTGAAACCTATTAATTTCTCCCGCAGCTGGAAGCCATTTCAGTATGCTCGGTATGACCTAATTTTCACTATAATGATAGTTTGGATAATACAAATATGATTAAAATTTCAAGCCATGGCAATGCAATCTGCTCGCCGCGCCGGCTCAACCCATCGACGAAGGTGTAATTAAAGCTTATTAATTTCTCCCGCAGCTGGAATGTCAGTATGATTGGTATGACCTACTTTTCGTTATAATATTAGATTGGATATTACAGATATGTGATTAAAATTTAAAGCCATGTAAACGCAATCTGCTCCTGCTCAAGCCATCTACCGAGGTGTGTGTGACTGAAACCTACTAATTTCTCCCACAGCTGGAAGCCATTTCAGTCAATGCTCGGTATGACCTACTTCTCATGTTTAATGCGGTTTTGTGAAACAAAAATGATTCTCAATATTATAGACTTTGTTTTAAGAATTTAATCTTTCGTATTTAGTAGCGATTCTTTCATAGTTGTGCAAAGAAAGGTTATGGCTAAAACAAAGGAAAAAAATCATAAAGTTGTAAAATTATATTAATGCTTATTTTTAACACCATTCCAAATATTTCTTTATTTGAAGTATGATATGGATAAGGAAAAAAAATGTTTACCGTTAAAATTACTGCCGTTCCTATGTTGAGAACTGGGGGCTCAAGGCACAACATTTTCCCATTTAAAAATCGTATGTCTTGTTTTTGGTTCAACAAAACTGAAATAACATTTTTAGGGTAGGATTGCTGCGTACAACAAAACAATATATTGACATTGTCATAGTAAACCTGAGTAGTAAACTATAGATAATTCTTTTTTGTGTGTGTATAAAGCTTACATTATTTTTTCATGTCTGTAAGTGTACAACAAAATATAGATGGGATCAGGTTAGGGCTCACTTGACTAAAGACAACTGGCTTCTCTTTCACGCGAAAGTAAATTTAAAAAAAAAACAACTTTTTTTTAATTACGTCAATAATGAATACTTACTATTATTGAATTCTCCCGCATTGCACGTCTCAAAAGTCGTTACTTTAGTCTGTGAGGTATCTTGTTTTCCTTTACTTAGTATTTCAGAATTCCCAACATTTCCAACGCTAGCAGTTTTCCCGTAAAACAAACTAAAAGTTTCTAGATTATATCCATCAATTAATTAAGTTCTAGAATTTAACGCCAAGCTGAAATAACTCGTAGTTTGTTGCAGATTTGGAGAGTATCTGTTTACTAATTTGTTCGTGAATTTATGCGGTATCAGTATCATAAACCTCGTCTAATTTATCGACCTTAGTAAAGTGATATTTCTCCAGTTTTCTTTGAAAACCGGGAATGGCTTTAAAATGTATTTAATAACCGTGGCCTTTAAGTCGTATGGCTCTAGGCTCTCCGTAATGGATGAGATGTGATAAATGTATCATGATTCATGACCCTCTCTGTACTACCAGAGCCATATATTTGTCAGATTAGTCAGAGGATTAAAATGTGTATGTGGAATCAGAATCCCTAATAGAATATAGACACGAAGAAGAAGAGGTAATAAAGATCGACCTCCAATACAAATTTATCAATCAGTTGGTCAAATTTCTATGGGTGTCCATATATTATTTACCACTTTATGCTTTATATGTATAGGGATACTGATTCCATCATTAAAATATTGCCAGGTTGTTAGGCGTATGCATGGCCATATACATATATGACATCGCAGACTCTGTACCTGCGATAGATAAGAGGGGACCGGGTAGAATCCCCGGCCAGGTCATGATGGAAGAGGTCTATTTCACATTGGCCTAGGTCTTGGTTATCTATTAATATTTATTATAAAATAGAGTATCGTTCACACCAGTTCAAAACTTACTGTTGGGCTTGCTCAATCTGTCATTTGTCCCCATATGTACAGAAAAAAACACTCTAATAGGAACCTATATTATTGATGTGTCCAATTCCCGTCCTCTCGATATTTCATGGTGCGTCGAATCAGTATTTGCTCCGAAGCGATTTTCTATTTGAATAATTTCTTCATAAAGCAATAAAAAGGGATTCGTAATGAAAGTCGCGGGATTTCCACGGTGACAGGGTTCAGGCGTGTCTGCAATGGTGCTAATCGAAAGGTATAATTTCACTTGGCAGATCGAGAAAGATCTTTAGGCGATATGTTTTTAAAGGTTTACTAATGTTTGCCTTAACTTTAAATGCTGTAGTGCCATATTTTTATGTGTAACTTATAACCTGACTTCGCTTGTCGACGCTCACTTGCTCATTTGGTGGTCTATGTGAAACCATAATCTAACTAATCCTTCTTTCGTTCCCAAGCGAGTCGCTTTTGCACCCAAGTCATCGCATGCTATTATTGCTCACTTCGCTTGCCTTGGTCAAAGACAAAATAATAAAGGTATATTGTCTTTGACCAATTATATTGTCTTTGCCTTGGTCCAATCCGATCCGGTGGTCTGATGACCTGACTGAGGTCACAGGGAAAAGCTGGATGCAGGCCGCTTTCAACCGGTCATTTTGGGATCCAATGCAATACTTAATGAAAAGGGGTCTACGTCCATCAGTGGATATTGTTAACTTACAAACTGATTCATACTTATTGATTTTATGCTTAACATTTTTATGCCTTGTAACAAGGGCCCGTTCCGGATATGTTAATGTGAAGCGGCTTTTAGGATGTATCAGATTTCTGTAAATGGATTTTTGCTTTGTGGGTGGTTCTTATTATTTTTTCTATTTTTATAACTTACGTTTGCCTGAACAATATTTATTATCTGAGCTTTTACAAGTATATTGGCATAGCAATGAAACAGGAATCTGGTCATATTTTTGAAAGATTATTATAATATTATATATGAATAAGTCATAATTTTGAAAGATTATTATTTATCAGTTTAAACCGACATGCATGAATTGTATATAATTATGTCGCACTCTTAGTAAAACAACGACCGATTTCGAAATTTTGGCAAAGTGAGTTTTTGCAAAATATCGACCTAATTAAGCAAGCCCTACAATCTTGCAAAGATAAAACAGGTTTATTTCATGAGAAATAGGGTTAAAAATTAATTGCGTCTATATACGTCTCCCCCCGCGTGCGTTCTTTCTCCACCAAATAACGACTGATTCAGTTTTGCGCCGACTGCAGTGGAACACGGTTTTGTGTTTCAACGACCGATTTTGTGCTGCGTCGTTATTTTATTGAAAACAAGCTTAAGTTTTTAATTCGATTTTTTAATGAATATTGACCTTTTTTGAATTAGGTCACCGTTTTACCAAAAATGAAAGAAAAGTAGGTGACCTACTTAGTAAAGGGTCGATATTTTAGGAATAATTATCAGTTTTAAGTGACCTATTTTGAGATATGTCTTTTTTATTTTTAATATCTTAAAATATAATTTCAGCATTTCCTGTTGGGTCTTTGTACTATTTGCCTTTATATTAATCAAACGACGCATTTTGAATTAAACCTTTTTACTACTAAAACTGACATTTATTATGCATAATAATATAAAATGTGTCCTATTTATAAGGTAGGTAAAAATTACGGTTTATCTTAGTAATCTTTGTTGATATTAGATTTTTTACCTGCATAACAATGAGGAAAAAAGGTATAATGAATATGTTTAGCAACATTCAAATAATGCCTGATGAAACTAAAGAGCCATTGGATAGTAATAAACTCATAAAATATTGGAATATTATGATACTTCATAGCTGTTAGGTTTATCTACAAAAGTTGTATCTACCTTCTTAAAAGCAGAAGTTTAAGTGCGTCGTGCGTGGCAAAGCTTCATTTTGACACAGTTCTAAATATGCACATATGACAAAATTAAAAATATCCATGCAAAGTGCACAGAGCCGACTTCAAATAGGTAACATGCGAGAAAGAAGACAAGAAGTGCTCTTCATAGATTCTTAAAGCATTCCTTGTGTTTAATGCAGAACCGGCAAATCGGTTAACGGTCAGTTTCGATAATCCAACTCCTGTAAAAAATAAGCTCATCCAGATTATGCTCTAAAAAGCAACTTTTTTTTTGAACTAATTGATAAAAGATATTAGGAAACTTAGCCCTAACAGGCGTTTCTCGTACTGAAAACGAGTTATTAAAACAAAATCAAAATCAATACGTTTAAAAAAATTAAATTCAATGTACGATTATATTTGATATTAAACTTTGATTAGAGTTCTTTGGCTAAATATGTCCACTACTTTTACATTGATAAAAAAAAAGAACGAGATAATCCTGTAAAATATTTTCACTGTATCTCCACCAAAATTCACACACAGTTCCTATTAATCAAACGATCACAAATATTTCGCTTGTTTGTATTTCATATCTCTTACACCAACTGAAATGCAAATTACGGACAAATAATTGAGAGGACCAGCTTTTTTTATCTCCACTTGGAAATGCACCTCTTCCTGATGAACTCCAAGTTTCAACTCTTGGTGAAGTTAACGATTATAAAAACTACTCTATCTACCCTGAAAAGTAAGCTGACTGGTTGAGTAGATAGAGTAGTTTGCTGACTCCTTCGGCAAGCCGTAAAGAACTTCTAAATACACGTATTTAGAAGTTCTTTGAGAGCTAATAAGAAATCGATCTAGCGCTCTACACGTGCCCTGCAAGTATTTCGAAAAGTACATAGGTTACTCCAGTTTATATCGACATCAAACATGGCAAAAGCGAATGTATTGGCATTTTTTTTTCTATATTGTAGAGACCACTAAGAATAGTCTACACCCAAGTTTGCAACTTACTTAACCCTGTGCTACTCCTGGGGAGCCCAAAAGTATGGGACTTTTTTCACTTTTCACAAAAAAACACCTGAAGGATGCTTTTTTTGGATATCTTTGTGGTAGGTACGCTTTTATGAAATAGACTAAATTATCTATAGTTTGATTATAATTTCAATTTTCTGTGTCTTATAGTTATTGAGTCAGAACTTGTCAAACCATGGCAATCTTTTCCCAAATTTGGCACAATTTGGGATAGTTTTGCTTACCGGACCCGTACTAAAAAATTTAAAGATCTTATAGGAAAGTTGTAATGATACAAAAGAAAGAAGACTACGAGTATATCAGCTTTAAAATGAGTGTAATTTTATCTTTCTAACTTTTTTAACAGATAAACTTTTTAAAAGATTTCTTAAATCTCCACTTTTCACAGCCTTTTGGTTAAAAATCTTTGATCACAAGATTGTTCGAAAGAACCACGTGCCTACTTCTTTCTTTAGCCATAAGTGAGATTTTTTTTATCACCGCTCTGACATTTGTTTCCAGAAACAGCACATCTTCTACGATGTTTTGTACTTAGTCAAAATAAACAAGTGAACATTTTCAAAATTCTACTTAATATTTTAATATCGTTCTATGATACATACTTGATTTCTGTCAACATTATAGCTAAAAAGGGAATTTGAATAAGAGTAATATAAAAGGGCTATTTCAAATTGAGCTTAGTGCTAAAGGGTAAAAACGGGACCCTATTATTGAGACTTCGGAGTCCGCCTGTCTGTCTAATGTATAACTGTAGACAGTTGATATTTGCACAGATGATGTATTGCCCTATAAAACACCAACTAAAAAAAATAAATATTTGAGGGGGCTCCCATACAACAAACGTGATTTTTTCTTTAAAGATTTATATCCAAATTAAAGTTAAATATTATTTTATTCCAATTTTTTTGACGACCTTAACCACTAAAACATTTTAATTTTCAATAGTTAAGCCTCCTTAATCTAATAAATTTAAACTACAAACTGACCTAATTAATGATATGGCCTGGGTTATTTTTTTATTTTATAATAAAACAGTGGCTAAATTCAAAATAGGTCAGGAATAGGTCACTTTTACTTGGTTGTATATAGACACTTTTTCAGATAGGACAATATCGGCTAAAACCCTTTTTGTAAAATATCGACTTAACTCTGAAGTAAATAATTAGTACTGTTTTTTTATATTAAAATATAAATAATAAATGATTTCTTTTATCATATATAAAATTTACATATATTTAAGATTTTATATGTAGTTTTACATTTAAGCTACACCTTATAGGTTTCATTTTATAAAAGTTTTAAGAAAAGTGTTACTTTTTTAAAATAGTTTTTCGTCAATTCCCAAAAGTTTGCAATTTTGGAATCGGTCATTGTTTTATTAAGAGTGCGATGTATGTATATGCATATGACTGTCTGTGTGTTTTAATACTTCTAATACTTTTAAGTGCTGCAATAGTTATGCATGTATTATAATACTAACATCATCCTTATTGACACTGGTATCAGAACATATTTTTTGCGGAAGCAGTAGTTTTTTTTATTCCTAATTTAAGTTAAATTAATTTGTTTACTAGCTGTTACCCGCAGCTTCGCCCGCGTGATATATAGCCTATGCCCTTGTCAGTACCCTAACTTATGTGAATGCAAAATTTCATAGGTTCAGTAGATTGGGCGTGAAAGTGTAACAAACAAATAAACAAACAAACTCACTTTCCCATTTATAATATCAGTTATAAGTTATATTATATATTGTTTAGGCAGTTAGGATTAGTTAGGATTTATGTTCATCATCATTATCATCCAAGTATATTCCCGCTGGTAGCATCCTCAGCGGGAACAATTCAGAGCCCGGGGTCAGCTACCTATTCTAGGTGATTTGAGGAAGAGCATTGTTGGGGTATCATCCTCGACTCCGGTTGTTGCAAGTACGTACATGCATCGGTAATGCGGGCCATGCCTTCCGAGCTGCTACTTTCAACTCCAATTCATCTGACAAAGTAGCATCCCAAACACTTTTATCCCATTCCCACAGACGAACAAACTCGTACCCTTCAATCGTTTGAAAACAGTTATGAGCCAAAGAAACTGCGCTCATCAAGCCATTTGCCAAGCGTATTGAATGATAAAACCCCTCTTGATGGAAATTTCCAGCAATGTAGTTCTAGCTGGTGATATGGTGATGGAAACACAGAGCAATTGCTGCTTGACCTCCGCAACACACAGAGTAGAACAAACTAAGATAGGTTAAGACAAACGCTGATGGCGTTCCGGACCTACCTTTTCTCTGATTATCAGGGGTTTTAAGTCGGCAATATCATAACGAGACTAGAAACAGTTTTCACAACATATGTTTTCAACTGGGACTTGAACCCTTGACATCTCTAGGTCATTTGTCAAACGTCTTTACCACTCGACCCTGTGGTCCAATGGTAAAGACGTTTGACAAATGACCTAGATGCCTCTGTAGGCATCACTCATGATATTGTTGAGTTAATTGATCCAGACTTATGCTATGAAAATGCTCAAGATTTAAGTACAGTCGGGGCAGATCAATCTGACCTGATCTGAATCTGATTTAAAGTCTGTTGGTGGAGCCCAGAGGTTTATCTCTCCCTGACTGTACAAGGAACAGGGAAGAGTAACGGAACAATACACGTCCACCAAGTGGTCTTAGTAATAGCCAAATATTGCAATAAAAAATAAAAAAAAATAAATTGGTTTGCCACCGATACGAAAAGAAGAAAAAGAAGTGCTCTTTATTAAAAATCTCCGTCATCTTCCTTCTTTTGCATGAAAATACATTTTGGTCCATAAAGATAACTTATATCTATGAAAAGTGCATAATATACTTCGTCTATTCGAAAAAAGAACGTAACTATATAAGCATGCATTATTTATACGGTAGAAAGAGGGTATAATCAACCCATCTCATTGTGCAACCAAATCCCTTCATTCTTCATCGGAGACCCTGCTCATAAATATTTTAGTTCCTAAGAGAGGCTCCCACAAAACATGCAAAACTTCGTTACATCTCATACAAATATTTTTTCATCTCACCTACCCTTAAACAGTGTCATTAAATGCAAGCAAAGTGGGCTGGATGGACGCTATTACGACCGCGGGCTATAAGATTTCATACAAATTCCATAAAGCCCGAGAGCGCATAAAGTATTTTTTTAAATTTAATTGGGCACTATACTATGCACAAGCGTCAAATCTTCTACATCCAAAAAGTTTTCTAGTCGAATATTCAAATTTGGAATTGCCAGTGAACCTGATGAAAAAAACATTTGAACTATTCTGCGAGATTTTTGTCCTTAATTCAAATTTGGAATTGTTAATGGCCGTGCGTGGCTGGCTGTTTGTATTCATCGATCTTTGACTTCCACTTTTTGGATAAAACATTTTCGTTATCTGTGTAATCCTCGGATGCATTTTCTGTTCACTGTTTGCCGCTATTTATTTTTACGCATAATATTTATAAGTAATCGTAATTTTCATTAATTTGCATGAAATACATTCCCTATGATAAATGAATACATGGTCAATAATGTTGATATAGATAATATAATAAGCCAGCTTGCAGACGCATAAATATTAATTTTCAAGGTAAACTATATAGAATATTCATACTATACAATTTCAACCAATATAATATGAAAAATATTTTTTTTTTACTCTACTATTTACTCGGTGAGATGAAAAACATTGTGTGTATCACGGCCGGTATTAGACATTACAAACTCGGACTACTAAAAGCACTCGGCTTCGCCTCGTGCTTGTTAGTAGTCGCTCGTTTGACGTAATGTCTTCTATCCCGCCCTTGCTACACAATGTACTATAACGACAGCGTACTTTTCTCGGAAAGTGTTGAAAACCTGTCGACAAAGCACTTAGTGTGTAGAAATCAAGCCCACGAGTTGTCAGCACAATGCACATTAAAAATAGTCTCATTGGTAAAGAAGAAATGGTGTACAAGTATGGAAACCAATCGGCCTGTGTTGAGAGGACGTGGTTTGACTCTCACGCAGTCCGACTTTGTATTTTGATTTACCATCACTATCACTATCACTATCACTACATATTATAAAACAAAGTCCTCCGCCGCGTCTGTCTGTCTGTCTGTCTGTCTGTTCGGGATAAACTCAAAAACTACTCCACGGATTTTCATACGGTTTTCACCAATAGATAGAGTGATTCACGAGGAAGGTTTTAAGGTATAATACATGCCCGGGCGCAGCCGGGTAGGGCTGCTAGTTCCTATATAAGTACAACTACTATTTGGGCATAGTCAAAATGTTTATGACCGTATTTTTTTATTACCTATTGATTTCGTTTTAATAATTATTATCATAATTGGCATACAGTCACATATTTAATAAGAGTGTTGACGTAATTATTCTTGATGTTATCATTTTTAGGGTTCCGTAGTAAACAAGGAACCCTTATAGTTTCGCCATGTCTGTCTGTCTGTCTGTCCGTCGGCGGTTTTACTCAGAGACTATAAGTACTAGAAAGCTGTAATTTAGTATGGGTATGTATATAAATCATGGCAAAAAAGTGGTAGAAAAAAATATTTTTAGTATAGCTCCCATACAAGTAATGTGGGGGAGTCATTTTTTTTTCTCTACTTACCCATCGTGTGGCATATCGTTAAATAGGTCTTTAAAAACTATTATGAGGTTGAGAACACGACTTTTTGATTTGGGGATCCGTTTCCGAAATATTTGGTTTTAAAGTGCAAATTTTTGTTAGACGTAAGTATCCCCTCCCTCTATCTGCTAAACGGTTATATATGAATACGTGAAAAAAATTACAGCAGTAGTATATATACTGAAGTTGAAAGGAAAACTATCAGAGCTGAGTACTAAGTACAAACTCAAAAGTTATAGGCAACCAACTTATAAAATGTACTCGAAAATGTAAAATTTCATACAATTTTGTTTTGTTGATGGTTTTGGTCGGTAAACTGTAAGGTGAGAGTGTAAACAGTGTGAACTCAAAGTTGTCATTCGCAACTACGGAACCCTACACTGCGCGTGGCCAGACACGCACTTGGCCGGTTTTTTAAAAAAGAGGGGAGGTCATGGTCACTCGGTCATATGACCATATGATACTTCGACGATATGGTCCGCTGTTGATGTATTGTACCATTAATATGGTGAGCATCGCTACAGTATACCATGTATGGTACGGATTCTATACCTAGCTTTAGTTTTGGCGACCGATGCTGCAGGATATTGTGAACTACATAGGTAGATGCCACGAATATACCACTTAATGTTTGTACGTTTATTGCTCCATACTCTGACGACTCGCAGGTGGTTCAATACAATAAGCTGGTTTCCCATCTCCCACGGGAACGTGTTCACGAATTTAATTTAAAACTTTCGTATTTTTATATAACTCAGCGTATTGGACGCTCTAGGGCTGCGAGAAAGCACTGCGACAGTACCGAAGTATTAAAACTTCGTAATTGTTGTTTCTTAAAAAATAACTATTTCATCTTTTAAAGTTATTATTATCCGTAGTCTAACAAAGACACCATTTTCTACTTAAGTTTTCCAGATTAAATTTTACAACTTCTTCATACCTGAGTAAATTTACTAAACCTTTTTTGACGATTGTTTGTTCTTAAGCTTTACATTTATTTATTTTGATTTAAAATATCATGAAGCACCTACCTTGATGATTATGCACCATAATCTTTCGGTAAAGGCACGAAAATTGCAATTCATTTTTAGTAGGTCAAGTCCCTCATATTTTTTGTGTTATGAAGCATCTGAGCATATCTTAAATATTTTAATTTATAGAGAACTAGGAACATGACAGGAATATATTTTATTAAAATTTTGGATCATATGCATCACTTTTTGTACGCAATTTTTCTTTATTGTATTTTTTATTTATTTGCAAAATTAATTAATTACTAGTGTTTCGGATGGACTACTGCTGAGAAGAATACGCCCAAAGACACTCAGTTCAGTATTGGTCCCTACGTACCTGCCTTTGAGTAAATATTATCTGAAGAAATCTCATCTGTGTCAAATAAACCAAGATTTATCTTATGTAGAAATGGAGGAAGTCTGTACCCACTGCTTTTGCGAATAACTTTGAAAAGAATTCGGTTCTAGATTGCTACCTGAGCCATTTGGAAAAAGAGGGAGCTCAACTGAAGATTGGCGAACAGGTGGTGAGAAAAATTGGAAAACTTTT
Source organism: Rhodophaea formosa (assembly GCA_963082605.1). Classification (NCBI taxonomy): domain Eukaryota; kingdom Metazoa; phylum Arthropoda; class Insecta; order Lepidoptera; family Pyralidae; genus Rhodophaea; species Rhodophaea formosa. The sequence continues at coordinate 15,781,238 of OY720217.1, read as the reverse complement.
TCAGTAATATCCCTATCAATATATTTTAGACTTTGTTTCAATACGTATGAAAGTCATTTTGGAACAAAAGAGTTCTATGCGACAACCCTATCGTTTAATAAAAGGATATGAATCGGAATAAAATAAATTTACGCATTGAGAACTATTTTTTTGACGCCATATTTTTGTGTGTAAGTGCTTGGTAACAATTTACGACTACACTGGAATTATTTTCAGATTTATTGGGTACTTGTAACAGTATTTTACGTGAAATATGGTTAAGTTTATTACCCCTACGTCTTTGTTCTCGAAATGAAGCTAGTCAACCAAATTGTACGGGATTAAATGTTTACTCTGTCTTATGAAAGTTACGCGTCAGAACTTTGAGCTGGTTTAGCAGATAATAAACGTATTTTATGCATAAGTAATGAAAATTATCATATGAAGAAAGTAAATCATAGGTGATGTTTGTTTTATACCTAAAAAATGTCTTATCCACGATGGTCTGGGAAGAAAGAAAAAACGTAGAATTTAAGAGCTGCTTCTCTTGGTAAAAATTGGAAGGGAGTGGGCTAAAATCTAAGGATCAAGTCGATACTCGGTGCGGCTAGCACCCCATCACTGTTTTGATTACCCGTACCAAATTACAGCTTTCTAGTACTTATAGTCTCTGAGTAAAACCGCGGACTGACAGACAGACAGACACGGCGAAACTATGAGGGTTCCTTGTTTACTACGGAACCCTAAAAAATGGAGAGTCATGTGATATTTGCTTGTAAATATGTTTGTGTATATTCGAACAATAAAAGTCTTCCCAATATGCAAAATATCCAAAACAAAGGATTTATTCTTCATGTTATATCTCATTTAAATCGATCGAACATAACAAAAGATTATTAAAATCAGCCTCAGAAGACCAGCCCTAAAAGCTCCGGGTGCTTCTAATAAACTCATGACGTGTAAAATCATTCTTTCGTGGCGGCTCGATATCCGAACTTTAGCAATTACAATATTACAAGGACACTTTCACGGTTTATCTATTTAACTATAACCCATATAGTCACAAAATAAATTTATTAAAAAAAAATCGATATTCCTTGGAAGATACAGGTTCAGAACGTATTTCTAAAATTATTTGTTTTATTTATTATTATTTTTATAAAATTATTATATTGATGAGCTCCGTGGCGCAGCGGTCAACACACCGGCCTGTGACACGGATGGTCCCGGGTTCTTTCCCCGGTCAGGTCAAGATGAAAAATGATCTTTTTCAGATTGACCTGGGTCTTGGATGTTTATCTATATATGTATTTGTTATAAAATATAGTATCGTTGAGTTAGTATCCCATAACACAAGTCTTACTTAAGAGTCGACTGGACGCGCATGTAAAAAACGCGCTCCATACAAACGGAAAAAGGGAATCGTAGCAATATTTGATAATTTTGGTATAAAATTATGCATTCAATCAATTAATCTCATTATAATCTACGTACGTTCCTATTCAGCTTGCTTAAAATATCAATGGTTTGATAATTACAAGCCTTTTCAAATTTGTATGGAAATCTTGAGAGGCGTATAATTCTCAAACCATTGATAATTTTACCAAGCTGTATAGGAACGGACGTAGATTATAATGAGATTAATTGATTGAATGCGTAATTTTATACCAAAATGATCAAATATTGCTACAATTCCCTTTTTCCGTTTGTATGGAGACATGCTTTTCCAGGCGACTCTTAAGAACTTACTTTGGGGCTAGCTCAATCTGTGTGATTTGTCCGTATATATATTTATTTATTTGAAAAATTTTACTTCTACACGGCAAACTTCTTT